>OY986437.1:62567829-63262829 GCA_963920525.1 Dichetophora obliterata
TTAGATGCTGTTGTTGCTGCCATGGCTGTAACGCACAGGACGAGGTTTCTTCTTTGAATTTTATTTATTTTATTAAATTACATTAGATGAGATTTTGTTTTTGTTATGGTGCGGCATAAAATGAAAGTTTGCAAAGAAAAATAAAGAAAGAAAGCAATTGCTGCTATGGTTGTTGCTGTGCACTTGCAACACTATCATCATCATCATCATAATCATAATTATCATCAATAGCATTGTTGAGATCGTCAGCATTGTTGTTGCCCAATGATGCATGACCTTGTCGGTTGGTGCTGCGCAGGCATGTCAAGTTCAAGGCCAATCATGGGCGATTGCGCAAACACAACAATAATAGCAACGACAACAAAAACAACAATAACAACTGCAAAAACCACGATTATAGCAACAATAATCTTAGAAAAACAACTTTAATAAAACAGCTCTTACGTAGTTTAAGTTACTTCATCGCTTGCCTTGCAACATTTGATGGCTTGCAAATTGTTGCTGTTACTGTTGTTGCTTTGTTTACTCAGCAAGGACTACGTAAAAACCTATGAAGTATACTTGTTGATTAATTTGTCTATATCTTACCAGGAAACAAAAGTATTCGTAAGTAAGTAAGTCTTACTATAAAGCAAAGTTATTTTCAAAACTAATCATATGCTATTAGTTTGATTTGTAAATGAACTATGAATAAAAAGATTATACTTTCACGAACGCATCTTTTTATTGCATTGATGGAAATGTTGCGCAGATTGATTTCAACAACTAAAATATTTGAATTGCAGCATGAGCAAACTTGAATTATACAGGACATGAGTTAAGTCCCCGCAACGCAAGTTATGTAGTCAGTTACATCTTCTCGCTAGTGCAACAACTCTACTCTCACTAAAGAGCACATGCATGTTTTTTCAATACATAAAATATGTACTCAGGACACTTTGCAACAGCGACGGCTTGCCCAACGGCATGCGTAATGTATTATGACTGCTTTTGTTTACATTTCAGGGTAATTTTTTCGTTAAAAGTTTAAATATATACGTCTCTGAAAGCATGATATAAAAGATTAAAAATAAAAATCGCACTACAAATACATAAAATAAAATTAAATTATTGATATATATAAAAAAAGAGATCGAAAAATACAACCAATGAAAATAAAATCAAAGTAATATAAGAAGAGATAAAAGCGAAATACCTTTCCAATAATTTTAGCCATTCTAAAGACAAAATTTTTGTGAAAAATGCAGAGTTTATGTTCATACAACAGCTATTTATGTATTTATGGCTGAGATAAACAACACAGCCTTTTTAAAAAGCCGTAAAAAGTTTCCGTAATAGAAATAGTATCGTGTAAAACTTCATTGTTTTGTCCGATTTCAAAATCTGAAAACAAGTGGGCGTGGGCTAGACAGATATATATCTGTAATGTATAAATATATTGTAGGAAAAGAATGAACAAATTCATCGTGTTAATTTTTTACATCTCCGTTACGTTCCTCAACGGAGCTCAAGCTTGTTTTTGACACTTAATATTTGATCGAAACTTAACGAGTGACCAAGACGAGTGACGAGATCAAGAACAATACATTAAAATGCTGCCTGTCGTACATTTTTTCTCCAATTTGTACTTTATGCGTATACGCTCACACTTCTTAAATCTTAGCTTTAGCACTATTTCAACTGCTAAAGAAAACTGCTAAATGAATACAAATTTGACAAAACAATGAAGTATCATACGGGCTTAAGCGTTGCCTAACTGTTCTAAGACTATAAGATAATTAAAGTCAAATGTTTTTATTATTCTGCACTGTGTTAAGAGAGGTTTTTTGCAAGAACATGACATGACAGCAACGTCGTAGATAAGTATTTTATAAGGGAGGAGTTCACTGAAGCAAAAAGATATTAGTTTTTTTAATTTCCATTGAGATTTCTAAAGGCCTAAGATCTTTCCAAATTTCTAAACCAATTTCAACATTCGAAGTGAAAAGAGTTAATGAAATTGTATTTATTTAAATTCTGAACATACAAAATATATTCAAAAGCCCGGTTTTGAGCAGAACGACAAGTAATTAGTTAAGGGAGGGGGAAGGTTAGGTTTTGAAACTGTTTTATTAATTTTGAATGAACAACATGTCGAGAGTATTGTGTCAATATTTCAAGTAGGTCAGGTTAGGTTAGGTCAAAGTGGCTGCCTCAATTGAGACACACTTAGGCCAATGAGGCCCATTTTGGTACCACAGGGTTGATTCCCATTCTCTATTTAAACCAGCTTGAGCTGTTCACAAAGCTAGGATTCGGTATACCAAATGCTACCAACTCATTTTATTAAAAAATAAGTATATTTGCTACTTGGAACACTGAAAAGTAAGTATTTGTAAGTATAATTTTTAAAAATAAGTATAAGTAAGTATATCACCTTAGAAAAAAATTGTAATATTTTCTTGATATTATTTATTAATATAAGAACCAATAGAACCCACAATATTCCGTAAGTGTTATCACGCCCTCCTTTTGTTCTTCTCGAAAAGTTTTGTGTAGGCAATCTAACTAAAACCGAAATTCTTCAGATAAAAAAAAAAATTAATTTTATATATTTGCAGTTCATATACCCAGTGAACCAAAACTATCATTCACAAAAAATTCATTTTCGACACTCATAAATGAACCCTTTTGGACTTATTCGCCGGACTAAAATGCCTTTCAAAAGCAAACCTTTTTTTCTTCAGAAGTGAGTTAATAAAAGGATCATCAAAGTTATTTTTCGGTACTCATACATTAACAATTTTTAACATTAACTCATTCACCGGACTGAATTGCCTCTCAAAAACGAACCTTTTTTCGAAAATGAGTTAAAAAACTAACTATAAAAATGCACTTTTTAATAATTAACATTTTGCTATGGAATTAATTTTCACAAATCTAATCTTCTCTAGCAAGAACATTGATCATGCAAATTAAAAAAAAAAACAAAAATTTACAAAAAAAAATTTCTTTCCGAAAACGTACTCAAAACTATCACTTTACGCAAAACAATCGCATATGGTTCGGTGGGTATGTTTCATATATATAAAATAGTTTTAAAACAAACAAAAGCATAACAAAAAGTTAAAAGTAATACGTACTTTCAAAGTAGTGAAATAAAAATAAAATAAAAAAATCAGATTCAAATGAATTAGGCTGGGTCTATTTGCAAGCCTATGTTGCCTGAGCAATTTTCGAATTGGGCATGAAAAGTTATTAAAAAAAGGGGCGATAGAGGTGCACTTAACCCTATCACATTTTCAATTTTGTGAATTTTTTCTTTAGGAATTTTTTTTCCAAAAATTTTTGTATATAAACGTGCAAAGCTAGATCAAAACAGATACCACAAATGAAATCCTCGTACCCGACTCAACCTAAAACCGGTCTCACATTGATACGTTTTAATACAAAAATTTATCGTTCTTTGGTTTTTAGATCCCCCTAGATGGAGCTGTGGTCGATTTTTAAAAAAAATTGTATTAATAAACCGATAAAAATCGACCACAGCGCAACCTAGGGGGATCTAAAAAAAGAAAAAATTTATGGGTCACAAACACATTTGAATATAAGGTGGAAAGCTCTTGTGGTTCAGCCGTGATGGTCAAAAACCTTGAATTTAGTGAATTTTTTTTCTTTAGGAATTTTTTACGATAAATTTTTGTTTAAAAACGTATAAATGTGAGACCGGTTTTTGGTTGAGTCGGGTATGAGAATTTCATTTCTGGCATCAGTATTGTTCTATCTATGCACGTTTATATACAAACATTTTTGGAAAAAAATTCCTAAAGAAAAAATTCTCAAAATTGAAGATGGGATAGGGTAAATTGCACCCCTATGGCCCCTCATTTTTTTATAATTTTTCATGCCTGATCCGAAAATCGCCCAGGCAACATCAATTTTTTTACCTCCATACAAATCAACCCAGCCTAATTTGTATACAGAGATCAAAGCAATGCTATCATTATTCGCCCTCAGCTACATTAACTAGTTTGTTTTCTTTTTGCTTGGAATCGTATTTGTCTTGGCTGGAAATGTTCTTTAATATGTCCAGTCTTGTCTTTAAAAATTTGTAAAATTCGATACAGCTGTATTCAATATTATTTTTTACAAATAAAATTAACTTCAGTGTCTGTATTCTTAACGCTGTTGACTCCAATTTCCAAACTTTTTATGCTTTTGCAAGCAAAAGTTCAACCAGAGCTGAAAAGTAAGCATGAATAAGTATAAATCTTAAAAGTAAGTATACTTATAAGCATGGAAATTTAGTAAGTATATGAAGCTGAAAATAAGTATGATACTTACAAAGTAAGTATAGTTGGTAACATTAGGTATACCGATATTTCCGAGAATTCTTCGAGGTCTTTGAAAAATCAGTTGTTTAAGTGAAGAAAACGTTTTTGAGCCAGCGCTGGGCAAGTGCAGAGAAAGTGTTCTGTAGATTCCTCCTTCTCTTCAACTTTACAGCTTCTGCAAAAGTCATTGTGAGGTATGTTTAAATCTTTCAATTAAATCTGAGCAAAACTAACGAAGATACAGCGTTTCAAGCGACCCAGTGTCTTATTCACACTGGGTTTTTCGAGTATAACAAAATTTTAAGCGTATTTACCACAAGTCACGTTTTCAAAGTCGGTGTCCCTCATAACATAAAAAAATGTGGGTAAAACGCTTTAAAGATTTTTATACTCGAACATCCAAGTATTAGGGCTGGTCGCTTGAAACGCTGTATCTTAGTTATTTTTGCTTCAATTTACTTGAAATTTTGACACAATACTCTCGGCATGTACATTTAGAAAATAAAAAAAAACAGTTTTAAAACCTTTCTGTTAGTAAACGTCATTAAAAAATGTTTGATTTTTCTGCTGGGTCGATTTTGGCATCACTTGTCACTGTAAAATGCAGTTGAATCGTCAACAACATAAAGCTATTATTCGTTTAAAGGCGCTTAAAGAATTAAAAAAGCGGAATATAATAAAAATAAAAAAACAACACCAACCCAGCCATTTTTTATTAAATATGTCAAATTGTGTTTCGATTTCTGTTCGTAGAGATGTCCGTGCTTTTTGGCAGACTTTACTGTCTTAAAATCTAACATTTTGGTCTCCACAGAACGTAACACCTGACATAACAGCTGCTTAGACATACTTTCTTACGTGTGGAGACGTCAGTTAACTCAAGTTCGGTTCCCAACTTTTCTATATCTATTTTATTTGGATACAATACCCTTATAACAGTTTGAAAAGATTTAATATTTAACTTATATATTTTTGATGGACTCATGTTTTAAAAATTTACAATTATTTGAAAATGCTTTGGAAATTGAGGTGTTCTTTCATTAACAAACTGGTATTTGAAAGAAATGAAGAGCTTCGATAAAAATACTCTGCTACTTCACCATTATTAAAATGAAACAATTTGAAATATCTGTGTTTTTATTCAAAATATAAAAATATTTTGGATTACAAAGGGGGTTTGGAACTCCCTGAAACCCCATTATCTACGGCGTTGCATGACACATTAGATGAGTTTTATTTGTACTGATATGCAAAGGTTCTTATGATCCGTGCACTAGGGGGCAAATATGAAGAAGGTTATTAAGGGTATAAGAAATGTTCAATTTTAAGTTTAATACCTCTTAAACCGAGTGCGCTCAAAGAAAAAAACAATTTTTACCGCTTCTTTTTATAGATCCTTACAAATTTATTTTTTTAAGGTATTAAATTCCCGTAAAAAATAACTAGATATACCGATTCCAACATAAAATTAATCGCTTAATCGAATGCCATGTGTTTGTAAAAATTTAGTTCTTTAATCTCTTGCACTCTGTCAATGTTAAAACTTTTATATTTTTTAAATTTTTGGTTTTAATAATATGAAAATAAATGCAATGGAATGATAGATTACGCGTTTTTCCAAAACCAACGTTGCCCACGAAAAACGATGTTCTTCGAAGGATTCTGCATATCCAATCTAATGGTAATTTGACAACACAAAGAAGCATTGATCGTGTCGTAATCGAACTGATGGAAACGTGGAAAAAATTTTCTGTTCCTACAAGAGTAAAGCCTCGAGTCAAAATTTTAGTAAAAAATTTATATGCTAAATACTTAATACAATACGTTTTGGAAAAACGCGTAAGCCATTACCTTTATTTAAAGTCCAAATTTTTAATTTACTATTATTAATTGCTCTGAATATATTCAAAAGTTTTGAAATTTACTTAGTATGTAGTAATTAGTATCCATTTTTTGGCGTTTATTAATCTACAAGCTGATATACCCGGTGTTACTTGAGAGTCATTTATATAAACATTTTAATATACACTTTTCGATTAAATGTTTTTGTAAATTTTGGAATTTTGTAAAAACGTGTTGAATTTAAGTTTGAAACCACTATAAAAATATTAGTTCAAAAATTTACCAAGCTTTTTTAACGAAGAAATAATTTTATCACTGTTTTTTCACAATCAAAAACTGTTTTTTAGTTCTAAACTGAATTTACTGGTTACTGGTAAGCTTGTTACTTGCACTTCGCTAATGAAAATCAAATTTATAAAAATATTCCAAAAATTTTTTAGTAGTTTTTCCAGTTGGAAAATAACATTTGGATTGTCTCTAAATTAAAAATCAATATAAATTGAGTCTGATAGTTGATGCAATTTCTTAAATCTTCTGAATTCCTATTTATTCGAAAAATTGTACAGTCGTTTTTTAATGTAAATTAGCAAAAAGGTGTAAGTTAAGAAAGCAGTCACTTTTTAATTTTTATTATAGTATATACAGCAACTTGTTACAATATTATCGACGTTAACAGTTGATCGACATAAATCCAGCTGAAAAATCTGCAAGAACAGTGCAAGAAGTGGCATTATGTTATTTGCTGCAAGTTTACGCTGTGTGCGAAAAGAACTAAGGCTGTGTGCGAATTGAACAAAATGCGACCTAAACTAAATAGTGTCGATAAGGCAGTGCTTCGAAATTATTTAGGAAATTCTCGAGCTACCTAAAAGCTTTCTAAGGCTGTGTGTGAATTGATCTAAATGCGACCTAAACTAAATAGTGTCGATAATACAGTTCTTCCTAATTTAGGCTGTGTGCGAATTGATCTAAACGTGATCTAAACTAAATTGGGTCGATAAGGCGAAATAATTTAGGAAATTCTCGAGCTACCTAAATGCTTCCTAAGGCTGTGTGCGTATTGATCTAAATGCGACCTAAACTAAATAGTGCCGATAATACAGTTCTTCCTAATTTAGGAAGAGTTTAGGTAGCTCGAGAATTTCCTAAATTATTTAGGAATCACTGCCTTATCGACCCAATTTAGTTAAAGTCGCATTTAAATCAATTCGCACACACCCTAAATTAGGAAGAACTGCATTATCGACACTATTTAGTTTAGGTCGCATTTAGATCAATTCACACACCGCCTAAATTGAGTAACATTTAACGACTTTGTCAAATTATTGGAATCGTGTCGGTAATGTAGTACTTATTTATAATTTATACTATTTTCTAGCATACTTTTCAGCATACTTTCGGTTAGTACGCAATTGAACCGAAAAATTTGTTCAATGCAGCCAAGCTTACAACCATGATTGGAGAGTTAAAATGTCAAAATTTCGCTGTCTTTTATATGTCGGTATATTTAATTGGCGTGGAAATCTGTCTTTCAACAATATTGTTCAAATAACAAATTAAACATGAAAAATTAACTTTTACAGCATTCTTATTCACAGTCATCTTTTCGATGATATAGTGATATACAGTTATGTGAAAATTAATAGGGACACCTATATTTTTATATTTGAAGCCGCATCAATTATATACAAGGTGCCCCAGAGATAGCATTAATTCCTTCGGCTGGTGATTCTTCTTGATGAGGTGGGTATAACACTTAATGGAGTTTCCTCCCACATGGTAAAACTTTCAAGATACAGGGTGTTTTACGGTTTTGGTACGTGTTTAGTATTATTGATATAGAATCTATACTACTCACCATAAAATAAAAAATAATATTTTATATTTGAAAAAAATATCAACTTTTTCATCAGTACATCAACCACTTTCGTGTCATGTGCTGTAGCGGAGCTAAAATTTTGAGATTATCCAACGAAATATGAAAAAATTTTGTATCTTTTGTTTTAGCGGAGCTGTAATCGTCCAAATTTAATAGGTCTTTTTTTTCAGTTTTTTCTACATTCTAACTTTGGACAGTAACAGCTCCGCTAAAACAAAAGATACAAAATTTGTTGATATATCGTTTGATAATCTCAAAATTTTAGCTCCGCTGCAGCACATGACACGAAAGTGGTTGATATGTTGATGGAAAAGTTGATATTTTTTCTAAAATACAAAATATTATTTTACAAAATACAAAATACAAAATATTATTTTGTATTTTAGATAATATAATATAGAGAGTTTTATTAAAAGTCTGGTATGAAAAAATAGATTTTAAGCCATAACTTTTGATTGGAAGAGATATTGGGGTAATTTTTTTACATAAATTATTTTTGGGACTTGACTTTTTTGTAAAAAATATAAAAACAACATTTTGGAAAAAATAAATTTCGCGAAAAAATCAAAGGGTTATTTTGATGACAAAAACAGAAAAATAATTTTGGCTTAGCTGGAAGAATTTTTGCAAATAAGTGCTATGTCATATTCAAGGTAGTCAGATGTGCAATTTTTAATTGATTTAGTTTTTACAACAACAATAATTTTTGAGTCATTTTTTGAGTAAAAAGTCAATATTTTTGACCTTTTTTAACATAATCATGCAACATATATACACTGACTTAATGGTACTGTTCAACCTGTTTTTGTGAAGTGATTTTATTGAAATTTTGAAAAAAAAAAAATTTAAATGAAATATAGTAATGGACAGCGGAGATATTTGCATCGAAAGACCAAACTTTGATTTTCATGTCGTTTTTTTCTCATTCTTAGGCAACGATGTTTTATGAAAAAATCGTTGTACTGAAAATTTCTCCAATTTTAAAGATATGTGAGTGTTTTTGATGTCAAAATAACAAAAAATTTTTAAAATTAAATACACAAAAATCTTCGATACTAAAAAGTTTTATAATAACAAAATTACTGCTAGTTGAAAAATTTCAAAAAGGGCGTGGCAAAAACTAAGTATGTAACATTTTAAGTTGGGATGCACCTAATATGTATACTTAGTTTGAGCAAAATCCGTTGAGTCGTTTAGATTTGTATAAAGGCCAAACAAACAAACAGAAAATGAGTTTTATTGCTATAGATTATTACGTCTAGATCCGAAATATATAAGCAAATAGACGCAATCTTTTCTGCGAATGTTAGGATTGTATTAAGTAATAGACTGAACTAAATAAATCGATTTTTTAAAACATGCGATTCATTATATTTTTACTATAAGCCCTATTAAAAAATAATTATGTTTTTAGAAATTTATTCTGTGAATAAATAAATTTATGTAGTCAGTTTTGATATTAGTATGATTTCAAAATATTTTTGTTTTCAGTGCAAATATTTTGCTTGGAAACATCAATAATTTTTTGAGTAATAATTTGTTGATCCAAATTGCACTTATTTTGGAGTATTATTATTTACTCACATATCACTTTTTGGTGAGATATGGGCATTTGCGTAGCTACGCACGTGACAGTCGTACGACTTTAATGAGTAGAAAAACAAAGAAAAATTAAACTTACAGTTTTCTTATTATGATTTTTCAATAGTTTACTAAGCGCACTATACAAGGTGTAAAAGCTAAGAGTTGGCAAAAGTTCGGCTCTCAGATAGAAGCCAACAGAAATGATACGTTACGTGACATAAAATAGAAGTGGTTTTTACCTGCATCAATATAAACGAAAAAATTTGCGAAGTGTGCACGAGTTTTTTATGAAAGTTTTTTAATATTATCTGGAATAATGTTGCTACATATTCATAATTATTTCGTTGAAAAGTATTTTTTAATTATTTTTATATAAACCATAGTATGATACGTTACGTAACAAATTTTTCCTTCAAAAAAGTGCTAATATTTTATAGTTTTATTTAATTAATACAAAAACATGTAAAGTTTAATTCAAGGCCGTTACAATCGAAAAATGAAAAAATTAATTAAACCTTGTATTAAACGAGTTTTTATTATACTTATGAAATTTCAGCTTTTGTTAAAATTTTTCAACTTTTGCCACCATTTCTTAACTTTTGTTGCCATTCATCATGTTTTCTGCCATTTTTTTATATTCAAGATGAGATCAGCTCTGAGTACTCTTGCAATATAAATTTAAACTAAATTTTAAGTAACATTTAATTTTTCAGTCGTGTTTGACCTTTTGGCGGAAATGCCGATATATAATAAATCTCTAAGCATTATTTCATAAGTAATAAAAGAAAACTTAAAAAAATAACATGTTTTAAATTGTGAGCTTTTTAGATCAAGTAAGTTTAAAGAAGGCAGCAACAACAACAACAACTCTGTCGAGAGTCAATCACACAGCAGACTAGACTGAACTGCTTCGGAGGCTGCTAAGCTTCGCTCTTCAGTAGTCTTGAGTGATTACGCTGTGACCGACTGCTTAAGTCTTATATGATTTGACACTTGTTCGAAGAAATTCGTATGAATTTTAATGTTCTCATCGGCCATTTAATCATACGTATTACATTAAAGCAGTATTAATTTTTAGATCAAGCCTTTAACTCTGCCAGAATTGCTATCTGTTCTAATTCCATCTTATTTTTAGCTATTCATTGGAGTTCTACGAGTCTGCCGAAGAATTAAAACGAATTAAAACGAATTAAAACGAGTTTTGCTGCGATATAAGCTAGCTAAAAAAATAGCGCCAAGCTAAGTTAAGTTAAGTAAATGTCAAAAATAATGTAATTAAATTCGTCAAACTACCGTTACCAGTACCAAAAAATAATTTTATTTTATTTATTTATTTATTACGGCTTTTGAAGCCAATTTCAATGCTTATAAACTTAAACAAACATAAATAATTTATTTACACGGTCAAAAATCTTGGACTAAGTTTTAATCCAATCGTTGGAATCATGCATTTTGTAATACCCTTTCTATTAGAATTCAAACTCTTTAAAATACTACACATTTTTTAATAAAACCTGGAATAATATTTAATACAGGTTGGATTAGTCTTTAAAAACAGCGTTCGGCTATGTTCGGTTCTTATGCATGTTTATCATTTCTTTATACATGTGGCTTCATAGAGCAGTTGGTAGAGCCAAAAACTTATAACCTAAACGTAGTGGGTTCGAATCCCACATGTTTCGTTAATTTTTTATTTTTGTAAAAAATATTTGAATACAAGCATGTAATAAAATTAAGTCCCATGAGAGAATAAAAATCAATTGTAATATATACCGTTTATTAAATTTTAATACAGTTTCGGTGTCGTCATATTTACAATACAGGATTTATTAGAATTTAGTCCAAGATTTTTGAGCGTGTACTAATTGAAGTAAGAAAATAACAAAAGTAAAAAAAAGATTAATACAATAATTATAATAATGATAACCAACATATTTATCTTATAGCTAGAGTTTTACAGTAATCAAACAACTTTTCCTTGAAGGTATTTATAGCACAGTTCTTTAAGCACTCAGGTAATTCGTTAAAATTTTTTAACCCTTTATAATACAAACTGTTTTTTCAGACTCGGTCCGTGAAACTGTGAAAAACAGATTTTTTAATAAAAATCGTCAACAGAGACGGTACTCTCTTTTATCGTGTAATCAAATTATCTTGAAATTTCATTATAGTAACATCTACTTCGGTTTGCTTTTATTTTTTTTTTTACATTTTTTCATTGTATTTAATGACTTATCTCTGAATAATATCTTTGATTTATTAAGTATGAAAGACAGCTTATTCAAAATTTTTTTAATATATAAACCTATTACATTTCTTTATTAATATTACATGAATGCCACTTTAAAATTGTCGCATTAAATTTTTACAATAGTGTCATATCAATTAGTTAAAAAAAAATTTCTTCTAATACCTAAGTAACTCTAAAAACTAAAGAAATTCCTAAGGCGTTTTTGTCACATTCAATAAAAATTTTTAAAATGAACTTAAAAAGATGTATTTTTATACTTCTTTCTTCTTTGATACTATCATAGACCAGCAATGGAATTAAATCTAACAAAATATTAACAAAACAAGTTGAATCAACAAAACATTAATCTTAAAATAAGCACCATTTGCAAAGCAAAACAATTAGTTGTTGTAGCTGCACAACAAATTCTTCGTTGTTATTTTATACAGTCACAAAATAAGTAAAAAAAATTAAACAAAACGTAAAATTGTCATTGCACACACGAAACAACTTTTCAATATAACAACAAAGCGGATTAAAAACATTATTAAATTGAAAACAGTATCGAAAAAAAAACAAAAAAATTTCACTTTCTTTTGCATGTTCATTTGTGTTGTTTAACACGATGTGTGGGCTTCAAAAATACAATTACAAAAAACAAAATAAAAAAAAATTTGAAAAGATGTCATTTGAAACTCAATCAATTTGTTACTTAATTGAAATTTCATTGTTTTGTATTGTTGTATTTTTTTTTCAATTATTCGTGCTTTTGCAACAATGTTATTATCGCTGTTGCTGTCACAGTAACAAACAGTTGTTAATGTTTGTTTTTTTTCTCAAGTGAAAGCGTATTTAATTGATTTAGTTTATGTGCGATTGTATCATTTTGTATGAAAATCCATTGAATAATATGTAGCTGCTGCTGATTTTTCCAATTAATTGCAATTGTTTGAAAATTACTTAAAGAATAATGTACCGTTTAAAAGTACTAAATACATTTAATTTTTATTACTTCTTGGAAAAAGGTTACACCTCGTTTTTTAATAAAAAAAATTATAACTTAAAAATTTTTTATATAAAAGCATTTAATTTTATGTAAAATTTTGAGTTTGCAATTTTATTCAAAGAATTAAATGAAATATTCGCCCTTATTCTTGAACCCGCAATCGCTCTCAAAACGACGTCTAAACAAAATTGTTGTATCCTGGAAACTTAAAATTTTGAGATCTGCAGCGATTGTTCATGTCAGTTGTTGAGCAAACGTCGTCAAATAAATATTTAAATTTTTGATCGTCGCAATGATCTTCGACGACAATTCATTCGTGAAAGTGAGCTCTCGACGACGATATTTACTCGACGCGTATTCAAGAATAGGGGTGATTATATTCTTAAAACTAAATTAATTTTACTTATATTTTCAATCTTGATTTTTAATTTAAGGAAATATCCTTGCTATCTCAAGATATATACTTGTTAATATATTTGAATGACCCCTGCTTAAATTAAAAAAAATTCTATATCAAATTTGAATTTTAGCCCTCCTTTTTAATAGCTACAACATTTTTTCGATGCGAAAATTTGCTTCTAATCTATAAAATATATGCTAATTATGATTTTTTTTTTAAATTCACAGATGTTTTTGTTAAAAATAATTGACAAAATCTTACAAAATATCCCACACTGACAACGATTTATTTGTTTTAAAATCCATATTAAAATATTTTAATTTTAAAAAAAGTTTATTTGATTTTTTCTTATGTTTATACAATATGGTATAAGAATTGCTTCCGGAGCATAGTGGATAGAGTGCGTGGCTCCAAAGCTAAAGAACCGCGGTAGTCTGGTTTCAATTCCCAATTCAGACAGAATGTTTTTTTTCAATTGAAGTAATGTTTCTTTTCGGTCGTCACCTCTGTGTAGATAATGCAAACCTCAGAGAGTAAAAAACTGCCATGCAAAGCTTCTTGAGAACATAAGCCGTTCGGAGTCTGCATTAAACTCGTAGGTTCAACTCTCGATCATTTGTGTTCAAACATTTAATAACACGCACAACACAATTGATTAAGAACAGCTGTCTTGGGTTGAAATGGTAAAATTTTTTTATTTCTTATATAAGAATTAATTACACTGAAAAAATTGCAAGCACCTAAATAATTATAAGGAACTATATAAATATAACTTTAATAATGCAGTTACTTGATATTTATAAAAAAACGAAGTCTTTGATACATCTAACAAAACTACATTCAAACTGCAGTTCAATTGACCACACTTTTCTTTTGACACACCACCGAAAAAAACATGCTTTCAAATTGACAAAATATGTTATAAGTAATGATTTTGTTATAATTATTTTGACGAATTTTTTGTTCAATATAAAATAACATATCTCATTAAAGTATGTATTAGCAAATATTTTTGGAAAATATTTAAAAAAAAACATTTTTCTTTGCACGAAAAATGTACACATTCGATATTTATATTGAATATACTTATTGGGGGTTGGAATTAATTTTAAAGGTTTTTTTCGGTTTTTGAGCATTTATTTAGAAACAACGGTACAATGTATATTATTCAAAGTATTGTCCATCGTTAGCTATAACATTTTCCCATCTTTCTGGCAGCATATGGATTCCGCGCCGGAAGAACGATTCGTCTTTTGAGGCAATCCACGAATCGACCCATTTTTTGGTATCCTCGTAAGAAGTGAAGCGCTGCTCAGCCAAGCCATGCGTCATCGATCTGAATAGGTGGTAGTCGGAAGGGGCTATGTCTGGGCTATAAGGTGGGTGGGGTAGCACATCCCAATTCAGCGCCTCCAACGTTTCCTTGACGGTTCTTGCAACATGTGGCCGTGCGTTGTCATGTTGAAAAACCACTTTGTCGTGTCTTTTGGCATATTCCGGCCGTTTAACCTTTAATGCTCGGCTCAATTGCATCAATTGTTGTTGGTAGCGTTCCCCAGTGATGGTTTCGTTAGGTTTTAGCAGCTCATAGTACACGACACCCTTCTGATCCCACCAAATACACAGCATAAGCTTGGCGCCATGAATATTCGGCTTGGCCCTCGATGTTGATGCATGGCCGGGTGGTCCCCACGATTTTTTTCGCTTAGGATTATCGTAATGGATCCACTTTTCATCGCCAGTGACAATACGATGCAAAAAACTCTTCCTTTTATGCCGTTGAAGCAGTTGTTCGCACATGCAAAATCGCCGTTCAACGTCTCTCGGCTTCAACTGGTACGGCACCCAATTTCCTTGCTTTTGAATCATTCCCATGGCCTTCAAGCGTTTGCCGACCGTTGATAAGTCGACTACCAATGATTCTGACAATTCTTGAAGGGTTTGACACGGGTCTTCATCGAGCAAAGCCTCCAATTCCTCATCTTCAAACTTTTTCGTCTGGCCCGGACGCTCTTTGTCTTCCGTATCAAAATCACCACTTTTAAACCGACGGAACCAGTACTCACAAGTAGAAATCGATGGAGCATAGTCCCCGTAAGCCTCAGTAAGCGTGCGTTGTGCTTCAACCGCTTTTTTATTCAAATGGAAGCACAAAAGTAAACCTTCCCGCAAATTGCGTTTTGTTGGAACGAAAGTCGACATGTTCACAGAGAAAAAAATATATGTTGTTTACACTTCAGTGGAATGACACATACTGAAAAATGAAGCTTAGACAATGTGCTTTGAAATGAATATAGTAACAGGTGTGCCCGATGCGATCTATTGATAGTTACGCCATCTCTTAGAAAACCTTTAAAACTAATTCCAACCCCCCATACAATATGAAAAATAAGACCTTCAGCATAGCTATTTGAAACAAGAAAACGATTATTGACGTGATTTCTTATTTTTGAGCCTTTATTTTAAAATTTACAGCTGGACTGTACTGAATGAACGACAAAACCCATTTCAACATGATGCTTCAAGTACCAATTTATGCTTATTCAGCAAAAAGCTCAATTGTTATTCTTCAAAAAACATATTTTTGTAAATTTATTGGGATTATGCATTAAAAACCGTGCATTCGTAACCAACTTCATATTTACTATATCTGTAATATTTTTGACAGTGACAGCTGTAAGCATTTTTACACAGAGAAAACAACATTTACAAAATGGCAGCATGGCAGAAACGTGCCATTCGGAAAGAAGACTTTTGCATTTTGCACTACGATGACGCATCATCTCACAAGGTTATATTTCAGAACGCATTTCAGGCCAAAAACTCAATAAATACCATCGAGCAACGTATTCACCTGATAAAGTTCTGGCCAGCTTTTTTCTCTTTCTAAATCTCTTTCTAAAAAATAAGCTAAACGACAGCCAATTGTGCCAATTTATCGACAAAAAAATTTTGACAATCCCTTTAAGCGGGTCTGTTAAATTGTCAATTTCCTGTACTTTTTTAAAAATTAATTTCTACAAATATATTAGAGGATGTACCCATACTTCTTTTTCTCGTACAACAAAAACCTTTTTATTATTAATTGTGATCTATTCTTTCATATTACATTGTTTTTATTTATGAGCTTTTCAGGTCAAGTAAGTCTCTTCACAATTTTTTGGTGAATTTTGGCAAATTCCTTGAACTCCAATGAAGAATAGTCGAAAAAGAAGAGGCAATTGGAACAGACCAAATTAATGGTAGAATTTTAGGCTTTGATCGAAAACCAAAACTTAAACAGTAAGTTGGTCACAACTTTATCACTCAAGTCTACTGAAGATGGAAAGTGTAGCGTCTTCCGAAACAGTCTGTCTTTTCTGATGTGTATTTGTTTGTTGCCTTCTTCAAAAACTTACTTGATCTAAAGAGCTCATAACAAAAAATCAGGAAAAACTTTTTAATTTAAAGAATCGTCAACTTAAGGTTTATGCCTAGTTATACATATGTTTACCTTTTATTGTAATGACATATTTTAAAAATTTTTGTTGTGACATTTTTGACCTGGCACGAAGTGAACCTCTGTTAGTTCACACGTGCTGTACTTAAAAAAAATAAAAAACCCATGAAAGTAAATGATAGTCACGTCACGTTGACAATAACATTTCTACGCACATTAAGAAAACGTATATTTAATAACAAGTTTGATATGGGAAAACAGTTTTTTTAGCTGTCTTTATTAAATGTTTTCTTTTCATAAAACTTCAAATAAACGCACTCATTTTATCGTAGCTCAGATGTGGGTTAATATGTTGTGCATAATTTGTTATTATATTTTATTTGGAAAAAACCATTTTTTACACTATCAATTTAAACAATTTTGTAAAGAATATGACACCGTGTGGCAGATAAAATCATTTGAATAATAAAGAACTTGAAGAAAGTTAATTTTTCATGTGAAATAATTCAATTATAAGTTTAGGCTTTTTACTCACGTTTCAGTTTCAAAGTGTCTGTTTAACATACGTAGATAAAAATACAGTCTATTTGACTTACCTGAAAAAAAAATAAGTTTAATTTAGTTATGGTTTTTAAAAATGACTGCATCTGTTAAATGTAATGTAATAAAATATGATCATAGATAAAATTTAGAAAAAATGGAGCAGAAATAAGAAGAAATTTTAGCTTCTGAGTACTGTTTTTAAAGTGATACAAAATATGTCATATTGATAGATTATCCAAAAGATTGGAAAACTATTTAATTTATTATGAAGTACTAGCTGATATACACGATGTTACTCAAGATCAAAGCAAATTTTTTTTGCAGATGTGACATGCATTCTTAGGGACATTGTTTCCAGAAGACATTCCATAGATCAAACTGTGCTTCTTTTTAGCCTTATACAGAGGATCTTTTAAGAGGCATTGTTATAACATACTTCTGGGGGACATTCAAATGGCATTTAAATACAATTAAAGTAAATTAATTATATATAGTTATAATACATGTTTTAGATATTGTTTGTGGAATTTTTTTAAGCCCCAAGTAAGCCCAACCACTTACTTCTTTCAACACCAAGATGCTTTGAAATTCGGGAAAAAGGATATTTTACGTGTAATTTTTTAAACCCCCAACAAAACCCAAACACTTCTCATTTCCAACACCGAAATCACGAGAATGTCGTGAAAAGGGATATTTTCCCAGGGATTTTTTTAACCCCCGAAACCACAAAAAACATTCCATTCCATGGAATGCCTTCTTAAAAATCCTGTGAAAAACACCTACTAAAATCCTTTCATTGAAGTGGTCAAAGAAATCTTCCATTGAGAAAGTTCTGGAATCACTTCTAGAGAAGACTAAGGAAAGAATTCCTCCCAATGACATGCACACGTTAAAAGAATGCCTGCTGGGTATAAAAGTGGAAGGGACGGAATTCAACACATTCCCTTCCACTTTAACTTCGCTTGGAAGCATTTTTTTTTGTTGGGAAGTTATATATTTCATATATTATATAATTTTTAATATATATATAATATCCTCCTCGTTTTAATGTTTTTTAAATCCTGAATAATAAAAAAATTTTCAGCGTTTTATTTACAAAACTCTTATTTACTTGAGTTATAATTAGAGATAGTTTTTTCTGTTAACGACTTCTCACAGTTATGAAAAATTAAACTTAGTATTGAACGGAAAAAAAAATATTTTAAACGAATTTATTTAATAGTGATTACATCGACGGCGGCCGTAGCCTAGTGGGTAGAGTGCGTGGCCCCTAAGCTAAAGAACCGCGGCAGCCCAGGTTCAATTCCAGCTCAGACAGAAAGTTTTTTCAATTAAATGAATTTTTCTGTTCGGTCGTCACCTCTCTGCAGACAATGGCAAACCTCAGAGAGTAAAAACTGCCATGTAAAGCTTCTTGAGAACACAAGCCGTTCGGAGTCGGCATAAAACACGTAGGTCCAGTTCTCGATCATTTGTGATCAAACATTTAATAACACGTACACACAGAAAAATTTTGCATAGTAAAATCATTGTGATGCATAGTTGATTTCATTTTACATAATTTTATATTTCATGGTGGCAGCGAAATAAAAATCATTATGATTTCATGTAAAATCATTATGATTTCATGTAAAATTATTATGAAAACCAGTAAAACCATTATTGCATCATGTAAAAAGTTAATCAACACGATTTCATGTAGAATCATTATGATTTAATGTAGAATCATTATGACATCATGTCGAATCATTATGAAATCTAGTAAAATTATTATTGCATCATGTAAAACAAAAATTTTGCGTGCTGAAGAAGTTCCGTTGTTTCTAGCACATTAGAAGTTTTATCGCGAGAAGTAGCTTCGTTAAAAATTAAAATAGTTTGTAATAGCTGAAAAAGTAAAACAAGTGGAATGAAAAGTAAATACAAGTGTAAGTAGTCGAATCCATAAACTTCGACGCAGATGAACAAGATAATGTGATATGTGAATTATGTTACTAAAAAAAAATAATATCAAAATGCTGTATTACTTTTCAATAGAAACAGAAGCTTCAGTTGACTAGAAAAGTTTAAGGTACTTATCTAAGGAAGTTAAACAGGAAGCTATACCACCCATAGGACTTCGTGCACGTTATCGAGAAAACTATTTAGTTGGAGAAAAATTGAGGTATGTTTTGTAATTATAAGACGTATTTTTTCATTTTTCAATAAAGAAAACTAGATAAAACCTAAACTTGAAGTTCTTTTTATTTCAAACTGAGGTTAGGATTCAGCTGCATTTCATAATGATTTCATAATGATTCAACATGACCATCATAATGACTTTACATGATTTCATAATGATTCAACATGACCATCATGATGATTTAACATGATTTCATAATGATTCAACATGAAAATTTGTTGCGATTTTTACATGAAAATCACAATGATTTTACTATAAATCTCTATGAAGCAAAATCATAGGGGAAACATGTAAAATCATTATGTTTCTAGTTGATTTTACAATGATTTTTTTCTGTGTGTACAACACAATTGATCAATAGAAGCTAGGTCAAAGTCCTTCCAAGGGCTGAAATGGCCAGTTTATTTTTTTTTTTTTACATCGACAACGAAAAATTAATACTTGTATATTTTGCTTCTAGCGTTACTTACTTATTAGTAAAGGTTTCTTAAAGAAATAAGAAATCACTCCTTATTTTTAGTTACACAGCTACGCATAAATAGTAGTAAGTGCAGACACTTCTTTAATAATAAAATATTCTATATGTTTCGAAAGTCTTCGGTATTTATTTTAAGGGCGCGTTTATAGTGCCAGCTGGTTGCTGGGCCGGACCGAGCTGGAAACGTGTCCTGCCTTAAGCCACTGGAAGTGCGTATAGTGCGCGCTTGTCGCTGGTGACTTGTTTCACCTGGTTTTGGACTATTTTGGGTTTGTTTCTATATATTAGTTTTTTTTTGTTTGTTTATTTTTGCAACCAAAGCATCAAAAAAGCCACATGATTTCGTTCATTCATTTTGCTTTCCTCAAACCAGCTGACAACAAGTGCAGAGACGAAAATACGAAAAACGCTGCTGAAACGCGATTCGTGCAACTGCAAGTCGTTTCAAGTCACTTGAGGTACCAGCTTGTTTCGACTTTTCTCGCAAGTGTTTTCTGCTGGTTTTCGTTGCCTTCTTGTTGTGTTTTTTTTCAAATTTTTTTTTGACAAAAAAGAAGATCATAGAAAGAACGCACATTAAAAAAAAACGTACATCAGCTGCTGGCCCAAGATTTTTTGATGCTATGACTCAGCTAGACGCACTTCAAGCCGCATGAAAAGCCACTTGATCATCCAACTGGTTTAAAATTTTTTAAATTTTTCTTTAGATTTTGTTTTTGTTGTATTATTTTTAATTTTGCAACAAAGTAATGCAAAACTAATCTAAACAAAGTTGTTATCTTCTTGCTGCTATTTTTGTTTGTTTACTTTTGTGCTCAAAATCAAATGGAAAGGAAGAGCGCACATAAGAAAATTTGATAATCTTCGATTCTCTGTTTTAGATGAAACGCACTTGCAGCCGCTAATCGACGAATTGTTTCACCGGCTGGTTTAGCTTTTTTCACTATTTCTCTTTTCGTTTTCTGTGTGCAACAGTTGATAGAAATTTATCTTCGTTGCTTCTTTATAGTGCTGTTTCTGTGTGTATTTTTGGCGGACAAGAAAATACAGCATAACAACTGAGCGCAATTTCGTGTTCTTGTGTGCTTATTACTTTTCTTGTTGGTCTTCTTTGTTGCTATCGTGTCTTCTTTGTTTCCTTGTATGAATGAATTCAAGGAAATACAAGAATCGATCGCGATGCTGGCAGTCAAGTGTGTTGTAAATAATTTGTTGTTTTTTGCGTATATCAATATTTTTCCGTGGAGTTTAGTTTGCTGCTGCACGTTTGTGTCATATTGCTATTCTTTTCCGCGCTTTATGAATCGCGACCGTTTGATACATTGTTTTAGCGCGTACTTCTTGCGTACGAAGAAAAGGAGCAACAGCAAAAACAACAAAAAAATTGTTTTCCTTTTTCTTTTTCCATATCATGTTATTTAACGAAAGTAATAAGCATGCAATGTGTAAAATGAATCAAAACACATGCAAACCGTGTGAGCGAGCGAGAAAAAATCGGGAAGATGGAAACCAGCGCACAAGTCACTTGAAGTTGCCAGCTCGGCTGGTACTATACGCACTTTGAGCTTGTTTCATATGATTGTATGTGCAGCGTTTTTCAGCTTTCCTTCTCGGTTCGGTTCGGTCCAGCAACAAGTCGCCACTATAAACGCGCCCTAAGGCTTAGCAATGACTTTTATTTATTTGGCTTAACTCAATTTGAAATGAAGCACACAACATTTCAGTTTAGGTCATTCAACATACATCAATGATTACAATTATATTAACACATACTATTTCTCAAGAAGTTGTGGTGCAGGTGATTGTTCAATTGGGGATTTTGTTACACATTTTTTATGGATAATGACCATCTCTGCAGAAGGTATTAAGTCCCAAAAATTCGATTTGGTTGTTATGCATGAACATTTTGCGGTCATAATAAAAACAACGCTTTAAACAATATCCCCGCAAGGTTAGAAATCTTGGAATAAGTTTTAATACTTTTGGGCTTACATATATGACTACACCGAAATCGTATTAAAATTGAATACTGGCCAAATATTAAAATTCAGTTTTAATAATGAAAGGTATTAAAATTTAATGCTCAGTTTGTATTAATTTTGAAAACTGATTTTGTATTATAAATTAGGTATAACAGTAAATATAGTATCAAGTTTATTCCAAAGGGTATAAAATATCGTTGAAATATTTTAAATGTATTAACATTTAATACAAAATTATATTGAAATATAATACAGCATATCTTAAAAATTAAATATAATATCACAATAAAATTGAATTCATTGCAAGGGTATTGAATATCAGTGTATTATTTGAACTGAATAAATGTAAAACAAAATATATTAAAAAATGTTGTAACCAAGTGAGGAATGTTAAATTTAATACTTTTTGATTTAAAAATCTTTGTAATACTTTGCTTGTATTAAAATTTATTCCAAGATTTCTAACCGAGCGGGTGCTTTTTCGCGGCATTACAAAACGTCGCTTTATTAAGTGAGCTATAAATTTTTCCATTAGTTTTTTTATCCAGAAAAACACTTAATACAAAACAAAAGCGGTAACTGTAACTCAAAAAGAGCTCAATTAAAAAATAGCAAAATAATGAATACTTATATTGCAATTATATACAAGGTGGCGCAAAAGTAACCTTGCGATGTTTTTTGGCTGTAATATAAAAAAAAATGAAAAACTTTGATTCTTCTTGTGGATTATTTTTATTTGGTCTTTTAATTTTTTTTACATCAAGTCGAAAATATGATGTCATATAAATGGCCGCCGCCACAGTTGATTGTCATTTGAGCCCTTTTTATGGCATTTTTCATCACTTCGGCTAAAACTTCCGGCGATAGGTCCTCACATTCTTGACGGATATTGTCTTTAAGAGCTGCAAGAGTCTGAGGCTTGTTGACATAAACTCGCGACTTCAAAAAGCCTCACAAAAAGAAGTCTGGAGCGGTCAAATCAGGCGATCTTGCTGGCCAGTGCAAATCGCCAAAACGGGAGATTAGGCGCCCGGGAAATGCATCCTCCAGCATATCGGTTGTGGCACGTGCAGTGTGTGCCGTTGCACCGTCCTGTTGGAACCACATGTTTTCCAATCCCAATTCATCAAGTTGCGGCAAAAAGAACTCGTTGATCATTGCTCTGTAGCGCTCACCATTCACAGTAACCGTTTGGCCCGCGACGTCTTCGAAGAAAAAAGGTCCGATGACTCCTCCAGCGAAAACAGCACACCATACAGTGACTTTGAGCGGGTGTAATGGCTCTTCGTGGGTTACACGCGGATTTTCAGTGCCCTAGAAGTGTAAATTTTGCTTATTTACGAACTCGCTAAGATGAAAATGGGCCTCATCACTCATGATAACTTTTGATGAAAAATCATCTTCCTCTTGGTGGTGATTAAGGATGGCTTGAGCGTATGTTAGACGCGATTGGCGGTCAGCAGCTAACAGCTGATGCATCGTCTGGACTTTTTACGGAAACATCTTCAAACCTGGTACCAAAATTCGCTGTAAAGACCGTCGACCGATACCCATTTGCGTGGCACGTCGTCTAGTCGATGTCGACGGCGCTTCCATGACATCCTCGGCTACAGCAGCAATATTCTCTGCAGAACGGCTACTCCGGGGTCTGCCACGCCTGGCAGCATCTCGTGTTATGCCAGTCTCTTCGAGGCGAGCGGCTAAACGTCGCAGTGTTTCACCAATAGGCGTTGGACGGCCAGGAAATCTGCGACGAAATTCACGTTGTGCCAAAGTCACCGACCGATTATTGGTCAAATAAATAGTCACCAATATTCCGCGTTCTGGAGCAGTGTAGCGTAACCTTGTTTATTAACGTGTATTTCGCATGTGTTTACTAAACAAATGTCAAAACAGAACTGACATTAGGGGCCAATCGCAAAATTTATAGCATTTTCTGATAGGAGGATTATTTTTGCGCCACCTTGTACATACAGTGCCTCACAAAAGTATTCGCTGTTTTCATATTTTTAAAGAATCTTAATTTTATTTTTACGAATGAGTTTTTTTAAGTCTAACTAAGTAATTAGGTCTTAGTGCATATCTAGTTTTTTATTAACCAAATTTTTTCAAAAATGTAGCGTAAAAATATAAAAATACATTTATAAAGAAAGATTTAACTAAATTAAGTATACAATAGTATGCGGAATTTTAAAAAATATCTCAAAATCCAAAATAAACACGAAATCCAAAAGAAATCAAAAAGTATTTACAAAATACTTCAAAATCAATTTACTATTAATTTTTTTGTAGTTCAGTTCAGTTTCAGTATAGTTTTTGTAATGTACAGTCAGACTTTTTACTATGATTTTATAGAAAGAAATATGTGCAGAAAATAAAAAAAACTATTTTCGAGGAGGAAAAAATCTTTTTAAGTTGTGAGAGAATGAAAAAATTCTCCAGGAGCTTGCTGTCAGCATTCTAAAAAGTATTTTCACTGTCCATAGTATTTTAGAAAAAAAAACACGATTCATAATTCTCAACGCTCCGGTGACCAGCAAAGCTAGTTATTCGGGAAATTCAGCTACTTAATAAATATGACTATATATAAATACTGATTTATAATTTTTTTGTTTGACATTAAAAAAACTCATTCATAATGAAAAATTTTTATGATTCTTAAAAAATCATAAAATGAGGAATACTTTTGAAATCATTTAGTAACACTATACGACAATTCAAGGGTCATGGAATCTAACGAAAAAGCGACCAACACAGATCGATGGCACTGATCTAGACCCTTAAAGGGTTTTGCAAAGTTAGCTCGCTTTTAAAAGATATAGGCATTGAAAGTTTGCCTCTTGCAGAGTATTTTTTAAAAATTAAGTGCTCACAAGGGCGTATCGAATTAAAAATTCTTTTTTTTTTATTTCTTATTCTAAGAGGTCTTCAAAGTTCCCTAGGGTGGTCTCCCAAAAAAATGATGTCTTTCTCTCCCGCAAGGACAAAGTTGTTTTTTTAGAAAACAGTATAAGTTAACGAATGCTTTGATTTTTGCAAGAAAAACTACATATGTCTTAATGCAAAAGTAAATATAGACTTTAACTAACAATATCTCGCCAAACAATATGCCACTCTTGATTTTTACTCACAGTGTCTTGTGTGAAGGATATTCAAATCGTAAGGTACACTCGAAATAGCACAGAACTTTTGATTGTTATCTGATTGTGTTAATTTTGGTGGTATTTATTTAAAAGTTTACGTTTTCCTTATGTTTGGTGTATTTAAAATTTGCACATTTTTTGCCTATGCATTTCCTGTTTTTTCTCCATATTTGAACGCAATTTTTCAACTTTTTGAAAAAAGTTAATATAAAGACTAATATCTCAGGCATCAAAAGTGGTAAAATAATTTTCGCTTTTTGCATTCTTTAATATCTCCTTTAAAGTTATTAGTTTTTTTTAAAAAGCCTATCTTAAAAGCAATTGTTAAATCAATTGAGACTCATCGAATGGCAGGCTCAGAAACTCAAAATTTTCGTTTAACATTTTGGTAAATGATGAGGTGAGGTGTTTTCACCAAATAATATATTTCATGCTGAGCAGAAATTATTTTTTTAAAAAGTAGAAACACAAAAAAGAATCGTGGTCTTTACCTGATGTTTTAAAAAAATACTTTCAGACAGTGTTTCGTTCAGAAATATTTTAAGAGTCCAAATTCACAAAATTATCTTCGGTACCACTTCTGATGCCAAAAATATATAAAACCTTATCTAAATTTTTTTGAAAAACTTATAAAACTGCATTCAAAAGACATTTCTTGAAAACAAGAAAATGCATTTTCGAAAAATATGAAAATATTTAATTCGCAAAATTTAAAGAAAAAGTAAACACTTCAATCAATAGCACCAACATTTTGACAATCAGACAACAATCAAAATTTCTGTGCTATTTCGAGTGTACCTTTGGATTCTAGTATCTGTCACATAGGACAATGAGCGTAGAAATCGAGAGTTGCATTTTGTTTGGCGAGCTATTCTTAGTTGAAGTCTGTATTTAATTGTGCTTTACGACATATGTAGCTTTTCTTACAAAAATCAAAGCATTTATAGATCGTTATTTTTTTAATATTTTTTACAAAAAAGAACTTTGTCCTTGTGTAAGAGGAAGACATCCTTTTATTTGCTTTATTTTTTTTTTGTAAGTCTTGACCACCATGCAACTTTTGAGACCTCTTAGAATGTGAAACTCGAAAAAATTGTAATTCGATACGCCTTAATTAGCACTTTATTTTAAAAAAAAAACGCTGCAAGAGGCAAACTTTTAATGCCGATATCTTTTAAAAGCGAGCTAACTTTGCAAATTCCATTAAGGGTTTTCTTACTATACACGAGCACTATAATCCTGTGTTATCCGCTTTTCCGTTAGAAAAATGTGTTGCTCAGTGTAATCAAACCTTAATGTATTATTATAAATAATTGTATTACTTAACAAAAGAAGTAATGACGTCACAAATATTTATAAATTTGTTTAAACAGTAGCAAACCATACTCAAATCATAAAGACCTTTTGCTTCCAATCTTTCAAACTGGAAGTGCGTTCAGATAACAATTTCGAGGACAAATATCACAATCAAATTACTCATTCTTAAACATAAACAACAGTTCTAACAAAAAATTTTTTATTTAAAATATGGAAAAAAATTATACAAAAAAATTTTTTTTGCACATTGCAGGATCGATCCCACGACCTCTTGGTTTACAAATTATGAACTAACTGATCATCTAGCCTACTCGGCTATCGAAGTAACTTCTGATAATCGAATTAAGAATAAAAAGATATGCATGCATCGAAAATTTTTACTGATCGGTTTGGTAGAAACGGTTCTGGCTTTCGATCTTGTGCACTGTGTTCTTTCTTTGTGTTCTGTCTTTTTCTTTATATTTATAATTCACAGTAATAAAATAAAAATAAATAAACATTCATAAACAAATCCAAAAAATCAAGGTTATCTTTAGATTGAATTAGAAAAACTTGTCATAGTTGAAGAAACACTTGGACATAAAGAATTTCATATTTGAAGGGTGGAAGGTGCAAATTGGTTCCAAATTGGAAAAAGACGGCCAAAATCTCAAGGAGTGGTTTAATCTGCATAAAAATACAGATATATACAGTGGTGGTCACGAATTTAACACACATTGTGTTAGTAACTCTAATTTGAAATTTTTTACATCTTAGCTTAAAAATTGTAATCAAATATTTTTTGTTGAGTATTGTTTATGAAGTTAACTCTATGTACCGTTAGTTGGTTTCTTAGTTATTCTTAAATTTTCTGACATATTTCAAGTATTATGAATCAATGTGGTTTAAATTCTGGACACCAATTTAGCACAGGTTAGAATTACTGCTCCATATCGTATTTTATTTTCGTTAATTAAACTTTACTAGTAAGATATACTAAATTTATTAAGTTTCTATTTGAGTTCTAACAAAAAATTGCAGAAAGATATGGCGAAAGGCTACTGATGTTCAGAGGCTCAGCGGCATTTGATTCAGCAAATGAAAAATGGTGGAAGCACAGTTTCAGAGATTGCTCTGCTTCTTAGATGTTCGTGAAAGCTATTACATAACGCATTACAACATGTAGAGCAGTATTAGAGCATTAAAAATGTAAAATAGCGACCAAGAGCGCGAAAAACAATAGCAAGAGAGGGCCATTTGATTTATAGAGCTTCACTTAGTGATCCTTTTAAGACCTCAAATAAAATTAAAAATAAAATTTCATCAAAATATGGCATAAATGTATCCTCAAAAGGCATAAGAAGACGCTTGAATGAAAATAATGTTCGTAGCTTTATAACCCAACAAACACCACATGTGTCGCAAAAAAATATTAAATGCAGTCTAGCGTTTGCAAAAGAATATTTAAATAGTCAACAAATTTTTGGAAAAATGTGCTTTGGAGGGATAAATCAAAGTTTTGCCGGTTCGCATCTGACAGCAAACAATATGTGAGGCGTCCTCAAAACATGCAACACAATCCAAAGTACACGCTCAAGACGATTAAACAGGGTGGCTGAAATGTTATGGTATGGGCGGCGTTTTCTTGGCACGGAGTTTGTCCGATTGTTAAAATTTACCAAAAAATGGATCAGCACGCTTACAAAAACGTACTTGTCAATACCATGATACCGTTTCAAGAGGATAATTTGCCACTTTAATGGCGTTTTATGCAGGATAATGATCCAAAGCACAGTGGTCACATAGTTAAGAGTTGCTTGGAAGATAAACATATTGATATTTTGAAGTAGCCATCGCAATCATCTTACTTAAACCCGATTGAGAATCTGTCGAGGGATGTCGAGCAGCAAATACTAACAGTGAAATCCAAAAATTTGCCAGATTTGTTTAGGGAAATCCAAAGGATTCGGTATAATATTCCAAAGTGCCGTTGTGAGGCTTTGGTCAAAAGTTTACCAAGGATGTGAGATGCAGTAATTAAGAATAAAGGAATTCCCACGAAATATTGAGTTTTGTGCAATCAATTTTGATTATATTTTTCATCTTCGACATTTTTTCGCTCGTGTGCTAAATTCATGACCAAGTCGAAATGCTTATTTTTAATTTTTATTTGATTTTAAGTCCTATAGGAAAAAGTTTTGAAATAAAAAAATGTAATAAGACATAATATATACACTAAAAAAAAAGTTAATTAAAAATTTACAACAAATAAATGGAAAATATAAGTATTCACTTTACTTTTTTAAGTGTGCTAAATTCGTGACCACCACTGTAGGTATACGAATCTGATGTTACAAATTCGGAATTTGAAATTGCGGCTTTGAAATGTCGTCCATGAACATGCTAACTTTTATAATAACTATATTATGCATTTCAAATTTGGTACCACGAAACTTTTCGGGGTCGCTGTTCACGAATCCGAGCTAAAGTTTAAAATTCGAATTTAAAATGGCGGCCACTTTTCTAAAACCTTAGTTCTTATAACTTTTTTAATGTTCTTTATAATGTCCGAGATCCACAACACGAAAAAAAATTACGGAAACATTTGCTTTTTTTTGGTTTTTTATAATATTTATATTATAAACTATTCTTCTTGTAATAGAATTGTCTTGAGCTTAATGTTTTATTCTTTTTTTAGTTTATTTCCCGATAAAGAGATTTTAGTGTCAGAATATAAAAGCTACCCATGAAAAACGTGCTCATTTGTGGCCAGCCGTGGTCAGCCGTAACATCCTCCTGGCATTGTTATTTCGAAACTTTTGCATGAAAGCATGCTATATTTTCTCACAGATGTAGATTGAATAAGGACTTTGTAGATAATAAATAGGTGGCATGTGGTAACAATTATACGTCCACTGCTTGAAATCGTTATCAAAATTATGTTAAGCCTTGATATGATTTTTTCATTTATGCCAGTATTTTAATGTTAAGTTTATGTTATTTTCTAAAAATAAAAATAGCGCAACAAGCAATTATAACAACCTGCTATTTCGACATTTCTTTCGTACAGCTTTTGACAGCGCAACGATAAGCCATATCCTTCTTCATATAAAATTTTGATAATTGTCATAAAAATTAAGAGGTAAAAAGAGGTCATAAAAAAAAGAGGTACAAACAAAGTAAAACTCATTTATTATGTTTAATAACGAAACAAATAAATAAATATAAGAAGAAATGGTTTTAATAAAATAAAAATTTTTGGTTTCCGTAACCATTTTAGTTTTTTTTCAAAAATTTCCGATTGGGGCACATTCAGGAAAAACATTTTTTTTGGCAATAAGATATCAAACCAATGAACCGATGCCTTTCTTAATTAAAAATTTTGTTTTTTCCATATTTTACTGAGCCAAATTTTTTAAAAATGTACATTTTCAAAGATTTTTTAAAATATTAAGCATAAATATTTTTTAAAGTTTTATTTTTTTTCTGATTTTAATATTTTACCGAATTTTCAAGGCGTCAAAAATCAATTAAAAATTGACATATCATTTTATTTTAACTTATCACCTGTAATAGGCATTTTAAGTAAAATATTTTTCAAACATCTTTATAAATTAGGTTTCGGCCGTCATTTTCATATTAGGAGCCAATTTGGGGATAGGGTTCGAAGAATAGAAACTTTTAGTACAAAAATTGTTTCTATTAATATAGATAATCATTGGAAGAGATTTTTAGTCATAACTTTTGATTGGAAAAAGTTATCGGGGTTTTAAAGAGAATTGACTTTATTATAAAAAATATAAAAACATTTTGAACAAGAAAAATTGTCGGAGTTTGTAGTCTAGTGAAGAGAGTGCGCTAGACTATCAACTCAGAGGTCCGCATTTCGAGTACTGGTTCGGGCATGGTTCTTTCCCCTTTCTTTGTTCTTTACTACATTTAAGAATTATTTAAACAAAAAAATCCACTACATTGTGGAAAATGAAGAATTAAAGGACATCAACAACTGAGGGCTGGAAATGCTTGCCTAGGTTAAGGCATAACACCAGCCTCGGTTATAAGCAATTCAAATTGTCTTTCACGTTTGTTCTGCATAATCGATAATTCACTTATGGTTCATAACAATTCTTCCTTTATAAAATCGGACCCTCTTCCTTTCAGATCAAAGATCAAACGTTGTTTGTGTAAAGCGAATATCTTGGTTATTTGATATTTAAATAAATTTAGAACAAATGATAACAACAACGGCTTAACAATTTTTGCGCAGAACTGGAAGAACTTTTGATAATTAGTGTAATCCAATATGAAATGCAGTCAGAGATTTATTTTACAAAAAATCACTTTTTGAGTAAAAGTCAATATTTTAAAAAATAAGTTTTATTGAGTGCTTTTAAACAAAAAGTTTTTAATGATGGCATAAATTATTTTCTGTTTTTTTCGATCTTTTACTTTTGCAAAGTAGTAGAAAAACATTACTTTGAAAGGCAAAAAAGCACAAATAATTCAGTTCTGATTAAATGGAAGTTGTGTGTACAGTAGCGTAATAATATTTTGTGCGCCCGCCCGCAGGTTTCTTAAAGCGCCCTGCTATTTACCTTTAGAGCAAAACTATGTTATAAGTGGACAAAAAAAAAAAAGAAAAGAGAACAAGAAGAGACTTTTTAATTCAATAGTTATATTTTAAAAATATTTTATTTCATAAATAAATTTATATATCATTTTAGTAAAATTAGTTAAAAAAAGCAATAAAATAAAAAAAAAGTTGTTGCCTTCTTGAAAACTTACTTGATCTAAAGCTCACAATCTTAATTCATGTATTTATAATATATATTATAAGATTTTATCACAAATTAGGTAAAAAGAAAACATATATTAATTTTTACTGATGTGTATTTTATGACCCTTTTTATTTTATTATTAAATTAACAAATACGCAGGCTTTAGATCAGTTTTAATTATTATTAATTATTTCCAATGATTAATTATTTCCTTTGGAGTTCATTATCAAAGACCAAAAATATTAAAAATACTTATAATAAAAAAATGTGCACTATGACAATTGAAAAGAGCAGATACAATTATTTAAAAATTTTTTAAACTCACTGTGTAAACAATATTGGCGTCAAATATTTTAAATAATTAATAAGTAACTTAAACTGACCTAAATCCTGCGTATTTGCTTATTTATATTAATTTTTTTAAGAAGTTAAAGAAACTAAAAGTTTGAATAAATGAGATCAATAATTTTCTTAGTAAGTAAGTAAGTAACTTTTATTGAGGCTTCAGGACAATAACAATGAAATAAGCAGAAGTGACAAGAAGAAAACATAGAACAGCAATAATAATTCTATTATAAAGACTGAAAAGCATGCATAGGCAAGAATAATGACAAAATTAAATTAAATGTTTGCTCAAACAACATTTGTTAAGTTATCTTGATGTGAAATCTAATAAAACTTAAAACTAATTAAAATAATTAAAACTACAAAAAAAATATTTACATATATACACTTAATAAAAACATAATATTAAGATAAAAATTAACCTCTATGTACATAAGGGCTAGCTTTACGGTAAAATTCAGGTATTAGCGATGTGGCAGAACTCGGATTTAAAGTAAAATCTATACTTTCATTAATTATTCCAATTGCAGAAATATAATTTATATTTGACCAATTATAATATTTTTGCGAATCAAAAACAGTATTGATTAAATCATTTTCTAAGTAAGGTAATTTATTGATACATTTTTTCATGTGAAAGAGTAAATATTTACATAAAGGAATAACTTTAGCACGATTATAAACAAAAAAATTAGAATAACGTTTAGTGAAACATTCAAAATTTCGATCTATACAAAATCTCAAAATTTTACGTTCAAATTTTTCAAGATTTTGCGCGACTGAAGGGGAGATAGTAAACCAAATCGGAAAACCATACATTAAAATGGAACGTATACTAATTTTATAAACAAGTAATTTAGTTTTAATAGGCAAATATTTATTTCTAAGTAAATTAGAGAACATGCCCAAGATTTTTCTAGCTTTGTTTAAAGTCAGATTAGCATGATTATTAAATCTTAGGAGATTGTTGAAGGAAACTCCTAAATATTTAATAACATTTTTGAAAGGAATATCAGAACCACAAAGAGATATTTTTAAATTTTTACTTTGAGGCACAGTATTTCTATGGCATTTGCCAGAAGGATTTCTGATACAAATAGCTTCCGATTTGTTTGTATTAATTTTAATTCCCCAATCTTTATAAAAACTATGAATTTTTTCCAAATGGGATCGGACCAAAGCAAGAGCCTCATTAGGAGTGGAGCCATGAGCATATGCAAGAGAATCATCAGCATATAAAATACCAGTGGATCCATTACGCACATGAGGAAAGTCATGAATAAATATACTATATAAATGTGGAGCCATAATAGAACCTTGAGGAACACCACTTTCAATTGCACCAAGATCTGAAGAGATGCTATCAATATTAATGAAAAATTTGCGATTGTTTAAAAAACTACTTAGAATTTTGATGAAGGATGGATTAAAACCAATTTTAATTAATTTAGAAATAATACCAATATGATAGGCTTTATCGAAAGCTTTTTCTATGTCCAAGGAGACTGCTACTGTACATTTACGTTGACGAAGATTTAAAATAATATCATTTTTGAATTTTAATAAAGCATGAACCGTTGAATGTTGTTTTTTAAAACCAAATTGGAAATCAGGAATATATTGAACATCAACACAAATATCTAATTTATCCTGTATGACTCTTTCAAGAAGCTTTCCAAGATTAGAGAGTAAAGAAATTGGTCTAAAATTGTTCACCTCAAAACAATTAGTTTTTTTTTGAATTGGCACAATTTTAGCAATTTTCCATGAATCAGGAAAATAACCGTTATTTATGCAGTTATTGAAAATTATTGCAAGAAAATCAAAAACAATAATAGGAAATTTTTTAATTAGATAATTTGAAATATTATCAGGACCAAAGGATTTTTTTGCATTAAGATTTTGAGTGAAAAGGCAAATATCATCAGAATTAACGAAATGTGAATTATCAGAGGTTGAGGATGAAGTAAAAGAAGGACTAAAAAGATAAATCGAAGATGGATAAGAATTCAAAGTATTGTGAACTTCAGACTCTAACTCAAAAATATCGTATCTATCAGGAATTGTTTTTTCATAAACTTTTTCAAAATGAGATTTTAAAATTTGAACTTTATCAGTATTTTCAGTATAAAAATTACTTTCGTAATAAATTTTAGAACAGAATTTTCCATTTTTTTTTTTAATTATCTTGAAAATTTCTTTATAAGCAGTAGGACCAGGTTTTATAAGTTTTAATCTCTCACTAAATTCTTTGGCTTTATGAATTTGTACTTTTTCTTTGATTAATATTTTAATAAGTGAAATTTGAGCTGCAAGAAGTTTATATTCTTCTGAAGTTCTATTAAAGTTAGAATGAAATATTTTCTTAAGTCTACGTTGCCATTGATTTTTAATTTTATATAAATTTTTAATTGAATCTGGAAGAGAAATATTATTAAAATGTTTATATTCAACAAATTCACTATGTGATTCTTTGACTGAATTAATAGAAGAAGTTAGGAAACTAATATGAGAGTCAATTTCAGAATTTTGTAAGTTTATATTATCAGGAGGTAAATTATTTTCAATAACAGAAGCTAAATCAATACGAAAATCATCCCAGTTTGTATTTTTATAAGAAACAAAAAGGTTTGGTTGACATAATTCAAATGTGATATCTTTTAAATCAATTTCTAAGTAAAGTGGAAAATGATCGGAAAAGGTAGAAAGACTTTTAATACAATAATTTGGATTGAAATTATCTAATAAATTTGTAGAAATTAAGAAATGATCGAGATAAGAAGACCCATTAGGAAATGAAGGAAAAATATCACAAATTCTTGAGAATTCGAGAGAATGATTTTGCAACCAATTAAAAAAAGTTTTACCATTTAAATTATTAATGTTATCGTTCCAAGAAACATGTCTGGAATTGAAATCACCTCCAATTATCAAACCATCATAATTTTTAGCACGATTAGCAATAGAAACCAAACCATCAGCTAATGCATCAGGTGAAAAATTACAAGGAATATAAGTTGAGCCAACTAATAATTTTTTTTTAACTCTATTAATCGAAACACTGATATCTAAAAATATATGGGGGAAAAGAATATTAGATATAGAAATAATAGAAAATTTTATATTGTTCTTTATAGCAATAGCAACACCTTGAGAACTATGATCTCTCAAAAAATTATAATCATTCAAGCTTATCCCATGAGATAAATGTGTTTCTTGAATGAAACAAATATCAATTTTATTAAAATCAAGAATTTTTTTTAGTTCAATAACTCTACTGGAGTCAATCAGTGACCTAACATTAAAAGACAAAAGCCTTTTAATGTTAATCCCCATATTTAACTAAAACTTCATTCAAGAGTGAAGTACACTCTTTTTTAAGGTCATCTTTTGGAAGATGATTGATATTTTTTAAAAACTTTTCGATTTTTTGTTCGAGCGTTTGTTGCTCAGGATTGAGAATTTGCTTAGCAACTTTCAAAAATTGCTCAATAATTGAAGGTTTATCAGAGTTAGAGAGAGAAATCACGGGATCACGACACATTGCTGCGTTACAGGCTTTAGCAGAATCAAGTGAATCATACTTAGGCAAGGATTTAAAAAGACTAGAGAAAGATTGTCCTTTAACAATCGATGAACGACTGATAACAGCTTCTTGGACATTAGAAAAAGCCAATTGTTTTTTAGCTCTAGCTTCAGAAATTAAATTTTTTTTATTTTTAATGTACTCCTTGTAAAAAGTGCAGCCTCTCCAATTGGCAGGATGACCAAATTTACTACAATTAATACAAAAGGGTTGAATATTAGAATCTTTATTCAAAGAACACTCACCAGGTTCATGTTTGGACTCACATTTTACACAACGATAAAATCTATTGCAATTTTTCGCAATATGACCCCATTGCTGACAGCGCTTGCATTGCACTTCCCTACTTCTTGACTTTGGAGACTCCCATGAAATAACTTGGTGCAATAATTTTTTAATTTTGGATATTTCACCAAACCTTTTCCCTGGCAAAAGTGTAATTAAAAAAAGACCTGTATCAATATTACTTTTAATAGAAGAAGGAGTTTGAAATTTAGTAACCTTCTCTACAGTATTAGGGATACTACTATCAAGTTCCGATTTAATATCAGTGAGATCTGTAAGGTAATGCAGACCTCGAATGATTAGACTTGTTTGTCTTAAGTTTTTAGGAGTAAAGGAAAAGGATTCAATTTTTTCAGCCTTAAGTAAGGCCATCATTTCGGAATGAAGATTTGAGTCCTTAAGATAAATTTTTGATTTATTTTGGGTAATATTTTTAATTTTGAAATCAATATTTGGATTTTTTGTTTTGAATTGGTCTACTAAATTTTTAATGTTTATATTATAAACAATGATTGGGGGGCAGAATTTAGCTTTGGAGGGTGCTGCCACATCGCTAATGTCTGAACTTACCGCTTTTTTTTTATTTTTTTGAGATGCAGGTGCCGCTTCAAAAGTTATATCCGCCAGTGGGGCATAGCGATTAGAAGATGAAAAATTTGGTATGTAAACAGCCTTCATTGTTCCTATATTCGATCGCTTGGTTCTTTTTTTAGCGATATAACCTTCATCATCCGACTCTGGCAACGGCGTATTGTCATTGAAGGTAGCATTTTTATCTTGATTTTTCGTACTGGACTCCTGGACAGGATTTGTTACATCTTCGTGAGTATCCATATTAGGATCAATAGGATTGGGATCACCTGGATCAATTTGATGATTGGACGACATCGCATCCAGCAATATTTATAATAATAGAAATCAGCGAATTTACAATTTTATTTTTTATATATACAAATATGTTAAGTTTAAATGTTTTGTATTTGACGTTACCTGTAAACTAAAGAATTTGCTAACGTCACAAAATATGACCAACTGATTGATTAAAATAACATCAGTAGCTAACTTGCTGAAAATATGAGAGCAAACGGGTAAATCGACTTCGACTATAATCAAGTTTTGCCAAACAATGACGACTTTTGCTCTTAATAGATGGCATTTTTGACGTCGATTATTGCATGCTGAGAAATCGTCTGTACGGAATTTAAATATAATTTCAGCACATGTTCTTAAATTATTTTTCATTTATTGTTGTTCCCTTTAAATAATAATGTTTTGCGAAGGAAATAAATATTTTAGTATATCTTAATTTTTTTTTTAAACAAACGTCGCACAGTGTAATGTCCCCATTCTTAGCCAAAAATAGAAAGAGTGATCGTTGAGCTATGGAAATTGGCACGAATATCTTTCGTGACAAAATTAAGAAATGTTGAAGAAGTTATACAAATCCGCCCTCTACCACACCCACCTTACATATAAACAAAATCCATTTTTACCTGAAACTTCGTTAAATCTTGTCTCAAAAACCCGAAATTTACTACATCAATTTCTTTTGTGATTGAAAATTTTATAGTCGAATATCACGGCCATTAATTATATATTAGTAACTCAGCCTTGGAAAATACTACCAATACAAGTTAACTACGTTTTTGTTTACATTTTTAAGCTTTTTTGTTTACAGCAAGGAAATTTTAAAAATTGAGTTGTTTTGTGTTTGTAAATAAGTCGAAACTTTGAAAAATAATCAGCTGACATGCATCAAATATATCTCACTTTTAACTAAGAAGGTCATCATAAAAAGTGTATATCTTCCGTATTAGGTTAGGTAAGGTTAGTGTGGCTGTCTTAAACGAGACACACTTAGGCCAATGAGGTCCATTGTGATACCAAGGGTTAATTTTTCCTATCTCTACACCAGTTTGAGCTGTTTACTAAGCCTAGGATTCGGTAAACCAAAAATTCCGAGAGTTAGTCAAGGTCATCTCTATAGCTTTTGTAGAAGTCGTTGTGGGATATGTTCAATCTTTGAGCGTGTCTGCTAATAAGGCAGTACCCTGTAAAGATCCCTACCATGGTGCTGATGTGGTCTCTTCTGAGAGAAATCAGTACTTTTGAACGCTAAGGGTTGAGCTTAAGCCAGTATTAGCAAGTATTAGCAATAAATTTTTTGGATTTGGTGTAACGCAGTTCTAGTGATGTTTTCGTGAAAAACATATAATCATCAATCTTTCTCAAAATTATTTTTTAAACACTTTTCAAAATTAAATATTTAAAAATTTGTATCTCGCTTTTCGTGTTTACTTTTATGATAAGCTTAGAACCATATGTTCAAAATGTAAGCAAAAACAGTAATGTTGCCAGACATAAGAAATTTTAAACTTTATTTTGATATATAAAAAAAAATTAAATAAAAAGCCACACAAATTTTGGAAAAATTCTAACATCGATATATTACATTTTTGACCGCTTATTTTACACTGTGCGTCGTTCTCCACATCATTTGTCATTTTCGTTACGGACTTAAGGGCGCCCCTGGCTTAGTTGCGCCCGCCCGCATTGCGGCCTCTGCGGGCCTGCTTTTTACGCCACTGTGTGTGTATAAGCTTATCAAAATGGATGGACTGCAGAAACCATAGAAGACTACTGAAGAGTTGATGTAGCGATCAATGAAATAGTCTGGCTAGTTTGCTTGGTGGTTTGTTCTCCGAAGTACTTGTTGTTGCAACCTGTTGCTGCATTAACAAATTTGGCATTAATATCTTCATTGAAAGGATGTTATATGAAAAAGTTGTTGTACTAAGAATTTCTGCAATTTGAAAATATTTGAATGCTCTAAGTGTCGAAATAGCTAATTTATTTTTTAATTTAACAGCTCTATTCTGACAAAGTAACAATTGCTATCCAGTATTATGAATATTTTTATGTGTTTGTTGTAATTTTTTTATTTAAAAAGAATATTTAAAGCTCAAAAATAATAAATTTTGATAAAAACTGTCATCTGCTATTCAGATAGTGACATTTTCTTTAAAAATTTGGTTTTTTGAGCTTCAAATTTAGTTTTGAAAACAAAAATTACTCATAGAAATATTAAAAATACTGGGTAACAATTGTTATTTTGCCAGAATAGGGCTGTAAATTGGCGAAAAATTTCGATGGTAAAAAGTATTTTAATAACAAGAATTATAATGGTTGAAAAGGGAAAATAAAAGCGTGGTCAAAACTAATGCTTGGTCTTCACTATGTCATTTTCAGTGACCAGTTGTTGTCAATCAAGTTGAATATAACAACATGTTGTCATTTTTGCTAACTTTGGTAATCTTAGAAAATTAAAAGCAAATAAATTATTAAATGGAGGGAGCTATGCAGAAAATGTTCTAGAGTTTTATTAAGATGATATTTCAGGTGCAAAACTTTTGTGTCGTCATAAAAATGACATAGTGAAAACCAAGCATAAGTAATTTACTCTGTACTTAATTTGAGCGAAATCCGACCAGCCCATTAGATTTGTGTTAAGGCCAAGCAAGCAGAAAATAAGTTTTATTAATATAGCTAAAAGAGAACTGGGTAGGTTTCCGAAACACTTCTTGATGTCTTAAAAAACAACTGGACCCTTTTCTATTTTTGGTTAATGAAATTTAAATCATTTTTTCATGCAAATGAAACTAAAAACATTAGCAAGATATTTTTAACTTTATTCAACAAAGTTTAAGTAATTTTAGAAATACAAGTCCATAAAGAAACCCACGCTGAAAAAGATTATTATTTATGACACGCGACTAGGAATACATTAATTTTGCAGTTATTTTGATTCATATTAAACTTTTTTATTGTTGTCTGAAATTGGATGTTTTACATTAATATATTTTGTATATATATATAAATTCTGTTAGTTGCTTAGGTTAACAGGTTAGCTTTACAGGTAGATATCGTTGTTTTGGAATAGCTTTTCTAAATTTCATGATAAATAATAGAACAGCGTGGAAACATTTGCAAGTTAGTATGGAAGATCACAGCAACAAAAGCAACGGTCATTAATTTAACATTATCGATTATCAATCTTCTGATCACCTATGATTGGAATGGAACAATACGAAAAAAGGCGTTGTTTACGATCAACATATAATTGAAATACTCATTAGCATAAAAAAGTAACTTATATCATGCTAGATACAAAAAGGGTAGCGAAATGCCTTGGCAAAGAACTGGCTTGAAGCTAACTTTATTGTTTTGACCATTTCAGTATTTTACAAACTATTATCTATCAAATTTATTTGATATCGCCTTAAAAATATATAAATCATTTCTATGTTAATTAAAAATTGATAGCCAAAGTTTCTCAAGCGTAAAAAAATTAAAAACTACTGCTGAACTTTATTTTATATTATATTGAATTTCTTTATACATTTTTTTTTATTTGCTTCGCATTGTTTTGGGTTCATTGCCTTGTTGCACCTACTTATAAAATACTATAAATATTTCTAGTTTTTCAGTTCAATCTGTTGTTTTTTTATATGTATTTTATCTACATACAAATTTTTGCAAATTTTCATTTAATTTAATGTCAGCTTAGAATACTGCTGCAGAATGGATTAAGAATGACTTAAAAATGTATAGCCTTGATTGGTAGTGGCTTTTAGCCTACCAACTAGCATGTATGCATAGTGTTTTTGACAGCTTCTAAGAAATGGAATCTCTAAGTTTTTAGCATCCCATCGCTATATTCAAAAGCAAAGTGCAATTTAATGCATTATCTTTTAATCTAATAGACCCTGATAAATAACGAGAGGCAACAATGTGAATACCTTTTATGCGATAAATACGGTAGCAATATAAGCAATGCCAAGAACAGAAATGGTAGTAACAGCAACAATAACAACAGCATTTAGTGCAACAGCAGCAACTTTCATGTCAAGTGACCGGAAGTAGATTCCTAAGCCTTAAATTGATATTAAGTCATCTGATATTAAATTGCTGCTGCTGCCGTTGCTGTTGGTGGTACTGCAACATTAACAACATGTTGCTTAAGCTTTCTCATGACAACAACTACGAGTATTATTAATTTGCTGCTTGCTCTTGTTGATGACTGCGTTACATGCAATATGCACATTATGATGTGTTTGTTGTTGTTTTTGTGCAAACATATAGAGGTATTAAGAGTGTTTACAAGACTAAAAGAGAGCAGCATCAAATGTGTTTGTGTGGTTTTGAGAGAGGAGTTGATCATGAGGAGGACGCTTATATAAGCTAAAAGCAAAAAAAAAAAATTAATTGTTTAAATTAAATTAAGTAGGTTTATTAACTTTATGAATCAATTACATCCATTACTATGGAGATAAAGCAAATTGATGGAAGTTTTTTCAACATGCAATCTCCCAAGTCGTAAACAAAAAATTTTATTCATCAGGTAGCGAAAGTAGATCAATTTTAATAAGATTAGGGCAAGGAAAACAAAAACATAAGAAACAAACTAGCTGAAAAGCTTAAAGAGTTAGGCTCAGAACTTGGACAAAAATATCGAAAATTTGTACAAAATTCGCCCAAAATGAATATTTTTAAAAACATTTGCAGCCGGTAATGCTGCCTATGCTTGAACTGATAATATTACTAACTTTTATTTAAAAAAAAAATGATATTAATGCATGAGCGGCTAATTCATAGATGTTTGTGCCCATCGTTACACTAAAGCAAATGAAAAAAGGTGCCCAGTTTGTGGCTCAATCGGTTCAAATCGCTCAATTGACTCAATTCTTAAGAGAATATCTTCTGTTTGTAAACTTTGACTAATCAGTAGATTTTGCGACTTAAAATAAACATAATAGATGAAAACAAAGGTACTCAGCAATTGGCTAAATTTTGTAAAAATACCACATTTGTACAAGTTTTGACAGTTTCATTGATGTATGTTTTAAAAATATTTGGTACACGGTTAAAAATCTTGGAATAAAATTGAAACTTTTCTGTGCTTTATATATGACCACACCAGCTTTGGTTTCAAATCTTGTATTTGAAAAATACTAAAAAATTGTTTTAATACAGCTTTGGTCTAAAATTTAATTCAAGCTTGGATTGAAATATATATATTAGGGCGGGTCGATTTATTTTTCGACAATTTCCGTATTCTATAGGTTATTCCATGAAAATTTGCCAAAGGAACCATACCTCTATCGTTAAAATCGAGTCCCCTACTTTTTGTTGGTAGATTTTTTCCCAAATTGACGTTCGTATGAAATATTTCCTACACGTTCACATCCATAACTCAAAAACTATCAATCGGGTTTAATCGCCAGTAGGCGCGTTGGAAAGGTGAGCTCATTTTGGTCCAACATTGGTCCAACGGTTCAAAAGTTACGGGCATTTTTGTCCAAATTTTGGAGCATTTTTCCATTTTTTCATGATTTTGTCCAAGAATATTACTTTCATGGCCATTTTTTTGGCTCAATTTTTTTGACTTACGAAGCTTACGAACCTTACGTTACGACTGGACTGATTTGCGCTTTACATTATTGGCATATTTTTCACAGGGTGCACACCCTGTGTTATGTTTGTTTATTTCTTTTTGTTTTTAGTTTCTTTATAGACTTCTTTATTTTTGTTTGTTTATAATATTCCAGTGTATGCTAGTTTTGTTTGAGCGTCATTTCAGTAAAGTGTTACTTGAAATAACTAACAAATAATCAAACTATTTTGAAATTTAGAAAAGATTTAAAGGTAAGTGTAAAAACATTGCTAACTATTATAGTTAATAGTTATATTATTATTCTATGAAAAACATGTGTAATTCTTTTAGTGACGGTTTATAAAATGGATTGAATAATGGATTGAGCCAAAAAAACGGCCATGATAGTAATATTCTTGGACAAAATCATGAAAAAAATGGAAAAATGGTCCAAAATTTGGACAAAAATGCCCGTAACTTTTGAACTTTTTACCAACAAAGTAGGGGACTCGATTTTAACGATAGAGGTATGGTTCCTTCGGCAAATTTTCATGGAATAACCCATAGAATACGGAAATAATAGAGAAATTGGTGAAATCGACACGCCCTAATATATATATATATAAAAAAATAACAAACACAGTGAGATTCGAACCAGGGACATCCAGTTTGTAAGCTCACTACGTTAACAACTGGGCTATTGTAATAAAAGCAATAGACAAGCATATGAACCTAATAGCCTAATATTGAGTTTCAGCATTGCAATATTTCCTTGGTTTAAATTTTAGTACAGGAAAGTTTTAATCATGCGTTAGTATTTGTGAAAGTCTAAACTTTAAACCTCAAAGTTGAAAAATATGCTGTAGTATTTCAGATGGCATAGAATTTATTCCAAGATTTTATCCGTGCAGGCAAGTTTTTAGCATCCCATCCCTATATTCAAAAGTAAAGTGCAATTTAATGCATTATCTTTTAATCTAATAGTCCCTGATAAATAACGACGAAAGCAAAGACTAAAGTGCCCAGTTTGTGGCTCAAGTGGCGCAATTGGCTAAATTTCGTAGAAAATAACATATATCAAAAAGTTTTGAAGTTCTCATAGGTGCTTGTTTCTTAACCTTTAACTGTGGAGTGAGTGGTTAATTTTACCCCCTATTTACATTTTTGTAAACTACTCTCTCTTCCGTTGCACTCTAGCATTTTAATCTTTTTTGCATGTTGTCATATCATTATCATTGTAATTCAGTTGTGTTTTGGCGATGGTAGGTACAACATGAGCCGAGAAATTCAGAACTGTTGTGTAAAAATTGCCACTCGTCAAAGGTTATGTAATTGTTTCATTGAAAATTTTTTACCACCACGTCAACGTTAGCGTAAGTATCCAATATAAAAAGTTAACCACACGTCAAACTAAGCGTTAGGTTATCGTAGAAATTTGTTGCCCACTTGTCCGTTTTATTGTTGGTAGAAAATAAATTATTAGGAAAACTTTGTCATGGATTATTTTATGTTACATGATATGTAATTTATGTTTGCAGATCATGTCCAATTAAAAAACACCTATGCTTTAGTATAAGCCCAAACTCTAGAAGACAATGACTAAGTTAGCAAAGTCGACGATGAAATTGTCGATCCGAATTTCTGCATTGAAGAATGTGACGTAAGTGATGAAATATGTATAGAAGATGCTAAATGCAGTAAATCCACTGGAGCTGATGCAGAGATTGTTGACGAAATTTATAGCAAGGGGGGAAAAAAATGTAAGTGTGGTTAATAAAAATCTCCAAAAATGTTTATGACCGTATTTTCTAAAATAACATTTGCTTTATACGATCTTTTTAATTTATTTGAATATATATTTTTGGCTGTGAAAAACTCCTTTTATATTTTGGATTAATTTTTATTTTATAATTTTTAAAAAAAATTGCAATGTAGTGTTTTATTGTATTAAAAAAAGCTTGAAAAAGTTTTGTTGAAGCAAAAAAAAAAAAAAAAAATTAAATTATTTTTATTTTATTTAACCCTCATCGGTCCCCTGTATGCGCACGCATACAATTTTGATCTTTCACCTTGAATAAAATAAAAACGGTTCAGCGGAATGACCTTGTATTTTGCAAAGTATAATTATTTTGCCTGAACAACCAAAAAAACCCGTTTTTGAATTTGTACCCTTAATGTATTTGCCTGTGCAGTTGTACCCAATGGGGAAAAAAGCACTCCGAAAGGCCTTTTTGAGTGCTTGCAAGTCAGCTGAAAGCGGTGACTCAATGTATGACACACCATTGTATTTTTAACATTGCATGTCATTGGAAAAGAGCACTTTAATTTCGCTGACTATGAATTGCTTCAAAAGGCCTCCCGTGCAAAGCTTTGGGTCAGCAGTTCATCGAATTTTTTTTGATTTTGCCTACCTCAAAAAGAGACTTGCTGAGAGGGCGAGAGAGAGAGAAAGAGAAATATTTTATTTCATCAAAATAAGGGCTAGAATTTGCAACCGTCGATACTGCATCAAAAAGCCTCCATTGGAAAGCTTTGAGTCAGCAGTTCGTTTTTATTTTTAAAGCATTACCGAAAAATCTACATTTTGACTAAAGCAAAAACTACAGCAATGGTTTTAATTGAATTTTGCAATACCTCACACGCGCAATTGTATCAAACAACTGATTATTTGCATGACGCCTTTTTTTTATTTGTTCGGTTTTTTTATGCGTTTTTTCTTTTGTTCGTTTTTTCTTGTGTCCGTTACTGAGCGCTCTCAATATACTGTTCATTTGCACTACAACAAAAATAAGTGCTGACGTTTTGCTTCTGTAGGAAGCTGCTGACATGCCGGCCCGTTGGGTAGTTTCGAATCGGTTCCTGTGTATGCGCGCATACACATAAGCAGGTACCTGGAATTGCCGCTTATTTTTGTGTGTGGATTTATAGCACGCTCTTATTTTTCGATTTATGAAATTCAGTTTGTTCTGGGACACACATAAGTGAAATTTGTTTGCGCATTTATTTGAATTTTGGTTGTGTATTTGGTTCGAAGTATTTGATAAAAAATGGATAGAGTTTTACGTAAAAGAAGGCAGCGAGATGAACTAGAAATGGATTTTGATTTGGAAAGCGAAGCGGGCAATAGTGACGATGATTTTGCATTATCAGACGAGGAGAATGATGAAAGTGAAGTTAGCGTGCATTCGGATGAAGACGACATTGAGCCACTTGAGCAAAATTTAGCAGAAGAAAATGCAGCAAATCCTGAAAATAAATATTTTTCAAGAATAAGAAAATTGAATATTCATCGCAACCATTTGAAATAAATCGAAGAAATTCATTTCGACGTGTAGAAAATCTCACTTCAGGTAAAAACCTACCTCTTTGTTATGGGTTCATGTACATTATATGTTTCATTTTTGTTATAATTCAGGTCCAAAAGCATTAGCAGCTGCTACTATAGTTGATGTTTCGTCTGAATTTCACATGTTCCTTGAACCGGTTGAGAATATTATTTTGAACATGACGAATTTATATGGTGTGCGAAAGTACAAAGACGATTGGGAAAACATTGATTTGCACACTCTGCACGCATACTTTGGATTGTTGCTGCATTCTGGTGTGCATCGGTCATACGGTCACTAAACTGTGGAATGACGAAACTGGTCGGCCAATATTTAGAGCAACAATGTCTTTGAAAATGTTCAAGCGTATCCATGGTTGCATTCGATTTGATGAACGCGAACAACGTATGGCCAACACTGCATCTACAAGTACTTCTGTACGTGACAAATTGGCACCGATTCAAAATGTATACGATAAATGAAATCATAATTTGAAAGTTGTATACACACCAGGAAAAAACATTACCGTAGATGAACAGTTAGTTCCGTATCGTGGGCGATGTCCGTTTCGTCAGTATATTCCATCCAAGCCAGCGAAGTATGGCATCAAAATTTGGGTGCTATGCGACTCAAAAAGCTGGTATGCATACAACACACAAATTAATGTTGGTCGGAATCGTAATGCCACTCCTGAACGTAATCTCGGACGGCGTGTTGTTTTGGATTTGCTGGAAGAACTTTCTGACAGAAATGTAACGTGTGACAACTTTTTCACTTCGTATGAATTGGCAAAAGATTTACATAAGAATCGCATGACTATTTTGGGAACAATAAGGAAAAATAGGACTGAAATTCCTTCAGTTCTACTCGACATGCGTCAAAAGCCAATTTATCATACAGACGTTGTATATGAACATAAATTGCAAGCTGTTATGTTGTCATATGTTCCTCGCCGGTACCGATTTGTGACGTTGCTCAGTACATACCACAATGTTGTCAGCATAAATGAGAATAGTGAAAAAAAGAAACCTAACATCATTGAAGACTACAACAAAACCAAGAGTGGAGTTGATACTATGGATCAAATGGTGGCTACGTACACATGCAAACGAAAAGTCAATCGGTGGCCAATGGCAGTATTTTGTAACATGCTTGATGTTAGTGCGTTGAATGCATTCGTGACGTTTATTGCATTGTTCCTGAATTGAAAAAATTCTAAAACGAACCATAATACTCATCGTCGCCTTTTTATCGAAGAGCTTGGATTGAACCTCGTTGAAAAAACGTAAAAAACAACCTCAAAGTAATGATGCTTCCAGTGTTATTCAAAGAATTCGGGAGAATCGCCATTTACCAAGTACATCAAAACGAGGCCGATGCAACATCTGCACATATAAAAATAACAAAAATCTTTTTGCTACGCGCTGTGAAAAGTGTAGAAATTTCTTTTGTGCTGAACATAATTTCAATTTATGCGAAAAATATACAAATAATTGACAAAAGTTAAAAATTGAATTTTTTTTTTGTAATATATGTAATATTCTAATTAATTTCATTCTAAATCTACCTAAATGAAGTTCAAATGTGAAGGGGCAAAATTTACCACCGCATCACATACTATGTCCAAATAATTAACCTCCATAGTTAAAGGTTAATACAGATTTGGTAGATAATGTCAAAAGTGCCCAGTTTAGGACTCTAATGGCTCAATTGGCGCAATGGGCTCAATTTTGTTGAAAATATTACTTTTCCACCACTTTTGACTTTTGTATTGATGTTTGCTTTTTAAAATATATTTTGTAGACAAAGAAGCCTAATTTGGGGATCTAACTGCTCGACTGGCGCCATTGGCTCAATTCTGTCGAAAATAATTCTTCTTAAAATAGATTTGATAGACAAAGGCAAAGGAGCCCAGTTTTTGGCTCGAATGGCTTAATTGGCTCGAATTGGTCGAACATCTTATTTTTTCCAAGTTTTGACTGTTTTATTGATATTCATTTTTTTATATAGATTTACAGCCCTTTTTTGGCAACTTGACAATAGTCAACCAGTATTATTAATATTTCTATGTGTTTGTTGTATTTGTTTTTTATTTCAAAACAAAATTTGAAGCTCAAAAAACAAAATTTTTTAATGAAGTTGTCACTATCTGAAAATCAGTTGACAATTTTTATGAAAATTTATTATTTTTGAGCTTCAAATTATGTTTTGAAATAAAAAAATTACAAGAAAAACATAGAAATTATAAAAAGGCTAGTTTACTATTGTCAAGTTACCTGAATAGGACTGTTAGTAGCCAATGAAAAATATGCCCATTTGGGACTCTAAGGCTCAATTGGCGCAATTTCGTTGAAAATATCTCTTTCCCACAAATTTTGACTTTTTTATTGATGTTGCTTTTTAAAATAAATTTGATATACATAGACAATGGTGCCTGTTTTGTAGCTTAGACTACTCATTTGGCTCTGTTTTAAGGAAAGTTGTAGCTCTGGGTTGTTTACTCATGCTTGTGGCCTTAAAATAGACTTAAGAGATGAAAACAAAGTTACCAAACTTTTGCCCCAAATAACTAAATCAACTGTATTGGCTCGATGTGAAAGAAAATATCTTCTGTTCACAACGTTTGGAAAATTGATTGATGCCTCTGAGACATTCTGTATAAAATATTAAAGTATGGTTTTTGAAAAATTATTTTGAATAACAGAAATAATATCATTTGGTGCATGGAAACAAGTTTTGTTGAAAACAGATTTAAAAAAATACAAAAAAATAAAAATCTATTATAAGTTATCAAGTTAGCATTAATTCTACATTTCTTCCCTTTTATCTAAAAAAAAAAAACTACACTTAATCTTATTAAATTTCTCATTGTACCACAACTGTTGTCAGCGTCACTTGGAAAAACTAAAAAAATTTGACAAAAGCGGAAACTCGCTACAAAACATGCTTAAAGTAACCCACCTTAAAAAAAAACACAACAAAACATTTAAGCCGCAGCTTAAAATGCAGTTGAAGCTTAGAGAGCTCCAAATTAAAACAACGGTATAACAAATCAAATGATATCAAATGTTGTAATCAGTGTGCAGTAGAGACAGCAACAACATCACAAAAGAGTGCAACAACTAAAGCAACACCTACGCAGACAGCCAATAAAAAAAAAATAAAGGACAAAATATACAAAAAAAAAAAAAATGACAATTACCTAGTTCAAGATAGCAACATAAGCGATGCTGCCAAATTGTGGCAATTGCTGTTGTTGATGCTGCTGCTGCTGCTGCCGCTGACTCGAATCGTGCCCACGTGCTGCATCTTAGAAATTAAAATTCATGCTTTAAGTGTTGTCGAAAAATGCACGACTCGAAATGAAAGTCAGTGGGCATTCATTAAAAATATTTTTTTAATTTCTGGATAGAAAATAGCTACAACAACAGCAACAATTGCATCCAGCAGTGCCATAGCCATCACCTTAGTTAAGGAGCTTTAATACTCTCTCAATGTATTGTTATTAAAACTCTTTCAACAACCCCTTAATTATTTAGCTAATGCAACACTGGCTGACACACCTCCTTTTCACGTTTTCGCTAAAAAATTTAACGACTAAGCTTACATTTTTAATATGCAGTTAAGATAATTAATGTAACGTGCTTCATGCGTTTCGCGTGATGCGATGCTGTGTGCAAAAAATGTACACAAAATAATGCGTGGGCCTCTTAAACTTTTTTGTTTTTTTTTTTTGATTTTAAATTGTTATGTTTTGGATAAAATTGTATTTTAAATGAGTGTCAAAAGACATAAACTGGCTTAAAGGTATCTGCAGTATCAGTGTTGTTTTTGTTGTGCAGATGTTGCTGTTGCTGTCAACACATTTTACTACTGTTGCTTTGTTGTGGGGGAGCATGTAAATTACTCCTACTTTTAAAGTTGTTAATAAAGTTTAAATTATGCCAAATAAATCTTTTGTAGTATTTTTTCATATCCTGAGACCAGAGAATGCGTTTCAAAAAGTTTTTGGTGTACACACTACGAAATTAAGAATGAAGAATGATGATGACGATATTGACTTGAAAATTCATATTACAGGAATTACAGGAATTACAGAATATTACAGTGTATTTGTAAATATTATTAGCCTCTATGTTTGAACCAGAATAAATATTCTACTAAATATTGACAAAAATATTCTTTTTGATCCTTAATAATATTATATCAAGATGGACCGAGTACACGGTTCTGGCAATCAAATCAACCCTACAGAAGACGTATTCTATCAGAATTGATGAAGTCAAGTCCACGCATCAAGCTGATAGATAGAAAGGATTAAGCCCAATTCAACATCGTAATTGTTCTTTCTGATTCCCATATAGTTGGCCGTAATCATTTCGAATGGAACCGCAAGGATAAGAATGAAAAGTGCCATATTATTTGGGTTGCGTCCAGAATCCACAGCCTAAAGATCAAAGACAATTAACGTTCAGTAACCAAACTGAAAACTCGAATCAAGCACTGCTTTTTTTTAAGTACTGCAATAAGCGTTTGCAAAACATATATAAAAACACGCGTCTTCGTCTAAATAACTGTAAATTATAAGAATAAAATTACAATTGGGTTTTTAAATGGTTTGAATATATTGTATTTACTAATATAACTAGGTCTAATCACACACTGAATTCCTTATAACATACTAACAGCCCTATTCTGGCAGCTTAACTAAGCTCACCACATTAACAAAATTGTTAATATTAACAATTTGTTAAGGTTTCGTATTCTGCTGCAAATTTAAAAGCTCTTTTCCTTACAATTTTGTTAATAACAGAAAGAGTCTTAACAACGAATGAAATGTATGTGCTTAGATAGAAAATTGTTGTGAAAATAATTAAAAAAATACAAATTATAATATAATATTGAGTTTAAATACATTAAACTGACAAATGGAAGAATTTTTTCTTATTTAAAGTGTTCATAATGAAATTTTTCAGTAAATTTCAAGCGCTTGCAAAGTCACAAGCTGCACTCGAAGCATCTGTTTATATAGCGCATCTCTTCTTTCAATAGGCATATCGATTTTCACCATGCATGGTGAACTTTAAAAGCTTTTTAAGCTTTTATGTTAATGATTTTTAAGAATACCAACATTTACATAACATAACAATCAGCTTAACAAGAGCTCCTTAACTATTTCTTGTTAAGCTAACAACCAGAATAGGGCTGTTAATCAATTATTTTATTAAGAGTTTTTTCAAATTAAAGCTTAGCCCGTTTCTTACGGACGTTTCGAAAACGCCACTTTAAACTATTTGACTCCTGAAGCTTACCTGAAGTAAAAATTTAATTAGCTAAACATTAATTATGAAAGCTAATAAAAATATCTAATCAAGCTTTTATTTCATTTCGCCCAAAAAAATGGTTTTTATGGTTTTTTTAAATATGAAATTCAAAAATTTTAAAATTATTAACGAAGCATTTTTATACTTCTGATAAGATTTTAAAAACCAATATTTTTTAAACTAAAAAAAAAATGTTATCATAAGCATTACTTTTGAAAACATTTAAAAACCTTCATTTATGTTAAATATGAGTTTTTTTTTATATTTTAATAACAGTTTTGGTCCAAACACTCAATGTGAATTTTTTCTAAAACTAGAAGCTTTCCCGAATATTTTTCTTTTTAATTTCATCTTATTAGCCAACAAGCAGATGAAATGTGAAAATTCACATTTCTAGCTCAACTGGAACTGGTAGCCGCCAGAAAAGTGTGTATAAATTGCAAAGTTTTCTATAAATTATTATCTCGCTATATCAACACCTTTGCGCGAAATTATAGTATCTATTTGCCATATTTTCGAAATTTACTTTTTGATCAATGATCCAAGACCATTTTTATTTTCTTAACTCAAATATATTGAAGAAAATTCAAAAAAAATCATGGTTTTACAATAGAAAATGGGTTTTACAATCACAAAACAAAATTTAATTGTTCCTTTCTGATACCGAGATCAGTGGGGGGAATCCTCACTGAGGTAAAAAAAAGGCTAACAAATAATAGAAAATTAAATGAATTAAGGGGGATTATACACTAGGGTGCATCTTTTTTTTAAATTCACTTCTAATAGCATTTTTCTGGTGCTTTAATTCATAAATAAAAAATCGGTGGAAGGAGAAGGTCCACAATTGATTTCTTCAGGTGGCGCCACGCCCTAGAATGTCCGCATATCGTAAAAATTCGACTTTTTCGTAGTTGTTTGATAAATATTGATCTCTATAAAAGCGTTTGCACTGAAGATCAATAAAACATTTTGTTTTTATTACTGAAGTATATGCAGACTATGTGAAAAAAATCAAAATCATAAATATATATACACAATTCTATTTTTCATGACGATGTTTTAAACAGATTTTAGGAAATTTTTTTTAAAATTCGTGAGAATATCGCACTTTCTGAAAGAGTGTGCCAACTAAAAAATGTATTTAGCATAAGTTGTAGTACTACTATTCAACACCTTCAATTTAAGAGTTAAAAGAAGTCTCTTAGTGCTCTGGAATCAAAGTTATAGTATTTTTAAGAGTTTGTAATTCAAGAGTTTTCAGATCTGCGAACGCTCTTTTTTCATCTCTGTATATTTTAAATCCAGAGTTAAGTTCGTAGAATGTACAATTTTACATGTTTTATCGATTTTAAAGCAATATTTTTGAATCAATATTCTTTAATTTCACTCTTATAGTATTTAGATTATTATGATATTTGATTACATGATGCTACAGTGGAAATGAACTATTACTCTTTTTTAAGTGACTTACAGCCCTATTCTGGCAAATTAACAAATTGTTAACCAGTATTTTGAATATTTCAATGTGTTTGTTGTAATTTTTTGATTTCAAAACAAAATTTGAAGCTCAAAAATAATAAATATTGATAAAAATTGTCAACTACTTTTCAATTATTGACAATTTCATACAAAAATTTTGTTTTTTGTGCTTCAAATTTTGTTTTGAAAACAACAAACATATAGAAATATAAAAAATACTGGTTAACAATTGTTAATTTGCCAAAATAGGGCTGATAGTCTAGGTTATAGGTCAGGTCAAGTACAATACGAAACCATATTTGAAATTGTTGAATTTTTTCGATTTTTTTTTCGTTGCTTCGTTCATTAGTTATAGATAAAATAAACGAAAAGTTTTGGTCGAAAATCGCTTCTTTATGTTTGGAAGTGCGAGATTTTATCAAAAATTAATATTTTCAAAACGGTTACGACAAGTGCTAATTTTAAGTTTTTAGCTTAATAATATTTTTCGTTTTTTTGTTTCAGATGAATTTTCGAGGAGCAATCTTGGTCACCGCTTTTCACATTTTTTTCACAGCGCTCCATAAGAAATGCTGCATCTACCTAAATATTAAATTTTTTACTCCTGAATGTGTATATTTTTAGGTACAAAAACCCTCATTCAAAAATATCCCTTAGGTTTCCTTAAAAAATTTACAAACATGATCTTTGTTTTCGGCTTCTGGGTGTATAATCCTTAATGAAATATGACTGCTAGCTTCCAAATATAACGTAGAAAAAGAAAAATGCTACGAAAATTAGTTCAACCTCCAGCAGTAGCAGCAAAAGCAACACAAACTACTGCAACGACAGAAGCAATGCTTCCAGAAAAACCTGTCAGTGTTGATGAGTTTAGTAATAATGAGTATTAGTTATACTATACTTTGCTTATTGTTGTTGTACCAATTTTTATTTTCATTCTTGAAGTTCCTCTTCCCCTTTCTATTTATCAGTCTGTTACTGCTGCTTTTGCTACCACTTTTTCTTCCTTAATGCTTTGTTCTGATTAAATAAAGTTTATTAAACATCATTAAACGGTAGCAAGCTTGCAAGAGAATAGCAAAAATAGTTGTAGCTGCTTTAGCAACAAGTCAGCAATCAAGAAAATATTGCTACATCTAATTATGGAAATGAAGAGCACTTTATAAAGAACACAAAAATAGCCCAAGACAAAGCAACAGCAGCAGCACACAAGATATATAAATACTTTCATTTATTCGCTGGCATGATATTTGTTGAAGCTTAAGTGTGATAATGTATTGGTAATAATTAAGAAGAAAGAAAAGAAATTGGTTTGTGAGAGGTCGCGAACTGTTTTCGAGTGATTAGTGTGTACAAGCATAATTAGTAAGAGGACAATAAAAAAAAAACATCAAAGTCAACAACCAAGGAAAATATTCTGCACATAGACTTTAACTTGTTTTTATGCGATCTTTTTTGTATTAGATTTATGAAAACTGAATATTTGCAATTGATAGTAATTTTCTTATGAACAATATCAGTAAGAATATCGAGAATTTAAAAAATATAATATTAATAAATAAATCGAATATCTTGTATCTGAGTTTCGAGTACGCTCAGAAAAGAGATTTTAAATAGGCGACTAAACTTTTAATAAGGCAAAAAATGAGTGGGCAATTTTTGTAAATGAAAGAAACTTTGTGAAACTTAATTTGTTTATTTATTTAATTTTTTCGATGTTGACTTTATATGATTTAAATACAAATTCTAAATGTTTGATAGTTTAAATCATACTATATACAAAATATAGAGGTCATTTAGGAAAAAACTTTAATTAAATTTTTTCTTCTTTTGGTTAATTCTCTTGATCATTTTGATCCCTTTTTGGATAGTAATAATTCAAATTCTGGTGAAATAAACTCTTTTTATTGAAAAAAAAAACACATAAAACTCTAACGCTACATGTCACTATAAACTTTTTTACCCTTACCCTTACCACTTTTTTACCCTTTTTTCTCTGTATTTGATGATTTGAACTTTTTTCACATAATTTTGGTATGAGCAATTTTATGGTGACATTTGTTTTACCACTTTACAAAACATTTTAAAACAAAGTGTTTTTGTTTTTAAGATATACAGCTCAGAATCAAAAATTACTCAAGATATGCACATTCATATTGAGAACTCTTAAACCATTGCGATTTTCATTTTGGTTTGTTCAGCAAAATTATTTCTATTATTCTGGTCAAAAACTTTGCTATGCAAATAAATATAAAAAAATCGCTTCCAGTGGGTCATATCGAGTGAGCCTTAAAAAAAGACTAACTTAAAGACATAGCGTATGAGTAACATTAAAAAGTTGAGCATACATAGCGTATGAGTAACATTAATTGCTTTGAAGTGATTGAAGTGATCTCTTCAAGATTTTTAAAATGAAATAAAATCTTTTCATACTTTTTGCTCAAGTTAATAACTGTCTATCCTAAAATTTTTGTATAGAAAATTTTCCTAAAATTTTTTTGTAGAAATTAAAGTTATTTTATTCGATTGTGTGGGAAAGGTTGCAATTTAAAGAATACTAGTATCGCCTGTGGTTGAAATTTAAATAATGCTATAACTATTTGTAAAGCAATTAACAAAAATAAATACTAATGTAGCGTATGTTAAGGCACTGAAGCGTAGGTTTAAAAAAACATAATCTTATCTACTATAATCTGACTATAATCTTAAGTTTTCAAATTATCGTAATAGTTGTGATGTCAAAACAAAGGTAATTTTTTCTGTAAAAAAAATTCTGTCTGTAAAAAATATTACCCAAAAAGCTTTTGTATACCGTTATTTTTCTTAATCAATGACTGTTCTTACAACGTTGCAGTGAGAGCATCTATAGCTTTCGAGATATCGCAATAGTTTTGATGTTAAAATAACGGAAATTTTTCAAAAATTTACTGTTTGCACGAAATTTGACCATCAGAATACATTTCGCACATGCTACATAAAATGCCTAAAATGCTTATTTTAGGGCATCTGTAAGAGATAGCGAAAAATGTCTGGATTATTTTTTGCACATCTTATCTAATGTCTAAAATTCCCTCTTGCATCATGTTCTTCCATCTCGTATAGTTTGGCTGTAATGAAATTAATGCTCTTTTAACGCTCATATTTCAGGTCAAAGATCACGAATCTAATATGCAATCACATTGTGCAGCCTCTTCACCCACACCTTTTATCCGATACCTCATTCACAATTCTACCTCTTTCTAGCTCTGAGATCCCATATTATTAATAAAACATTTTAGCGTTTATTTTTCGGATCATAGGTCATCAATTTAAAATATAATGATTCGGCACATCTATGGTTAAGTAATCTTTGAATGATATATGTTAAACTACTCGTTTAACTCAAATAAATATTAAAAAGGTGCGACAACATTCTATGTTTGCTTATTAATATATAAAAATAATATTTGTAAAATTTTTTAAATATTCCGGGATTCCGAAAAAAAATCCCATGATTCAAAGAAGTTTTAAAAGCTCGGGACCCCAGAATTCCGGACTACGGGAACCCTGTTTTAATAACCCTAGTATATGCGCATTCAATTGTGACTACTGGGACATTTGACTACAGAATTTGACCAACTATGAGTCAAAACGTATCTCATCTATCTTTGTAGAAAATATAGAAAAATTATTACAAATTGCTACTTCTGGGACAGGTCTTTGTGACTTGAGGGACAATTAAAAACTATGAGGAAACAAAAAATTCTTTTGATCAGTTTTATTATTGCTTATAACCCAATTAATGTAATAGTTTATATTTTTTTCTCCAAAAAAAAAAAAAAAAAAGAAAGAAATCAGAAGCTACAGAAAAAAAAAATTACTTCAAACTCTATTACTTAAAGAAAATGTTCACTTTTTCTCCAAATTGGTACAATTTTACCACTCAACAGTATTATAATAAAACATAAGACACATTCGTCTCGTATGTAGCGGAAAACTCTGCTTTATTGCCCGAATTTGATATTTAAATCAATATATTTCTTCGCTTTCCTCTTTTTCATTTTGAGATCTTCTATACATAGATCTTCTTGAGAGTAACTTGCAGTACCTGAATTAGCTTTTGCGTTTATAAAGAGTGTTTTTTTAGCTGCAAGAGAAGTTTCGATAGTTTTTGTCTATGGTTTGTCAGTTAAAAGTGTCAAATTGTGCTGACATTTCTATTCAAAGGGTTAGGCAAGTCATCATGAATCGGTTCATGCCATAAAAACGCTTCTTTGAACTACTTTGAAAAAAATAAATCTGTTCGTGAAGTTCATAGATAACTTTTACCGAAGAATTGTGTTTAGCGATGAAGCTCATTTCTGGTTAAATGGCTTCGTCAATAAGCAAAATTGCCGTATATAGAATGAAGTGAAAACAATCCTCAAGACATTAATGAATCACCATCATATCCATTAAAATTGACTGTTTGGTGCAGTTTACACGCTGACGGCATTATCATTGGTCCTTATTTCTTTCGAAATTAGGAAGGAGCTGCCGTTACGGTGAATTGCGAGCGCTATCAAGCCATGCTGACTGATTTTTTGTTTCCAAAAATTAATCAACTAAACATCAACGTCACTTCGTTCCAAAAAGACGGCGGAACTTGCCAAACAGAGCGCTTAACCATCAATTTATTGCAAAATCAATTTGTTGACAACTTTATTTCCAGACTGTTAAGTGGCTCCCTCGTTTATGCGACTTAACGCCTTTTGCTTTCTTTTTATGGGGTTATGTTAAGTCATTGGATTATGCTGACAAACCAGCACCTTTTGAAGCATTGGAAGCCTATATTCAAGCCACCCACCATTGACGCCATACGGTCAGATTTTTTTGAAAAAGTAGTTAAAAATTGGATTGATCGAATGGACTATATAACTTGTAGCCGAGGTGAACATATGCTGGATATCATATTAAAAAAAAATTAATTCCATGAAATTATCTACCAGATTATAAAAAAAAATTGATTTCAACAATATTTCTCTCTGGTATTATTATTTAAAAATCTCATGCAGCTAAAAAAACACCCATACGCCCAACCATATCTTTAGGTTCAATATTCAGCTCTAATAACAGAGAAGTTTCACTTTCCTTCTTGTGTCAATTTTTTTTTATATTGAACCAACGCTTAGGGATGCCTCTAAATGTGTAAGCATAAAGACATCAAAAAGCGTTAACTATTTCATTTTGGGTCAGAAAATAAATTAAACTTTAATCAACGGCATAAAAATAAATTCAGGTGTTTTACCGAATGTGTCCCAGTAGTCACCTGACACATTTCAAAACAGTCTTGAAAGCATAATATGATCACCTTTAATATTAAAAGATGTTTAAATAGTGCACCACGTGCTTCTTATTACTTATAGGAAGTACTGAATTTATAAAGTCATGTTATAGGTTATTAAAACAACTTTTATATATTTTTTGTGTCTACTAGCACATGCAACTTTAATCTATTCAAAGAAGAAATACACAAAAACTTACATACCTTTTCACTTTTTTTCGATATAAGAAATTAGTTTTTTTCAAAGCTTTCTATAAAAGACTACGACTCATTTACTTTCTTAAATAAAACACACGGTTTTCTGCAGTTGACAGAATGCCCGACAACAGTTTTGCAAACATTATCAGCATTTTTCTCCCTAGCAACTCTGTATAAAGCAATTTTTTTTTAACAGATTAATAAAGTATAGACATTTAGCCATAGGTTTTACCAAATTTAAGATAACACGGTGCCACACTGAAAATGCTTTTGGCATAAGACATAGTAGGTGATGTAGATATGATACAACATAAAATTTCTGCATACTTGGTTTTTCGCATAGACCCTCAAAATCTGGATTCATGGTCGAAAAACCGATTTTTGATAGGTACATGTATAATTCATAACGTAACTCTTGTTTGTCTATTTCGATTTCAAAACTGAAAACTGTGTTTCACCCAAGAAATTAAGAGCTTTAAAATAGTATATAAACAATTTTAGTATCAAACGAATTGACACAGTTATAGTAGAAAATATTCGGAAATTATTTGTTATTTTTTACATTTTTCAAATTTAGTAACATTTTGTTGGTGACTTTTGTAAATCAATATCCCTAATTAGTACACGATTCTAAAAGATTTTTTAATTTTGCGTTCAAATAATTAAGCATTTTTTTATTTTGCTGGCTCATTACTTTTTTGTTTAAATTTAAGCAACCACACTTCAGTACAAGATAACAAAAAAAAATGTTAACGTTTACTTGTATCTGACAGAAACTTGTATCTGATCGAGTAAATGTGAATTTTTTTAAATTTTTGAAGGCTTGAAAGCTGTTTTGCTACACAATGCTAATCAATTGCCATCATTGCTAATAGCATATGGAACGAACACAAAAGAAACATATGAAACGATGCGTAAGACCCTTAGCTTAATAAACAATGGCAAATACCAATGGCATATTGTTTCTGACTCACAATTTTACTCGGGATGCAAAGAGTTTACACCAAATACCCTTGTTATTTGTGCGAATGGAATAGTCGTGCTGAAAATCACAACAATCGTAGGAACTGGCCACAAAGGAAAACGTTACCAATAGGGCAGAAAAATGTTCTCAATATTCTATTGGTGCAGACCAATAAAATTATTCTGCCACCGCTGCACCTCAAGTTGCGATACATGAAGCAGTTTGTAAGAAACTGGACACAAATGGCAAGGTATTTTCATATCATAAGAAAGTATTTCCCAAATTAAGTGACGCCAAAATTATAGAGGGTATAATTAATTTATCGTATAAGAAACAAGATAATATCAACAATTCATTTGAGAATAGGTATATTTGTGGGACCACAAATCTAAAAAATTATGACCGATAATAACTTTTTGAAAACTTTAAATGAAGCGGAAAAGAGAGCATGGGAAAGTTTTATTTCTTTGTGCGAAAACTTTTTAGGAAACCAAAGAAGTATAAATAACGCTGTGGTTTATAAGTGGTAGAGGAATTTCTGAATGCTTATGCAAAAATGGAGTGTAGAATGTCTATAAAAGTTCATTTTTTGTATTCGCATTAAAATTTTCTCCCGGAAGTGTGGTTGCTGAAATTTAAATAAAAAAGTAATGAGCCAGCCAAATAAGAAAGTTATTAATTACCTGAACGCAGAATTAAAAAAGCTTTCAGAATCGTGTACCAATTAGGGATAGTGCTTTGCAAAAATCTTCAACAAAATGTTGCTAAACTGGAAAAATTCAGAATATTACACAAAATTTCCGAATATTTTCTACTATAACTATGTCAATTCGTTTGATGCTAAAATTATATATACTATTTTAAAGCCTTTGATTTCTTAGGTGAAGCACAGTATTTAGTTTTGAAATCTAAATAGACATACAAGAGTTATATTATGAAATATGCATGTACCTATCAAAAATCGGGTTTTTGACCATGAATCCAGATTTTGAGGATCTATGCGAAAAACCAAGTATGCAGAAATTTTATATTTTATCATGTTTACAACCTCTACTATGTGGTTTTCCAAAAGCATCAAATTTTTGCATTTTTGTGGCACCGTGTAATTGATGGAAAACCAAGATTTATCTTATTTCCTCTTTTACGTGGAATACCCATTTACATAATTATTGTGGATACACAATTATTATGGATACACAATCATTTTTGAAACACAAAAGCGTTAGCCAGAATTTTTATTTGATTATAAAATTTGTATACACATATAGTTAGATATTGATATAAAATGTGAAATATTTATATAAAACACTCACGCCAAATACAATACTTTTTAAATGCTATTTTTTTTTTTAAATAAACATGAAATTATCATTTTACTTTTATTAATATAGTAGTTTGAAAAATTATAAAGATTCATCACCAATGTTTTTTTAATCATTTTGTTGAAAAACATATTTTTATTAAAAAAATTTTAATTTTTATAGGAAAAGTATTGAAAAGTAAAAGTATGCCATATCTGGCCATTTCAGCCCTTGGATGAACCTTCATCAACTGCGTTCTGTTATTAAATGTTTGAACACAAATGATCGAGAAATGGACCTACGAGTTCTATGCCGACTACTCCGAACGGCTTTACATGGCTATTTTTACTCGCTTAGGCTTGTTTTACTATTCTGAGTTCTTCAGAGAGGTAGCAGCCAAACAAAAATGTTAGTTCAAATAAAAAAACATTGTCTGAGCTGGGGTTTGAACCGCGGTTCTTTAGCTTACAGGTCACGCACTCTTCCAGTAGGCTACGGCCACCACCAATAATATCAAGTATTCTATTGAAAACTATGAAAATAAAACCCAGGTTTTTCGGAAGATATTTACAAATAAATGTTGCAAGATTAAACATTCTTTTGAACAAAATTAATTTTATTTTTATATTTTTTTATTTTTATATTAAGGAATTTTTGGAGTTTAATAAAATATTTTGGCAAGAACAAATTTTGTTTTAATTTTTACTTTATATGTATTTGCTAGTGATGGGTTTGATGAATAATTTGGAGACGTTTTAATAAATTTAGTTTGCAAAAGAAAGATACTACCGAAAAAATTTTTATAACGTTGTCAAATGTAAGTATAAATATATTTTTTCTAACTGAATTTAGTGTTACTTTTTTTAAACAATACATTTTTTTTTCAACTATAAAATATTAATAAATCATTAAGATCTCTTTTCAAGTGTGCCCATATAAAAAAATAAAATAAGCCAATTATAAATAATATTTACATACCCTTCGTCTAAAGTGGAATATTAAAAAATTATTTATTTTTAACTTGTAATTTTTGTATATTTTTTTTATCAAAACGCCTTTTAACAATATTTGCAAAGCCGGAGGAAAAAATATAAACACGAGTTAATTTTGCTTTCAGTGAAATGGCGCAAAGTGTTTTTAAAGTGCGTATTCTTAAATTTTGTTTAGTTTTATTTTTCATGCTGTCAGTTTCATTATGTTGCTGCTAGTAATACAACTTGCAGTAGTTGTAGCTACTAAAGCAATTAATTGTTCGCTTTGATGACTGCTGCTGCTGCTGTTGTTGTCTTTAGTACTTGATGTTAGTGCACCTCTGCATTTAAGTGGACATTTTTTATTTTATTTTTATGTGTTCACAACTTTCATAAGTTTCTCAAGTTTTCGCTCATTTGCTATGCGTTAAAGGTGCCATATATTAAAACTTAACTACTTTAGCAGCAGTTACTGCTGCTAGTTAACTAATAGTCGTTACTTGCTTCTTGCAGTTTAAGCAATTAAAAATTGCTGCTGTAAAGCAAAGGCAATAAGCTGCAGATTAAATTGTTTTTGAAAAAAAAAAAACTATTAAATAGATGCGTGTTTTTTCAATGCATAAATTAGCAGCAGCATTTTGTGGGTAGCATAAATGTTAAGTTGCTCCGAAAAACACTTTGAACAAGTAAAAATTATGCAAAACACACCCTTGAATAGAAGCAAAAAAATTGTAATTTTCAGCCAATTTATTTCGACCATTGCAAGAGGAAAAATAATTTTAATCAATTTTAGTCAATTATACAATTTCACGCCACAGTTAAGGTCAAGCAGCATAAAAACAACAATAAAACATTGCCACCCGCACACATAATTATAGCTGCCACTCGGTGGGCGTAACTTTAGTGTTAGCTGTATTAAATAAACTACGATATCTTGCAGTAAGAAATTTATATGCGTTCTTATTGGGTGGAGTTCGTTTGCATTGGTTGTTGCACTGACTGCAAACAATGTTGCCACTACTGCTTGTTAAAACAGCAGCAGGAGCAACAGCAGCAGCAGCTGCTGCATGACAAATTGTTGCTGTTGCTATTCTAATCACGAGCTGTTGCCGTGCCAATTATTTTTTCACTGCTGCTGTTGTTCTTTGCAGCAAAAATTAAAATTGTTACATTTTTTTTTAAAAAAAAACGACATGAAGACAGAAGGCAGTGGTTGGGTTCTAAAAGTTCAAATATTTTTCTAAACATTGCATATAGTACGTGCAGCTGCTATGCAGTTGATTTTGTTCAGAAATATATTAATTGATGCATGAAGTGTTGTTGCCATGAGGTGTTGTGGCACGTTTTTACGACGTTTTGAATCAATTACATAGTGTTTTTCTCAAAAATTTTTATTGCAATAAAAACCACTTTGAATGTACCGGAAAAACAAAAATTACGGAATGACCACATCCGATTTGAATCAAATTTGGCATGGAGCATCAGTGACAAAAATAAAAAAACTTGAATTGGTGGAAAATAGTTTGGCGTGATTTTTGGCAGAGTTACAGGGTGCACAAAATTTTAACGAAATTCATATCTCAAACATTTCTAAACCGAATGTTCAATTTGAACTAATGCTAGAAAGCTAATTAAACCGAAAGCTGAACGCCTTTGTGGCTAGTGCTGCTGATTTTGTAATATAATTATTAATAATTGTAATCCACGTTTTAAAAATAAAAATAAAATAAAAAAAAAATAATTAAACCGAATTTATTCTAAGAATAGTTTTGGGAGATCTTAGTGGTTGGGGATTTCCATTCCTTGTAACATACAGCAGCATTGAAAATAATATAATGGTTTTTTTGACCCCAGTTAAGTGTGCAAAATAAAAAAACAACAAGAAACTCAGAGGGGTAACTAGCTGGAGGCTTGAAGAGACTGGATGGGAGCCTTCTTAGCCACTAGCAAACAGACGGAAAGGGGAGGTCCTTGTCAACTTCAACACAACCAGAATCTGTACATACTATTTCGTTTTGTTGCAGACTCCCGCAGATAAATGGAAAATTACATGAAAGTGACATTATGTCAAAGAACTATTACACAAAAACGGAAACTATCTGAAATCGTATCGATAATATTGCTACTGATACGGATATACGGAATTAAGATACACGCTCGTTAGCCACCCAGCCATGATTTCACACGCGTACAAGTATTGCAAAATCCCATATCCAATCATTTATCCATACCCTTGTATTTTACGTTAAGGAAAACTTAGAATTTTTTTTTAAGGATCCATATTTATGTAAAGCTTATATTCAGAGTATTTAAAGAAAAAAAAGCCATTTAAAGAGAAATCATTAAATAAAATTCTAACAAGCAACATCAGTTTGCTTAACTTAATTTATTTAATTATCTTGGAACTTTATATGGCAACGTTGTTCATTTAGCTTTGCGCTATAACTAAGTATAAATATTATTTTAATATGGGTTAACCCATATTCTCATAGCGTTGTCATATGACGACAGAAACATTGGCATGTCCAACGCGCCAGTGTACCGTTATCGCTGCACAGAAAAAAATAAAACAACAACAAGTGTATTCTTTGTTAATTGCTTTTTCATTATATATTTAGTTTGGCCTCGTCATTCAAATCGTTCACGTGTTCTAAGCTTTTCTTTGTGCTTGTTTTTTTAAAAAGTTCAAAATTATGAGTTCGGCTACAAAGTAAGTGAAAAAACTTATTAAATTAAAAAAAATAAGCAATACAAGTAACATAAAATTAAAATGTATACTTGTTTTCAAGATTTTAACTAAAAATATTTATAAAAGTTCTGAAAAAATACACATGTTTTTTCAGATTTTATTTTGGTGTCGTCATATGACGACGCTATGAGAATACGAGTACTAATATAAACTTTTTTTGTTTTCGGTTTTTTATCAGCAAATTTCTTACCGTAGCGGAGATTTTAGATATTTTAGACGAAGATAATGAAAATGAGTTTTTCATCGAACCTCCGGATGTCAATATCTTGACTGATGAAGATTCAGATGAAGAAGGGGAAGTGGGAGGAAATAAAAATACTTTGTGTCGTAACCAACTGCTGGCACCTGCTGAAATTCGAAGAGCCAATGAAGAGCTTCCCACAAACGTTGATCAGCAAGACAGCAAAAGAAGAAAGGTGGATGTAAAAGAGGATAATGAAATACGTTGGAAACTAGGAGGAAAAACATCTAAAATCACAGAATTCCAAGTTCCTGACAATAATTTTGAGGAAAGCATGACTGCAGTCCAGTACTTTGAGCTTTTTTTCGATGAAGCATTGATTGACATCATTATCGCTGAAAGTACTAGATACTGCTTATCAAAAAATTGGCCGGACGTCAACTTGAGCGCAAAGGAGTTAAAAACTTTCTTTGGAATTTTGATGGTTTCTGGATATAATCAATTATCCAGTAAAGCATTTTTTTGGAGTACAGGCGATGATTTGCGCAACCATGCATTATACATTTCCATGCGCTGAAACCGATTCGATACTATCATGAAGTCCCTGCATTTTCAAAGCAACGACAATTTAGACAAAAGTGTTAAGTTCTGCAAATTACGTCCACTTATATCTCACCTTCAAAAAGCGTTCATGAAGCACTTCCAACCAACGGAGTCAATATCACACGACGAAGCCATGGTACAGTACTTTGGAAAACACGGTTGTAAGCAAGCCATCCGAAATAAGCCAATACGTTTTGGATATAAAATTTGGTGTCAAAACTCACCATCTGGCTACCTTATTGCGTTTGAACCATATCAAGGAAAATCCTACCAGGGTAATGAAGAAATGGAAAGCCAATTTGGAAAATGTGCATCCACATTGTTGCATTTAATTGACCAATATCCATTATCGAAATCTATGCTACCTTACCATTTCTTTTGCGATAATTTATTTACAACATTTCCTTTGCTCAAAGAGATGAAAAAAAGAGGCTTCAATTGCACCGGGACCATAAGAAACAATCGTTTGGGTAACAATTGTTGTTTGGAAGATGTAAATGTGTTCAAAAAGAAAGAAAGAGGTTTTATACAGACTGCAATGGCAAATTACCAAAAAGAAGATTTCTATGTAACTAGGTGGAAAGACAATGCAGTGGTTACTGTAGCTTCAACTGTTTTTTCTGCAGATCCCGAGGGAAAAGCTAAAAGATGGAGTAGGTCAGACTTAAAATATGTTGATATTAGTATTCCATACTCCATACAAAATTATAACAAAAATATGGGCGGAACTGACCGAATGGATCAAAACGTAAATGCTGACCGCATATCTATTCGAAGTAAAAAATGGTGGTGGTCACTATTTACTTGGATGCTGGATGTGTCAATTCAAAATGCTTGGCTTTTAGCCAGGCAGCATGATACCAAACTCAAGCAAAAGTCTTTCCGTAGAGAAGTAGCAATGGCATATCTTATGTCAAGTAATAATTTACCAAAACCTGGGGGGAGAAAACCGAATTCCCAGCCTGGAGCTGATTCCATAAGATATGATCAATACATGCACTTTGTACAAAGAACAAAAAATAATAAGCAGAGACGCTGTGCTGGAGATAAATGTAAGTCAACTGTAAGGACAGAGTGCCAAAAATGTGACACAGGTTTGTGCATTGATTGCTTCGCACCATATCATCAGAAATAAAAATATTTATTTTTTTATTTTTAATGAATTTTTGTAAACAAATGTATTAAAACAAAAAATACCAATGAAGTAATAAATCTCTTAAACCTGAAATCAATATCAAAATTTTGTACACTTATTATCATAGCGTCGTCATATGACGACACCCATTTTCCGGAAACCTGGACCCGATATGACAATTTTTTTTTCATATATATAGTAAAGGTAGCCTATACATGCTGTGAATCAAACATTATTATAATCGGATGATTATTTTATAACTCGGGAGAATACGGGTTAATATGAATTTAAATTAAATTATTGTATAGTTAAGTGAAAATATTGATTACATGGAACTTCTAAATTTCAGTTGAATTCCTTAATTTATGTTAACATCTAAAATAAAATTTTTAAAAAATTATGATATATAATCAAAAATATCAAAATTTATATATAAAAAAATTAAAATATTCAGAGAGACAATTCACGATAGATACAATGCATTTGTCAATTGTCATTAATGCTCTTCTTCACGACAAACAAAAATTATGTAAAAAAATGTAAACATAGGGAGAAGATCAACTAAGATTCAGTAATAACCGCAAAAGAGATTACTTAATATGTTAGCTCTATAATGGAGAAAGTCTCCACTTGAACTCTCACGAGAATACTCTGAATAATTTCGATACCAAAGAATTAAACCATGTTACTACGCGAGAATAAATTTAACAAAACAGGTTTTTTACTCACACTGGCATGATTATCGGTGAAGGCCTCCGCTCGATGATGATGCTTTGATGACGTCACTGCAAAAAAGTTAATGAATAATTCTGCTTATTTCGGACATATTAAGAGCACTAATCACGTTTTTTTATCTTCTTGCAATCTTCTACCAAAATTTTAAGTAATTAAGTTTTTGTTTCCATTTTTACTGTTTAATTATTTAACTTATATTTATACTTAGTGTTTATAAAAATCTTTGAAACTCTTTACCCACTGTATACTTGTTTTATATTACCGTTTTATTTTCTATCTATTTTTTTCTTCTTATGTTTTACACTTTCCTCATAATTATTTTTTTTTTTGGTTCTCTGAATGCACTTAAGACCTGTGGCTCGTTCCTGTAACTCGTAGCGATCGTAGTTACCGGACTCATATTACCGACTTGACGTCACTCTGACGTCACTCTCACATCATTCTCACCTGCAATGTTTCTGTACGAATCTGAATCGATTTCTGTTCGATTCGTTCATTCCAAATCGATAAGCTGTCACATGTTCCGATTTCATTTCAATGGAACTTTTTAAAAAAGTTGTTCTGTACGTAAAGTGAATCGATAAAAATGTGTCACTTTTATCACTGGCTTTGTGGCAAGTGAGAATTCTACCGATTTATGTAATGACAGTAATGTTGTGTTTTATTAGGTTATTAGTATTCGAAAAATATATTTAAAACTGGTTACTTTCATATAAGTTGAATTTTTTACTGATTGAAATATTTTTTGCTCTTAATATAGTTACAATTTTAAACGTAATGCAATTACGAAATAATACCTACAAACATAAAATTTAAAAATTCTAGCAAATCAATATATGCTACAGCAATGAAAAAGTACCCGGTTGCTAATGTTTGCTAAGTTCTCGTTGCACATCACTAAGTGTCAAATTATTTAAATTTATAATTGTTGATTATTTCCGCCAATATAACGAAGAGAACATCAAGTCAAATCATTAATTATATCAATGGACAACACTCAAAAAGTAAGCTAAAATGATAAGGTAATGATATGTAAATTTAACTAATATAATTTATTTGAATATCAAATTAAATCCGGACGAGTTTCAAAAACCCAGCGACGACGGCTGTTGGACTTAATGAAGCAGCACCGGCACATCGGAAAGTGTCAATTTTTAAAAAGCGACGCAAGGAGGGAACATAACGTCGTTTAGGAGGCTGTTGCAAAGGAGCTTATTGCTATGGGTGGTTCCTCAAAAAAAGCTAATTGTCTTTAATATGTAAAATGAATTTATATAAATTTTAAGTTTTTTTATATCATTTTATTTATCACTAGCTGATATACCCGGTGTTACTCGAGAGTCATTTATATAAACATTTTAATATACACTTTTCGATTAAATGTTTTGGTAAATTTTGGAATTTTGTAAAAACGTGTTGAATTTAAGTTTGAGACCACTATAAAAATATTAGTTAAAAAAATCTACCAAGCTTTTTTAACGAAGAAATAATTTTATCACGGTTTTTTCACAATCAAACATTGTTTTTTAGTTCTAAACTGAATTTACTGGTTACTGGTAAGCATGTTACTTGCACTTCGCTAATGAAAATCAAATTTATAAAAATCTTCCTAAAAATTTTTAGTAGTTTTTCCAGTTGGAAAATAACAATTGGATTGTCTCTAAATGAAAAATTAATACAAATTGAGTCTGATAGTTGATGTAATTTCTTAAATCTTCTGAATTCCTATTTTATACGAAAAATTGTACAGTCGCTTTTTAATGTAAATTAGCAAAAAAGTGTAAGTTAAGAAAGCAGTCGCTTTTTAATTTTTATTATAGTATATACAGCAACCTGTAACAATATTATCGACGTTAACAGTTGATCGACCTAAATTCAGCTGAAAAATCTGCAAGAACAGTGCAAGAATTGGCATTATGTTATTTGCTGCAAGTTTACGCTGTGTGCGAAAAGAACTAAATTGAGTAACAGTTACCGAATTTCTAAAATATTGGAATCGTGTTAGTAATGAAGTACTAATTTCTAATTTATAATAATTTCCAGCATACTTTTCGGCATACTTTTCGGCATACTTTCGGTTAGCACGCAATTGAACCGAACAATTTGTTCAATGCAGCCAAGCTTACAACTATGATTGGAGAGTTAAAATGTCAAAATTTCGCTGTCTTTTATATGTCGGTACTTTAATTAGCGTGGAAATTTGAATTTCAACAATATTGTTCAAATAACACATTAAACATGAAAGAATTAACTTTTACAGCAATCTTATTCACAGTCATCTTTTCGATGATATAGTGATATATATAGAACATTTAAAGTACCATTGATAAAGAACTGAGTGACAACGGTGAAACAACAGTGAGAAAAATAACAAATCACAACAAAACAAATTTTTAACAGGAGGGGGGTGGGGGGTGGGTGGTGGGCAGGCAAAAAACTAAGTAGATTACTATAAGGAAACCAAAATGTTTGTAATTACTCTAGACACAAAACTGCATTCTGAGATAAATGGGGGACGTTCAAACTATATAGAGAATTTTAACACAAAACTAAGTTTTATTAATAGTCTGGTATGAAAAAATAGATTTTTAGCCATAACTTTTGATTGGAAAGAGATATTGGGGTAATTTTTTCAGAGAAATTATTTTTGAGACTTGAATTTTTTGTAAAAAATATAAAAAAAACATTTTGGAAAAAATAAATTTCGCGAAAAAAATCAAAGGGGGTAACTTGTTGTTTTGATGACAAAAACAGTAAAATAATTTTTGCGCTTAGCTGGAAGAATTTTTGCAAATAAATGCTATGTCATATGAAAGGTAGTCAGATTTGCTGTTTTTAACTGATTTCATTTTTACAACAACAACAATTTTTGAGTAATTTCTTGAGTAAAAAGTCAATATTTTGGACCTTTTTTGGCATACTCATAAAACATATATACACTGACTAAACGGTACAGATCAACCTGTTTTTGTGAAGTGATTTTATTGAACTTTTGAACAAAAAAAATTTGAATGAAATATATTAATGGACAGCGGAGATATTTGCATCGAAAGACCAAACTTTGATTTTCATGTCGTTTTTTTCTCATTCTTAGGTAACGATGTTTTATGAAAAAGTCGTTGTACTGAAACTTTCTCCAATTTTGAAGATATGTGAGTGTTTTTGATGTCAAAATAACAAAAAATTTTTAAAATTAAATATACAAAAATCTCCGATGGTAAAAAGTTTTATAATAACAAAATTACCGTTAGTTGAAAAATTTCAGAGGGGGCGTGGCAAAAATTAAGTATGTAACATTTTAAGTTGGGATAAGCTTAATATGTGTACCTAGTTTGAGCAAAATCCGTTGAGCCGTTTAGATTTGTATAAAGGCCAAACAAACAAACAAACAAACAAACAAACAAACAAACAAACAGAAAATGAGTTTTATTACTATAGATTAAATTTAAAAAATCTAATACAATAGCATGTCTTTCTTTAATACGAGTTTAATATGGATAACAGATAAAATATAAAACAACAAAATAAGAACACAATTAATTTTTTTTTAAAGAATTTTGAAGTAGAATTACGTCTTACAGCGCGGTTTGCATGGCGGTCGTTTTCATAAATTTGTTCAAGCACATTTAACGCTTTTAGTGGATACTGGAGTATAAGTACAGCCTTTAATATTCAATTCAGTTTTATTATTAACTTTAGCAAAGCATTTTGCATATTTTAAAATTGTCAATTTGTGAAACTCATTTGTGAAACTTCGCGATGATTTGGCACATTGGCAATAGTTATCATTGTGGTAGGTTCTAGGCTCAGACTCGCTGATGGAGTGGACGTGACATTCAGCTGAAATCGATATTAATTTTGTAACAGGTTAGTCGAAGAGATGGCTGCATTATCACCTTTTTCGCGTTCTGCTTCTACCACCATTGCGGCTGGACGACCGACTTCTACTTTTCTTCTGCGTCGAGTCATTGTTATTGCATTTTGTAGGACCTCTGCTTGTATTGGCCATTGGTGTAGCTTTAATATTTTTAGGCTGATTATTAAAGAAAGATTTTCTTTATTAATCAGCTAAATTTTGATTGTTTATTCTGCACAAACCACTGTTTTGAAGAATGCAATATTTGCTATATTCAGCTATATTCCAGAATCCACCGTAGCGTAAATTTTCTTTTGGATTCGTAACGTTGTGAAAATTGGCCTTTTTGATCCCGAAATAAGTTGCATATCGGGCCAAATAGAACATGGGAAATCCAAAAGATTGACGATGACTACGGCTAAGGCAAATTCGTTCTGGATTGTGGAAATAATCTTTATATATAAGTCTGCAGAAACTTCAACGTGCAGCGCAATGTTGTAGTGTTATCGCCTTTTCCTCATCTGCTGCAACTGCCACAGCTACTTTTGTAGCTCCGCAATTTCATGCTCTTGTTGGGCTATTTCGTGGTTAGCCTGTATTTCTACGCTTAAAAGTGCTTCCTTCCAGCTCATCCAGTTCTTTTACAAGCTGCTTATTTTGCAATCCATGGCACGCTCTTTATTATAAAATTTTACCAAACATAAAATAAAATATATGTAATTAAACAGCTGCTTGTCATTTGACTCAATTTCGCAATGTTTCTTATTGATTTGTGTTCTTTTTCATCATGGTCCGAATATTTACCGATTTCAACGTGCAGAAACATTAGTTCTCACGAAATCGGTAACTAGGGGTCGATAACTCGTGACGTCACACAAATCGGTAACTTGCCGATTTTTTACAGGAACGAGCTACTGGTTTAAATTGTTTGTTTATTGCAAATTATTTTTTTTCTATGTATACCACTTGATTAAGTAAATTTTGTGTTTTTGTTCTTTTCCTATTTTTCATTGTTTTCTAAACGTACCACATTTTCCTTCGATTCAGAACTGTTGACTGACTACTGATCCGGGTGTAGGAAAGCGAAGATTATCTTTGTTAGCAACAGGTGGTGAAAGTCTTTCTCCAAAATTATTGGAAAAAGTTTTATTTCGCTGACTATACCAAGTGAACATAATTGTTCTGTGATAAACGCCTTGGCCTTAAATAAATTTCTTAGTGTTAATACTTTTATTAAAATATTTTCTGTACATTTTGTTTTTTAAAGAACTTTGTTCTAATAAACTAAATACTGCTGTCAATGTCACGGAAGTCCACAAGATCGCCGCTGGTAAATCTTACCTATTTACACTAAACTCAGTGCTTGAAGTAAACGCAGTACTGGCAGCTAGAAAAAATTTGGCTGGTTCTAACATATACATACAAAAGGACTTCACAACAGATGAACGCAACAAAAGATATACTCTCCGCTAACTCGCTAAAAATGTACGAATTGCTGATAAGAACATAAAAGTTCGACTAGGTGACAATTTACATCAACGATAAGCTCTTCACGTGTGCTGATGATAATATTGCTGCCTCGAATACATCTGACGCAGAATATCTTCGGAAGTTAGTGTCTTCAGTAAACTACCAATGCAATATTGTGGTTAAGGAATCCAATGCAGTGCATGCCGCACCTGCCCAGCGTTCTTCAATTGCTGCTGCTGCCCCCCCCCTAATTTAGATTAACAACTAGAAGTGTGTCAGTTGGTCTCCTATAATGTTGCAAACTTAAATAGCAAGCTAAATTTTGGTAACTTTTTTACTTATATTAATAAATTTGATATTTTTTCTTATTTGAAACACATGTGATTGCTGCTAAACAGATAAACTTTGCTTGTTATTTTAATGACTATGTCTTGTTCTGGGTGGATGCTCTTAAAATTCATTCTGCTGGTCGCGCCAGTGGTGGTTGTTTATACGGATTCAAAAAATCTATTCAAAATAAATATTCGCTAAAATTTAACAATTACTCTAATGGTGTTACATTATCAGCTAGATTTGGCGATGTGTCTTTTCATATTATTCCACGGTATTTAAACTGCTCGAATTGGGTAAATGACTTTAAACAGTTTGAAGATTTTTTATATAGTTTGAAGGCTTCATCGTTTTGCATAGTTGGCGATTTGAATGCTCGCGTTTCTGACGCACAGAAAATTGATGAAGACTTGGTGTTAAATACTCCTTTAGTCTCGCACTGTCGTGTTTCAAAAGATAAAATCATTGATGCGAAAGGCAAAAAATTATTGAATCTGCTCGAAGATATTGGTGGTGTGATAATTAATGGAAGGATGTCTGGGGACATTGAGGGCGAGTACTCGTTTTGCGGAGTGATGGGAAATTCTTTAATTGATTATTGCATTGGTTCATACGATTTTTTACAGTTTTTAAATAATTTTCACATCTCTTGTAAACCATACTCAGATTATATGCCTCTTACTTTCTCTATTTCTGCCATGGTTAATCAAAACTCAAAACAATTATCTTTGCCACAAAAACTTAACTGGAATCCAAAAAAACATTGTGAAGTATACCCAATCTCTAAAAAACACCACAAATATTGATCACATTATGTCTGATTCAAATATAGAACTTTAATTGATAAAATAAACATAGCAGCGGGTAGTTTCAGTCTTAAAAAACGTTTTGACCCTAAAAATAACTGGTTTGATTCACAGTGTGAAAATGCACGTAAGCGAATGCTTATAAAACTTAACAGTCTCAGAAAATCGAATTCTCAAATAAACAGACAATCTTATATTGAAAGTAGAACAAAATATTCAAAATTATGCCATGAGAAAAAACTAGCTTACAAAAACAAAAACATTGAACAACTTAATGCGGTGCGTAACACTAGCGAATGGTGGAAATTAGCGAACTCAATAAAGGGTTCTTCGCCTAGGATTGGTAACAACCTTAAAACTATTGATTTTTACAACTTTTTTAAGTCACTTTTGTCACAGGCAGAATCTGATCGAGCAATTTTATGGGCCTCACCTAACATCATAGATCCGTTCCTTGATTCTCATTTTGAATTGCGTGAAATTATGTTAGCTCTTAAAAAAGCAAAAGATAGAAAAGCCCCAGGCCTAGATAGAATAAGCTATGAATTTTTTAAATATGCGCCACAATGCTTTCTTAAAGAAGTTGTCCAACTTTTAAATGCAATTTTTCTACGCCAAGACATACCAGCCTCTTTTCGCAGATCCATAATTATACCATTGTTCAAAAAAGGTAATGTTAATGTTGTGTCAAATTACAGGGGACTCTCACTTCTAGACACACTGTACAAAATTTTCACAAGTATACTGCTCAACAGAATTAATAGTTGGATTGACTGTCATAACATTCTAAATGAATATCAAGCAGGATTTCGAAAGGGCTATTCCACTGTCGACAACATATTTTATCTGAGTAGCATTATCCATTTGAACTTTAAGCTGAAAAAGAAAACATATGCCTTTTTTGTTGATTTTTCTTCTGCGTTTGACAACATTCCAAGAAACTCATTATTTTATAAGTTATCCAATGCTGGTTTGTCATCTAAAGTGGTAAAAATATTGCAATTATTTTACGATGGTACAACAAGTCAAGTTTGGGATGGCAATTCTTTATCCGATAATTTTCCTGTTACACAGGGTGTAAGGCAGGGGTGCCTACTCAGTCCTGTCCTATTCGCAATGTATTTGAATGACTTGTATGATAATTTACACGGCGGTATACGTGTGGCTGGCACGGTTATTAAAGTGTTACTTTACGCCGACGATATCGTTCTCTTGGCCGATTGTCCAACAGTACTCCAAACTATGATTGATGCTCTGCACAACTATTGCATTCAATGGTGTCTAAAAATTAACCTCACGAAATCTAAAATCATGATATTTAGATCTTGTGCTAGAATAAGTAGAAATTTGAAATGGTCTTATGGTGATGACGACATTGAAATAGTTAATGAATACAAATACTTAGGAGTTAATCTCACTTACAATTTGTCGTTCAACAAGCACCTTGATGCTAAATTGGTATCGTCTAAAACTGCCATTAACGCATCGTGGCTAAGTTATTTACATCACCCTAAAATATCTATATCTAACAAGCTTAAAATTTTTAACACTGCAGCAATATCGATTATGTTTTATGGCGCAGAAGTTTGGGGTTTCAAACAGTATGAGCAAGTAGAGAAGTTACTACGTTATTTCCTGAAAAAAATGTTATATTTACCAGCAAATACTCCTAATAATATGCTACACATAGAAACAGGTCTGGCTTCTCAATTTGAAGAAACGCTTAAATTACATTTTAGTTATCTGAGAAAAATTCTTAATTATCCTTTAAACAGGCTTCCGCGAGTACTTGCTGAAGAAACAATCGTACAAAAAACTTTCTGGTTACCACAATGGTTCGCTCTACGTAGTGATCTTGGTTTTAGCCTTGATTTTGAGAGTTGGAGGCCTGATTTGTCGTTACACCATGATTGTATATTACAAGCATTGAGATTAAAAGTGTATGAGAAACACATTTGCAGAGCAAGAGAATCGAGGTTTCATGATTTGTATCGTCACGTTCGATTCGATGTGCCCTCCTACTTTGTCGATTCAAATTCGGCTCATCTTATAAGTTTGATATTCAGATGTAGAGGTGGTTTACTCAACTTTAATTTAAGCTGATTTGGTGAAAGTACTTTTAATGTGTGCACATTATGCAACTTACAAGAATATGAAAATACACATCACCTTCTAGGTATTTGCCCGATATTTGCATACATTCGTTCATATTACCTTGGTAAAAGTTCACTCACGTTAGGCGAAGTTTACGAAGTTTTGAATGGCAAAAATTATTACCTTTTATATAAATATTTAATCAATTGTTTAAAATATAGACAACTTATAATTTCTGAATTTAACTAAAAAAACCTTTTTGTAATATACTCTACCATAAATTTTTAAATTTAACATGATTCATGCCAATCTGACACACAACTTATTATGTTATGTCAAATTTCATTTATTTTAAAAAAATACTATTGTAATAATATTAATATTAAAATGTTTATACTAATGTAAGCCTTTATTCAAATTAATCACTCATTCATTCATTCATTCATTCATTCATTTTGTTTTTTTTACTTTTAATTTGTTTTTAAGATAAATTTTACAAAAATACTTTATTTTGTAGCTTAATTTCCATTATTTTAGATTAATTTATTAATCTTTAATTGGAGTATGATCATATTTAGCCAGCTCCATGGGCTGCTTGACTTCGTTTAGATATTTGTTGATATATGATGCATACACCAAAACCGACTAAGAGCGCAAACTTTGTAATTTAAAAATGGTTTTATTATAATTCTAAAACAACTTTAAATGAAATCATCAAATAATTTTGATTGTGTTAACATTAATTGATTTTTCTATATTGAAGACGTGATGTTGTTTCGACCATCACGTCGTAATTTTTTTTTGTTTTTGTTGTAAGTTTGGTCTCGCTTTAAATGATTTCATGCAATGCATTCTAACGTTATAAGCATATGCTTGAACACTAACTGCCTACGTTCACATTCTGCTTTACAAGAAAATGTCTTAACATAAATTCGAACATAACATCCTTGCGGTAAGGTAATTGATTTCGAAAAACGGGGTTCGAAGAATATTGATCTGTTTTGTAAGTTACAATCTATAAAAATAAATATAAAAATGTAAAAAATTTGTCATATTAAAATCATAGTTATATGATTAAAACGTTTTAAATTTCTTAGTCATAATATTAATAAGAAATTACACATAGTACGCTTAATAAAACTTTTAATGTGTTAGTAGCTTTATTTGATATATTTAAAAAATTTCATTTGATTTGCTTTCAAATATTTGCCAATCGGCTAATGCAGAATACCTGAAGGTGGGATTTATTCACTGTTACAAAACTTCGATTAAATTTGAGTCTAGTTAAAATATTATTGAATTTTTTTTTAACCGTGCTGTTTACAATTTAAACTTTGCAAGTACTAACTCATAATAAAACTCTGTTGTAAAAAATGAAGCCAAGAGAAATATGACTGCATCCCTTTTAGCTTTTTGATTTAAAGTTATAGTTGTTATCGGCCTTTATGTGTAAATTTTTATTATATTTTTGCACGGCCAAAGCCTACAAAAAAATAACAATATATTTTAGTACAAAAGAAATATCACAGCGTTATTTTTAGCTCTTTGGTTTAGATTTAAGTACAATTCTGTATAATTTTTTGTTTTTAATACGATTAAGTCTAAATTCAAGTACATTTAGATACTAAATTTGGTTTTGGACCCGTAAAAAGTAAGCCTGGCAATAGTAAGACTCAAAACTTTTAGGCGATTTGGTTCATATATTTGCTTATTGCTTTTGGTAAGTATAGCGCAATAGCTCAGTGGTTAGACTAGTAAACTAACAAACTGAATGTTGTGGGTTCAGAACTCATGGTGCTTGTTACTTTTTTTTTAAACATTTTAGTATTTTGCAAACACTATTCAAATCTAGTTAAATTCACTATTCAATATTCAAATCACACCAAAGCAGGTGTGGACTTATATGTACTACAGAAAAGTTTAAATATTATTTCAAGATTTCTTACCGTGTGGAATCGTAATTCACATTACCCGCATACTAAATTTGTGTTTTATTTTAAATCAGACAATATTAAATCATACCAAAAAAGGCTTATTGAAAAACGGGATCCAGAAAGCATGAAGCAAGTCCTGGAATGAGTTAACAACAATGAAATGGAATTTAAATTAGTGTTCCACACTACTTATCTTTTACTTTTACTACTATGCTTTTTTTTATTTTTCATATATAACTGTTTTAGCATATGCAGAAAATGTCAGTTTTGCAAAATAATCCATTGCCCAATCAGAAATCACATTGAAATTCATCAGCTGAAATTTTTGCTAATACTTTTTCGAAAAGTGCCACAACAAAAATAGGGATTTCACGATCCCGAATTAATTCTAGGACCAAAAATATTAGATATAATAACAGGTGTTATTGCGTTTTTGATTTAGGACTTATTTTATTATATTTAATGGGCGTTTGGGCGTTTTTGAGCGTTTAATTTAATTTATTTTACGCCCAAAATATTTTGCGCCTTATTTTATCTTTAATTTGGGCGTTATTTTATTGAACAGAAAAAATTTACTTGAAAAATTTTAAAATTGAATACAATATATTATTATTATATATAGTATTATTCAGGGTGCGGAAAAATTCGTTCGCAATTGATTAAAATACGATCTTATCGTTCGTTTTTTGATGTGTGTGAGAATTTTTCAAACGAAAAATTTAAAAGCAGACGAATGTTCGCAATCAAAAAAAGAACGCTCTGCTTGCGTCGTTTTTTTATCACTGATAAATTTGTGAGCTTTGTATTTTTTCGAACGAATATTTTACACAACAACAAAAAGCAACAAACGTTCTTTTGGAATTGTTCATTCAAAATGAGCGTTTGAATTCATGAACGTTCGTTTGTACGTGGAGTTAATAGACAAAATATAAGTTTGTTGTTGTATTTTTGTACACTTGCTGACATGAAAAGATTAAACCAAAATACAGATTTGGACTGCACATATGCATATGAGGAAAAATAATGTTTTGATAAGGTAAATAAACTTGATATGCCAAATCAAATGAAAAAAGATGGTTTGTTATGATCGTTGTTATATGATTAGATTGTATGATTACTTCTTGATGATCTTGATGCTGAAGCATCGTCAAAATAATGTTTCTGCACACTCTCGTAATGCCTTTTGATATTCTCTATTACACATTCCATGAGAGATTTTTCGCATAAGAGACATTTGGAAATGTTACATATTTTGTCATAGATGACCAGAGATTTTTTGTCTATTTTTGATACTCTACCCATCACTGAAAATCAAGAAGTGAAGAACGTTTTAATACGTATGTTTTCAATAACACTGGTCTGCAAAAGTATCAAGGCACTATTACGATAACTGGGGCGACGCGATCAGAAAGTGTTGTTCTTTTCATAACAAAAAAAAATGTTTGTTCGAACAAAGAATCGATACCTCAACTAGTTATCTATGTTTAACATTTTGTTGCTTGGTACATGATCTGTTCAATAAAATATCTATATCGTTACCATTATCTCATAGATTCGAAAGATTCAATTAATTGAAATCGATATTGATTGATTGAAAGATTAAATGATAATCAAGTTAAAAAATTGATAACTCGAAAACAAATCGATGCATCGATTTTTCTTTCGGCCATTCCTATTTTTATTAAAAGTACTTCACGAATCCATTGTCAAATCGCGGCGCACCAGTTATCGTATTCTACCCAGTATAACTGATAAATTGGCAGTTTCGCGATCGGCACTTTCATCATATAAAGGTTTCTTCCTTTGGAGACTTTCTTATTCAGCCCTATCATGAATAATTTTTCTATCATGAAAAAGGATGTTTTCATTTTCAATATAGCAGACAAAGACATCACATTTTTTTTACACTCATGAATATTGGCGGTTGATGAACAAATTTGCATTAAAAATTTCCAAAATGTTCTTGATATTTACCTTTGAGACTCCATTTTTTTTATTTCGGGTGAAAAATTATTCATGATAGGAATTCAGTCAATAAGATACCTTTGTATGATGAAAGTACCGATCGCGAATCATCCAATTTATCAGTTATACTGTCGAGGTTAAGGGCGACAAATTATTCATGATAGGGGCAGTGTCACAAGATGGAATTACCACCAAAATTGTCTTTTTTCGCATTTCATTCTCAAGATTACCACACTCCCAAAATACCTCAAATTACCACAAAATACCTCAAAATTAACACAAAATCCCACAATACCTCAAAAAAGCAAAAATAAAATAGATACATACAAATCACCACAAACAAGTGCATTCAGTCATTTGAACAATTCAATTAACGCAACGTTACCTTAATTCGTATTTTTACCACGTAATTGAAGTAATTTGAGGAGTTATGAGTTATTTTAAGGTATTGTAGTATTTTGTAGTAGTTTGAGGTATTTTGTGGTGTTTTGAGGTATTTTTTTACCCACGCGAGATTTTTCTCAGAAAATAACATGAGAATTATCACATCCCACAATCGTTGAAAAATACTATAAGTGCTATTTATCATGCTTTTCTGGTAATCCAAAACTACAAATAATAAACATAATCCAAATTACAAATTTTTCCGTTCAAAAAGAGGACATAGTTCCAAAAATTGTATTTAGTATTATGACCGCTTAATAAGCAGTTTTTCAAATATTCAATCGATATATAAGTTAAATGGAAGAGTCTTTTGTTATTGTGTCATAACTTTATTTTAGGTCATGTTAAAAGCTCTAGATTTTGTGTGTTTATAGTGCTATATGCGTAGAACACTGCTACATCAATAACTTAGATCTGTCGTAGGTCGAATTAAGCTATTATTGCTTATCGACACAGATATAATGACAAAATTATTCGCCCTTGTACGGAATGGTGATAACATCTACAAGGTCAAATCAATTTTTTTTTGTGTTTTTTATGATAAAATAATTTGCATTTATACGGAAAAATGTTAATTCACGCATTCGCAACAACTTTTTCGCGATAATGCAAAAATGAAAACGTATACAAGAAACAATATATACCAAACTCGATGACGCATACATAACTGAAAAGAATCCTCGCTAGACGATGTGGATGCTGATAGTCGGAAGATAACTTTTTTTAGGAAACGAACGTTCCTGAATTTTTCTTTGAACGATTAATTTTTATGAAAAATTAAAAACGAACGCTTATTATTTTTTTGTGAAAAATTCGATCGAATAAATTTGAAACTGACAAATTTTTCAGAGATAAAAAATACGACGCCAGCAGAGAGTTCCCCATTCGTTCGTGATAATTTGCGAGAACAATTTTTTATGAGGAGAACGATAATTGAGAACAATCGTATTTCAAACCGCACCCTGGTATTAATAATACTATTATTTAAACAAAAAAAAAATCATATTGATTGGATATACTTTATCAAAACTGAAAATCCATAACTTTCGCATAAAAGAAATCAGCAACGCTTTTAGAACATTTTGAAAGAAAACACGTTTGCTTGCAGTTATATGATACATAATTTACAAATATGAAAAATCGATGTTTTTTAAAAAAAAAGAACAGAAAAACTGCAATTTTTTTAAACGCAAAATAACTAGTTTTTAAAATTTCTGTTTAAAACGAATGCCAGATTCTGAAAGGACACACCAGACATAGAACTTTAGTCTTAAACAAACCGTTCTTTGTATCCTGCATTTTAACTTTCGTGCACAAAATGCGAGTTTTGTGCATCAATGGGTTAAAAAATTTGTTAGTATGACCAACGCTAATGGCAGCCTCAAGAGTAGTAAATACCATTTTGGAGCCAATACTGACAGCTGAAATGACATTTACACTGGAAGAAAAAAAAAACCATTAAATTTTTTAAATAAAAGCAAGAAAAACAAAAATCAAATTAAGGGCAGAGCTCTGACAACAGCAAAAGGGTTATTTACCTTTTGGCCAGAATCAGATGCCAACACCAAATAAATGGGGGAAAAAAACTAACAATAACAACAGCATCAACATCAAAAAGAAGCACAAAAGCAGCAACAAGTCAGGCAACAACTATAAATCAAGAATGAAAAAGACGCGTTAACAGCAACAAAGGCCAAAAGACAGTTCCACGAAGGTAACAGCGACAACAAAAACAACAAAAAATCAACAACAACATAAACACCAACAGCAACAACAACAATTGCAGTACACCAGAATGCAACAATTGCGCAACAAATGCAGAGCACGACGCAATTTGCAACAACAACAATAACCACAACAGCAGAACGAATTAGATGGGGTACCTTAAAAGAAACAATAACAACAACAACGACAGCAAAGAAATTTATTTTTTTGCATTTAAGCTTGATTTGAAGCAGTCCAAGCAATAACAAAAAAACAACAACAACAATAAAAACCTTACTAATCTACACGGTTCGAAATGCAACTATGTATAAATTTTCAACTTTTCTTAAATTTTTGTGGTTGAAAATAAAACTTGAAATTATTAAGAATTTTAGTAAAAATCAATGGGGGTCAGCTAGAGTAGATTGGTAGATGGGTATTGGGTACAATGCACGGTTGCCACCTTTAGTAGAAAAATATCATATTTGGGAATTTTTAATTCCCACGGCAATTTAATTAAAAATTCCCATGGTATTTTTTAATTCAGCATGGTATTTATTAATTAACGTGGGATTTTTTTTGGGAATTTTTAATTGCCGTGGGAATTAAAATTTCACATGGTATTTTTTAATTCAGCATGGTATTTTTTAATTCACGTGGGATTTTATTTGGGGAATTTTTAAGGTTTAAGGATTTTTAATCAATATTTGCGCAAAACTTCGTTTCCTTACAGTTTTAAAATGTTATTTTTGCACAAATATCTCCGCACGCTTTTTTACACCTGGTTATATATTAAATGTGTTATAAACACATCCAAATTAAAAAAAAGAGCACGCAGCAACGCAATTTGAACGTATTAAATTTAAATAAAGCTGCACTTAGAAACATAGCTTCGACGGATTTGGTCGCCGCTATTCTTCATGCAAAACGCTTATCACAAACAAAAAAAAAATTACAAGGTTGTATTTAACAAAAATCATTATAATTTGTTTAAAAATAATATGTACGACTTAAAACATAATGAACAAAATTAAGAAATCGACAGCTAAATGTTAATACAACTGCAGTCAAAATAATAGCAGTGCGTAAAACTAATTCATAAAAATTAAAATCAGACACAAAAACAATTATCAGGCATGTTCTGCATTCCACTTCCGAGTGAAAGTGAAAATAAATCATAACTGAATTCGATATTTGGTGTTCTACATATCACTTTTTTCTTTTTGTATTTTATTTAATTTATTAATAAAATCAATTGTATAACCAAAAAAGTTATATATGTTATATAGAACACCAAATATCGAATTCAATTATGATTTATTTTAACTTCCACTCGGAAGTGGAATGCAGAACATTTTTTCTTATGTATTCTTTTATTATTATTTATTTATATCTTTGCTGTTAAGCACGGTTTATTGAGAAATGCTACTTGAGTCGCACAATTTTGAATGAAATAACGGTTCTGTTCTGTTCAACCTTTGAATTCAATCAGTCAGAATAATAGTTTTGTTTTAAGAACTCTATTTCGAATTAAATTTGGCATATTTTGAAAATAAAAACATGTACGGACTTTCTTAAAAACGCTTTAATTTTACTTTGTCTTATTGTTATTTTTGAGCACAATTGTACAGGTTTTATTTATTTAACTTGTAATATTTGTTTGCGTTTTCAATGTCAAAAAAGTATTCAATATTTACATTTTTAATAAATTTTGTGGTATTTTTTAATTCGTATGGTATTTTCTGTGGTATTTTTTAATGCGTGGTATTTTTGTGGTAATTTTAAATACTTGTGGTATTTTTTGTGGTATTTTTAATTCGTATGGTATTTTTTGTGGTATTTTTTAATGCGAGGTATTTTTGTGGTAATTTTAAATACTTGTGGTATTTTTTGTGGTATTTTTTTAATAGCCGTGGAATTTTTTTTTAAGTATTTTGGTATGGGAATTGTTGTGGTAATTTTTTTTTGTTCTCATGGGAAAAAGGTATTTTTTATGGGAATTTGAGGTGGCAACTGTGGTACAATGGTACTTTACAAAAACAAAATGCACGGCATTTGCCAATCTACCCAACTACCCAAGTTAGTGTGAAATGCCCTCATATGTATATTAAGGCGCCTCACAAAAAAAAAGTTGTCCGGGTCACCCCCGCAAAATAAACTTTGGGTTATGTTATGATGATTCCCCAAATGTTTCGGCTCTAGCGATAGCCGTCAGCTACCTAGAATGGTTCCACCGTTTAAAATCCGTTCAAAACCTCTAAAAATTGCGTTTTGTATGGATAACTTTTTTGCCATGATATTTTTAGTAAAAAAAAAGTTGTCACAAATAGTATAAATCGAAGAATTTCAGAGTTCTCCATCAAAAGTTTTTGAAAATTTTCCCTAACACAGCAGATATTGAGTTTTTTAGCAGTGTTTTTTTGAATATTTTTTTGGCAATTTTTAGTAAAATATGTATAACTCCTCCATCTCTTGCCTGATTTTCCATTCCGAGGTATCATTGGAAAGGTGCTGTCTGCTGCTTTTTATTCCTGTCGCTAATTTATTCTTTAAAGCCTTTTTCTTTGATGTCGGAAAATAGCTTCATTGACTGAATTTTTGTAGTTTTTTTCGAACTTTTGTTTTTGATTCAAGTAGAATTTGTGCTCTTCTCCACATATTTAGATAGTTGAGTGCTTTTTGAAAAAATTTGGATAGACCGGAAGTCTAAGTATTATTTTTTTTTTTTGCGCAAAAATAATAAATGCTGTATCACATCGATTTTGGTTGGTAATTGGTTTGTATTTGACTGGCGTAAAACGAACTGAATTTCTTCTTTAGTAATATATTTTTAAATAAACTATTTTGAAGATCTCACTTGAAGAACTCACAGTTAAATATTATAATATTACTCTATATCAAACTAGAATGTCACGAAAAAGTCATGAGTGACTACTTCCATTAAAAAAATTATTCTCCATCTTAAAGCTATTTCACTTTAATGTTGCTATGTTTAATCTGAAATTTGAAAAATTCAGTCAATGAAGGTAATATCCGCCATCATAAAAATAGGCTTTAAAGGTTAAATTAGTGACAGGAATAAAAAGCAGCAGTCAGCACCTTTACGCATCACAAACCTGGACGCTGAGCAGTTTCGATGAAAAGACTTTAGGAGCATTCGAGAGAAAGATTCTTCGTAAGATCTTCGGACCAATCTGCGTCAATGGCGAGTACCGAATACGGTGGAATGATGAACTGTATGAGCTGTACGCTGACATCGACATAGTCAAGCGCATTAAAATCGAGCGGCTTCGCTGGCTTGGTCATGTTCAGCGCATGAAAGACGATGCTCCAGTGAAGAAAACATTCGATTCGGTACCCAGCGGCGGTCAACGCAGAAGAGGACGACCGCATCTTCGTTGGAAAGACCAAGTAGAGGACAACCTGACGAAGCTTGGAATTTCCAACTGGCGCCAGCAAGCGAAAGACAGAAATGGCTGGCGCAAATTCTTAGATGAGGCCAAGACCGACATACGGTTGTAGCGCCAACTAAGTAAGTAAGTAAGTCAGCACCTTTCCAATGATACCTCGGAATGGAAAATCAGGCAATAGATGGAGGAATTATACATATTTTACTAAAAATTGCCAAAAAAAAAATATTCAAAAAATCACTGCAAATAACTCAATAGGGTAATTCCCGATTACGCGCAAATAGCGTGGCATCGTGGCATTTGCAAATATGATGGTAAATATTTTGAACACAACAACAAAATGCACAGATTTGCATTTGCCCGACTGTGTCAAATTTGCAACACTAAAATCGCATTGCATAGAGTCGAGCATGGGTAATAGGGACGCCCAAAATACATCGATGCATCGAAAAACATCGATGTATTGGTTCGATGCATCGAAAAACTCCGATGTTTTTTTACACCAATGACTAAGTCGATACATCAATGTTTATTTTTTTCGATGTATTGAAGTTTTCGATGCATCGATATAATTTTTCGATACATCGAAATTTTCGTATTCAGCAATATACAATACGCTATTAATATACAAAAAAGGGTAGTATACTCGAGGTGTGTTTAATGTGCGCAAAGGAATATATTTTGCAACCTTGCGTTTGCAGTAACTGTTAAACGTTTCTTATATTTTCTTTCTCATTTATTGTAAGCTGCTTGTTAACAAGTTCGCGATTTTCCTTGTTAATAAAGTTTAACTGAATTGTGTTTAAGTTTTTACTGAATTTTTTTGAATGTGATAGTCAACCGTTTTAGAAATATGGTTCCGCTCAAAAGGAGCAACATCTGGCAATATTTCAAGAAAGTAGATGCAAATACAGGCAGGTGTAAAATTTCCCAAAAAAGTATTAAGACTTCCGGAAATACAAGCAACATGATGTGTCATGTACGCAATGTACATAAAGCAGCTTATTTGGATAGAACAAACAAATCAGCAACTACTGAGAACAATTCAATAAAAACATCCACTTCAAAAGATTCCACTTCAAAAGCCTCAAATGCGAGTTATTCTGAAAATCTAGATATATTAAATGAAAATTCTAATAGCCATTCAACTGAGCCTACGGAAGATTCCGATGGAGAAATCATTGAACCCAGTTTAGTTTTACCTTTAAATCACCAAAAAACAATCCAGTCGACTTTTGCTAACATATACTCTTCCTCAGATGGCGCAAAAGCCAGAAAAATAAACAATTCAATTTTATATATGATCTGTAAAGACAATGAACATATATGATCTGTAAAGACAAAGATAGTGTAGTAGAGAATGAAGGTTTCAAACATTTGATGAAAGTGACTGCGCCCCATTACAAAATGCCAGGTAGGACTACAGTGACCAGATGGATGGACGAAAAATATGATGCACTATCAAACACTTTAAAGCAAACCTTGACTGCAATAGAACATATCACTCTTACTACAGATATTTGGTCAGACTCCATGCAAATGCGTAGCTTTTTGGGCGTGACAGCGCATTTTGCAACTGGTATTGAGATGCACACAGTGACGCTAGGTGTATATGAGATGGAGGAAAGGCACACCTCAGATTATATATGTGAAATGATGCTTAAGACTTGTGAAGAATGGAACATATACCGAAATGCAGTTTCGGCGATCGTGACCGACAATGCAGCGAATATGGTCAAAGCTGTGGACTTAGCTTTTGGGAAGAAAAAGCATATATCATGCTTTGTCCACACGCTTAATTTGGTAGCTCAGTCCATTCTTCAATCATCTGACCTACAAAATATTATTTCAAAAATAAAATCCGTTATAGCCTGGTTCAAAAGAAGCTGTGTCGCTAGCGATGAGTTAAGGAAAGCAACTAATCCTGGTACAAAATTAGTTCAAGATGTTCCCACTCGATGGAACAGCACATACTACATGCTGCAGAGAAAAAAGAATGGGTGTAATTGAATATGTCGCTCCACTCGCAATTGCCACAGTTTTGGACTCACGTTTCAAAAAGATGCATTTCATAGATTCCTTGGCTTGTTCAAGTGCAATTACACAAATCAAAGATCTCATAGCAGTTTCGGTTGGCAAAGAAGAATCAATTTCTACTGGTTCGGAGTCTGATCATTCTGAAATAAACAACGAAAATTTCAATTTATGTATGGAGTGATCATCACAAACTGGTAACAAAAACTGGAAACCTTGTAAAACTAGAGATATTCTATATGATGAATTGTCAATTTATTTAAAAAGTCCCGTAGGGCGCTTAAACGAAAATCCCTTGGAGATATGGAAGGACTTGAAGTCTCAGCTCCCAGTTTTGCATAAATTGGCAATAAAGTATTTGCCAGTTATAGCAACTTCAGTTCCCTCGGAGAGACTCTTTTCCAAAGCTGCGCAAACTTTAAATCAACAAAGGAATCGACTTAATGGGAAACGCCTTCACAAACTGTTATTTTTGCAAAGCCTTGAACGTTACCACTGGGATTTTTAAATAAAAAATATTTTAAATAAAACAAACATAAAAACACACATTTTCGTTTTTTTTTTTTAAACTGAGCTAGAGAAAATATATGAAACATCGATGTTTTTATGCGATGCATTGAAAAAAAAAATGTATCGATGTTTTCATTCCATGCGATATTTCAAAATGTATCGATGCATAATTTCGATGCATCGTATCAAGAAAAACATCGATGTTATTTTTCGATGGGCATCCCTAATGGGTAACACTTATTTGCCAATCAATCAGCTGTCACATTTTAACCAAACGTCGCTAATAAAACAAATCCAACAGACTCTGAAAGGGAACTCACTTTGATAAATAATACTCTTTGATAAGTAATAATGAAAAAGACCACAAATACTGTTCGTGTTGCGTTTTTTTGTTCTTCAAAACAGCTGTGAGTTTTGTTTGCAACAGTTCTAAAAAGTGTGCTCACAGTTGTTGGCAAATATTTGGTAGGGCACATATAGGGCAAAGCTATTTGCCCGTAACTGAGAATAGCCCTAATATCTTCTGTGTTAGGGTAAATTTTTAAAAACTTTTGATAGAGAACTCTGTAATTCTTCGATTTACACTATTTATTAAAACCTTTTTTAGCAAAAATATCATGGGAAAATAGTTATCCATACAAAACGCGATTTTTAGAGGTTTTTTCGAACCATTCCAGGTAGCTGACGGCTATCGCTAGAGCCAAAATTTTGGGGAATCATTATAACATTAACCAAAGTTTGTTTTGAGGGGTGACCCGGACGACATTTGTTTTTCTATAGAGAGTGAGGCGCTTTAATGTAAAATTTACTAATTTCTACCAAAAAGATGATATTTCAACTCTTAAGTTTTGCTTTTTTAAAAATTTAACCCATCATCAGGGGCACATTTGACTCTTTCAGGGGTACATTTGACTACTATATTTTATGTGCAATTTTACTTCTTATAAAACATTCAACCTTCAGTTAAATTGAAAGTCTCGTTTATAAAGTTCTTTATAAAGAATTTAGTAAGAAAGAGTCAATGATTTCATACTTATTCATATAAATCTAATAAAAAAAATTTCGTGTCACGGTATTTGTGGTCGCACTTCTCCAAAACGGCTCAACCAATTTTAATCAATTTTTTTTTGTATATTTGGTAGGTATGGGAAAAGGGTCATTAAGTCTTTTTCACCGTCCTACCCTAACCTCGCATTTTGTAATCGCGATTTTAGTACTTTTGTATGATGGGTATGTGTGTTATCACGTAAAGACTCCAAAACCGCTGAACCGATCTTTATAAAATTTTTAGAGAAACTAAAACAACATATTGAGAGTGTTCCTATGGAGTTTGGTTGGAGTCGATTAGATTAGGAGGCGTGGCACCTCCCATACAACCAAAATTTGTAATATGGAGTAGCTTGGAGTAGCTTGGATATGTTGCACAGCCTCGAAATTCAGTATTTGATCTCAACTTGCGCATTCAGTTTCACTGATAACGTTTTGGGTGTATTTCTTTATTCATTCCGGATAAAGGAGAGAACGAATAGAATATATTGTTGTTTATCCAGAACAGAATGAATAAAGAAACAGTGTTGGACAAGAAAGAAAATTTTGTTTTTATTAAAACCAGAAACATATTTTTCGTATTTAATTAAAGACAACAAATACACCAGATAAAATTTAAAAAATATAAATGCAACAAAGCAATCTAAAACATTTAATCTAAAAAATTTTTCCATTTTCATTTAACGAAGTTTTACTTCAAACAATCGAATATAACCTCACATACAAGGAATATTCTTTTTATTCTACCTTAGCTGATAGTATAAAAAGAACGCGTTCGGAATATTTCGTAAGAATAAAGAAATACAAAAAGAATTTTCCGGATAATCAAAACTGAATAAAGAAACAAAAACAGTCATTCCGAACATCTGGAATGAATAAAGAAATACAGCCTTTATGGGCGTTGGACAAGTAGGTGTGGCGATATCGAATAGCTTTTTAGTTATAGGTCACACAGCCTCGGAATTCACTGTTTGACCTCATTTTACGCATGCAGATTAGCTGATTAATTTTAACTTACTACCCAAATTTGCGATTTCGATATAACTTTGGAATTATTTGCAATAACTTTACGATGTAACTTTGGAGTTATAGGCCGCACAGCCTCGGAATTGAGTATTCGACTTCAGTTTACACATAGAGCTTCATTAATAACATACTATGTGCGTTAGACAACGGGCGTGGCAGAAATGTGCCCGGTTTCAGCTAGTAAATACATAAAAATAAACTCACATCAGTGATCTGCAAGCGATGGCATTTTCGCTACTTGCAATCTACCCTCAAAAAATACAGTGACAGTCTGACCGCACTACGCAAGCACTGCGATTGTTGTGTCGAACATACTTGCAACATTATAGCCAACTGTGTATGAGCGTGTCGTAAGACCACAATAATGCATGTTCGAGTTGTTGGTTTGATAACCAGCGCAGGGTCTTTTCAACTTCTGGTATGCAATGGTAAGTATGGTCATTTACAAGCAACAAAACAAAGACATAAAGCGTAACTCCTGCATAAAAAAACCAGCGCTTATTTTGTTCTCCGAACACAAAGTATTTGCAGTAACATTGCAGTTACTTTGCGTGACTTTTGAGAGCTTGTAGCTCATAAGCTAATGGTTCAATTGAGATGATTTCTTTTTTAAAATAAATTCTAAAGTTTAATTGAGTGAGCAATAAAATTTGTTTAGTAAATTTTTAAAGATATTTATTAAATTTAGTTTTTTAAGAAATTATATCAGACGCCATTTTACTATAAAACACTTTTAATCACTGATTTTGATAAGATTTTGTATGCATGCAGATCTTTAATAAAGCTACAACTTTTGTTCAATTGTTCAAAATTTTGAAATAATAGGGTCGCCACCTAATATTATGTCTTTTCAAGAGTTAAAAACTGATAAATGACGTTTAAAACTCTTGAAAAGACATATTATTAGGTGGCAACCCTATTACTTAAAAATTTTATAATTTTGAAATTCTGACAATGGATTCGGATTCAGCGACCAATTTTTGGTGTACGATTTTTTTTTGCCAGCCCCGAATTCATAAAACTACAAAAAACTAAGGTGGCAACCCTATCCACCATCTTGAATTTTAAAATTCTGACCTTAGATTCGAAATCAGCGACCCCTTAACACTGATAAATGATGTTTAAAACTCTTAAAAATACATATTATTAGGTGGCAATACTGTAGTAAAAATTTAGGTGGCAACCCTAACCTCCATCTTAAATTTTGAAACTGTGACATTATGTTCGAAATCAAATCCGTTGTCAGAATTTCAAAATTACAAGAATTCGCATAAATGAAAAAAATCTAGGTGGCAACTCTATCCGCCATCTTAAATTTTAAAGTTTGACATCATCTTCGAAATAAGTTACCCCTAAAACTTCCTAAAACTATTTACTCTATTCATACTGAAGTAATCTACAAACACTTGAGTAAAAATGCAGTGTACGCGCTGATTTCATCGTTCGTAAGCTTACTTTTGTATCACTGCTTAGCCGAAGTTGAAATCAACCAGCAATGGTACACGAGGCAGTAGCTCAAAATAATGCATAATTATAACGATTGCCGTTCGTGCGCTGTGGTTTATACACATAATTATTTTATGCAAACATCTATACTTTCCACTGAAGTCGAAGCACACATCCCAGTGTGCAAAACGGATCTGTTACGAATCCGTAACGAACTCACTTCTTCGTACATTTTGTCCGAAACGGATCCTTTTTCGTATGAAATTCCTCTCTCCGTTACGGACTTCAGTTACGAATCCGTTTCGGACTTCAGATACGAATCCGTTTCGGACTTCATATACGAATTTGTTTCAGACTCTTTTGGCGGATTCGTAACGGGTTCGTAACGGGTCCGTCGAAACATAAGAAAGCGTAGTGCGTACTGACGGACTCGTAACGGGCTCGTAACGGATCCGCATCCGTTTTTGTGCACATTGGGATCACACAGTGTTTGACTTTGGTACAATTGGCTAATGCAACATGCCTGATGTTGTAAGTGAGCTCGATGGCGTAGAATATGTTGAAATATGAAAAACCAAGTATGTACTGAGTGTAAAAGCAGTTGCAGTTCATCGCTGCAGGTCTCTGACTCACATAAATAAAATGTTTATTTTGAAATACAACTAGTAAGGAAATATCTTCGACAGGATAAAAGTCAAAATACCCCACGGCATTTTTTTAGTTTATTCGAAGTCTTGAATGTTGTATTATTTTGGTGACGTCACTTTTATAAGGTGTGGTTTTAATCTAAATATTTCACATTGGAAATTCAGAATCCTTTTTATTTCTTAAAGCTGATGTAAGCAATATCAAGTTTAAACATCAATGTTTTTGGAATTCATAAAGGTTTTACTATTATGATGACGTCACCTTGTAAGGGAGGAGGCCGTTATTTTTATTTATTTTAAATTACAAACATCGATTGCATAGTTAAGATTACAACAAATTTGCAAGGCTTTAAGCCATTGTACTAGTTTTTGTGGAATTTAAGGAGATTTTACTAGTTTTATAAAGTCATTTTGTATGGGAGGTAGAAGTGATTTTAATTGACAAATTTCATAGTTACAGTGCATATTACAGTTTTAAGCATATGTGCAAAATTTGAACTCATTATAGTAGTTTTTTTGTGAAATGTAAAGAGATTTTAACGTTCTGATAAAGTCACTTTGTATGGGAGGTAGGCGTGGTTCCATACGCATTTTTTTATGCGTTGGGATATTAAAATGATTATTTAATGTATAAGCCGCCAAATTTTTGTAGCAAATAAATACATCGTGCGACTGCGGTATGTTGAGGATAGGTTATTTAGAGACGGAAGTTTATGTGCCATTAAGACAAGTGTGCCCCAGTGTCCAATGTGCCTCGTCTTACCCAATTTCATCTTCTCATGAATTATTGAACATTTTTTTAAGGGGTATGAATAGTAGGGCGTATCGAAAAATTTAGATTATTTTCTAAGAGGTCTCAAAAGTTGCATTGGGTGGTCAAGATCCCAAAAAAAATTTTAGAAAAAATAAGGACGTCTTTCTCTCCCGCAAGGACAAAGCTGTTTTTTAAGAAAAACCGTAAAAAATCGCGATCTCAAAATGCTTTGATTCTTGCAAGAAAAACTACAAGTGTCTTAAAGCAAAAGTAAATATAGACATTAACTAACAATGATTTGGCAAACATGATCCCACTCTCGATTTTTACCCACAAGGTCCTGTGTGAAGGATATTCGAATCTAAAAGTACACTCGAGGTAGCACAGAACTTTTGATTGCTGTCTTATTCGTTTTCCTTAAATTTGCATATTTTTGCGTATGCATTTTTTTGCTTTTGAAAAATGTATAATTGAATGCAATTTTTTAACTTTTTCAAACAAATGAATATAAGGCCTTATATTTCGGTCACCAAAAGTAGTACCAAAGATAATTTCCTTAATTTAGAATCTTCAAATATTTCTGAACAACACCCTGTTCAAGAGTATCAATTTACAACACCAGGTTAAGACCAAGATTTTTTTACGATTTCAATTTTTGAAAAAATTTTCCTTAATAGTATGAATTTTATTATTTCGTTAAAACACCACAACTCAGCATTCACAAAAATGTTATACTAAAATTTTGAGTTTCTGAGTTTGCCATTCGATGGGTCTCAATTGACTGAACAAATGTTTTTAAGAAGTGTTTTGATGAAGTACCAACCATAAAGGAAATATGAACAAAATTGTTACATTTCATGCTTGAGGTAACTTTTTTTAAATATTAAAATTGGGAAAAAAAATCGTGGTCTTACCTGCTGTTTTTAAATAGATAATTTTAGACAGGGTTTCGTTCAAAACTTTTTGCAGAATCCGAATTAAGAAAATTTTCTTCGGTACCACTTCTGGTGCCCGAGATATAATACCTTATATTTATTTGTTTGAAAAAGTTAAAAAATTCCATTCAAGTATACATTTCTCCAAAACGGGCAAATGCATATGCAAAAAATATGCATATTATTTATTCGCCAAATGTAAGGAGAACGTTAACACTGTAATCAATATAACCAAAATTTAGAAAATCAGATAACAATTAAAAGGTCTGTGCTATCTCGAGTGTACCTTTAGATTCGAATATCCTTCACACAAGACACTGTGGGTAAGTACCAAGAGTGGCATCGTCTTTGCCAAAATATTGTTAGTTTATGTCTATATTTACTTTTGCTTTAAGACATATTTAGTTTTTATAAAGCATTTTGAGATAGTGATTTTTTACTGTTTTTCTCAAAAAACAACCTTGCGGGAGAGGAAGATATCCTTATTTTTTTTCTAAAATTTTTTGGGGAATCTTGACCACCCAATGCAACTTTTGAGACTCTTCGAATTTGAAATTTGAAAAAATTTTAATTCGATACGCCTGTGGAAATGCTAGAATCTTAGGTGTTTGTTGCTTATTTTATAAAAAGAAATCGGTTTGATGGATTCATTTTAATAAATCTTTTCTCTTTAAATTGCGCTTATAGCTTCTCACAAAAAATAACACTTTCTTCAAAAGATAGATATATTTTCTTAATACTGGTACAATACATTTCTTTATTGCGTACATTTTTTTCTAAAACAGAGAAATATATCTTCAATTACGATTAAAAATGTCTTTTTATTGTGATTCGGTTGTAAAAATATAAGTTAAAAATATATTAAGAGTTAGAGGTAGAATTATTGTTTTTCGGAACCACTGATAAATATTACAGAAATTTCTTCTGAAAAACAATTTTATAAATGTATCCAAAGAACCATTAGTAAAAGCAATATCGCTTTGTTTAGCAATGTTAAATAAAAAAATCCTTTTGAAGGAACAATTGTCATAATATGCAGAATATGCAGAACTTGCTTTTTTTAACATAATTCACTCGCACTCACGCTATCTATTTTTTTTTTTCGTACCTAATTCAATATTAGATAAATAAATCGTTTTTATAGAAGAATAATTTTTTATTTTTGAGAAAAGATTTGTTTTTATTGAAGAAAATATATCGCATAGTGTATTGCTTATCTGCACTGAGAAAAAAACATACTTTGAAATTAAACAAACAATTTTAAAATAGAAATTTAACTCATTTGCGTTTAGCAAAAACAAAATTTAAAACAAGTTTAATTTCTGTTTTTTGTTTAATTTTCTCCTTTTATTTTTTCCAATAACAGAAGATACGTCACTATCAGAGATTGAATTAAAAAATTATGTGCAGTAGAATCACTGAAAATTATTGCCACACTACTGAGTCAACGATTTTATGTTTGATTGTTTGAAAATATTTTTGAATTAGTCTTACAAATATTGAAAATAAGATGAAATAAAAACGAATTAATTATTTTGATGTTTAAAATATTTTAAGCTGCAATAAAACGCAAATTTCATCAAATGAAGTCAAAAGCAATTGTAAATTCGGGGGGGGGGGGGGGGGTCCCAGGGGTTGCTAATCACCAATCTGACTTCGAAAAGTTAAAAAAATGGCATGGAAAAAATGGAGAATTAATTTATTTTTTTTAATTTAAATTATTTGTTTTAAATATTTAAAGTATATTTAATAACATTGTTTGGAAAACAAAAACTTTTGTTTTAAATTAAACTTTAAAAACAGTTCTCTTTTTCAAAAATAAATTCGTTTAATATAAACACAATTTCATTTAATTTTAACACATATTTCCCTCAGTATATAATAGAGAAAATTTACCATTTTCTATAAATTTTTCTCTAAAAATAAGAATTTTTTAGTGCGAGAAAAATACTTATCATTTGTAGAGGAGTACAATATTTTCATTTCCCACAAATGAAGAAATATTTTTCGAATATGTGAAAATTTATTCTTATTGAAGAAAATTTTATTTGAAATAGAGAAAATTGCTATTATTGAAAATAGAGAAATTTTTTATCACAAAGACAGATGGTTTTTTTTTGAGTGTGGGAGGCACCACGCCCCTTTAACAATGCAAAAACCTTCCTTGGTATGTCTTTAATAACTGCCTAAAGTTTCTTGAGGTCGAATTCCGAGGCTGTGTGATCTTAAATTCCAAAGCTATTCGATATCGACAATTTTGGGATGCCACGGCCTCTCCACAGTGTCCTTCTTTGGCCCAATATGAGTCCTTCAAGACCTTAATCGTGAAAGTCGAATGATCCGTTCTCGAGTAATGAGTGCACACACGGAAGGCTGTCTCTTTTATATATAGATACATAAAAGTATAGATATAGATTGCTTAAAAAGCCCAATATACGTACTTTTTTATTCCAAATAACATTATACAGTTCAACACGCCTCAGGGATCGCATAAAACTCCAAAACATGGTGAAGGTATACACCAAATAGAGACGATTTGCCAAAGGGTTTCTAAAAGTTAGCCTATCTTTTTCTTTAATACGCTATTTAAGTTTGGTTGATTTAGGATGGCCACCCAAAGATTTCTTTTATGCATAACTTGCAAATAGCTCAATATTTTAATATACTTTCTCTGGAAGAAATGTAGAGAAAAGTTTGTCAAAGACACGTAAGTTTCTAAATCAACCAAACGTAAGTAGCGTATTGAGGAAAATCAGAGGCTAACTTTACAAAACAGTTTCTCCAATCGTCTCTATTTGGGATATATTTTCACATTGTTTTGGAATTTTCTGCGATCTCCGTGATGACCCTCAAATTGTGTCACGGTTTAATTATTAACCAAAATTTTTTGGAAAGAGTGCAATTTAAACTAAAAAACTTTAAAAAGTGAATCTGAATTTTGAACCGTGTACACAGACTCCCTTAAAAGGTAGAGGCGACAACAACAGCAACAGCAACAGCAACAATGTGATCAATGCTGATTATATGCAAACAGCAACAATGAAAGCAGCAATAGCAATAACAACAGCAACGACAAAAACAACATCAATAAGAACAACACTATAAGCAACAACAATACAAACTAATGCAATAAAAATGTTGGCAATGAAAAATGTTGCCAACTAGTTGAGTGCATTTTTTTTCATTTAGTGTTGCTGTTGTTGTAGTTTTTTTGTTGTTGTTGCTTTTTTGCTGTTGCTTTTGTTGTTGTTGGGCCGAGATGCAAGCTTGATATCGCGAGCAAAACTTTTCTAAGATGGATTCTTTTCGCATTTATTTGCAATGAAATTGTTTGTTGTTGTTGTTGTTGCAGTTTGTATGGTTGTTGTTTTAGTTGTTTTTATAGTTGGCTGTCGCAACAATTTGAAGGTGGCGCGGGAGTTATGTTCCTTGCTTAGAGCAGTTTGATTGAAACACACTTTTCTTTTCTGCTGTAAACTTAGAACTGAACTTTATTACAACTCTTTCTTAAAATCTAACCAATTCGTTTTCGAAATGTAAATGTGTAAAAGTATGTAAAGATATAAATGGAAGAAATACAATTGTAAAATAGGAGAAATGTAATGTATGTAAAAGAAATACAATGTGGTTAATATGTAAAAGTTAATAGTCGCAAAGTGTTGCCTAATTTATAGTTGCAACATAATATCAAAAATGCAAGGGTTTCATTTTAATGTCTTGTGGTTAATATGTAGAATAAATAATCGTAAAATGTTGCCCAATTTATGGTTGCAACATAATATCAGAAATGCAAGAGTTTGATTTTAATGTTATACTTTAAAATTGAACCTATTTTAATAGTTGCGATTTATGAGGAAAAAAATAAAGAAAGAGTGTAAATAAAATTGGAACACTTAAAATATCTTATTGATTACGCTGCACTTTAAGTAGTGCAGTGGGGCTTATTATGTTGTTGTTTCTGGTGCTATTGTTGTGGGTGCCGAGATTTAATTGCCGTTTGTGCTGTTGTTGTAAATGTAGTAACGATGTCTTTGACTTGTTGGTTAATTTGGTATTGTTGTTGTGTTTGTTGTAATTGTTACTGTAAGTGTTGCAGCGGCGTATTGAGCCTCGATGGTTTGGGTGGTGGCTGAGAAGTATATGTATTTGTTGTTGTCGTTTGAGTGGGGGTCGTAACTCCTCCCCCCCCAGTATGAAGTGAGGGCCATAAAGATTGTGCAGTGGCCCTTACGAAATTGGTTTGCGGTGTATAAATTGATGCCATTATTTTCCTAGGGACGTAAATGAAGATCAGGACAAGGATTACAATTAACGTATATTGCAGTGCGTCTTGGGCATATGTAATTGTGCTGAGGTGTTTAACTGATGCGTAGCTTTCGATTTGATGGTCGCGAAGTTTTTCCAAGTTTAGGGCTTCGGTTACTGACAGGGCTTGTATTCCTGAGTGTGTTATTGGCAGGATATGTATCTCGTCCCAGAAAATTCCAACATTGCTCTTGTAGATGATACCTCTTATAGCGATGTCGCAGTTCTGGAAATGAATAGCACCGGTACCTTCAACTGTGTATTGTCTTTGACTGCAAGTAGAATTTATTAGTGTATAGGGTATATTAATATAGACGATAAAGTTGGCTTCTGGCTGGAAGATTGTTGTTATCTTTCCGAGGTCATACAGGTCGCAGTGTCCAGGTTGATTTTGCATGAGCTGCCCCAGGCATTTAGATTCTTGAGTGTTTTCTTTTTGGATTGGTTTTTGGCAAAAGTATATTTTAGATATTCTTTGGCATGTTTTGTCGAAAAACTGAATTGTTTTGTTATTGTAAGTTATGTATGATTTTGTTATTATTTGCTTTGTTATGTTTATAGGGGTAGGTATAATATGATATAGCTGATAATTTTCTGTATAAAGATTAGGTATTTGAACATTGAATATGACATTAGAATGATTATAATATGCTTGTAATTGTAATAGTTCGTATATTTCTTCATCTGTTTCAATTTTAATGGATTGATTAATCATATAATTTCTAATTTCTTGTAACTCTTTTTGGTTTAATATAAGCTTGGATATAATGTTTAGTTTGGCTAATAGTATGGCTTCTGCTATGTCTGTGATATGATTGAATAAAATATCTATATTGTAGTTAAGTTGGTTAAGATATTGCATTTCTTCTAGAATATTTTCATTTCTTTTAATTTTATTGGCTGTTTCTTTTGAATATTTGTTTACAAATTTTTCAATTGTGCTATGTTCATTATTCATGTGTTCAGTAATATTTTTAAATCTTGCGATCATTTGCATATTCAATTTGTTTTGATTGACCGATTCTTTTTGTAAGTTTTCTTCATTTTCTTTTAATTTTGTTATTTCATTATTTAAATTTTGTGCATCAACCGCATCCATGTTTCCTGTAATAAACTTTACTACTGATCCTAGTCCATTCAAGATACCCCTTTTTTGTCTAGCAACAGGTGATAGTGTTTGAATTTTATTCTTTAGTTCGAAAAGTTTCATTTCAGTTACTTTTATAAGATTTGGTTGTATACCTTGTGCTTTAATTTCAGTAAAGGTAGTGGATAATTTGTTAATGTTTTCATGGTATTTGTCTAGGTCGATTATATGGATTAAATTGTTATACCCTTTTACTACTCGTGCCGGTCCGAGTCTGAGTGGAATTATACCTTGGTTATCTTTGACGTTATGAATCTCTATTAACTGTCCAATGACCAGTTGTACCCTAAAAAGTGAAAATATACAAATATAATGCAAGCTAAAAGTGCCTATTGGAAAAAAAATTCGAGGTATAATGTTAAAATTTATGGTTTATTTTGTTTTCTTAGTTTGGATTTGTGTAATTTTTGGTCTTTTATTGTGGTTAATGTGACTTTTTTATTGCGTTTTACTTTATGTTTTGTGAATCTAGGAGTCATTTTATTTCTTCTATTTTCTTTTCTAAATATGGTTTTGTTGCTGTCGAAATTTTCGGGTTCGTCTCTAGTTACATTGATTTTATCTATGTTAAGGCTTGTAATTTGTTTAAGCTGTTCACATATTTTTGGGTATAGAATCTCCTGATATTCTTTTAACTTTTGAAGGTATTCGTGTTCATTGTGAAATGAAATTATGTTATTGAATTTGTATGTTCTGCCAAAAAATAACTCGTAGGGAGTGTGTTTGGTGGCGGAGTGAATTGCGTTATTGTAAGTTATAAATGTTTCTGCTAAAATTTCGTCATGTTCAAGAGATAGATTGTTTTCTTTTCGAGTTGTAAGTAAAATTCTGTAAATTTCAGTTAAAGTGGAATGCATACGCTCTACTGGAGAATTACTACTCGATTGTTGGAATGACGTAAAATGCAGTTCTATTTGGTACTGACGACAGAAGTCCTTAAATATATTTGCCATAAATTCTTGACCTTGGTCACATACAATTTTTCGAGGTGTACCGTAAACACTGATGTATGTTTTTAATGCTTTTAGGATGGATACGCTATTTTTCGATTGTAGATTATAACCTGCTCCGAACTTAGAAAATTTGTCAATTATTGTTAAGATAGGGTGATTGTTAATTGTATATATATCGATGTGCAAAATATCGAGTGGCTTAATAGGTGTTTCTGGTTTTTCAAATTTTGTTTTAGGGGGATTCCTATCGTATTTTTGAGTTTTGCAGGTTTCGCAGTTATTAATTGTTTGTGTGATTTTATTTTTCATAAATGGAAAGTAGTACTTTCTTTTGAGATGCAAATGTGTTTCATTTATTCCTCTATGGTTATGTCGATTGTGATAATCCCTAATCAACTGTTCTTGTTCGTCGCTTTGTGTTATGTCCTGTAATATTTCCATGCAGCGTATTACACGGAATATTTGGGTATGTGAAAAATATTTGGAGTATACATCCTGGACTATTCTGAATGTATCGTCATCCGTATAGATGGCAGATAATTTATTAGGTGCCATATAGTTTTTTAAAATTTGAGTAATACTGTCTTCATTAAAATTAGTTTTTCGGATTATGCGTCTTTGTTTATTTCTAAATGGAATTTCGACTGTGATTTCAGGTGCTTGGCTTGATATTTGTAGAATTATTTGTAGATTAAAATCGTTTAGTGGTTTTTCGGAAATAGCTATTCCATCGTTGAGATTTTCTATAGCAGAGTGAATTGTGCTTCCGTTTGTAGCGTGATTAGATTCTGTATCGTTAATGTTTACGTCCACGTTAGTGTTTGGTTTATCCTGTATTATTCTGCTTAAAGCGTCGGCATTTGAATTAAGCTTTCCCTTTTTATAGACTATCTCGTAATCATACTCCTCTAATTTAAGGCGCCAGCGAATGAGTTTAGAGTTGGGTTCTTTCAAACTCATAAGCCAGGTTAGAGGTCTATGGTCAGTAACTATCTTGAATTTTCTACCATAAAGGTATGGCCGAAAGTACTTAGTCGCCCACATAATGGCGAGTAACTCTTTTTCTATAGTAGAATAATTTGTTTCCGAGTCGGAAAGCGTTCTACTCGCGTAGCAAACTGGCTTATCACTGCCTATAGTGCCTTGGGATAAGACTGCGCCTAGAGCATAATTACTAGCGTCTGTTGTGAGAATAAACGGTTTGGAGAAGTCTGGATACTGCAGTATTGGGTCATTTGTTAAAAGGTGTCTACATGTATTGAATGCCTGTATATATCGATCATTAATTACGATTTTCTTGTCTTTTTTTAGGCACTCAGTAAGAGGTTTTATAAGTTTTGATAGATCTTTAATGAATTTTCGGTAATAACCTAGTAACCCAAGAAAAGCTTTAATTTGTTTCCTAGTTTGCGGAATTGGATAATTTTGGATGGCTTCTATTTTGGAAGGATTTGGTTTGATACCATCTGTTGATACAATGTGTCCCAGGAACGCTACTTCTTTATGCAGGAACTCTGACTTGTCTAGTTGGATTTTGAAGTTTGCCGAACGTAATTTTTCAAAAACTTTTTCAAGACTTTCAAGATGTTCTTGAAGAGAAGTTGAGTAGATTATTATATCATCTAGGTAGACAAGACAAATTTTTCCTACTAATTCTCTAAGAACATTGTCCATCACTCTCTGAAACGTTGATGGAGCGTTCTTTAGACCGAATGGCATTCTTATGTATTCATAGTGACCACCTTCTACTGTGAACGCAGTTTTTTGTATATGTTTATGATGCATTTCTATTTGATGAAAACCGCTTGCTAAGTCAAGCGTAGAAAAATATACACATTTACCTAGTTTATCCAGAATTTCATTTATATTGGGGAGCGGGTACCTATCTGATATTGTTTTTTCATTAAGCTTCCGATAGTCTATGACGAGGCGCCACTTTTGTTTTCCACTGGAGTCCTTTTTCTTTGGAACGATCCAAACGGGAGAACTCCAAGGGGAATAGCTATGGCGGATTATTCCCTGTTGAAGCATTTTTGCGATTTGACATTGTACCTCGTCTTTGTGGACGTATGGATATCTGTACGATTTGGTGTAAATTGGAATGTCATCTGTTGTGGATATTTTGTGCTTAATTTCGTTGGAGAATGTTAATTGTTCTCCTTCTTTGTAGAATACGTCGTTATTTTTCTTACAGAGTTTCAATAACTTTTGTTTTTCTTCTGAATTCAGATGGTCTAATCTGAGAATTTCTGATAAGTCTACAAAGTGGTTTGGGTCATAAGTATTATCTGGGTTTATATTATTTAATTCGACAAAGTCAGAAGTGTTGTAAGGGTTTACTTTAAGAGGCTGTTCAAGAAAAAGGGATTGTTCATTTTCAGAAAAATTTATTACTTCCAGTGAAGCAACCCAGTTTTTTGATTCGTATATACCTTCTGATATAACTAAGTTAGGTTTAAGTTCTGTGTTTCTGAGATAAATTGATCCATTTTGAGTGTCTACTGGCAATTCAATAACTGTTTTAGATCTAGGTGCAATCAAGTATTTTTTTGATATTATATTTGGTTTAAATTGTAGATTAATAGTTGAGTTTTGTGTATTAAGTGATTTGCTAACAAGATTAACTGTTGCACCGAGTTGAGTAAGGGCATCAAGTCCGATTAGTCCATCGAAATAATTATGGAATTTGAAGAGAAGGAATATGAGATTACCGCGTTGATTGAATTCACGAAATATAGGTAATGATACTTGCTCATTAAGAGTATATTTTCCAAGTATAGTAGAGATTGAAGTTAATTTACATTTTTTAATATCGTCTTTATGTATGAATTCGGGATTAATAAATGAGGCTGACGCTCCTGTATCTATAAGAAATCTCAATGGTCTACCAAAAGGGGATGATATGTTAACATATGCTAGCTCAGATCCATGTCTATTTACGTCTATGTATCCTGTTGGTTCGGTGAGGCTGATCGGAAAAAATTTTGATCATCTTCAATGTTATTGATGTCTTCTATTGAGTCATCTGTATATTGATCTAATTGTTGTTGGTAAGAGGTATTGGGGCGTTGGGTCCTTGGATTTTTATTTATGTTATGAAATTCTTCTGTTCTTGGTCTTGTCATCCTGGAAAATTTAGAACGCATGCTTACATCGGAATTATTATTCCTTTGAGATACAGTGGAGTTTTTAGTGTTTGTAAAACCTGAACTTGTGTCCATTGGTTCTGGTTGTGGTTGTCTGGCAGAAAATGACGAATTGTTATTATTGTTGTGGTTATTTCTAAAAGGGTTATGATTAGGATTAAACCTATTGTATGTTGGTGGGTTATTAAATCGGGACTGGTTTGGGTTATATGTGTTTTGGTAGTAATTTGATGTGTTTGGATTATAGTTAGACGTATTTGGTGTAAAGTTACGTGGGTTTTGCATTCTTGCTGGATATTTATTGAACGTATTATATGGCTTATATTGTTTACTCTGATATGTGTTTCTTTCTGATCTCATGTAATGAATATTTTGTTCTTTTATACAGTAGGCTAAAGCAGTGGCCAAGGATTCTGGCCTCATAGCCCTAATGTTTGAGCCAAGTGGCTCTCTAAGACCACTTAAAAATGAGTTTAGACACATTTCCGCAAATAGTTCTTTTTTTGCTGCTACAACATTTTGATCACTTTCGTGTATCAAAATATTGTTGCACAGTGTAGCCTGAATTTCTATTATTTCACTGAAAAAATTTTCTACAGTTTTGTTGTATTGTCGTAAGTTGTGTAAATCCCTAATAAGTGAAGTCTCCGATCTTTTGTCAGAGTAATGCAGAATTAAGTTAGTTTTTATGTTTTCCCAATTGAGTGACGTTCCGTACATATTTAGTACTTCGTTTGCCTGACCGACTATCTTATTTCGTATTGCCCTTAGTAGTATTTGTCCTTGAGGCGTATGACTAGCACCTCTTGTATGTAACAATATTTCCTCTACGTTATTTAGAAATTCGTATAGTAGTCGAGGATTGCCATCATATTGAGGCAAATCCTTTATTGCATCTGGAATGCGAAGTGACTGAAAAATATCCACATATACAGGGGCAGGGGTGGGAAGGGTTGGGATGGGGGCTGTATTTTCCATAGTAAATTCTCTACTTGGTTCTTCTAGAATTGAACTAAGGCTTCTGCTTTTAAAAAGATTACTGAGGGAAACTGAATAGGGCTGATTTTCTGCACGTTTTTTCTGGGTTTTTTTCCACATGAATTTTTTTTCTTTGTTCTTTTTTTTTTTTATTGAATAAAATTGTTAACGTATTGAAATTTTTCTTTTCTTATCCCCTTTTATTGAAAAAATTTATTTGTTTTATTTTTAAGCTTTGTTTTATTTAATTATTTTTCAGTTTTCGACTTACATGCTTCCAACGATGATGATGATTAACTGCTTTAGCTGCATGATGCTTGTTGTTCGCTAGTCGTCCTTTCAGAGCGTTGAGTTCCAATGGCGATTAAAAGTTGATATAGTCGTCCTTTCAGAGCGTTGAGTTCCAACGGCGATTAAAAGTTGATATAGTCGTCCTTTCAGAGCGTTGAGTTCCAACGGCGATTAAAAGTTGATACTTAACCGATCTTGTGAAAAAAAAATGTGCTGATATTCAGTCAACACTTATTTCAGAATATTATGTATCGATATTCTCTCGATAATAACTTCTGATAATTACAATAATTTTAGTTCGATATTCTTTCGAACAATTATTTTATCACTTATTCTTCAAATAAGAAGGATACTGATTATTCACTATTCACAAGATGGTTCGCCAAGCCGTAGACTGCGCCAGTTATGTTCCTTGCTTAGAGCAGTTTGATTGAAACACACTTTTCTTTTCTGCTGTAAACTTAGAACTGAACTTTATTACAACTCTTTCTTAAAATCTAACCAATTCGTTTTCGAAATGTAAATGTGTAAAAGTATGTAAAGATATAAATGGAAGAAATACAATTGTAAAATAGGAGAAATGTAATGTATGTAAAAGAAATACAATGTGGTTAATATGTAAAAGTTAATAGTCGCAAAGTGTTGCCTAATTTATAGTTGCAACATAATATCAAAAATGCAAGGGTTTCATTTTAATGTCTTGTGGTTAATATGTAGAATAAATAATCGTAAAATGTTGCCCAATTTATGGTTGCAACATAATATCAGAAATGCAAGAGTTTGATTTTAATGTTATACTTTAAAATTGAACCTATTTTAATAGTTGCGATTTATGAGGAAAAAAATAAAGAAAGAGTGTAAATAAAATTGGAACACTTAAAATATCTTATTGATTACGCTGCACTTTAAGTAGTGCAGTGGGGCTTATTATGTTGTTGTTTCTGGTGCTATTGTTGTGGGTGCCGAGATTTAATTGCCGTTTGTGCTGTTGTTGTAAATGTAGTAACGATGTCTTTGACTTGTTGGTTAATTTGGTATTGTTGTTGTGTTTGTTGTAATTGTTACTGTAAGTGTTGCAGCGGCGTATTGAGCCTCGATGGTTTGGGTGGTGGCTGAGAAGTATATGTATTTGTTGTTGTCGTTTGAGTGGGGGTCGTAACTCCTCCCCCCCCAGTATGAAGTGAGGGCCATAAAGATTGTGCAGTGGCCCTTACGAAATTGGTTTGCGGTGTATAAATTGATGCCATTATTTTCCTAGGGACGTAAATGAAGATCAGGACAAGGATTACAATTAACGTATATTGCAGTGCGTCTTGGGCATATGTAATTGTGCTGAGGTGTTTAACTGATGCGTAGCTTTCGATTTGATGGTCGCGAAGTTTTTCCAAGTTTAGGGCTTCGGTTACTGACAGGGCTTGTATTCCTGAGTGTGTTATTGGCAGGATATGTATCTCGTCCCAGAAAATTCCAACATTGCTCTTGTAGATGATACCTCTTATAGCGATGTCGCAGTTCTGGAAATGAATAGCACCGGTACCTTCAACTGTGTATTGTCTTTGACTGCAAGTAGAATTTATTAGTGTATAGGGTATATTAATATAGACGATAAAGTTGGCTTCTGGCTGGAAGATTGTTGTTATCTTTCCGAGGTCATACAGGTCGCAGTGTCCAGGTTGATTTTGCATGAGCTGCCCCAGGCATTTAGATTCTTGAGTGTTTTCTTTTTGGATTGGTTTTTGGCAAAAGTATATTTTAGATATTCTTTGGCATGTTTTGTCGAAAAACTGAATTGTTTTGTTATTGTAAGTTATGTATGATTTTGTTATTATTTGCTTTGTTATGTTTATAGGGGTAGGTATAATATGATATAGCTGATAATTTTCTGTATAAAGATTAGGTATTTGAACATTGAATATGACATTAGAATGATTATAATATGCTTGTAATTGTAATAGTTCGTATATTTCTTCATCTGTTTCAATTTTAATGGATTGATTAATCATATAATTTCTAATTTCTTGTAACTCTTTTTGGTTTAATATAAGCTTGGATATAATGTTTAGTTTGGCTAATAGTATGGCTTCTGCTATGTCTGTGATATGATTGAATAAAATATCTATATTGTAGTTAAGTTGGTTAAGATATTGCATTTCTTCTAGAATATTTTCATTTCTTTTAATTTTATTGGCTGTTTCTTTTGAATATTTGTTTACAAATTTTTCAATTGTGCTATGTTCATTATTCATGTGTTCAGTAATATTTTTAAATCTTGCGATCATTTGCATATTCAATTTGTTTTGATTGACCGATTCTTTTTGTAAGTTTTCTTCATTTTCTTTTAATTTTGTTATTTCATTATTTAAATTTTGTGCATCAACCGCATCCATGTTTCCTGTAATAAACTTTACTACTGATCCTAGTCCATTCAAGATACCCCTTTTTTGTCTAGCAACAGGTGATAGTGTTTGAATTTTATTCTTTAGTTCGAAAAGTTTCATTTCAGTTACTTTTATAAGATTTGGTTGTATACCTTGTGCTTTAATTTCAGTAAAGGTAGTGGATAATTTGTTAATGTTTTCATGGTATTTGTCTAGGTCGATTATATGGATTAAATTGTTATACCCTTTTACTACTCGTGCCGGTCCGAGTCTGAGTGGAATTATACCTTGGTTATCTTTGACGTTATGAATCTCTATTAACTGTCCAATGACCAGTTGTACCCTAAAAAGTGAAAATATACAAATATAATGCAAGCTAAAAGTGCCTATTGGAAAAAAAATTCGAGGTATAATGTTAAAATTTATGGTTTATTTTGTTTTCTTAGTTTGGATTTGTGTAATTTTTGGTCTTTTATTGTGGTTAATGTGACTTTTTTATTGCGTTTTACTTTATGTTTTGTGAATCTAGGAGTCATTTTATTTCTTCTATTTTCTTTTCTAAATATGGTTTTGTTGCTGTCGAAATTTTCGGGTTCGTCTCTAGTTACATTGATTTTATCTATGTTAAGGCTTGTAATTTGTTTAAGCTGTTCACATATTTTTGGGTATAGAATCTCCTGATATTCTTTTAACTTTTGAAGGTATTCGTGTTCATTGTGAAATGAAATTATGTTATTGAATTTGTATGTTCTGCCAAAAAATAACTCGTAGGGAGTGTGTTTGGTGGCGGAGTGAATTGCGTTATTGTAAGTTATAAATGTTTCTGCTAAAATTTCGTCATGTTCAAGAGATAGATTGTTTTCTTTTCGAGTTGTAAGTAAAATTCTGTAAATTTCAGTTAAAGTGGAATGCATACGCTCTACTGGAGAATTACTACTCGATTGTTGGAATGACGTAAAATGCAGTTCTATTTGGTACTGACGACAGAAGTCCTTAAATATATTTGCCATAAATTCTTGACCTTGGTCACATACAATTTTTCGAGGTGTACCGTAAACACTGATGTATGTTTTTAATGCTTTTAGGATGGATACGCTATTTTTCGATTGTAGATTATAACCTGCTCCGAACTTAGAAAATTTGTCAATTATTGTTAAGATAGGGTGATTGTTAATTGTATATATATCGATGTGCAAAATATCGAGTGGCTTAATAGGTGTTTCTGGTTTTTCAAATTTTGTTTTAGGGGGATTCCTATCGTATTTTTGAGTTTTGCAGGTTTCGCAGTTATTAATTGTTTGTGTGATTTTATTTTTCATAAATGGAAAGTAGTACTTTCTTTTGAGATGCAAATGTGTTTCATTTATTCCTCTATGGTTATGTCGATTGTGATAATCCCTAATCAACTGTTCTTGTTCGTCGCTTTGTGTTATGTCCTGTAATATTTCCATGCAGCGTATTACACGGAATATTTGGGTATGTGAAAAATATTTGGAGTATACATCCTGGACTATTCTGAATGTATCGTCATCCGTATAGATGGCAGATAATTTATTAGGTGCCATATAGTTTTTTAAAATTTGAGTAATACTGTCTTCATTAAAATTAGTTTTTCGGATTATGCGTCTTTGTTTATTTCTAAATGGAATTTCGACTGTGATTTCAGGTGCTTGGCTTGATATTTGTAGAATTATTTGTAGATTAAAATCGTTTAGTGGTTTTTCGGAAATAGCTATTCCATCGTTGAGATTTTCTATAGCAGAGTGAATTGTGCTTCCGTTTGTAGCGTGATTAGATTCTGTATCGTTAATGTTTACGTCCACGTTAGTGTTTGGTTTATCCTGTATTATTCTGCTTAAAGCGTCGGCATTTGAATTAAGCTTTCCCTTTTTATAGACTATCTCGTAATCATACTCCTCTAATTTAAGGCGCCAGCGAATGAGTTTAGAGTTGGGTTCTTTCAAACTCATAAGCCAGGTTAGAGGTCTATGGTCAGTAACTATCTTGAATTTTCTACCATAAAGGTATGGCCGAAAGTACTTAGTCGCCCACATAATGGCGAGTAACTCTTTTTCTATAGTAGAATAATTTGTTTCCGAGTCGGAAAGCGTTCTACTCGCGTAGCAAACTGGCTTATCACTGCCTATAGTGCCTTGGGATAAGACTGCGCCTAGAGCATAATTACTAGCGTCTGTTGTGAGAATAAACGGTTTGGAGAAGTCTGGATACTGCAGTATTGGGTCATTTGTTAAAAGGTGTCTACATGTATTGAATGCCTGTATATATCGATCATTAATTACGATTTTCTTGTCTTTTTTTAGGCACTCAGTAAGAGGTTTTATAAGTTTTGATAGATCTTTAATGAATTTTCGGTAATAACCTAGTAACCCAAGAAAAGCTTTAATTTGTTTCCTAGTTTGCGGAATTGGATAATTTTGGATGGCTTCTATTTTGGAAGGATTTGGTTTGATACCATCTGTTGATACAATGTGTCCCAGGAACGCTACTTCTTTATGCAGGAACTCTGACTTGTCTAGTTGGATTTTGAAGTTTGCCGAACGTAATTTTTCAAAAACTTTTTCAAGACTTTCAAGATGTTCTTGAAGAGAAGTTGAGTAGATTATTATATCATCTAGGTAGACAAGACAAATTTTTCCTACTAATTCTCTAAGAACATTGTCCATCACTCTCTGAAACGTTGATGGAGCGTTCTTTAGACCGAATGGCATTCTTATGTATTCATAGTGACCACCTTCTACTGTGAACGCAGTTTTTTGTATATGTTTATGATGCATTTCTATTTGATGAAAACCGCTTGCTAAGTCAAGCGTAGAAAAATATACACATTTACCTAGTTTATCCAGAATTTCATTTATATTGGGGAGCGGGTACCTATCTGATATTGTTTTTTCATTAAGCTTCCGATAGTCTATGACGAGGCGCCACTTTTGTTTTCCACTGGAGTCCTTTTTCTTTGGAACGATCCAAACGGGAGAACTCCAAGGGGAATAGCTATGGCGGATTATTCCCTGTTGAAGCATTTTTGCGATTTGACATTGTACCTCGTCTTTGTGGACGTATGGATATCTGTACGATTTGGTGTAAATTGGAATGTCATCTGTTGTGGATATTTTGTGCTTAATTTCGTTGGAGAATGTTAATTGTTCTCCTTCTTTGTAGAATACGTCGTTATTTTTCTTACAGAGTTTCAATAACTTTTGTTTTTCTTCTGAATTCAGATGGTCTAATCTGAGAATTTCTGATAAGTCTACAAAGTGGTTTGGGTCATAAGTATTATCTGGGTTTATATTATTTAATTCGACAAAGTCAGAAGTGTTGTAAGGGTTTACTTTAAGAGGCTGTTCAAGAAAAAGGGATTGTTCATTTTCAGAAAAATTTATTACTTCCAGTGAAGCAACCCAGTTTTTTGATTCGTATATACCTTCTGATATAACTAAGTTAGGTTTAAGTTCTGTGTTTCTGAGATAAATTGATCCATTTTGAGTGTCTACTGGCAATTCAATAACTGTTTTAGATCTAGGTGCAATCAAGTATTTTTTTGATATTATATTTGGTTTAAATTGTAGATTAATAGTTGAGTTTTGTGTATTAAGTGATTTGCTAACAAGATTAACTGTTGCACCGAGTTGAGTAAGGGCATCAAGTCCGATTAGTCCATCGAAATAATTATGGAATTTGAAGAGAAGGAATATGAGATTACCGCGTTGATTGAATTCACGAAATATAGGTAATGATACTTGCTCATTAAGAGTATATTTTCCAAGTATAGTAGAGATTGAAGTTAATTTACATTTTTTAATATCGTCTTTATGTATGAATTCGGGATTAATAAATGAGGCTGACGCTCCTGTATCTATAAGAAATCTCAATGGTCTACCAAAAGGGGATGATATGTTAACATATGCTAGCTCAGATCCATGTCTATTTACGTCTATGTATCCTGTTGGTTCGGTGAGGCTGATCGGAAAAAATTTTGATCATCTTCAATGTTATTGATGTCTTCTATTGAGTCATCTGTATATTGATCTAATTGTTGTTGGTAAGAGGTATTGGGGCGTTGGGTCCTTGGATTTTTATTTATGTTATGAAATTCTTCTGTTCTTGGTCTTGTCATCCTGGAAAATTTAGAACGCATGCTTACATCGGAATTATTATTCCTTTGAGATACAGTGGAGTTTTTAGTGTTTGTAAAACCTGAACTTGTGTCCATTGGTTCTGGTTGTGGTTGTCTGGCAGAAAATGACGAATTGTTATTATTGTTGTGGTTATTTCTAAAAGGGTTATGATTAGGATTAAACCTATTGTATGTTGGTGGGTTATTAAATCGGGACTGGTTTGGGTTATATGTGTTTTGGTAGTAATTTGATGTGTTTGGATTATAGTTAGACGTATTTGGTGTAAAGTTACGTGGGTTTTGCATTCTTGCTGGATATTTATTGAACGTATTATATGGCTTATATTGTTTACTCTGATATGTGTTTCTTTCTGATCTCATGTAATGAATATTTTGTTCTTTTATACAGTAGGCTAAAGCAGTGGCCAAGGATTCTGGCCTCATAGCCCTAATGTTTGAGCCAAGTGGCTCTCTAAGACCACTTAAAAATGAGTTTAGACACATTTCCGCAAATAGTTCTTTTTTTGCTGCTACAACATTTTGATCACTTTCGTGTATCAAAATATTGTTGCACAGTGTAGCCTGAATTTCTATTATTTCACTGAAAAAATTTTCTACAGTTTTGTTGTATTGTCGTAAGTTGTGTAAATCCCTAATAAGTGAAGTCTCCGATCTTTTGTCAGAGTAATGCAGAATTAAGTTAGTTTTTATGTTTTCCCAATTGAGTGACGTTCCGTACATATTTAGTACTTCGTTTGCCTGACCGACTATCTTATTTCGTATTGCCCTTAGTAGTATTTGTCCTTGAGGCGTATGACTAGCACCTCTTGTATGTAACAATATTTCCTCTACGTTATTTAGAAATTCGTATAGTAGTCGAGGATTGCCATCATATTGAGGCAAATCCTTTATTGCATCTGGAATGCGAAGTGACTGAAAAATATCCACATATACAGGGGCAGGGGTGGGAAGGGTTGGGATGGGGGCTGTATTTTCCATAGTAAATTCTCTACTTGGTTCTTCTAGAATTGAACTAAGGCTTCTGCTTTTAAAAAGATTACTGAGGGAAACTGAATAGGGCTGATTTTCTGCACGTTTTTTCTGGGTTTTTTTCCACATGAATTTTTTTTCTTTGTTCTTTTTTTTTTTTATTGAATAAAATTGTTAACGTATTGAAATTTTTCTTTTCTTATCCCCTTTTATTGAAAAAATTTATTTGTTTTATTTTTAAGCTTTGTTTTATTTAATTATTTTTCAGTTTTCGACTTACATGCTTCCAACGATGATGATGATTAACTGCTTTAGCTGCATGATGCTTGTTGTTCGCTAGTCGTCCTTTCAGAGCGTTGAGTTCCAATGGCGATTAAAAGTTGATATAGTCGTCCTTTCAGAGCGTTGAGTTCCAACGGCGATTAAAAGTTGATATAGTCGTCCTTTCAGAGCGTTGAGTTCCAACGGCGATTAAAAGTTGATACTTAACCGATCTTGTGAAAAAAAAATGTGCTGATATTCAGTCAACACTTATTTCAGAATATTATGTATCGATATTCTCTCGATAATAACTTCTGATAATTACAATAATTTTAGTTCGATATTCTTTCGAACAATTATTTTATCACTTATTCTTCAAATAAGAAGGATACTGATTATTCACTATTCACAAGATGGTTCGCCAAGCCGTAGACTGCGCCAGTTATGTTCCTTGCTTAGAGCAGTTTGATTGAAACACACTTTTCTTTTCTGCTGTAAACTTAGAACTGAACTTTATTACAACTCTTTCTTAAAATCTAACCAATTCGTTTTCGAAATGTAAATGTGTAAAAGTATGTAAAGATATAAATGGAAGAAATACAATTGTAAAATAGGAGAAATGTAATGTATGTAAAAGAAATACAATGTGGTTAATATGTAAAAGTTAATAGTCGCAAAGTGTTGCCTAATTTATAGTTGCAACATAATATCAAAAATGCAAGGGTTTCATTTTAATGTCTTGTGGTTAATATGTAGAATAAATAATCGTAAAATGTTGCCCAATTTATGGTTGCAACATAATATCAGAAATGCAAGAGTTTGATTTTAATGTTATACTTTAAAATTGAACCTATTTTAATAGTTGCGATTTATGAGGAAAAAAATAAAGAAAGAGTGTAAATAAAATTGGAACACTTAAAATATCTTATTGATTACGCTGCACTTTAAGTAGTGCAGTGGGGCTTATTATGTTGTTGTTTCTGGTGCTATTGTTGTGGGTGCCGAGATTTAATTGCCGTTTGTGCTGTTGTTGTAAATGTAGTAACGATGTCTTTGACTTGTTGGTTAATTTGGTATTGTTGTTGTGTTTGTTGTAATTGTTACTGTAAGTGTTGCAGCGGCGTATTGAGCCTCGATGGTTTGGGTGGTGGCTGAGAAGTATATGTATTTGTTGTTGTCGTTTGAGTGGGGGTCGTAACTCGGGCGTGCATTGAACCTGAACCTATAAGAAAGCAAAGCATTCGTTCCGCTGCTTCATTTTTCTTCTAATTCTTTTCCTTATTTTTGTTTTTTGTTTTCTAGCTTTTGCCCTTACCGCGTTCTTTCTTAACTGTCATGCACTTAAAAGGTTTTGTTGTACATGCTGCTGTTGCTGTTTTTATTTTTCTTCTAGTATAACTTTGCACAACACAACTATAAGCTTACATAATGTTGCCAACAAAGTCAAACTGCTCTGTTGTTTTATTTCTTAAGAGTTTTTTTTTTTTGTAAAATTTTATCTGCTTTTTCTTCTGCTTCCTGTTAAATGTGTAGCAAATCCTTATCATGTCTTACTTCATGTTTAATTGATTGATTTCTGCAGCCTTTTGTGAAAAGTACTACTTTTTGTTTCTTGCTGTTAATTAATTCTTTCGACTTTGACTTGTAGGTTGGTTGGTTGGTTGCTCCTGTTGTCAATGTTTTTCCTTGCTTGGCTGAACTTCTTATCTTCTTCTACCTCTTGTTGAATTTTTTTTGTTTCTTACTTTTTACTCGCATAAATTATTTAATTAATCAAGAAATCAAGAAAATTTGCAATGCTTGTTATTTCTTTCTTCACTTAACCGGAAATGATGAGTTTTTTTCCCATTTTGTTGAACTGTGCTGATGTAACTTTAAATGAAGGCATTTTTTTTAACTTTGTGGCTTTGTTATTGTTGTTGTCATTGCATGGGTGAATGCACCTTGTCTTAAGATAAGCTGTATTAATTAATTATGTCAAATAGGTTTTTCTTTCTCTGTATTTAAACCTGGTTGGAAAACCATAGAGATTTGTTAAAGGGTGAGTTGTGCGATCATAGCAATTTCTGCATACTTTTAAATAGTGATTCATTAAAACAACTGACTCAGAAAATTATTGAATACCAATGTATAGGAAGCAGCGGGCCTTGATTAGATTCTTTTGTATGTGGCTTTAAGACATGACAACATCATTGCATTAATCTTTACGCTACCTTTGTATAAGTTACTTCTAACTCCCTTTGATTACTTTTCATCTCAACAGCAAGGCTCTTGTTCTCTAAAAGAATTTCACTTGTGACAAAAACTTTTTGAAAAGTCGTGTTTAAAATTGTTAATAAATATAAACTTACTTTTCTTATTTTTGCCCCCATATCATTACTTCATAACGCAAAGCACGGCCGTAGCCAGGAGGGTGCTAGGGGCAGCTGAGCACCCCCAAAAGTTTTCCGACCTCCCCTAAAAACTATGATACTTTTCAAAATTTTAACAGAAAAGTTTACAGAATTCAATTTAAGAAAAGAAGTTCTCAACAGAAAAGATTGAAGTAAAATTTAGGCGCAAATTTGTAATGTTTACACGCAAGGCTGATTACTAAAGGTTAACGCACTTAGCGAAAACTAATGCTAGTGACTATTTTTGCACTACGGGATATAATAAATGGTCTAAGGCTCGTGCAACAGAAAAAGCTCTGAAGAAGCATGACTTAAGCAGTATACATCTTTCTGCTATGGTTGCGTGGAAAGAACATTCTTTAAGTATTGAAAATAATCTAGAAATTTTGAGCCTTCTTAATAACACTGTCCTTGAAAAGCGACAATATTATGTCAAAGGGATTGTTTCTACAATTATTTTCTGGCTAAGAATAAGCTGCATTTTCGAGGAAATAGTCTTTTTGTCGAAGAAAATTAAGAGTCAAGACTGTTTCATTATAGTTTTAAAGTTTAAAGACATGATCGAAAAGCACAAGAACTTAAAGATATGTCAAGATATACCATCTTTCTATATGTCTGTACACCAATTCTGTCTATACATCGTAGCAAATGCAAAATAAAATCATAATTATTATTGCAAATTGTTTCCGAGAAATAAGTGCCAATGAGCTAAATCATATATAGCATTGATTGCAGATACGACAGATAGGAGTGAGAACGAAATATTTTCGATTGCTTTTCTGTACATTGTTCGTTACTTTGCTTCAAAAAAGCCGATGAAGTCACAGCTAAGGCATTCTTTAAACTTATTATCGAACGACTGCCAGAAAACTTTATGACATTAATTTTTAATAATGATTTCGCCACGGCTGGCGCGTACAAAAGGAACATCAATTTTTACAAACTTTTCGCAGCATTTGCGGCCGTATCTCGCCGATAACTTTTCGAATGTTGATTTCCAGGTGTTCAATTGTTTGCGGTTTATCGACGTAGACAAGTGACTTTACATAACCCCAAAGAAAATAATCCAATGGGGTTAAATCACACGATCTTGGGGGTCAATTAATTGGGCCATTTCGTGAAATTATTTTTTCGTCAAAAGTTTCTTTGAGTAAATCAATGTAGCGCCCGCTGTGTGGCATGTGGCTCCATCCTGTTGGAACCACATATCAGCAAGGTTAATGCCAGCTAATTGAGGTACAAAAAACTTCGAATCATGTTCCTATACCGTTCACCATTGACAGTAACATTCTGACCATCATCGTTTTTGAAGACATATGGGCCAATGACTACGCCAGCCCATAAAGCGCACCAAACAGTAATTTTCTGTGGATGTAATGGTGTTTCGACAAAAGCTTGTGGATTCTCCTCACTCCAAATACGACAATTCTGTTTATTAACGAACCCATTCAACCAAAGTGGTCTTCATCGGAAAATAAAATATTCCATGGAAATTCAAAATCAATATAATTTTGTGCTTCAGCCCATTTCGCCGAATTGGCGGCGCATACGATGGGCGTTTGGCTTTAACTCTTGCACAAGTTGAATCTTGAAAGGTTTTAAGCCAAGATCTTTTCGTAAAATCTTCCATAAAGTGGAAGGACACAACTTCAGTTGCTGAGAACGGCGACGAATCGATTGATTAGGATCATATTCAATGCTTTCCAGTACAGCAGCTACAGATTCTTCAGTGCACAAAGTGCGGCGTCTCACGGGATGCACATTATCAGTAACAGTAAATGTGGTCCGAAAACGATCTATTGTTTTTCGAATTAGCAGCTCTGATGGACGATTATGTACGCCATAAAATGGACGAAGTGCACGATAAGTTTGACGAACAGAACCATTATTTTGATTACAAATTTCCACAATTTGCACGAGTTGCTCTGCTGTAAGTCAATCCATAATAAAATAAAATAAATCCATAATAAAATGTCAAATTAAACAAAAAGCAACTATAAGCTGTTAAATATGTGGTCAAATAAAGCAGTGATGCCAACTCAAAGTTGTATCACTCTATAAAAAACACCCTTTATATACATAAAAGCTTCATTTTGAAAACTACAGATCTAATTTGAAAACTAGCCAAATTGGAGAAAAACTACGATCTACGTTTGAAAATGAATGAAAGTTTTCATTCCAACCAAAGTAATAATTATATCAAAACATTTATAAATTTCTCAAAAACTAAAACTTCAACTTGCTTAACTTGATAGCTCACAAATAAACTTTGATATTCAAAACGTAATCTATGATTGAAATTTGAAAAATGTGAAAACTTCGCCCTAAAATACGTAACGTCATCATTAAAATACAATATTCAAAACTTTGAATACACTTAAAATCGGCTGTGGCATTATTTGTACTTAAAAATTGTCAAAGAGAAGTTTTTTCCAGTTTTATAATACCTCTCGGAAAATTTTTGATTTAAGTTTGTAAACGAAATGTAGTCGATTCCTATGGCCAAAATGTCAATAAACAAAACGTTACAATCTCTATAAAAAACGGCCAATTCTGAGATTAACTACCGTTCTCAGAAAGTTGCAGCTTAGGGCCCTCTATTATTTTAATACAAAATCAAAAGAAATATAAAGATTATAGTTTTGTATACTCAAAGAACCAAATTATTAAAAAAAAATCGATTTTGATGTAAAATCAAAGGGTTCCAAAATAAATAATTAAAGATTGTCCTTTTTCCGTCTGACAAACTATATACCTAACTCAAACTTGACTAGATTTAGATATTTAGATATGTTATAAAAATCCATTAAATATTTAAAAGCATACAGTTATATAAAAATTTCTACAAAAGCTAAACAAAAGTTTTCAACAATAGTTTCAGCTGCTTGAAAAAAAAATCTGTTTAATTGCAAAGAAAGGCTTTGTCTTGAATAGACAAAAGAAAAGCATTGTGTCTGCCTTAAAATTTTTCGAGACCTGGCAACTCTTTTCTTTTGTTTGGTCAAGCCCATTAACTTTTTGTTGCTTCAAATTGGTCAATTACTTTACGCCGCCATCAAAAACATGTCAAAATGATAAATTGTGACAAATGCATTTAATATCACTAGAGAGAATAACAGCAACAACACTAGCAACATAAAAACGACCCTATCAAATGAATATTGCAACAATACCCATTCTATCCTTCAATCATTCAATTATTGACGTTAATTTAAAAATAAAAAAATATAAAAATAATTTCATAGTGAATAATTGAATGCAAAAGCGTCACACAATCATCTCACAGCTGCAATAAATGTAGGGTAAGCATAATTTTACCAATGTATCTTTTGTTGTTGTTGCTGTTGTTGTTGTTTTATGTTAATCGAAGGTGTGTTATTGCAAGCCATAAGAAAAATTTATTATTACATTGATTAGCATAACAAATGCAACCGTGTCTATTTTTTTTTTAATTTTACATTGACATATATGCAATATAGCTACCAGGGTAACGTTTTGAAAAATATGCTTACATTAAAATCATAAATTTAATACGAATTAATTCTCTGAGGAGCTATATAAAAACTCAGCAAATTCTTATAGAAAATAGTTATGAAAGTGTTGTTAGAAACTTTAACTTGTAACATTAATAGTTTTCGCTGTGCATAAATTCCATTTTAGCTTTTATAGAATGAATTGCTAATTGAATGTTATTTTATACAACAGCAATTACATGATAATTGCAATTAATTGCTTTTTGATATTGTGTAAAGTGATTTAATGATTGTACAAATTTTGTTTTTTTTTTGCATTAATATTATTATTCTTTGTCTTAATTTTATAATTTCATTAAGATTAAAATTTAAATTTTAAGGTTTCTTGATATTTTCTTAAATATTTTTATTCATCGAAATTTTGTTCTTTCTCTTTTTTTGATTTAAAAAAGGTACAAAGATTCACCTTAATGTTTATATTTCTTTTCTTTGCACCAACTTAATTTTTAGTGGTATGTGCTTCTTTTTTTAAATTTTATAATATATCTATAATTAAGATTCTATCAGAATTTAATGTTTCAAACTTTATACCTATCTTTATAATAAATGTTATTTTTTATGAAATAACATTCTTTAAGATAACTAAAAATTGTATTATTTAAGAATTATAAAATTAAATAGTAATTAAAATTGCCCTCATTAATTTTTTTAAAATAAATTTTAATAAATTTATTTGTCCCGTAAAATTTTTAAAAATCCCGTCATTTTCATATAAGATTTGCATTTGGCCTGCTTTGCTGGAAAAAAATTTGGCCACACTAATGTACATATACAAAATTATTTAAAAATTAAAAGTTTTTAACCCACATTGTGTATTTAATATTTAATCACAGAGATAGGTATGTCCCGAAGTCCCAGTTCGACTTCGAATGCTCATCGAACTCAAGTTTCGTTGTACAAGCGTCTGGAGAATAGAAGAAAAAAACAAAAAAGTAGATTGAACTTTGAACTGAAACCTCTGATTTATATCTATCTCTGTGAAAGATAGAATAGAAATTTTATTTTTTTTAAAAAAAGGGAACTTAAAAATGGCCTGTAATGAAATACAGGCCATATATATATAAAAAAAACACAAAACGCCAACTCTTCCAATTCATGATACTATAATTATTAGGTAGCCTTGACAGCTACCTATTTTCGCAAGAGCTGCAACCATTGAATGTCAAAATAAGGTTAATAAAATAAAAAGCCAGGGTCTCACACATTGGCCGAATTCAGCGGAGTCAACAGTTGGCAACTGTTTTGTAAAAATTTAAGTGAGAAACCTTTGCAATTAAATTATTTATTTAATTACATAATAAGAATTTAATTAAACAATTTACTTTTTTTCTGATGTTTAGAGTAAAGACACATTCATAGAAAAACATCACTCACTAAGAAGATATTGCTACCATAAGAGTTCACAATAGTTGAATTCGCTGAATGCGGCCAATGTGTGTGACCCATGCTCTCTATTTTGTTTTTTTTTTCATTCGATGGTTGCAACACGAACTGTCAATCCTACCTTGTGGTTATGTTAATGTGAATGTTATATGGTAGAGATGCGTATTGCGACCTAATAGAGATCTATTGTACCTCCTCCTCAAGGCTCCGCTAGGTTGGCGGATTACATAATTTCATCCAGACCCAGTTCTTTGATGAATTGGAGTATGTTTTTAGGTTTAAGGGATGAAATTTGCTTTAGACTCAGCTCATAATTCCCCAGAGTTAGCTTACGCCTGCGAGCCACAGCGTCGCAGTTTGTAAGTAAGTGTATTGGATGGAGTCTTCTCAGCTTCTTCTCAGAGCAGTTGCTATCGGTTTCGATGCCCAACTTTATCAGGTGATATATAAGTTTGCAGTGTTCTGTAAGGAACCCCATTAGAATTCTTAGATTTTGTTTGCCTAAGCTTATACACAATATTGCTCTCCGAGTGCTAAAATCTCTGAGGAGCAATTTGGATTGTCTTAGTTTTGGGAGGCTTTCCCAAAGGTTTTATCGTTTGTGACTCTACTTCATTCATAGTTCTTATTTTAAATAGTGCTAAGTCATCAGCTTCTTCGTTACTTTGTATTCCTTTGTGTTCTGGGACCAAGAGTATAGCAACGGTGTTATTATTGCCTAATTCATTGAGTTTGTTAGGCATTTCCATGTTATTCTCGATGATATTTAACAGAAAACTAGTGCTTTAATTGCTGCTTTGGCTGTCCAACATCACAATTATATCCTGACCTTTGTATTTGCAGTCCAGGTTGAATTATGCACACAGCTGTTTTGCTAGGGTTTTCGCTTGGAAGATACTGGGTGTTGTCCCCATAGGTTCAGAGTTCTTGGCACTTACACCCCTGCGCCTACACCTCCCAAGTTTTTTTTGAGCCATCCGTAGACCATGATATACTATGTGGTTTCCTGACTTGCGATATTATTTCGCTGTCTCACTCTTTTTTGGTACTAAGCTTAATATCGAGATGTTTTCTGAAGTTGCACCTTTTCACTAAATCGTCTCTCGGTAAATCGATGTAAGGTATTTCCTTTGCAATATCCTCCTTCTCTACTGCTGATAGTTTAACGCGTCCCCTCTTTAGTAATGCTAGCAGAGTTCACTGTGCTACTCTCTCTATGAAGAGGTGTAAGGGGGTTAGGTCAAGAATTACTTCTAGTACTGCTGAAGGGCAGGTTCTCATGGCTCCTGTGATGCATACGCATGCCAGGCTCTGCACCTTTGTTAGCATTTTTCTCATTGTGGATAGCATGGTTCTTCCAAGCCATGCTACTGCACCATAGGTGAAGATGGGTCTCACCATCATGGTATACATTCAGCGGAGAATTGTTTGGTTGAAACCACCACATCTTTTCCCCGCCAGATTTCTACAAACCATGAGTGCGCGCGTAGCTTTGTTAATGGTTGCCTCTGCACGTCTTCTCCAGAGAAGTTTTTGATCTTGTATGAGTCCTAGGTACTTCACTTCTCCTTTTAAGGGAATTTCTGTGCCATCCATTCTCATAGTTCAGATATTTGGCAGGCTTCTTTTGTTTGTAAATGGCACTATGTTAGGTTTTGCTGCGTTGATATTTAATCCCACCGTTTTGTTTCATTTCTTTGTTACTGACAGTCCTTTCTGTATCAGATCAAAGAACTGTATCCTCGAACTTTCCTCTCGCTATTAAGGCGATGTCGTCTACGTAACCCTTACATCTTATGCCATTCTCGGTTTGCTTTGATAGTAGTTCGTCCACAACAAGACTTCACAGCAGTAGAGCAAGGACTCCACCTTGTGGGCAGCCTTTTGTGGATTTAATTCTTATCGTGGTTGTGCCCACTTTTGTTTCTGCAGTTCTAGTACTAAGCATTTTCATCCATCTGCTGAGCATATCATTTACTCCTTTTTTGTGTAGTGACTTCCTCACAGCCTCGGAAGAAGTGTCAGAGGCTCCCCCTATGTCTAGAAAAGCACAGAGTACAGTTTCTTTATTTTTAAGAGGCGACTAGAAGTTACTAGTCAGCTGGTTTAGAACAGACTATGTGAATCTTCCCGCCTTATATGCGTGCTGAAATGGGTGCATTGGCACTTTCTCCAGAATCTCAGTTCTTATATAAATATCTATTACCTTTTCCATTGTTTTAAGAACAAATGAGGTAAGGCTAATTGGTCTAAAGGACTTTGGTATCGTGTAGTATTTTTCCTACTTTTGGTATGAAGATGACTATGGCCCTTCTCCAGCTTGTGGTTATTGCATCATGTTCAAATTTTCTTAAATCAAACATATGAAGCAATTTGTTCTTCATGAAATCGACAAAATGCTGTTAAAAATTACAGAAACAAAATTACAAATGAAATGTATCTCTAAAAATTTGATGCCAATATGTGTGGCTTTAAGAACAATTCGTTTCATGCTAAATGCTATTTTGTGTTAAAGGAAAATGGTGAAGTCTTGCCAAACAAATTTAATTTCCATTGATTTGGAAACCTTTCAAAACTATTAATTGCTTAACTATTGATTAAGCACGTATAAAAAAAGTACGTCAACCTTAGATTTTTGTCCTCTATCACATATCCGAAATCAACATATCGGAAAGTGACACTTAGCTACCTTTTCTTGTTAGTTTAAAAATATTTGTTAGAATTACGTTAAAAAAAGGTAATTAAAGCAATCAAAGCTTTTCCTTTACAAGAATAACAAATATACGGTCCAAGCACAAGTGTTATTAGATTTAACTCACCGCTAATTAGCTTATTCAAAATGCTGCAAAGCGTTATACATGGAAAAACAACTTTTTTTTCTTAAGCGTGCTTGATTTTTAACTCTTTCCGGAAATTGTTCATTGTAGTTATTTTTAAAGAGCAACAGTCTTCTGTGGAAATGAAAACAAAAACATAGGGCTTCTTTTAGAAGCAGACCATTGATATGCCAGAGACAAGCTCACCTCACTGAGGGATATGCCATCTGTTCCGTACGAGTGTTTATTTGCTTATAAAGACGTACAATCTCAATAGGTTTTCCAAATTTGCAAGGACATTGCGGAATATATTGCCTTGGTCTGTTGGGTTCAGCCAAAAGATGCAGCCGCTTGCGTTTTGTGATCATGCACTTGTGTCTACTCTGCAGATATTTCCATTCAGCACACATGCCATCCAACAAACACTCGATGTTGCATGTGAATGGTGGCTTATGTTCACAGCAGTCTGAGCGATATTCAGGTTGCCACATATTTAAATTTTGATATTCGAATGGTTTTTTTTTGAGTATAATTGGTCAATTTAATTATAAATTTTTAATTTTGATATATTTTATGATTGATGTTTATTGAATTTCTGAAAGTGACTTGTATATAGATTTTTCGTGACTTTTGAAAAACAACACAACAAGTTAGATATGGTGCCATGTGTTAAAGCAGAATTTTATTTATAGAATGGAAGTTGTTTAAAAAAAACACTTTCTTATAAAGTGGAATTTCACAAGAAACTGAACAGAGTATTATGCTTAAACTAGAGAAAATTTGAATTTTTTAAGATATGCACGAGAGTTTTTATTTAATATTTAAAAATTGAATTTTTTCAATCATGCCGTACTTCAAAAGTTTAGATCTATCCTAATCTATCAGCTGTATAAATCTGATATTCATATCATGTATTTATGATCAAAGTTTTCATGTTAAATGTTCAAAAACCTTGTATAAAGAAGCTAAGCAAGAGATCGAAATGTTTTAAATAATAAAATATTTAAAAGTAAAGTGTGATAGTAATCGAAATTTCAGTCCGAGAAAGGATTTGGAGTGTAGGATCTGTAGTTTTCTTTACTATGAAAATTTTATTTAAATCATTTCCGTCATTGAAGTTGAACTATTGAATTTAATATTTTATATCAATATTGGAAAGTCAACCGCTAAAAGTCAAAAATGATCATGTAAAAGTCGATTTTCGAATTATTTCGACTTCGACTAGCACATCCCTACCTAGTACCAGGAAATGTTTTGATACACGGTTTCTTTGTCAGAAAATGAAAACAAATGAACATTTCTATAATTTTTCGCTGAAAACTTATTCGAAATGAGTATCCATTTGCCTTCCAGAAACGCCGAAGTTTTTCAGTGGCCATAAAGTACGCACCTCATGGATGGGGAAATTTGCCACTCCTCGGACGAGTGCGAGCTTTATAGACTTTATATTGGAGTGGTGAGAAAAGCATGCCATGGCCTTTAAAATGGACCACACTCCATAGTCCAACGGGTTTAGGTTGGACTGCTAGATGACTATTCAGCCATGAAAATATGATGACGTGGAAATGAAATTGTTGAAAGGTCCACGACTTGTTCGCGAACATTATTCATTTAAATGGTTTCACAACGTTCTCTTTAACGTCCGCTTGATACACTTTGGCCGAATTTTTCACTCCTTTTTTGCAAAAGTAAAGCTAGGTGACCTCCCGTCATAGGCATCATAGAAGCCAAAGGGTGGACGCATTGAACCCTCAGGACAAGTCCAGATACTTGTCGTGATGGCACAGCACACAGCACATCGTTCTGTTTGTTGAACGATTCTTCTATGGTGATAATTTTTTCGTCGTAAACAGAAATCGCCAATGAAAAATTCGGCGTACCGGCGACGCAGCTATTTTGATTTTCGCTTGAAATTGACCTTCAATGCCTCCGTGAGTAGGATCCCAGGGTGCTGATTTTTATTTTCTGCTAGAAAATTATGGCCCGTTTTACACACTACAATCCAGGGAAAATAATTGCTTAAGCCGCAAGCAGTTTGTTGGTAATTCGCCGCAGCGGGGGGTTGACGAAAGTACATTGCTGTATAAAACTTAGTATGCTGTAGGAACAAAAAAAAAATTTCCATAAGAATTACATTGAGATTTTTGACAACGAACAGGCAGCGAAATGTTTTTTCGCCAGCTGGTACGCTGTAGAAGCGAAAATTATTGCTTTGTTGCCAAATTTCCATTCGTGAGTGGAGAGTTGAAATATCAAAATTTCGCTGTCGATTATATGCCCGTACTTTTTGTCATTCAACAATAAAAATTAGCAGTAAGTATGTTTAAGTGTTATTTAACAAATTTATTGTTGCATTTATATAGTTTATTAATGTGTAGTCTTGCCTTTTATAGGATATAAAATTGCAGCAATAAAAATATAAGCCTGTCAACCAGAACAGCAAGTGATTTTTCTCCACACAAAAATTTTGACTCTACACCAAAATTTCGCATGTCCAAAAATTTTCGCTCCTACATCATACTAAGCTTAAGCAATTTTTTGCATCGCATGTGTTACTTTCGCATTTTGGCAGTGCGTTTCATATTTTTTCTCGCATAAAGCATTAGGTTGTTGTTTCGAAGAAGAATTTTTTGTTATATAATGTATTTCATGCTTGATTATTGTTAGTTATTTAATGTTTTTGAAATTTAATGTTTAAGAACTCATTATCAGTTGTATTGAAGTCAAAAACCTGTTTTATATTTTTGTTCTTGATTACTAGCAAATAAATGCATAGCTGAAAACGTCAAAAATTGCCAGCAATTAATTGCTTACGAATTGCTCATGTAGAAGCCCTCGGCAAATTTAAAAGGAAACGTTTTCCCTTGAATTGCCGTGCGTAAAACGGGATTTTCTGTTTGCGCAGCGGATAACGTCGAATTTGGTTCTGTACGGCTTTGATGGCTTGTGCTGTTTTCACAGGGCGCAGATTGCCGGACTTCGGACGTTCGATTAAATTGCTGGTTTCCTTGAATATCTTCACCGTATGTTACACAAAAATTGGCGTAGATTTAGTATCCGAAAGATTTTACCTTTTTGGTAGCCGCATTTTTGCAAGCCAATTACAACAACATGACTTTCTTACGAGTCCAACTCCATGATGATAAGCAAATAAGACCGAAAACTTGTAGCGCGCTTATGTAGCATAAATGCCATTTGTCAAATAGCCATCAACTCAAAGTGGATGCATTCAATGATTATCGAGAACGATTTTGTTTAATTCGTGTATGAAAACATTTGCAACTACAAGGTATAAACAGTTTTCCAAGATTTTGTATGCGATATGAGTAATTTTCTGTGTATATTTTATTTTTAGATATAAGATCATACTTTTCATACTTTAATTTTAAAAATGTCATATTTAACTCATATAATACTTTTAAAAATGTTGGCTTTGTGGTTGTAATCTAAAGTTAGTGTCAAACTTCTGCAGAATTCCTTCTTTATTTGTCCTCATAAAATTTTACAACTTACTTTGACTTCTTTTTAGTTTGTTACTAATTTTTTATTTTTCTATGTTTTACATTAGTTTTCATGTCTCTAAATAATAAAAATAGATGAAACCAAATATAATGAGGCATGATTTAAAAACAACAGTTTTCAAGGTAAATAAATCGTTTCTATTAGCACATGTCAAATAAGGCTTAACCTGAACAGTTGTTACTAAATTCTTCCTACTTGTACTCATAAATTTTTGTTCGAAATTCAACTCGAGGTAAAAATAATTTGTTTTAAATGCACTTACAAGATAAGCTTATGAAAAAATATATAGTTTGACAAAATTGACTTAATCAACATAAGATTACACACAAAAAAAAATAGTATTTTTACAATATTTTCATTAGAGGAATGTATCGCTTTAAAATGCAAACGGAAGCGCTAAGCTTTGAAGACTCATCTGATTTCTATGAATATTATTCCAATAAATTTTATTGTTTATTTTTGTTTTTTTTCAAGAGACTTTGACGTTAATGATGATGATGTGAGGAACTTCAAGTCAATACAAATTGTTTCTCAGACATAAATTTAACTATTTGAGGGTCAATTGCAGCAGCTGTAAAGGCTGTATTTCGAGAACAGCCTGATTGAATTGACAGACTTGCAAATTTCGCGATTGCTTTAATATTTGTTCAATAATTCTTGGAGTTAATGAAATTTGAGTAAGATGGAAGAGATAACGGAAGTCATTTTTGCACATTATTATCAAAAGAGTCTTAGGTAAGTGATATCGAGTAAGAGTGCTTCGATTTTTTTTTTGTACTTAACTGAATTCTACTTAATTCAACTGGCGGCCTCGATAGTCTAGTGGTAGCGCGCTTGACTGTCGCTCAGAGGTCTCAGGTTCGAATTCTAGCCGGGCCATGGTCCTACGCTTTAACCTTTCTTTCCTTATTTCTAATCAAAAGCAACTTTAAGACACATCAATTTACGACGAAAAGTTGTAGTTGGTGGTGGTAGGAAAGTTTGTGAAGCGGAACGCTTAGTAACTTGATTTGACTGAGGTCAAGGCAGCATAACACTTGCTTCAGATTTAATATCACATGTTTCTACAGCTTCTGCCACATTAAAACATCCTAAACAAAAGTTCCACTTGATTACTCCCTTCTTCCATTCTGTGGTATCACAACGGACCAATAATTTGGTCTAAGTGGGCTGGTCTAACCTAACCTAAAGCCCGTATGATACTTCATTGTTTTGCCATATTTTTATTAATTGACAATGAAACTAGAGCAGTTGAAAAAGTGCTAAAGCTTAAATGCAAGAAGTGTGAGTGTGTACGCATATAGCAACGGTGGGCAAATGTGGCTCATTGAGCCGCATGCAGCTCTTTTTTGAATAAATGCCGCTCTTTTTTCATTTTGATACTTCAAAATCTATATAATAAAAATCAAATGTCGTTCGTTGGTAATTGCATCAGTTGAGAACGGCTGAACCGATTTGGATAATTTTTTTTTTAAAATGTTCGTAATAGTCCAACTTAGGTTTTTACAGAAAGAAAAATTGACCACGCCCACTTTGCGCCCACTTTTTTGATTTATCTAAAATCGGAAAACGGCTGGACCGATTTGGATAATTTTTTTTTTAATGTTCATAGTAATCCAATTTAAGTTTTGTCGGAAAGAAAAATTGACCACGCCCCTTTTTGCGCCCACTTTTTTCAATTTATCTAAAATCGGAAAACGGCTGGACCGATTTGGATAATTTTTTTTTCAAATGTTCGTAGTAATCTAATTTAAGTGTTTACTGAAAGAAAAATTGACCACGCCCACTTTTGCGCCCACTGTTTTGATATCTATATATATAAAATTAAGTGGCAAAACTTCCTGTTCGCATACTCCTCCTAGACGGCTTGCCCGATTTCAATGAAATTTTCAGGGGTGATTGGGGTCTGTGTGGAGGGTGCACATAAGAAATTGCATGTGTGTATCTTTGCAGGTTTTGTACCATACCCCCTTTTGTCGCCCACAAATCAATAAAAATGCTGTATTTAAGACGGTTTTGGTCGTATGAAATTAAAATTTGGTAAATAAGTTCGTATGATAACTATAATTAACTTTGAAAAAATGGGCGTGGTCACAATTCATCTACGCCTACTTTAAAGAAAATATCAAAATACTTCGAAACCATTGGTCCGATTGAGCTCAAATTTTGTAAGTACGCTTTGCTTTGAGTACGAGATGGTTTAAGGGGCAATGCCACACCCCCTTTTACCTCCAATAACAATAAAAAATTGTTGTTATCGAATAGCTTTAGTTAGAGTTATGGGTCGCACAGCTTAGAAATTCGGTATTCGACCACAATTTAGACGTACCGTTTCTGTGATGAAATTTTATGGGAGTGGACAAGGGGGAGGGGTACCTCCGATACAACCCAAATTTGTGATATCAAATAGCTTTGAAGTTATAGGAATTCATCTTTGGAATTCAGTTTTTGACCTCAATTTACACATGCAGTTTCAATGGTTTTATTTTATGGGCGTTGGACAGGGAGGCGTGACATCTCCCTTACAACCCAAATTTGCGATATCGTATTGCTTTGAAGTTATAGGTTGACAGCGTAAGAATTCGGTATTCGACCTAAATTTATACATGCATTTTCAATACTTACATTTTGTCGTCGTAGGGCAAAGGGGAGTGGCACTTCCCATACAACCCAACTTTGTGCTATCAAATAGTTTTAGAGTTATAAGTCGTACAACGCCGAAATTCAGTATTCGACCTCAATATACACATGCAGTTTCATTGATTCAATCTATGTTCATTGGTAAGAGGGGCGTGGCACCTCCCATTTAACGTAAATTTGCGATATTGAATATCAGCGTCAGAATTCAGTATTCGGCCCCAATTTATACATGCAGTTTCATTAATTACATTTTATGGGCGTACGACAAGGGGGCGTGAAACCTCCTATTTAACCCAAATTAGAGATATCAAATAGCATTGGGGTTATAGGTCTCACAGCTTTGGAATTCAGTATTGGACCTCAATGTTCACATGCAGTTTCATTGATTACATTTTATGAGCGTTGATCAAGGGGGAGTGGCACCTCCCATACAACGAAAATTTGTGATATCGAATAGCTTTGGAGTTCAAGGTCGCACAGCGTCGGAACTCAGTATTCGACCAAAATTTACGCTTGCAGATTTACTGATAAAATTTTTTAGAGTTTGTCGGGGGGGCGTGACACCTCCAATTTAACCCAAATTTGCGATATCGAATAGATTTGGAGTTATAGGTAACTCAGCCTCAAAATTCAGTATTCGACCTCAATGTACTCATGCAGTTTCATTGCTAAAATTTTATGGGCGTAGGGAAAAGGAGAGTGGCACCTCCCATACAATCAAAATTTGTGCTATCGAATAGTTTTGGAGTTATATGTCGCACAGTTTTGGAATTCGGTATTCGACCTCCAAGTAGACATCCAGTTTAATTGATTACATTCTATTAGCGGTGATGAAGAGAGAGTGGCACTTCCTATACAACCCAAATTTGTTATATCGAATAGCTTTGTGGATATAGGTCGCACAGTCTCAGAATTCAGTATTTGACCTCAATTTAGACATGCTGTTTAACTGATAACATTTTATGGGCGTTTGAATAGGGAGAGTGGCAGCAACGCGCCGGGTTTCAGCTAGTATATATATATAAAAAAAAAAAATTATATATGTCTCGTCAAATTCCATGGAATTTTATGTTGTTCTGTAGTTCTGTTCTGTAACTTTTCTCATTGCTTTCGAAGGAATTCGATAGCCGAAGTGTTTCTGTAAGCTAAAATATGCGACTCGAATCGAGTGAAGTTATCACTATGTTTTTACTTAATGAGAAAAATATATGCTTGTTGTGAGTAATATTGCTGGAGCACCTGGATTGTAAGTAGCTGAAAAAAATCTAAAGAAGAAGAATTTGGTTAATCTCTAACCAAAAATATAAGTTTTTTACAATAATGTTACTTTGCTTTACAATATTTTGTTTCAAGCCGCAGTTTTGTGTAGGACATATTTTACCATACAATTATTTTTAAAAATAAAATATATTTGATGAACTATGCGGATAACTACGGTTTAAAGCTAAATTAAGATAAAGGTATTACAAATAAAGCACAATGGACCTTAGTAATAAACATTTTAAAGCCGGCTCTAAATTAAGTGTGAGCTTTTCTGACATTATTTCTATAGAATTTGTTGTCAAAAAGCTTGCACTAAATTTAGAGTCGACTCTAAAATGTTTATTACTGAGGTCCAATGTATTTTTGTTGAGTTTCTTAGTTTATTAATTTCTAAAAGCAGCACATATATAATTGTGCAGAAAGTGCTCTACCATTAATTTTACTTTCATGTGTTCCCCCTCGCTTGTATATCTTTTTCATCACGGACCACTATTTACTCGCTTATCAGTTACAGAAACACTGGTTTTCGTCAAAGTGAGCATTTTGAAATGAAATACTGTGACGTTAGAAAAAATGACCATTTGTCGCAATGGTTACAGAAACGAGCTACTACTTTGTTCTTTAAATTCAAATTCCAAGGAATTCCATGTTGATTTATCGTTGTTTGACCAACGATTTGACGAAAAATTTGACAATGTGTACTCAGTTTTTCTTTCATGAACGTTTTCTTTAGGGGTGTTCACATTTCAAAACGCTCATCAAATCGTTTGTCAAATACAATAGAACAACGTTTTCCATGGAATTCCCACGTTGTTCTATTGGATTTAACAAACGATTTGATGAGTGTGAACAGGGAATTTAATTGTGGTTTACTTTTTCTCCATGAAACAATTACAAGGTTTTAAATATCGTTTTCATTTTGTTTAAAAACTTGATATGACTTTTTTTTTTGTTATTAGTGTGCAGATACAGATCATGTATATTAATTATGATTTTTTTTTCATAATAATACCTTAATTTATTCATTTGTTTTTTTGTCTCTATTGAAGTACGTTGTGGCTGTTTAGAAGGTTTTGAAAATCTGAATGTGGCTCTTATTGGCCTCACTCGTGTCCACCCCTGGCATAAAGTATGAATTTGAGAAAAGAATGCACGGTGCAAGAATGAACAGCAATTTTAATGTATTGTTCTCATTGGCGTCGGAAGCGGGGGGGCAAGGGGGGCAGTTGCCCCCGCACTTTTTTAGCTAGATAAACAATTTAAAAGGAAAAGTTATTCAAAATATCAGTTTTTTTTACAACGATAATATTTTTGTATTATATATTTTCCTCTTCTTTCTCTCTTCTTCATGTTTCATGTGAAGAAATTTTGGTGAACTTTTTTTGCACCACCATTTGTACTGCCCCCCCAGATGAAATTCGCTTCCGACGCGCTTGATTGTTCTTGACGTTTCTCTCAATTCGTCACTCGTTAAGATTCGATCAAATATTAAATGTCAAAAATGAGTTTGATCTCTTTCTTCAGCAGCCAATAAGAATAGAGAGATAAGATAGTTACGTTGCTGAGATGTAAAAAATTGGCACGATGTATAGCACACGCGCCACTTGTTTTCAGATTTGGAGAAGTTTTGAAGATGTCGCTTATGGAAAATTTTATTAACTCTAACAAAACTTCAAAAAACATTAATTCAATTTAAGTTTAAAATACTTAAAGTGGTTTTTTCTTTCAGAAAAAGTTGCTTTCGTCAAAACTTTAACATATTATTAACATAAAAGTGATCGGAATGACATCGGGAAGAGATAAGAAAGAGGCAGTATAGAATTAAAAAAAATTTCAATTTAATCCCAAAATATCCACTTCATTTAAGGAATGCATTTTTTTCCCTTTATTGAAAAAACTATTATGTCTCTTTGTATAATCAAATTGTCAAAAAAAATCTCGTCTCTGAGTACACCATTGTCTGATTCCCTGACAATAGAAATTCGGGTGTTAGTCTCTACGTTTTACGTAATATTTTAATATACAGCAGCTGATGTGGTATTTCCTAACATATATCATAAATAGTTTATCTCTCTTTATCGTTAGTAGTAAAAGCAGCATGCTTTTGCTTATCATTAAACAGCAATTTTAATTCAATCAATAAGCATTGAAATTAAAATTAGATTCGACGTAATTGCAAATTAATCACGTTGAGCATATCGTAGCTTAACGTAAACTCAAGTTCTTAGCCAGTCATGATTAGATGATGCTAATATTGATGATGCAGTAAATATAAGTAGATACTTTTGTTCCCAATCACTACCTGATGATGAAGTCAGTCAGCAAATATTATGCTAATAACTTGATTTCTGTTCATCCAGCTGCTGGTGATTTTTTTTAAACTATGCTTAACACTGTCTGTCTGTTTGTATTTAAGAGAATAACATGATGTTTTTTTTTGCTTTTGACCTTGTACCTTGACACTGAATTTAGTTGCTAAGGTTTGATCAATTAACGCAAATTTCTAGTCAGGCGTTACCAACAATTGTTTAATGCTTCGTTTATTTAATTAGTTAAATAACTTTATTTCATACAAATTTGCATACAATATCACACAACTAACTAGAGGTATTCATGTTTTGTTGTGAATTCTGTGAGTTTTTTAAATCGAATCAAACGTTCGTCTATATTTAAATGTTTCGTCAGTAACTTGGTTTTTATTTTTTTTAAAAGCACTTCAACTTTTATTTAATACAACGCAGTATCAGCTGATTTTTGTCTAAAATACTTCATTATCATATTTTTATTATCTTTGCATTCTATTACTCTACGTTTTATAGTTAAGCTCAAATTAAATTAATATTCATGTTGTACTTCTTGTTTTTTCCTTCCTCTTCTTCTGCTTCATCTTCTTCTCCATATTCTTCAGTCCTAATCTAGTTAAAGTAGTTTGTTTATAATGTAATTCAAATGTTGTTGAAACTGACACTTCAAGGTCAATGGTTTATACACCAAACAGCTGGCATCAGCTGATTATTTTTTGATATTAAAAACAAAATATTTGGATTATGTAATTATCTGTTATGCTTGCTTTTTTTTCTAATCATGATATACAACAATGTAATAATATTGACCAAATAAAAATATCTCACAAACTTCAAAAATTAAGAACAATAAGCAGTCTATGAACTTGAAAAATCTTTTTAAATACGCAATATAAGCTAGTTCTTAACCTTAATTTGATTAACTTTTTTAGTCTAACATGGACAATGATGAAGATAATTCTTATTATATTTGTATTTGTTGATTCTGCTTACATTTTGCCACTCGCAACTTAGTATCTTTTGTTTGACCTTTTAATGAAATATGCTCGAACATACCTGCAAATAAAAAAAGATCCCTATTAAAACGATGTGTCATTTTGTTTTTTATTCAGCTTCAATATTTATAAAATACTAGCTGAACCCGATGTGCTTCGCTACCCCCTCGTTTAAAATAAAATTAAAAGTATTTATATATTTACAAAAATTTATTTATTTAATTTAATTATTGCAATGCTTCGCCTCTTTTTTTGTTGTAAACCAATTAGAATTCAGCGCTGAATCGCATGTAATTTGCTTCATGCTCCCCTTTTTTATTTTTAGACCAATCAAAAAGCAGCAATTACACAATCAGCTGTTTCGCAGTCTGTTGTGGGAGAATGAGAATGGGGTTACCCCACTCTCTATTTTAATTAACACGTATTATAAAATCAGCTGTTTTGAAGACAGTGGTAGAAGAAAGAGAATTGAGCTACCCCACTATTTTAATGAATATGTATTTTAATGATTTTAATGACATGATTTGTGGTATAGCCGTTAATAAACGTAGTAAAAAAGTAGGTGCAGAAGTGTGCATGGTCGAAAAATATTATCATGTAATAAGTATTCCTGAGTCAAAGCTGAACGCTGTGAAAATTTAAGATCGGTTATCAGGTCCAGCCTCCAATATATCGCAAACAAAGGGGCGTGCTCCGCCCACTTTTCTTTTGGTACGTATTTCTATTCATGCTAATACCATATATAGCAAATACTGCCGCCGTTGGTCAAAAAATGCCCAAGATATGACGATTTTAAAATTTGGGTTATATGGGCGAGGCCACGCCCCTTCGTCCACTCACAACTTTATATAGTCAAGAATTTATTATTTCGTAAGAATATCCTATTGTGAAAATTTAATGATGATCGGTCCAGTAGTTAAGACTATATTGCGATTATTAATTTTCCTAAAAAGGGGCGTGGTCCCACCCACTTTTCTCCTGGTACGTATTCCTAACTATGCCAATACCATATGTACCAAATAGCATCAACGTAGGTCAAAAAATGCCCAAAATATGGCGATTTAAATTTTTAGGTTATATGGGCAGTGCCACGCCCCTTTGTCAAACAAAAACTTCATATAGCCTTTTATTCTTTCCAGATTCATAGTAAAATGCTGTGAAAGTTTCAGGAAGATCGGTCCAAGGGTTTGACCTCCTATAAAGCACAAACAAACAAACAAACAGACAGACATTCATTTTTATATATATAGATTGAAAGCAGATTTATTATAATTAAAGTAAAATGGGGCGAAAAAGGGGGATTTGGTAATAAAAAATCTATGGCTACCTTACCTGTAGATAAAAACTATATAAAACTTTAGGTAAATACATATTACAAAAAAAGTATTTTGTATAGCAAACATTGTTAGTGGTATAAGTAAGTATCTGAATTAAAAAAGGGGGCGGTGAAGTGGGCGTGGTTCATAGTAATATAGCGACGTTAACAGTATTAAGAGCAATATACTACCAAATAAAAAATAATCCGTTGGAAGGAACAAATTTGTACAGAGAACAAAAAGTTTAAAACTTAAATTTGGCGTGAAAAGGGGCGTAAAAGGGGGCGTGGCGTAAGAAATGTTTATTTCTACCTCGCCTGGAGTATAATGTGTATACAATTTGAAGTAAATCTGTTAAAAACTATATGGGAGCCATTACATAATTTTAAAAAAGTGGGCGTAAAAGTGGGCGTGGTCGAAAAAGTACCCTATTAATCATGCCAGAGTCCCAGTTAATTGCTGTGAAATTTTCAGTAAGATCGGTCCAGAGGTTTGGTCTCCTATAAGGTACAAACAAACAAATAAACAAACACACATTCCATTTTATATATAGCTTAAACCCGGCGCGTTGCTGCCGCGGCCCCGTTGCCAAACGCGAATAAAATGTTATCAGTGAAATTGTATGTGTAAATTGTGGTCGAATACTCAATTCCATGGCTGTGCGACCTATAACTCAAAAGCTGTAGAATTTCTCAAATTTTGGTTGCATGGGAGGTGACACGCCCCCTTGTCCAACGCCATACAAAGTTATCAGTAAAACTGCATGTGTAAATTGAGTTCGAATGCTGAATTCCGAGGCTTTGTTTGTTTTGTTTGATTGACTCAAAAGCTATTCGATATCGCAAATTTGGGTTGTATAAGAGGTGCCACGCCCCTTTGTCCAACTCCCATAAAATTTTATCAGTAAAACGCCACGTGTAAATTGTGGTCGAATTTCGAATTCCAAGGATGTGCGGCCTATAACTCCAAAGCTATTCGATATCTCAAATTTGGGTTGTATGGGAGGTGCCACGCCCCCTTGTCCAACTCTCACAAAATTTTATCTGCGAAGCGGCACGTGTAAATTGTCGAATACCGAATTCCGAGGCTAAGCGGCTTATAACTCCAAAGATATTCGATATCGCAAATTTGGGTTGTATGGGAGGTGCCACGCCCACTGTTAGTAGGAGGTTGAATTATACTTTACGACCTATTCTCATACCTACAAAATATACATACAAAATTTCATGAAAATCGGTCGAGCCGTTTCGGAGGAGTTCGATTACGTACCCCGTGACAGAAGAATTTTATATATTAGATTAAAAAATATGTGTTTTGAATTATTTTATGAATACAATAAAAAAAAAAAAACTTTAAAATTTGATATTTTAATATTCATCAAAATCATACTGATTAGCCATAAATGGATTTTGTACCCCTTTCAAAATGTTTTAAAAAATTTTTTGAACCAACCACAAATTAATTCAGTGAATTTTATGTGTTTTAGTGTTACACGCAATTAAGAAATTTAATCATTTTCACACGCACACATACAAGCGATGATTGTACATACCATAAAGAGACAACTGCGCCTAGTTGTAGGCAATAGCAATAATAATAGGTCTGTTCCCGTACTCGATTCAAGTAACTTGAAGTTGCTAGAAAGCGTTATTTTACAAATTATTCTAGAGAGAGAAGAATAACATGCAAAATGTTACTCTCTATTCTTTTACAATTACTTGAAGTTAGTACGGGAACAGACATAATATTATATTAGGGGCACTTTACTTTTATGCGTGTAGCGTAAATTTGAACTAATCAATTTAGACTTTAGCAACAGCAGTCTGATATTATGACCTTGTATTACCTTAGCTAGTCTTTAAATAAATTAAGATAATAAGTGACAAACTTTGTGCTAAATTTAAGTGTATCTAAACCTTGTTTAACTGTATGCAAGAGAAATTTAAAAAATTATTATTAGCACATGCAGGATCCTTCAACACTTTTAGCATACTTAAAAAGGGTTTCTTAAATCTCGGCTATTTTGTTCCAATATTAAATTAGCGTAGAATAGAATTTTCAGTTTTTGCTTTTTTGAAATTAACCACAGTCAAGAAGTTTGTTCTTTAAACAAAAAAAAGTTTGTAAATATTTTTTGTTATAGAACCCTTTTTTTCAATACCAAGATATTAAAAACAACTTTTATATTTTAATTAAAATATTTAAGCCAATATAAGTTCACAAATAAATTCTGAATAGTAATAGTAAAATTTCAAGGTTTCGGATAGTTTTAAACAGATCTTCACATAATAAGTATAACTACCATTGAATATTTTCTGCATAAAAATGAGGCTTGTCAAGTTCTGAAACTCTGCAGAAACGGGACTTCTTTCCATTTCCATAGCTTTGATAATTTCATGCAGTCCCGTTTCTAGGGAACAGCGGAAGCATACTAAGCATGCTGAAACTCACTTATTGAAGATTTATAAAATTTTGAAACTGACGAAAACTTTCAACGCAAACTTTCGACAGTGACAGAGATTCGGAAAAGACAGAGATACGAAACCTGTGCGTAGAGGACGGCTGGAAAAATAGACCCTGAAGAAGATTCACTCTTATCATTATTTAATAAGTGCTTTGACGTTGTTATCAATCAGTTGAAAGCACGCTTTAAACTGGACTTTAAATCATTGCAACCATTTTCAAAACCTTTCGAACTAACGAAAAAATGGGATATTCTATTAGCAAAATCATTCTTCGAAAGGCAAAAAATTTAAACTAAAAGCCAAAACATGTTTTTTTTGGCAAACTTTTAGTGATTTCGAAATCGTTTTTTCAAATGTGATACCTATGCTATGATAGAAGATATTGAGACAATTGGCTGCAGTACAGCTGTGGTAGCTGAAGCTTCCTTTTCTGCATTGTCGTGAGTTGGAACAATTAATCGCTTTTGAGTCGGATGAAGTACGAAGAGCTTAAAAAGATTTTAGGGCTTCCTTCTAACTTTATTTATTATCAAACCAAAACCTTTTTTCTGTTATACCTTTATATCATTTTTTAGTTGTAATGTATATAAAATACTAAATCTCTGTAAATTGTGCAATAACTTTAAAAAAAAAAATTTTATAACGTTTTTAACTACAAATAAAGAAATAATTAAAATTAAAAGATTTTAGGGGCAGGATGGTTTTCGAGGCCGAAAAAAACAGATTTTTGCGTTTTTTTTTCTCAGTTCTGAGTGAATATAATTCTTCATTTTTTTTACACATTAAAGCGCTATCTTTTGAGAATATATAGAAAAAGTAGTATCTTTTTGAAATTTCATAAGGTACATGAGTATAATGAAAGAAAAATTTGTTCATATGCTATCAGGATTTGATCATAATAAAATTATAATCTTGGAATTGGAAACTTTCAGTAATAAAGATGGTTCGCCATATTTCTACGGTCGTGACGAACGCAAGGACTATTGTATAATAAAATAAAAAAATGTTCATACTAGTTAAGTAATCAACGAAACGTTGATACGAAAAAATGAATTGAAATTGTTTTAATTGCATTTAAAAATTTTGATTAAAAAGCCTACTTTTACAAACATATAATTTAATAAAAAAATCACTTCTTACTTTGGGCTTTCTGTGCTTCTTTTGGTATAGTTATCATAGGAATTAACAAAAAAAAAATTACTTTTAGGGATTATAAGTCCACTGACTACGGCTCATTGTTTAGTGACATGTCTACTATTAACTGGTCGAAGTGTTGGTTAATAAGTTCTGTTAATTAGAAGCTAGGGTATTTTATGAGTTGAATTTTACAACTTTTTGACTTGCATGTGCCTGTGGTCACTCGCCGAGTAACTAACATTAGCTGTCCCTGGTTCACATATAATGTGAAATTAGTCCTCAAAAAACGTAATACAACTTACAATCTTTAGAAAAGAAATCCCACAACATCAAATTGGGAACAACACAAAAGTGCGAGAAACATAGCTAACTCTACAGTTAGATCAGTAAAGCGCATTTTTTATGTCCAAACTAAGTTCATCACAACCATCTAAAAAGCTTTGGAGCAATTTAAAACAAGCTGATGTATGCAGTGAGAAATCCAACGTTTGCCGAATTGATCCTAATACCCTTAACGAATACTTTATTGCCAGCTCTACGTCTCCAAATAATGGGCTTGCATATAATCCAAGGCCTTTAAGTTCTGAATCTCTAAGTAATTTTTAGTTTGTTGCTATTGACGAAAGTGATGTAGGCCGGTGTGTTAATAAAATAAAATCCAACGCAACGGGTGAAGATGGAATATCAATTAAGTTTATTAAAATTATTTTACCATACATCATCAGCCCCCTCACCCACATATTCAATCATTGTTTCACAAGTTCATGCTTCCCTGATTTTTGGAAAGTAGCGACGATCATTCCCATAGCGAAAAAAACTAATGCTTGCGATCTGTCTGATTATCGTCCTGTTAGTCTATTGTCATCCTTGTCAAAAGTTTTTGAGTCTCTCATGGCAATGCAAATCTCGGAACACATAAAAAGATTTGACCTTTTGTCCCCATTTCAGTCTGGTTTTCGACCAGGACATAGCTGCTCTACAGCAATAGTAAAGATCTTAGATGACATCAGAGTGTCTTATGATTTGAGGCGCATAAACTTGCTCTGTCTCTTAGATTTCTCCAAGGCATTTGAGTCTGTTGACCACTCAATTCTGTGTCAAAAACTTGAGGTTAACTTTGGTTTCTCTAGCATGGCGGTCCGTCTGTTAAAAAGTTACTTGATTGGAAGGTCTCAACGAGTTAGGGTGGGAAATAGTCTGTCCGCTTTCAGTTGTTTATCCTGTGGAGTGCCTCAAGGCTCAGTACTTGGTCCGTTGTAATTTTGAATGTTTATCAACGATATATTCATCATATGTCGTCATGTTACCATGCATGCATATGCTGATGACCTGCAACTGTATTTAGATAGTCCTATTGACCTTGTTGTTAATTTATGTGTTAGGACGAATGAGGATTTAAAAGAAATAATGAAATGGGCTGATACATATGTTTTGCCTATTTCCAAAGCAAAATATTCTGCTTCCAATATACCAACTATTTCTTTAAACGGTGTTGGGCTAAACTTTGTTGGCAAAGTTAAAAATCTAGGATATCTTATTAACTCGTCACTTTCTTGTGAGGATCACATTAATTCTGTTGTTTCTTAGGTCTACTATGCCCTTCGGAGCTTAAGATGGACCGCGTCATTTGTACCTGTTGATACTAGAAAAAAAATTAGTGCTCCAGCTTATAGTGCCAATCATTTCATATTCAGATATTGACTATAGCAAACTTTTAATAACGCCGTAAGATATGTATTTGGCCTTCGTAAATTTGACCGCATCAGTCACTTGAGCAGCAAAAGACTCGATTGCAATATTTTCAACTTTCTTGATGCGAGGAACTGCATATTTTTGCATAAACTGTTACACACAAAGACACCTACATACCTTTTGGAGAAGTTACAATTTTGTAGATCAACCATAAATATGAACTTGAGAATTCCATTATTTAATTTTGTAAACTCCAACAGACTATGTTTTGTAAACGCCGTCAGAATTTGGAACTTGCTGCCTTTAAGAATAAAATGTATTCAAAATTATCGCAACTTTAAGTATGAAATTTTACTACACTTTTCCTAATAACTACTATTACTTTCTTCATCTTTTGGTATAAGAATAATTTTTAGCTAATAATATTTTGATCAATTTGATAATTTAAATTTAATACTTATATAATTTTATTAATCTAAATAACTTTATTCAGTTGCTAATCTTCTTGTTGATAATAATATATTAAATTATTAATTAATTTTAAAATTAATTTATTAATTTTAATTAAATCCTTAAGTATTTGTTTTAAACTATATGCATTTATCAGTTGTCTTTATTGTTGTTATTATGTTATTCTTACTGCATTTAAAAGACTCTGTCTTATATGTGAACATTATTCCTTAATAAATTACACATTACAAATTTAAAAAAAAAAAAAATCCAAAAATATTTTACTTTCTGTATATTATAATATTTACATCTGAACCTAAAATATCATGCATATAATGCACCCTCTCATAAAAAAAAGTTTAAATGTAGAAAAAACACCATACAAGTTAAGATTTCATATATTTATATATAAATACTAGCTGAACCCGGTGTGCTTCGCTACCCCCTCGTTTAAAATAAAATTAAAAGTATTTATGTATTTACAAAAATTTATTTATTTAATTTAATTATTGCAATGCTTCGCCTCTTTTTTTGTTGTAAACCAATTAGAATTCAGCGCTGAATCGCATGTAATTTGCTTCATGCTCCCCCTTTTTATTTTTAGACCAATCAAAAAGCAGCAATTACACAATCAGCTGTTTCGCAGTCTGTTGTGGGAGAATGAGAATGGGGTTACCCCACTCTCTATTTTAATTAACACGTATTATAAAATCAGCTGTTTTGAAGACAGTGGTAGAAGAAAGAGAATTGAGCTACCCCACTATTTTAATTAATATGTATTTTAATGATTTTAATGACATGATTTGTGGTATAGCCGTTAATAAACGTAGTAAAAAAAGTAGGTGCAGAAGTGTGCATGGTCGAAAAATATTATCATGTAATAAGTATTCCTGAGTCAAAGCTGAACGCTGTGAAAATTTAAGATCGGTTATCAGGTCCAGCCTCCAATATATCGCAAACAAAGGGGCGTGCTCCGCCCACTTTTCTTTTGGTACGTATTTCTATTCATGCTAATACCATATATAGCAAATACTGCCGCCGTTGGTCAAAAAATGCCCAAGATATGACGATTTTAAAATTTGGGTTATATGGGCGAGGCCACGCCCCTTCGTCCACTCACAACTTTATATAGTCAAGAATTTATTATTTCGTAAGAATATCCTATTGTGAAAATTTAATGATGATCGGTACAGTAGTTAAGACTATATTGCGATTTTTAATTTTCCTAAAAAGGGGCGTGGTCCCACCCACTTTTCTCCTGGTACGTATTCCTAACTATGCCAATACCATATGTACCAAATAGCATCAACGTAGGTCAAAAAATGCCCAAAATATGGCGATTGAAATATTTAGGTTATATGGGCAGTGCCACGCCCCTTTGTCAAATAAAAACTTCATATAGCCTTTTATTCTTTCCAGATTCATAGTAAAATGCTGTGAAAGTTTCAGGAAGATCGGTCCAAGGGTTTGGCCTCCTATAAAGCACAAACAAACAAACAAACAGACAGACATTCATTTTTATATATAAAGATTGAAAGCAGATTTATTATAATTAAAGTAAAATGGGGCGAAAAAGGGGGATTTGGTAATAAAAAATCTATGGCTACCTTACCTGTAGATAAAAACTATATAAAACTTTAGGTAAATACATATTACAAAAAAAGTATTTTGTATAGCAAACATTGTTAGTGGTATAAGTAAGTATCTGAATTAAAAAAGTGGGCGTAAAAGTGGGCGCGGTCGAAAAAGTACCCTATTAATCATGCCAGAGTCCCAGTTAATTGCTGTGAAATTTTCAGTAAGATCGGTCCAGAGGTTTGGTCTCCTATAAGGTACAAACAAACAAATAAACAAACACACATTCCATTTTATATATAGCTTAAACCCGGCGCGTTGCTGCCGCGGCCCCGTTGCCAAACGCGAATAAAATGTTATCAGTGAAACTGTATATGTAAATTGTGGTCGAATACTCAATTCCATGGCTGTGCGACCTATAACTCAAAAGCTGTAGAATTTCTCAAATTTTGGTTGAATGGGAGGTGACACGCCCCCTTGTCCAACGCCATACAAAGTTATCAGTAAAACTGCATGTGTAAATTGAGTTCGAATGCTGAATTCCGAGGCTTTGTTTGCTTTGTTTGATTGACTCAAAAGCTAGTCGATATCGCAAATTTGGGTTGTATAAGAGGTGCCACGCCCCTTTGTCCAACTCCCATAAAATTTTATCAGTAAAACGCCATGTGTAAATTGTGGTCGAATTTCGAATTCCAAGGATGTGCGGCCTATAACTCCAAAGCTATTCGATATCGCAAATTTGGGTTGTATGGGAGGTGACACGCCCCCTTGTCCAACTCTCACAAAATTTTATCTGCGAAGCGGCACGTGTAAATTGTCGAATACCGAATTCCGAGGCTAAGCGGCTTATAACTCCAAAGATATTCGATATCGCAAATTTGGGTTGTATGGGAGGTGCCACGCCCACTGTTAGTAGGAGGTTGAAATATACTTTACGACCTATTCTCATACCTACAAAGTATACATACAAAATTTCATGAAAATCGGTCGAGCCGTTTCGGAGGAGTTCGATTACGTACCCCGTGACAGAAGAATTTTATATATTAGATAAATATATATAAAATGGGAAGATATTAAATAATATGTTAAAGTAGTTGTAAAAGTCTGTAACTATTAATCATTTAAATGAATTTAGAGAAGTAATTGAAAGCTTGATAGCAAAAATACAAACAAATTAATTTAATTCGTTTTTATGATCTATTGAATAATTACATGAATTAAGATTATGAGCTTTAGATCAAGTGAGTTTTCAAGAAGGCAACAACAACAACAACAACTCTGTATAGAGTCAATTTTAATTTCATATTCTGAGGAGTCTGTCTGTCTTTTCGTCGGAATATTCCACACATTCTGAACTTGGCACTTGTAGATTGCTAAAGTTGCTTGTTTTATAAGATTTAAGACTTATTAAGCTGGTAACAAAGATGCATTTTTTTAGGTAAGTCCCAGTAGGAGACTAGAACTTATGATTTCTGTGCTATGACAGAGGAGCTTATGCACGGTAACGGGCATATAATAGGGGAAGTGCATGTATCTTGGGCCGATTGTACCTTGGTCCAAAGGCTACTTTTTCATATTTACCATCTCTAACAAAAAAGTGTTGTACTACCATTCGTTCTGTTAATTTTCTTGACATTGGCAATGCTGTTATTGTGCCGCTTTAGTTCATATTTGCTCGTCAGCTAATCAACAACAAAATTAGCACGTGGTTCGAAAATTTTTGTGCAGTTTTTCATAGTTTATATATACGAACGCGGATATCTTTCAGTGCTGAGAATCAATTACAGTAGATCGGTAAGGTTTATTCTTTAATTATTTTACTTTGAAAACTTGATTTATTCGAACAAAATAAAGTTTTGAACATTTTGTAAATTGTGTGCCTGACGTGTACTTGGACCAATGCTTGGAATGTACCTTGGGCCGGTCCAAGGTACAATATTTTAAAGGAAACTTTTATTATATATATTATAGAAACATGCCAAGAAGTAAGACTGGACACCATCGATGTCCTATAAAGGTAACAGACTTATCCGCAGCAGTCGACGACGTTGTGCAAAGAGGTTGTAGTGCTACATCTGCTGCAAAATCGCACAAAATCTCAAAATCAACTTTATTGCGCCATTTGGCAGCATCCGTGCTTCAGAAAACAAATCGTTCAAATACACGACCAAAATTGGTCATAAAAAAGTATTCAACAGCGAAGAGGAGGGAATGTTGGCTACCTACCTTAAAACTGCTGCAAAGTTGCATTATGGGCTATCTAGAAAAGAGTGCATGAAGCTTGCATACCAGTTTGCAGAAAAAAACAAAAAGAAGTTTCCTCAGACCTGGGTCGAAAATATTGCTGCTGGTAAGGAATGGCTTAATGGATTTTTGAAAAGAAACCCAACCATATCGTTGAGGAAACCAGAAGCCACCAGCATGTCGCAATCGACAAGCTTTAACAAAAAAAAATGTCGCAGATTTTTTTGAAAACCTCAAGGAGTGTCTAAGACGCTACAAATTTTCCCCAAGCCAAACATATAATGTCGACGAAACAGGAAATTCGATCGTTCACGTTCCACCAAAGGTACTTGCTGCTAAGGGAGAAAGGCAAATAGGCCGCATGACATCGGGTGAGCGGGGTTCCAACGTAACGATGATCGCTGCAATTAACGCAATTGGCAACCATGTACCCCCGATGCTTATTTTTCCTCGAGTGAACTTCAAAGAACACATGATGAAAGGAGCACCTTCTGGATCTATTGGCGCAGCAACTCAATCGGGATGGGTTAACGAGGAGTTGTTTTCAAAATATTTTGATCATTTTGTAAAACATGTAAAGCCGTCCGCTGAAGAAATGGTTCTTTTAATAATGGACAACCATGACAGCCATATTTCACTTCGAGTTATTGATGCTGCTAAAAGTAATGGTGTAATGCTTCTAACTTTACCACCTCATACATCACATAAGCTCCAACTGCTTGATAGATCTGTTTTTGGACCATACAAAAAAATTCTATAACAGTGTGGCAAATGATTGGATGTTCAATAATCCAGGAAAACCTATTACCATTTATGATATTGCTGAATTAATTGGTAAATCATACACATTATCATTTAATACGCAAAATATTGTAAAAGGATTTGAAGTATCTGGAATTTGTCCATTGAACGAAAATATTTTTGGAGAAGACGAATTTTTATCTGCTTATGTGACAGATCGTCCCTTTGCAAATCAACATGTAACAGCACCAGAAAGTCCCTCACAAAATCAAGGTAATTGCCTTTTTACAGTGGAGGACTCGAATTATGCATCTGCAACAGAACTTCAAGAGGATGAAGCGATCGAAACTTGCGCAGAAAATCAAGGTAGGTAATAATTACTATGCTTCACATAAGATTCTCAGCAGCAACCGTTTTTCAGTGATATTGCAATCTGGAGTTACGTCGCCACATATAATACGGCCATTTCCAAAAGCAGCAGCAGAATATTGACAGATACTCCTGAAAAAGAAGAAATATGGCAGACAAAAACCAAAATCAAATCAGAACGGGCAAAAATTAAGACTGTCAAAAGGAAACTCCGAGATAATAACTCAAGCGCATCCTCAGATATTGAGAACTCTACTCCGAAGCCGAGAAAGAAATTATTACGGAAATCTAAGGCGGATTGCAAGTTCTCTGTGGCACTTGCTCAGTGCGAAAACTCTGACTTTAGTGCTGAAAGCGACTTTTCGATAGAAGAAATATTTAGAGCCTGCGGATCTAAGCGTGGCTTCCCTTGAATATCCACTTTTTGCTTATTTTAATTAAATTTTTTTTTGTGGTTCAAGGTACAATACACCATGACCCGAGGTACAATGCCTGATTGTACCTTGGACCACTTTGGCTTTCTGAATAAAAATATTTATAACTTAAATTCAAATCGGATTTTCAAATTTTTCTTTCTTTACCATAAAAGCTAATGAATCAGACAATAGTGTGTAGATGTTATATTAAGAAATTAGGGGTTCTTTTAGAGCCGAGAAATGATTTAGCGCAAAGCGGTCCAAGGTACATGCAATTCCCCTACCATGGGTAAAATTCAAAACACAATTTTTTTTATTTCTTCGGAAAATTCTTGAAACTTGTTTGAGTTATAAAATTAAAGTTGTGTCAATTCTTGTAATTTTAGCACTTTTCTCTAAATTGTTAAAAAAAGCCAAATCTGTTTGTCCCATTTGTTTATCTTCGGCAGAAATGGAAAAATCAATTTCAACATTTAAAAATTCGCCGTTTTCGTTAAAAAAAAAACAATTCAACTTCCTGCCACTTTCAATTAACTTTTTTCCTACCTTTGAGGAATAAAAACCAATTATTTTTTAATATTACGTCTATAAATGCTGCACTGATATCCTGTAAAAAAATTTTAATTTATTGACCATATAATCTAGGAAATCTATTGATTTTGGAACAACTTCTCCATATTTAAAAATAGTCTTTTCCCGATAAACAACTTGCTTATAAAACATTATTTGCGCAACACAAAAAAAAAAATTGGAGGGGGATATTTAGGAGTTCATATTTTTTATAGGATTTATATAAAAATATTCAACTCAATTTGTGAATTTCTTTAAATTTAAATAAAATAAATAAGCCATCAAAATTATGTTCTTCATATAAAATCGAATTTTTAGTTTCAAAATATCTGCTCTTCTAAAATATCTCCAGTTTTCTCTTAAAAAAGCTCTGTCTACGATATATGTGCCTAAAGGAACTCTTAAAAAAAATACTCCCCATTGAACTCTATTCTTACATAAGCGATAAAATTCACTTTTAGTTCACCCAATTTTATGACACAGACGAATTAGCGTCCCGACCCAAACAACTCAGGCAGTGTTGCACGCACACAGGCTGCGGCCCACAAAAATAAAATCCCTACATTTCACATTTTGACACCTTCAACGATACAGCCAAGCAGATAATGTCAAAAAATTTGTATGAAAATAAATTTCATGCAAGACAAACAATAAAAATGCAATATCTTGCAAACAGATGGCTTACTAAGCTGCAGTGGAAAAAAGAGATGCCAACATAAGACGTTGGCTGGAGTGTAAGCGTTATCCTAAAAAGATATTACAAAAAAAGCAAAAAAATTACAGCGACTCATAAAATATCGGATAAAAATTTGCTAAGCTGAAAGCAGGAAAAAGTGATAAATTTATATATTTTTTCCTCTTTTGTTGCTGTTATAAGCTAAAAATTATGTCAGGAATGACCTAAAAGGAACAAAAATAGGAAAAAAAACTTGTAAGCAAAAAAAAAAAAAAAACTTGCAATGTGTAAGCAAAAGTGAAAGAGTAGAATTTTGGAAAAAATATGAGCGTGATAAAGAAATAAAAGTGAAATCACGTGACATATTTAGTGTTGTAGTGTTAATAAATTCAAGACTTAACCCAATTTGGCATAATTGTCTGTGAGTAGTAGCAGAGAAAAAAAAATTCAAAGCGTATTTTGACACAGTGACCGCGTTATGATGAGCAATTTCCTTAAATTGCTTGTCAAGCTTTACAAATGTGTAGAGTTTTTGTTTAGCTGTCACTTTTGATCCGACCAAATAACTTTAAAATCTTAAACACTTCATTTCGAGAAAAAGCTGTGACAATTATGGCAAGTTTAAAAGCAAGTTTAACTGTCATTATTTTTCACAACTTGCAAGAAGCAAAAAAAAAACTTACAACTCTTATTACTGTAAGTCAAGTTCTAATTTTTTTGATAACTACAATAACAATTAACTACATGCAGAGCTGCTGCGGTCTAAATGTGTTGTTCGCAGCAGCACATCTTCAAAAGGCATAATAACGAGAAGTGAAACAAAAAAACTTAAGTTGAGCAACAGTGAAAACCTCAGAAAAGTGAAATCTTAAATTACACTCTCAAAAAAAATTAAAAAAAAAAATAAATAAAATAACTTCAACATATATTTACAAAACATGCTGTCTGCGGTTCTAAGTGATATATATTCATATTTTGTTGTTATTTTATGCTGTGGCTTAGCATGTATTTGAGTGTGTGAATGCGTGCGTGTGAAGATTCTGTTGTGACCCAAAGAACTTTGACTTGTTGCCGTTGCTGGAGTTGATTAGGTTTGCTTGTTCGAATAATTGGATGCCGCAAAGTTTTGCACATTCGGTATCTAAACTCAAAGCAAGTTTTAACAACTTTTCCTTTAAACTTTTTCGTATAAGCCGTCATTTTGAAGACAGGAATTTATTAACAATAAAATTACACTAATTTGAGTTAGTCTTTTGGACCAATTTGAAATAACTTTAAACAATTTTTAATTTCAAGCTTTTTAAATGGAAATGGCTTGAACTCCGCAATTAAATTTTACTGACATAAATCTGAAATACATCAATTTCTGTAACCACTTCCATGTCAACCATTATATATCATTATAATCTCCAATAATTTGCAAGCTATGCACATATTTGAAAAAGTAGCGCAATATTTTCAATAAATAACTAAGATGTTTTTCTGCAAAACTGCATTTCCTTGTTTTACTTTCACTTTCATTTGCATGCAAGGAAATTTGTTACACTTATCAATGTTACGCATTTAACAGCAATTATGAGGCAGCATTCAACAGCTCACACTGCCAACTATGCAACACACCCAACCTAACGTATTAACATTCCAACTGTAAGCAGCAACACTAACAATTTTCAGATCAATGAAATTCCAGCAAAAACTATACATCAACTGCAGAGTTTAACTAAAAATTGCTGAAAAAAAAACTTTTAATATTTTACTTATATTATTGCTGTAGTTTTTGCATGTTGGCAGCACTGGCCTAGTTGTAGGTTGTCACACTGCTGTCGTTGTTCATTTTCGGCTGATTGTCATAAATTTGTTGTCGGCAATTTATTTCTTGCTGTTGCAAATGAAAAGTTATACGCTGTCAGTTCCGAAAAATTGTAGCATATTTTTAGGAATTTTAAAATGAAAAATAGCACAAGTTGTGGTATTAAGTAAAGAAAAATGCAATAACAACTTCCCAGTTGGAAAAGAAGCCCTGCTGCATGTTTGCCGGCAACATGCCTTGGAAGGACAGGAGACATGCTCGCCTCCATACCCTCAATATATTTTTTGTATAGGCATATCCTAAGCAGGCATATCTGCCAAATGAACTGCCGTAGCAGCAATGCAGCATGCATCTTATGGTATGAATGCAGAAGGTATACATGTCTGCCAAATGAACTGCCCTAGCAGCAATGCTGCATGCATCTCTCGGCATTAATGCTGTATTCATACCATGAGATGCATGCTGCATTGCAGCTACGGCAGTTAATTTGACAGACATGCCGGCCTAGGACATGCCTATAGAAAAAAGATATAAGTGGGTATGGAGGCAAGCGCATGTCTGCTGAATTTCCAACTAATGTTGCCGGCAATTGAAAAATTACCATTATCCGGAGACGAACCTCGGCCACGTAAGTGTAAGTGCATATGCTCATAGTAGAACTAGACAAGGAAGTGTTAGGGCTGAATGTGTTCTCTTTATGTGTTCTCTTTAACTGTAAAACTCAGCCATTTTGGTATTTTTACCAATTTTTGCTTTCATATTACTTTCTCATTGGTTGCTGATTTTGTATGAAATGTCAACTTCGTTTTGACAGTTTCGGTCACCGGCTCTCAGTCCTAACACTTCCTTGTCTAATTTTGCCATGCATATGCTTATCCATTCGCTTTGTTATTATAAGCAATTAATGCAAAAAAACAAATATGTCTCTGATGGGATTTGAACCCACTACTCAAGATTCCAAAAAACATGAATAAAAACTAAAAAAACTAAACTGAGCCATTCGCACTGTTGTGATGTCGTTGAAATAATATACATAACAACATTTTTGCTATCAAAAGTGTTTCAACGAAAACACAAAGTTTAGGCGAATTACAACAATCATGAAAATATTGAAGTTGTTGTCCCTTAAAATTTACTGGAATTTTGCATAAGCAAAGATGATACTTTATAATGACACAGTTGTTATTATACTAATATTGTATGTATTTATGTTGTGCGATAAAATAACTTAGTTCTTACTTTACTGATGCTTTTTGTAAATAAATAATAATAATAATGATAATAATAATGCACAGCACTTAAAAGAAAAGAGGAAGTTTTGAACATTTGAAAAAATAGACATGCCTTCCATCGGCAGGCCTGCTTTGTTTTTCATCTGGGTTCCTACTGTGACATAAATGAGCAACAGAAATGCTTTACACTTAAAAGCATTTCCGGTTAACTAAACCGTTAGAGGATGCATGAACAATTATGCTGTTCAACTCACAAATTTAGAGGAAGCAAACATATTCAGAACAATTCAAACTGTTGAGGAATAAAAAAAAGGAGAATGCAACATTTTGTGGTCTCAAATGAATTAATGCTTCCTAAAAAACTTGCGAGAAAGGAAAGGATAGAAAATTAACACAAAAATCATTATTAAACTAAGAGAATAGTATGCATAAATATTAATGAATGAATATGCATATGAATATGATAATGAATATACTTATGAATGTGAATATGCATATGAACATAAATACAAATTCATGAATATTCATATGAATATGCCGTTTAATACGAAAAGGTATTTGAATATGAGCCTATGGATATAAATTTAAAGATGAAGATGAACATAAGTGTGAAAATATATATGAATATAAATATGAATTTTTATATACAACTTATGAATATTTATGTGAATATTCATATCAATAAAAATTTTAATTCGAATAAGAATATGCTTATGAATATAAGTATGAAAATTAATATAAATTTGAATATAAATGTGAAGAAGAATATTAATATGAATTTGGATACGAAATTAACATGAATATGAATATAGAAACACATATGCATACGAATATAAAAATACATTCATTCATTTATGAATATGAACATACTTATGAACATACATATAAATTCATATGAATATGGATATAACATTTGTTTTCATATGAATATGTTAATTAATTTGAATTCGAAATTGCATTTTAATATTCAGATAAGCATTCATATTCATATGAATTAATAAATATAAATATGAATACGAAAGTGAATATCAATATCAATATTAATATGCATATGAACATGAATAAGAGTATGAATAAAATATTGATATGACAATAATTATGAATATGGGTATACCACAGAAAAGTCTACCGTGAACAAAAAAATTTAATTTTATTAAAAACGTATTATTTTAGGATATTATCTAAGAGAAATATTTTCATTGTATTAATTTAAGCAACTTATACATAAATTCATTTACCATGGTGATCAAATCGTCTGCACTGTTTCACAAATGTAGTTTTTCTTTTTCGTAAATGTTCAGTAAATGTTTCGTAAACTTTCTTGTTTTAGTAAAAATGGAAGGCGTTGGGCTAAAAATAATGGAAATATGCTTGAGGCAAGAAGAGGACAATATATAAAATTTGTTTTTTAATTGCTTAATTACATGGTTACTTAACTACCTAACTAATTAATTACCCAATCGAACTACAATGGATTTTTAAGTATTGTAACGTGATTAAAAAAAACCAGAGAAGATTTTTAAATATGATCACTTGGAAAAGAAATTTATGTTATTTCAAACCCTTCTATACAAAATTGTATACAAAAAGTCTTGCCCAATTCAGAGAATTTTGCAAAATGTTGTTATCCAAGTCAAAAATCACTTCCGTCTTTTTTAATGTAACGCCAGTACATATTTTTGCTTATATCTTCAAATCTTTATAGTCGATTATTGTCATTGTTTTAACATAATATTGAAAAAGTAGACATCTTCAGTTGAAAAAATCTTCATTATATTTTTTCATACAAATCGTACGTAACGCTAGTTTGGAAATGCCCATATGCATTTGAGCGTCAAATATGAAATTGTTGAATATGACTATGAAATTAATATGAATTTGAATATGAATTATGAATACAAGTATGGGTATAAATATGATTTAGAACATGAATATGAACACGAATGAGAATATTAAAATTAAAATTAATGTAAATTTTACCGTAAAGTCAAAAATTACCGTAAAGTCAAAATTTTGAAAAATAATAATATTTGGTCAGTTTCTGTGTAACTTAAATCGGAATATCTCGCAATGTGCTGGTTCGATTTAGTGTGTTTTATACTCCTTAGATAGACTGTTATACTTTAATTCTATGTATTACTTTAATTAAATAGCTTTTTAATAGATTTTGTACAATTATAAATTTCCAACACACTAATTTTACTTTAAAAATTTAAAAAAATTTTCGGACGATTTAAAAATGTCAAATTTAATTTTTTTCAAGATCCATGCGACGTGTAAAAGATTTGTTAAGTCGCCATTGATGTCTGGAAATTCTTTAAATATAAAATTAAAACCCTTATATATTTTTTTTTTGCAAAATATACTTTTATTTAAATATATAAAGAACACTGAGCTACGTTGCAAATTATTAAAATTAAATATTTTGATAGACTATTTTTGATAAACATAGGTACGCATGTATTTTGAAAATATAATTTGAAAAAATAGTAAGCACTTTTATGGCTTACTTAAAAGGGCTTACTTAATATGGTCATTTTCAAACTAGCGTTACGGACGATTTGTACGAAGAAGAATTAAAAAAAAAAGGAAGAATGAAAGTGCATAATTTTTAAAAAGGCTTTTTTATATTTGCTTAGTAAAAATAATGACAACAATCGACCCTAAGAATGCTAAGATAAAAGCAAAAATATTTGCTGGCGTTGCGGTACAAAAACCGGAAGTAATTTTTGACTTGGATTACAAAATTTGCAAAATTCTCTGAATTAGGCAAGAATTTTTGTATACAACTTTTTTAGAAGGGTTTAAAATAGCATAAGTTTATTTTCCAAGTGATCAAATTTACAAATCTTCTCTAAATTTTTTTATTAGGCTTTTTGATCTGGCGCTACGTTACTGACGTCACGTTACTTAAATTTCAATTGTAGTTCAATTGGTTAGTTAAGTAATTAGATGGTTAAGTAATTATGTAATTTTCTAACAAGAAAACAAATTTAATATATTGTCCTTTTCTTGCTTCAAGCATTTTTTCATTATTTTTAGCTAGCACCTTCCATTTCTACTAAAACAAACAAGTTTACGAAACACTTACGAAAAAGAAAAACTGCGTTTGTGAAAGAGTGGGAATGATTTGATCATCATGGAAAATGAATCTATGTATAAATTGCTTTAATTAATAATATTAAAATGTTTCTCTTAGAAAATATCATAATAAAATTTTTAATTTCTTGGTCACGGTAGACTTTTCTGTGGAAATGCCCATATATATAATATATATTATATATATACATATATAAGAGTGGAACTATTTTTTAACCTCATCGGCTTCATATGTTTTTAAATACTTCTTGTCAAAACAAATTTTTCTGCATCCTTAGTTTTTTCTGCGATATAACTATTGACTTTGCTCGATTGTTTTTGTATTTCATTGTCTTATTCTTTTTTCAGTGAAATTTTTGAAAAGTTTTTTGTAGCAAACCTCTTAATTTAGTCATAATTAACAACTTGTCATGAGTTCCCTATGATACCATACGCCATACGCGTTAGAAGATATTCGGGTTCAAAGTTCACCGAAATCGGTAATTCGCCAATATCTCCGCTCCTCCATGTCAGAAATAAAATATGCTCACAGCAAAATAGTAAATCAGATAATTATCTTCAAAAATGCCACTAACAGTTTTAACGTAAATATAAAAAATTTTTCGCTATGTTGTGTCAAAACAGTGCAAAGTGCAAAGAAAGTAGAAATTTTTTACTATGAGAATATTTTTAAAATTTTTAATTATAAGAAAGTTATTAGCAGAATTTTAATATTTGTTTGTCATTTTCTCACTTCAAAGATTGACCTCCGAACAACCTCATCTTCTAATTAATGTGTAAATATTACTAATAACTGCGTCCATTCTACGAATGTTTTTCATAGTTTTCAGCCACGAAAAGGATTCGTAGAATGGACGTATATTAGTTCATATTATGAATATTTTATTCGTATTCGTATATTGTATATTGTACGAATACATTTGTTACATTTACAAATGATCACAATATCTCTATTTGCTCTCATCCTTTGATGAAAAAACAGCAACCTTCTGGTCTTAACTTTAATATTTTAATACAACAACTTTAATAAATGCAATTTTAACAACAGCCCGATTACTTTATTTTTTCTCGAGGATTTGGCAAACGACAAACACAGACTGTTTGGCAAAACATGACTGACTTAATAGACAGATGGATAGACATGTTGAGAGGAATGGACAGACACATGCATGCGGTATGGCGCATGCAGCATGTTCAGGCATCTTCCTGAGGATGTGATACAGGATGTGCATAAATTTTTAAACAGTGCGGATAGCAACAACATTGAAAAAGTTGAAGTGGGTTCAACTACTCGAAGGCATTAAAAAATTCATTTTAAATATTCAACAGCTACAAGCTGAAGGAGGCTGTCAAGATGCTTCAACTGCAGCAAAAAATTGCTCAAAAAAAAAAAAAAAAAAAACGAAAAACCACAAACACCAACAACACGCCAAGTGTTTGCACTATTAAAGGATACAAACAAGTTGCTCGATGCCAGGCGGCAGGCGTTCCCATAAGATCCGTGAGCAAAACAGAAAAATATTTGCAATGAGTGAGGAAAGACATGCCAGCAACATGTTGAAAAAGGACTTGAAAATGCAACATGTCAGGAATTAACGATGAGCATGACTTCAAGCTGTAGGATATAATTTCTGGAATTTCTAAGGCTTTACATTCCTGACAGTTGTTAAGGCGAGCTTTTAGAAATTAATTAAAAAAAAAAACACTATTAGCCAGCCTCCAATACTTGTATGTACACACCAACTGACCAATTGTTTTGATAATGAATTAGTGAAAAGTAACTTTTGCTAGACTTTCGCTTTTTTAGTTTAAAGAAATTCTTTAATCTACAACCGAAAATAAAGTGAAAACCTTATTGAACCCTTGCATAAGCTTGTCTGGTAGTATCAATGATTCAATAAAACTGTCAAACCGTTAGACGACGACATGTCAATAAAATTTACTCCATGTATTGTTATTTTTTTTTTAACAACCATATTATAAGCTGACAATGTGTGCCCATTCTTTGGATCGTCGAGACTCGTTGTACCTTAAAAGTTGAGTAATCGGCAAAGTATGCCCAGGTGTGCGACATTGTAGACAACTACAAAAACAAAAATAACAAGAACAAAAAAATATAACGACAGCATAATTCCACTGTCATGGATTAAACTGCTACGTAATAAAGTACAAACAATTTGCTTGAAAAGTAGAAGTGGAAACATGAAGGAGCGGTGTTTGAAATGGCTTACAGTGAGTTGTTTTATACACAAAAATGAAGAAATTTTATTTCTCATAAGAAAACAATATTAGTATTGATCATAGAGCTTTTGAATAAAAAAGAGACAATATCAAGAATTTGTGGGATTTAAATCAGTTTAAATATTTCTCTTGAAGCGTGAGATATTTTTCGAGAAAACTTGGATTTTACGGACCACATCTCACAGTGAGATTTTTTTTATGTATGCTGTAAAGATCAAATTGGTTTTTTTGGTTTATTTTACAACAAAAAAAAAAAAAAAAATCTTCATACTAAATAAAAAAAAAAATACGCTTGCATTAAGAATTAAGAAAAATTAATTCAAAAGTTATAAGCTGCAGAAAAATAAGGCCCAAAAAGACTTAATCCCTTGAGACCAAAGGGTTATGACCAGGGAAGACAGAAATATGCACGAAAAAATCTAAAATAAGTATGCTAATATGCTCTAAAAAATGGCAAAATATGCCATCAAATAAGCACGAAAAATGTCGAAGTCGGAGTTTTATTATTCAAAATTTTATTCAATAGTTCATAAAAAAAAAAACAAAACAATAGCCCTTTCAAGGCGTAAAAGTAAATATTTCAGTTTAAATAAATTATAATTTTAAATATAAAGTAAAAATTTAATTCTATTTGAATCATTTAATGAATATTTTGTTTGGTAGCTCGAAGCCAATGTCAAAAGTCTCCTTCCGGACGAAGTCCATTATTTTATATGGTGCTTATAGCAAAAACAGTGTATTGCATTCAGCTATTACATTGAACAATTAAATGCATTTTTATATTATCAAAAAGAAATTTTCTACGATTTTCAGCCAACAATGTTTTGTATTGTGAGAAAGACCGCTCGACATCGCAGGATGTAGTTGGGCACCATATAAAATAAGGGACTTCGTTCGGAAGGAGACTTTCGGCGTATGGATCCATTGTCTGTGAGTTTTTAAACAAAATATTTTTTATACATATATAATATAATATCTCTTTATAAATATATATAATATCAAAGAAATTACAATGTTGCCAGATGTGAAGGAAGTATCAAAATTTGCCCGATTACAAGCTAAAATCTGTTCGAAAAGTTAAAAATATGTAAAAATATGCACAAATAAGCACAATCGTCATAAATATGCAAAATATTAACAAAACGTCCAAATATGCAAGAGCATATATTATATGCATTTGCATATAATTGTCTTCCCTGGTTATGACATATAGATTACTATATGACTCTATATATTTTTAAGTTATCGTTGCTTTAATTGCAATTAGTACGGTAGTTTCTACCTTGAATTTGGTTTTAGAAGCTTTATATAAACTGGCAGCACCGGCAAGCTAAGAGCTGATCAGCTGGAAGTATTATTTACAGCTTAAATATTTTGCTAATAAAAAAATTAAATAAAGTCGTTCCAAACGTAAAAGTAAGTTCTGAATTATGATGTGTTTTATTGAAAAATTACGGGTCTAGCAAATATTTCCAGTTGTTTTGCAAAATTTATACCAAATCGGTCTCTAGTAAAACTTTTTGCGATATTTTTTCAGACAGTCGCAGTTTTTTACCTTGCGATCTTTCTTGTAAAGAAAACTGAAATTTCAGTATCAATCTGTTAGATTTATATATTAATTTTCTAAATTTGTAACTTAACTGAATTAAACACATAAATTGCCTTTATTACCTTATTAAAAATACGTCCATACCCATCACATACCACAGCTGGAAAAATCCATAAAAAGTTTACTTGAGACCGATGGGGCCAAATATGACCCCACTAAATGGGGCTACATAGATAGGGCTCCGCAAATTTTTTCAAGCCTAATTTTTTTCTTTATTTGACCACGGAGAACTCGAATCGAAAGTAATTTTTTCTATTTCTCTAACGGTCTAGACTTCGGTCTCAAGGGGTTTAAGTGTAATTTTAGAAAAAGTGAACATTTTTATATGATAGGTACTAGCGGATATAAGTAACCTGGTACATATACACTAGAAGTTTTAATATATATAAATTTTAATATTTACTCCTCGTTTCAATGATTTTTATAATTGCTAATATTAAAGAAAATGTTGCATGGGAGTTTAAAAATTTCAGCATTTAACTTGCAAAGCCCTAAATTGCTTAAGAAATTATTTGGAATAATTTTATAGGTACATAACTGTTCAAAGTTATGAAATAACAAATTAAGTATTGAACAGAATAAACAAACGAGCTATAGACATTAAAGTTTGTGTCTTAAATGTATATTGCAGTAAGAAGAAGCTTTGAAAAAAATCCATTCTTTATTCTTGATTTATGTAACAGTTACTTAAAAGTTACTTAAAATGAAGACGCGTTAATATAATTAAATATTATTTATTTCTTTTGTACTTGCTTGTCTATCTTGTTTATAAATGAGACACAAAACATTTGAGTTTAGCTCATTCAACATACAGTGAGACACGAGTAAAAATATTAGCGCGCAAACAGCGGTCGAACAAAAAGTTGGGTCGAATAACGGCCGCACAAAGCCTAAATTATATTGTACGGCCGCTGCACAGTGGTTTGTCCCCATACCAAATATGCAATAAATAGATATAATAGTCGTAGAGACATACAATTTTGCATGTGAGTTAGATTTAAAAAAAAAAAACCATAAAGCAACAAAAAAATACGCCCGTCCACAACCACGCACACCTTCCATACAATAAGAAAATTTAAAACGCCACATTTTCCTTCAAATTGGCTCAATTTAAAAATAACTCGGTACGGAGATAGACATTTATTTATTCGCAGAATTGAAAAAAAAAATATTTTCGGTCACGCCCACTTCCTACACAAAATTTCTCTGAAGTGTACTTTTCACTAATTGCAGCTTTATCGTAAAATTGCATCTTAACAATATGAAATAGATGATGGAGTTTTTCTAAAAAAACATTTATTATATATTTATTTATATTTATATATTTATATATTAATATATTTATTATTTATATTTATTTATTTATTCCAAATAATCAATCAATAAAATTAGATTTTTTTATACAAAACGCATTTAGTTTTTCATTCATAAAAACTGTTTTGGCAGCTATTTTTTTTTTTAGTTTTAGTTTAAATCCAAAAACGGTGTGCTCACCGGTCAACACTGGAAGATAGTTATTCTCTGCCAAAAATGACATTAAACTATTTGTGAAATGTAAAAAGTTATTTGGCTTAAAAAGAAATTCGATGAAATCTAAAAATATTTACTTCATATTGTCTCTTTAAAACTAAAAATGTTATTTTATTTGAAATATACCTCTTGTTACCAAGAATATATTGAACGCTTTATTATATAACAACTTCGATAGTTTCTGTATAAAAATCCTGTAAATATTTCACCAAGACCTTTTGGAAACATGCTAATTAGACATGTCGATGACAATTCTTAAGAAATAAAATTAATTTATTTTTAGGAAGTCATAAATTTTAATATTTTTTTTCCACTTTGAAACCATTGTGCGCTGTACGCTCGTTGTATGGCACCAAATTTTTCAAAGTTTTTATTCAACAGCAAACGTATGCGAAACAACAAAAGCAAGCCTCACTTGGCGATGCTAATGTTGATAGTATCACCGTGTGTGGTGCAAAAAATTTTTTTTTGTGTATAAAATTAGTTAAAAAAGAGCTCCTCATTTTCATTCGATGTGAACTGCCGAGATTATTTCAAAATGGCCTCTGTACGCCCGCTTTTTGGCGAAAAAGTCATGCAAACAACGCTTGTACTACTCTTTACGGCCAAGAAAAATTTTTAAAATTAGGCCTTGTTCGGCCATTGTTTGGTCTTAGCTAAAAAAGTTTTAATTCTTACTCGGAGACAGAAATAAAGTAAAACAAAATAAAATAAAATAAAATAAAATAAAATAAAATAAAATAAAATAAAATAAAATAAAATAAAATAAAATAAAATAAAATAAAATAAAATAAAATAAAATAAAATAAAATAAAATAAAATAAAATAAAATAAAATAAAATAAAATAAAATAAAATAAAATAAAATAAAATAAAATAAAATAAAATAAAATAAAATAAAATAAAATAAAATAAAATAAAATAAAATAAAATAAAATAAAATAAAATAAAATAATATAAAATAAAATAAAATAAAATAAAATAAAATAAAATAAAATAAAATAAAATAAAATAAAATAAAATAAAATAAAATAAAATAAAATAAAATAAAATAAAATAAAATAAAATAAAATAAAATAAAATAAAATAAAATAAAATAAAATAAAATAAAATAAAATAAAATAAAATAAAATAAAATAAAATAAAATAAAATAAAATAAAATAAAATAAAATAAAATAAAATAAAATAAAATAAAATAAAATAAAATAAAATAAAATAAAATAAAATAAAATAAAATAAAATAAAATAAAATAAAATAAAATAAAATAAAATAAAATAAAATAAAATAAAATAAAATAAAATAAAATAAAATAAAATAAAATAAAATAAAATAAAATAAAATAAAATAAAATAAAATAAAATAAAATAAAATAAAATAAAATAAAATAAAATAAAATAAAATAAAATAAAATAAAATAAAATAAAATAAAATAAAATAAAATAAAATAAAATAAAATAAAATAAAATAAAATAAAATAAAATAAAATAAAATAAAATAAAATAAAATAAAATAAAATAAAATAAAATAAAATAAAATAAAATAAAATAAAATAAAATAAAATAAAATAAAATAAAATAAAATAAAATAAAATAAAATAAAATAAAATAAAATAAAATAAAATAAAATAAAATAAAATAAAATAAAATAAAATAAAATAAAATAAAATAAAATAAAATAAAATAAAATAAAATAAAATAAAATAAAATAAAATAAAATAAAATAAAATAAAATAAAATAAAATAAAATAAAATAAAATAAAATAAAATAAAATAAAATAAAATAAAATAAAATAAAATAAAATAAAATAAAATAAAATAAAATAAAATAAAATAAAATAAAATAAAATAAAATAAAATAAAATAAAATAAAATAAAATAAAATAAAATAAAATAAAATAAAATAAAATAAAATAAAATAAAATAAAATAAAATAAAATAAAATAAAATAAAATAAAATAAAATAAAATAAAATAAAATAAAATAAAATAAAATAAAATAAAATAAAATAAAATAAAATAAAATAAAATAAAATAAAATAAAATAAAATAAAATAAAATAAAATAAAATAAAATAAAATAAAATAAAATAAAATAAAATAAAATAAAATAAAATAAAATAAAATAAAATAAAATAAAATAAAATAAAATAAAATAAAATAAAATAAAATAAAATAAAATAAAATAAAATAAAATAAAATAAAATAAAATAAAATAAAATAAAATAAAATAAAATAAAATAAAATAAAATAAAATAAAATAAAATAAAATAAAATAAAATAAAATAAAATAAAATAAAATAAAATAAAATAAAATAAAATAAAATAAAATAAAATAAAATAAAATAAAATAAAATAAAATAAAATAAAATAAAATAAAATAAAATAAAATAAAATAAAATAAAATAAAATAAAATAAAATAAAATAAAATAAAATAAAATAAAATAAAATAAAATAAAATAAAATAAAATAAAATAAAATAAAATAAAATAAAATAAAATAAAATAAAATAAAATAAAATAAAATAAAATAAAATAAAATAAAATAAAATAAAATAAAATAAAATAAAATAAAATAAAATAAAATAAAATAAAATAAAATAAAATAAAATAAAATAAAATAAAATAAAATAAAATAAAATAAAATAAAATAAAATAAAATAAAATAAAATAAAATAAAATAAAATAATATAATATAAAATAAAATAAAATAAAATAAAATAAAATAAAATAAAATAAAATAAAATAAAATAAAATAAAATAAAATAAAATAAAATAAAATAAAATAAAATAAAATAAAATAAAATAAAATAAAATAAAATAAAATAAAATAAAATAAAATAAAATAAAATAAAATAAAATAAAATAAAATAAAATAAAATAAAATAAAATAAAATAAAATAAAATAAAATAAAATAAAATAAAATAAAATAAAATAAAATAAAATAAAATAAAATAAAATAAAATAAAATAAAATAAAATAAAATAAAATAAAATAAAATAAAATAAAATAAAATAAAATAAAATAAAATAAAATAAAATAAAATAAAATAAAATAAAATAAAATAAAATAAAATAAAATAAAATAAAATAAAATAAAATAAAATAAAATAAAATAAAATAAAATAAAATAAAATAAAATAAAATAAAATAAAATAAAATGAAATGAAATGAAATGAAATGAAATGAAATGAAATGAAATGAAATGAAATGAAATGAAATGAAATGAAATGAAATGAAATGAAATGAAATGAAATGAAATGAAATGAAAAGAAATGAAATGAAATGAAATGAAATGAAATGAAATGAAATGAAGTGAAATGAAATGAAATGAAATGAAATGATATGAAATGAAATGAAATGAAATGAAATGATATGAAATGAAATGAAATGAAATGAAATGAAATGAAATGAAATGAAATGATATGATATGAAATGAAATGAAATGAAATGATATGAAATGATATGAAATGATATGAAATGATATGAAATGAAATGAAATGAAATGAAATGAAATGAAATGAAATTAAATTAAATTAAATTAAATGAAATGAAATGAAATGAAATGAATTGAAATGAAATGAAATGAAATGAAATGAAATGAAAAGAAATGAAATGAAATGAAATGAAATGAAAAGAAATGAAATGAAATGAATTGAAATGAAATGAAATGAAAAGAAATGAAATGAAATGAAATGAAATGAAATAAAATGAAATGAAATGAAATGAAATGAAATGAAATGAAATAAAATAAAAAAATCACCTGAAATGTTCAAGCAAAAGTTAGTATATCTATCTATGTATCTATATAAATAAAAATGTAAATGAATGTTTGTAAAAAAGATCAAATCTTCAAAATTTTTGCAACTAAATGTTTTGTCATATGAAAAAAAAGTAGTCAGAAATGTAGTTTTTCCTTTGATCTGAAATAACTTATCTTCTTTAACGTCGGGAAAGACCGATGGGAAAGACCGATAAGAAAAACATTCGTGCAATTTCGAAGGTAAGGATGATGAAAAGGGTATCTCCTTCCCAAACTGTCTTTCTAGTCTGCTGTGTGATTGACTCTATACAGAGTTATTTATGGTGTTGACTTCTTCAAAAACTTACTTGATCAAAAAAGCTTAATCACAATCACAATTAACTAATCACAATTAATTACAAAAAGAAAACTTAATTGTTTTTTGTTATTTTGATCTCTAACTCAAACTAAACTTTAACGTTTTCATTTATGAATTTCATTCATACTTAAATGTAGAGAACTCACTGTGCGGCAATTGAATTAAGTGTGACTCAAGTTAATGGCGCGTCAAAGGTTTCTGGGGATCACATCTAAACGAACACTGACCAGTGGTTATTAATATAAATATTCAATATTTTTTAATTATCTTAATCGTGCAGTTACTGAACGAGTTCGAATAAAACCTTGACAGAGTTATACTATACAGACACGTTGAATAGTTCCAAAGAGCTACAATTAGATTTTTAATTAGATTTCGAATTTGTTTATTCATATAAAAGAGTATAACGCCATGTTAACTATTCTATAAAAAAAAACCCTCATAAATCTTGCAATTTTTCCGTAGAACAAGAAATTTGCGTGTGTCGACACCACTCCAAAAATCCGACAAAACCTGAACAAAACTTTGAACTACGTTTGTTTAAAAAAAAAACAATAAAAAGCAACTAAATGCCGAAAAAATCACACACATAAAAGGCGCGCGCACTCCTTAGGCACAAATTGAAGGACATTAACACGCATGTTATTTGTCCAAGTTGTCTCTGTTCTTCAATTATTTTTTATATTGAAAGACTCTGTTTAACATTGAGCCATATATGTTGGCAGGACATCCAGCTGCGCCTTATTTGCTTAACAGCGGCGGTGTGTTGAGTGGAAAATTTATTAAGAACGAAAGCGTTTGACGCTTTAAATTAGCAGACAGTGAAGCAAATTATACAAATTTTTCTCTGAAACGTTGTATTTCCATATGTAGCACATTATGACACAAGGATGTGTGTCTAGCAAATTAGTTCTGCTCCATTGTGGCGAAACATGCTTTGTGCGTGCTTGCTTTTAATTAATTATATATGTTGCCATTTCAATTTTTTTTTGCTCTTTTTATTTTTGCGTATTCATTTACAAGTAACAGCAAAGTTAAAAACAGCAAAAAGGTGTGTAAAAACTATTTCATATGTTCTTGAGCGCTTGTTCTTTGCGCTCGAACAAACAAACTATGACTTCACAAATGATGCGTTCGAGTTTTTAAAGGATTTTGCTATTTTTAGCTATTGGTTTTTGTGATGAGAACATTGCTAAAATTAAAATTTATACCACTCCTTTAGATAGTGATATGAACGAAAAGCAAGACCTTGAATAGTTTGATAGGACGGTGGATTACCATAAGCAAATTATTGTCAATTTTTATTATGGACATAAAATGCTTGTTGGCTGTATATTCCTTAATAGTCGCAATAAGCTGTTGTGCATTTTAATTTCATAAGCTCAATAAATGAACATATACCAACGAATAATAGTATCTTAATTGTTTCTTTGTGTGTAAATTATCAATTACATTTATATAGTTAAATTTAGTAAATTAGGTCTCTACTTATTTTTACAAAATGTCAGAACTATTAGAGGCGCTACAATGTTAATTTATATTAGAAAACTTTACTAAAGGTTTTTACTTTGTGCATTATATAAATAGAATATATCATGAAATTTGATTACTAGCATTATTGATTTTAGAATTATTTTTAAATTTTAAAAATAAATAGTCTTCGAGAGCGTTACATTTATTTTACCATAATTTTGTCTTAAGGATTTGGTTAAAGCTACTAATATAAAAGTTTATTGTTCGATTACAAGTTCGTTTTTTTTTTTTGTAAAATTCATGTTAAATCACATTTGTATATAAAATCAAATTATTTTTTTGAAATTTAGCCAATTTTGATTTGATTTAATGTGAAAATGCATTGCATTCGTATGAGTGTTATTTAATTCAATGCAAATTTAAATCAAGTCATTAACACATTAACTTTTCATCTACGTTTTCATCAAATCAGCAAACTTTAATAATATCGCTCGTTTTCTTCAGATTCCAAAAAATCGTGCATATTATATTAAATATGCATAAACATTAGTCCTTCATTGATTTACACGATTAATTTTTTTTATACCCTGCGTAAGGCAAGATTTTGTGATTACTTAACGTAAATATATTTCAAATTGACTTACATAAAAATGTCTATATCTTAGATTAATTTATGATTTTATGATGTATGGAATCAGCTAATTCAAAATAAATGGCATATTTTGTCTTCATAGTGATATTTTAGATAAGATGGGGTAATTTTCTGTCTTTTTAAAACTTAAAATTCTTCTTCCGAAAAATCGATTTTTGCGAGTTGTGCTGTTATTGAAAAAAATTAACGACAAAAATAAGTTTTTCTATGAATTAAACACAAAAAAACCTTAATAAAATAACACTAATTAGTCATACTTTTACAAAAAAATAAATATTTTAAACAAAATTAAGGCAAACATAAAAATAGAGCGGAATTAAAATCACCGTACCAATTGCTTCCAGAAGCTATTATTCAGAATTTAACGTAGAGTTTTAAAATCAATGAATCCAGAGCAAAAAAAAAATATAAATCTGCCCTTGCACAAAAAAAAAATGTGCAGCGCACCGCGTGCATCACGCCGTTTTGGCCTCGATTCACACTTCTTATCTCTTATTTGCTTTTGACAGTCGGAAGAGAAACAGAAAGAACGAAAATATCAAAATGTTGCCTATTATTATCCGAAAGGTACAGTAAAGAGAAATAAAAGATTTTATAAATTTGTCAATCTTTCAAAGCTGATAAAAGGAACAGTTCTTAAAAAAATCACGAAAACGGAATGAAAACGTTGTATCCTAAACAAGTTGTTATACATTTTTTCGTTTTAAAAAAACTGCGATATAAAAGTTTTTGCTGATTTTCTCGTTTGTCGAAACTGAAAAAAAAAAAAAAAAAAAATTAAAAATCACACAGACATTGCTTTCAGACGCACATTGCTTTGATCCCATACAGAAGTTGGACAAAACTAGAGTTTATATGGTAATGAAATTTTGTATGTTTGGTTATTCCAAGCTATTTAAGAAAAAAATATCAAAAATATTTGAAATCAAACTGTCCCTAAGGGTAACTTCCCTGGAATCTATATAAATTTTTTTACATGATTTCGTATTGAAGGGTCCTTAACTATGCAAAGGATGGCCGATATTAATGCAACTTGGTCAAAGGCTAGACAAATATAGTAATACTTCTGTACTGAAAATGGTTTAAATCGGTAACACCTTAGAGGTACCTCCCTTGAACCCAAGCGCGTCGGAAGCGAATTTCATCTGGGGGGGGGCAGTACAAATGGTGGGCAGTACAAATGGTGGTGCAAAAAAAGTTCATCAAAATTTCTTCAAAGAAACATGAATGTAAATAAACAAATTTTTTTTTAGTTTAAAAAAAAATATAAAAATATACAAAAAATATGAAAATTTCATTATTTTTAAAAGTTCTTCCAATTTCAATATTAGAGATCATTCTTTAAAGGATCTTTCATATGGTAATATGAAAATATAAGAAATAATGGTTGCTTTTATAAAGCAAGACTAGGTATATCTTTACATGGTTTAAATGCAATAAGGCACAAAAAGTTATATCAATTTAAATTATTCCCAAATGTTTCTTTCTGTCCTTGCGAGAAACAAACTCTTTCACCACCTCCATCGAATTCAATTCTTCGGTTTTATCTTTGTGAATGTGTATAAGTGCCGCATGAGTGAGTCCCCAGTGTGCCAAAAGAATCTGTTACAAATCCGTAACGAACTCACTTCTTCGTACATTTTGTCCGAAACGGATTGCGTTTCGCATCCGGAACGGATCCTTTTTCGTATGAAATTCCTCTCTCCGTTACGGACTTCAGTTACGAATCCGTGTCGGACTTCAGATACGAATCCGTTTCGGACTTCAGTTACGAATCCGTTTCGGACTTCAGATACGAATCCGTTTCGGACTTCAGATACGAATCTGTTTCGGGCTTCAGATACGAATCCGTTTCGGGCTTCAGATACGAATCCGTTTCGGACTTCATATACGAAACAGACGTTTCAGACTCTTTTTTTTTAAATAATGCGAAATCGCAACGGACTCGTTTGACGCATTTAGCTACAGATGTTAAAAATATAGGTTCTCTAAACAAGTTTGACGCATTCAAATTCGAAAACTTTTTGCAGGAAATTAAACGTAAATTAAAACAAAAAAAATTATTTTGTAATCAAATTTATAAGAGTAGTGGAGGCTAGTTTAAATGGTAAAAAAAATAATTCAAAATATCAAACAAACGAGTACAATGTTGGTGAGTTCCAGGATGGCTCATACTTGTTTCTTCAAACAGCTAAACATTATTTTTCATTGAAGCATCCCAATAACTTTTACTGCTATAATGACAAAGCGTACAAAATTCACGCAATTAAAAAAGTTTCCGAAAAATATCTTGTGTACGGCTATCCTATAGTCACATTTAACTTGATCACTAATGATAATTTTTTAAAAATTCTGACAAGTTCTTTTCTTCGATTTGAAGGAGAGCTTGAGGAGCACGAGCCTAATGAAATAAAAAAGTTGTTTAAAATAAAAATAAGTACACAATTGTATTTCGTATCCCTAATCCACTGAAAATGAAATAAGAAATTGTAAAACAAATTTAAGACTGTCTTTTATGTTAACGTTGTGGTAATTTTTTTGACGGATTCGTAACGGGTCCGTCAAAACATAAGAGCGATTCCTCTCAAAAATACGAATTGCTTTTTCCATTTTTTCGGATCCGCCTCGAACTCAGAACGGACTTCAGAAACGAATACGTAACGGACTTCAGATACGAATCCGTTTCGGACTTCATATACGAATCCGTTTCAGACTCTTTTGGCGGATTCGTAACGGGTTCGTAACGGGCCCGTCGAAACATACGAAAGCGTAGTGCGTACTGACGGACTCGTAACGGGTTCGTAACGGATCCGCATCCGTTTTTGTGCACATTGGGTCGTTTCTGTGTCATAGTTGCTCGAAGATACGTTTTAAGTCGTCTTAGTGCACTAAAAAAACGCTCAGATGAAGCTGCTGATGCAGGCACAGTCAAAAGCAAAGCAATAAGTTTTTCAACTTAATTTAATAGTTTTTTTACAGTATCCGAATTTTTTGCAAATTGGGATACAATACCACTACAATTTGAAGTTGTTTGGCCAGGTAATTGCTTCAGCATATTAAGTTGCGCGTGGAGATCGCTCCCATCAAAGTCATCTGCATAAATATCTAGTTTTGTTTTTAGATTTTGTTCAGAAGGCACTTTTCCGTTGAAGTTTGCAAACACAGAGAAAGAAAATGGTTATCCGCAAGCATGCTTATGAAGAAGAAAGAAAGAAGAGGAAAATATATAATACAAAAATATAATCGTTGTAAAAAAAACTGATATTTTGAATAACTTTTGAAGTTTTCTTTTTAAATTGTTTATCTAGCTAAAAAAGTGGGGGGCAACTGCCCCCTTTTTCCCCCTGCTTCCGACGCCAATGCTTGAACCTATATTTGCTTTTTATTTTGTATGGGAGGTACATACAAAAGTTGGCCAACGCTTATTAGATAAATAAGGTTATAGATGTGCACTGAAAATGGTTGACCCTAGAGTTACCTCATTTGAACCTCACAAAGACAAAAACTACCACATAAAATCAATAAGATCACCTATTTGAGCTATTTTATTCGGTTTTCTTATTAATACTACAAAATAATAAGAATTTTCCATAAAGAAATCTTTTTAATTCCATAGAGAAAATCTTATTAAACAACTATTATCGAATATTTTTTAATAAGATTTCTTATTCAATGAATGAAATGATGAGGTAATCTTATTAATACTTTACTTTAATAAAAAAAACTTTTTTCACTCTCAAAAGTTTTAGAAGAGACCGCCTTAATTTAATAAGAAAATCTTTTAGATCTGCTTTTATAAGATTTTCTTATTAAACACCCTTTTAAGAACGTTATAACTGTGAAAATGCTACTTATTCTTAACTTAACCTTTCAGTAGTAATTGTGAAGTAAATTTATGAAGTTTATGTGCATTTTATGGATTTAATTTATTTAAAGTAAAATAAAACTATGTGATAATGATACTTATGTTCCCGAACTTGTTTTCGCATGGCTGAAATTCTGTAAACTCAAGCCATATTTCAGTCGTGGGGCTTGAGTGATTTAATTTCAATTTTACTAAAAATTTATGGAGTAAACTCAAAGGAGGTTCTTAAAAAAATGGAGATTGAGGATGTCGCCACGTTCTTCTCTAAAGGCCTTGACAGCGCCGGGTACTTTGGTATTTGTGAAAACTGTCTTGCTTGTTAATTTAAAAAACTAATTTATGCAACAACTTTGAATTTATATTTTTTTTTTGTTTTTTGTAAAATTATATTTTAATAGATGTATTTTATATATACAAGGTGGCGCAAAAGTAATCCTCCTATCAGAAAATACTATAAATTTTGCGATTGGCCCCTAATGTCAGTTCTGTTTTGACATTTGTGTAGTAAACACATGCGAAATACACGTTAATAAACAATGTTACGCTACACTGCTCCAGAACGCGGAATATTGGTGACTATTTATTTGACCAATAATCGGTCGGTGACTTCCGTACAAAGTCCAGACGGTGCATCAGCTGTTAGCTGCTGACCGCCAATCGCGTCTAACATACGCTCAAGCCATCCTTAATCACCACCAAGAGGAAGATGATTTTTCATCAAAAATAATCATGAGTGATGAGGCCCTTTTCCATCTTAGCGGGTTTTGAGAGTGAAAAAATAAGCAAAATTTACGCTTCTGGGGCACTGAAAATCCGCGTGTAATCCACGAAGAGCCATTACACCCGCTCAAAGTCACTGTATGGTGTGCTGTTTTCGCTGGGGGAGTCATCGGACTTTTTTTCTTCGAAGACGTCGCGGCCCAAACGGTTACTGTGAATGGAGAGCGCTACAGAGCAATGATCAACGAGTTCTTTTTGCCGCAACATGATGAATTGGGATTGGAAAACATGTGGTTCCAACAGGACGGTGAAACGGCACACACTGCACGTACCACAACCGATATGCTGAAGGATGCATTTCCCGGGCGCCTAATCTCCCGTTTTGGCGATTTGCACTGGCCAGCAAGATCGCCTGATTTGACCGCTCCAGACTTCTTTTTGTGGTGTTTTTTGAAGTCGCGGGTTTATGTCAACAAGCCTCAGACTCTTGCAGCTCTTAAAGAATCCGTCAAGAATGTGAGGACCTATCGCCGGAAGTTTTGGCCGAAGTGATGAAAAATGCCATAAAAAGGGCTCAAATGACAATCAACTGTGGCGGCGGCCATTTACATGACATCATATTTTCGACTTGATGTAAAAAAAATTAAAAGACCAAATAAAAATAATCCACAAGAAGAATCAAAGTTTTTAATTTTTTTTTTAAATTACAGCCAAAAAACATCGCACGGTTACTTTTGCGCCACCTTACATATACAAATTTTGTTTCCTAATAAATTTTAATAAACCATCAAAATATCATTATTTAATATTACAGGCAATTAATAGTACATTTCTACGTAAAAGGTTAGTATGATTTCAGTTTTGATTTAAAAATATTTCCTTATTAAAATTTAAAAAGAAATCCTATTAAATCAATAAGATGTCCTTATTAAATTTCAAAAATAAATCTTATTAAATCTATAAGATTTCTTCTTAAAAACCAAGAAGTTTTGATAAGATTTTCTTATTGTTTTTAAAAGTGTTTTTATAAGAAACATTTTAATGAGATTTTCTCTATGGTTTTAATAAGAAAATCTTCCTGGATGAAAACCAAAGAGAAATCTTATTGATTTTCTTTTATTTTATTAAGTTGTTTTGTGTCTGTACTATATTAATTTTTCACATGATTATGTATGGGAGATACAAGCGGCCAAAATGCTACGCAAATAAATTAATATATATGAACTAAAAATGGTCGCAATCAAAATGGTGGCGAACAAAAGCAAAATTATCATTGTAGGCATTTGCAACCATTTTATTTTTTAAAAATAATTAGGTTAAAATAATAATTTTATCTTTTTCTATTAGGTAAGATTCTATAATGTATGCAATTGAATTGACCGCTTTTTATGTTTTTTTTTAATTTAAAAATAAAAATTTTATAGTCTTAAACTTGAAAAAGCCCAACTTTGAAGCCATACAAAATTTGTTGATTTAACTTTCAAACAATTTTTATGATTGATCCCAGACTATTGCGGAAATTTTGAGCATTCCATTTTTGAGGTGGATTTTAAAATTGTTTGAGTTATGAATTTGTTGTGAGACAAATTGCGTACTTTTTGTAACTTTGTCAAATATGCATATAAGAGACAAAATTTTGGATTTCTTTGTGGCATATATTTATTTATTTATTTTTTATCAAATTAGCTTATAAATATTGTTTACAAACTAATTATATATATGTGAAGCTATAGCTTAGAGCCTTAAGCTTAGTTACGTATTATAAGTATCTTTACCTTCACAGATAGAAGAACTAAAGTTTAAGGGCCATTTTCTCAATGTCCGGTTAGCAAAGCTCTTAACCGGGAGTTAGCTAACCGCACGATAACTAAAAAAAAACAGTTTCGTTTTCACCAAGTGTTGGTTAAGTAACTGCCAGTTAAGTCATTAATTGTGAAGTTTTTGATGTGAAAGTTATAAATATCTAACAAGGATTAATTAATAAATAATTTAAAAATGCAACAGAGTGCTGAACTTTAGTGCATATGAAGAAACGCCTATGCGCATATGTCCTTTTTATTTTTTGGATCGAATTCAATTTAGATAAAAACGAAATCCTTGAAATTCTATCCATTTTTCATTATAAAATATATAATTTTTTTTACACTACACAGCAGTTCTTCCGATTAGCTACTAACCGGAACCTCAACTTGCCGTTAACTTAACCGGCACTTAAGACCTAATCGAACATTGAGAAAATGCTTTTTTGCTAACCGCCAGTTAAATTTCCAATTAGTGCTTAACCGGACATTGAGAAAACGGCCCTAAATGTCTTTGTAAAGGTTAGTTATTTTTAGGAATCTCGTGATTAAGTATATGGATTTGGATGAGGGAACGGAAAGCAGTGAGTTTTTTTTGTGGCATGAAAAGTCAATCGTGTTTGAAATGGCGTGGAAGTTAGACGCTAAAAAAATGAATTTTCCCAATTATATTTCATCTGAAAGGAAATTTTTCCAACTATACCCAGTATGTCCAGAGTAGCATGCATACACGCAACATGCATGCTGTATGCAAGCAGAAGTAAGGACAAGGCATGCATTGTCATAAAAAAACAAAAATTATCCAAAATCGCTAAATTGCTTGTTTTACCGCTATGTTACGCTAACGTTATTTGTGTTATTTATACACAGTACCATGCACACTAATATATGCTTGCTGTATTGGCATTTAGGAATGTACCCAGCATGCGTAGTTAAAAAAAAAATTTGTTTGAATCCCTATAAATATATCCCTATATTTTGGCTAAGCTGATTTTGAATGAATATCTACAGTATACTTGTAGTTTGTACAGAGCATGGATACGAAAATATGCATGCTGTATCTATGCTAAGGCCATGAACCCTGCATGCATAGTCTTGCTTAAAACAGACAAAATCCCATTGTGTGCTAAAACTTTAAAAGAGTGCGTTTGTAAAAAATTTATTAACAAAATATAAATGTTACTATTAAATGTAACTATAAAAAACGAAATAAAAGGAGCAAAACATTGCTGGGGTTAGTTTTTTTATTACTCACAGCAATTTTTTTATCAATGTATTACATTATTAATGACTTTGTATGCATACAGTATTAATGTTAGTAATTGTGCTGGTTCACAGTACACATGATCTTGTAGGACATCGCCGTAGAAATTGGAAATGAACTTGCATTTGTGCTGGCATGCATACAAAACATTTAACATCAGCAATGCTGTACGCATGAATGATCTTACTGGGTATATAAAGCCGGCTCAATTTCTACGGAGAAAAAAAGTCAGCCGGACACCCACTCAAAAGTTAGAGGGACTCTTAGATACTATTTCGGCATCATTTTTTTTTTGGATCAGAGAAATCCCCATGGAGCGGCGGTTTTGGTTCTCCTGAACCCAATTGTTGGCCAAAAAATCATGTTTTTTGAATGTAACAGTCTTTCTGTTCAGAATGTATACCCTTGATAAGCAAAATAATAAAGATTTTCAATGTACACAAATTTAAGCTAAAAAAATGTTGTAATTTTTGTTCGTTTGAGACCCCAAAAAATCGATATTTCGCCATTTTCGGAAAGATGTTATTTAAAAACGCCTATAAAATATGTATTTTTTATGGTATTCACATAATTTTTAGCTTATTGGAAATGTATTGAGCTCTTATTTCCATTGATTAATCGTAAAATGTGGTTTTTGTAAATTTTTTCGATTCTATTTTTGAAGCAATATTGTGTATGTTTTTCATGCCTTAAAACAAGACTTTTCGTATATCCTCAATTTTGTATTAGAGCACCTTCTGGTGGACACTTTACTGAAAAACGGTTGCCTGAATTAGATTTTGAGTATTCGTAGATACCAAGATTTGTCAAAATCGAACTGTCTATTGTCAAGTAATTCGTTCAAAATTAGAGTATGCTATTGTTATCTGGAGACCTTTTTATTCAACACATATACATCGCTTGGAGCGCATTCAAAAGATATATCAATAAAAAGAAGTGCTCAATACCTTTTCAATAAGCTTAAACTGATGTGAATACCATAAAAAAAACATATTTTATAGGCGTTTAAAAAACATCTTTCTGAAATGACGAAATATCTATTTTCAGTTTCAGAAGAGTTTGTAAAGGGAAAGAATTTTAAAACTTTTTTGGTCAAAATTTGTGTACAATTAAAATCATTTTTGTTTTTCCTATCTTGGGCTTGTATTCTTAAGAAAAAAAATTACATGCAAAAAACATGATATTTTGGCCAAAAAATTGGTTCAGCAGAACAGAAACCGCTCCATGGGGATTCGAAAAAAAAAAAAAAAAAATGATGCCAAAATAGTTTTTAATAGCCCCTCTTACTTTTGAGTCGGTGTCCGGTGAAATCTAAATTTTGATCCGACTTAGTATATATGTAGCTAACCCATTTCCAGCTATTGGTGCATTTTTGCACCAGTAACTTTAGAATTTTCTCCAGATGAGCGCGAAAGTACACAAAATAAAATAAAAATAAGTACACAATTGTATTTCGTATCCCTAATCCACTGAAAATGAAATAAGAAATTGTAAAACAAATTTAAGACTGTCTGTTATGTTAACGTTGTGGTAATTTTTTTGACGGATTCGTAACGGGTCCGTCAAAACATAAGAGCGATTCCTCTCAAAAATACGAATTGCTTTTTCCATTTTTTTCGGATCCGCCTCGAACTCAGAACGGACTTCAGAAACGAATACGTAACGGACTTCAGATACGAATCCGTTTCGGACTTCATATACGAATCCGTTTCAGACTCTTTTGGCGGATTCGTAACGGGTTCGTAACGGGCCCGTCGAAACATACGAAAGCGTAGTGCGTACTGACGGACTCGTAACGGGTTCGTAACGGATCCGCATCCGTTTTTGTGCACATTGGGTCGTTTCTGTGTCATAGTTGCTCGAAGATACGTTTTAAGTCGTCTTAGTGCACTAAAAAAACGCTCAGATGAAGCTGCTGATGCAGGCACAGTCAAAAGCAAAGCAATAAGTTTTTCAACTTAATTTAATAGTTTTTTTACAGTATCCGAATTTTTTGCAAATTGGGATACAATACCACTACAATTTGAAGTTGTTTGGCCAGGTAATTGCTTCAGCATATTAAGTTGCGCGTGGAGATCGCTCCCATCAAAGTCATCTGCATAAATATCTAGTTTTGTTTTTAGATTTTGTTCAGAAGGCACTTTTCCGTTGAAGTTTGCAAACACAGAGAAAGAAAATGGTTATCCGCAAGCATGCTTATGAAGAAGAAAGAAAGAAGAGGAAAATATATAATACAAAAATATAATCGTTGTTAAAAAAACTGATATTTTGAATAACTTTTGAAGTTTTCTTTTTAAATTGTTTATCTAGCTAAAAAAGTGGGGGGCAACTGCCCCCTTTTCCCCCTGCTTCCGACGCCAATGCTTGAACCTATATTTGCTTTTTATTTTGTATGGGAGGTACATACAAAAGTTGGCCAACGCTTATTAGATAAATAAGGTTATAGATGTGCACTGAAAATGGTTGACCCTAGAGTTACCTCATTTGAACCTCACAAAGACAAAAACTACCACATAAAATCAATAAGATCACCTATTTGAGCTATTTTATTCGGTTTTCTTATTAATACTACAAAATAATAAGAATTTTCCATAAAGAAATCTTTTTAATTCCATAGAGAAAATCTTATTAAACAACTATTATCGAATATTTTTTAATAAGATTTCTTATTCAATGAATGAAATGATGAGGTAATCTTATTAATACTTTACTTTAATAAAAAAAACTTTTTTCACTCTCAAAAGTTTTAGAAGAGACCGCCTTAATGTAATAAGAAAATCTTTTAGATCTGCTTTTATAAGATTTTCTTATTAAACACCCTTTTAAGAACGTTATAACTGTGAAAATGCTACTTATTCTTAACTTAACCTTTCAGTAGTAATTGTGAAGTAAATTTATGAAGTTTATGTGCATTTTATGGATTTAATTTATTTAAAGTAAAATAAAACTATGTGATAATGATACTTATGTTCCCGAACTTGTTTTCGCATGGCTGAAATTCTGTAAACTGAAGCCATATTTCAGTCGTGGGGCTTGAGTGATTTAATTTCAATTTTACTAAAAATTTATGGAGTAAACTCAAAGGAGGTTCTTAAAAAAATGGAGATTGAGGATGTCGCCACGTTCTTCTCTAAAGGCCTTGACAGCGCCGGGTACTTTGGTATTTGTGAAAACTGTCTTGCTTGTTAATTTAAAAAACTAATTTATGCAACAACTTTGAATTTATATTTTTTTTTTGTTTTTTGTAAAATTATATTTTAATAGATGTATTTTATATATACAAGGTGGCGCAAAAGTAATCCTCCTATCAGAAAATACTATAAATTTTGCGATTGGCCCCTAATGTCAGTTCTGTTTTGACATTTGTGTAGTAAACACATGCGAAATACACGTTAATAAACAATGTTACGCTACACTGCTCCAGAACGCGGAATATTGGTGACTATTTATTTGACCAATAATCGGTCGGTGACTTCCGTACAAAGTCCAGACGGTGCATCAGCTGTTAGCTGCTGACCGCCAATCGCGTCTAACATACGCTCAAGCCATCCTTAATCACCACCAAGAGGAAGATGATTTTTCATCAAAAATAATCATGAGTGATGAGGCCCTTTTCCATCTTAGCGGGTTTTGAGAGTGAAAAAATAAGCAAAATTTACGCTTCTGGGGCACTGAAAATCCGCGTGTAATCCACGAAGAGCCATTACACCCGCTCAAAGTCACTGTATGGTGTGCTGTTTTCGCTGGGGGAGTCATCGGACTTTTTTTCTTCGAAGACGTCGCGGCCCAAACGGTTACTGTGAATGGAGAGCGCTACAGAGCAATGATCAACGAGTTCTTTTTGCCGCAACATGATGAATTGGGATTGGAAAACATGTGGTTCCAACAGGACGGTGAAACGGCACACACTGCACGTACCACAACCGATATGCTGAAGGATGCATTTCCCGGGCGCCTAATCTCCCGTTTTGGCGATTTGCACTGGCCAGCAAGATCGCCTGATTTGACCGCTCCAGACTTCTTTTTGTGGTGTTTTTTGAAGTCGCGGGTTTATGTCAACAAGCCTCAGACTCTTGCAGCTCTTAAAGAATCCGTCAAGAATGTGAGGACCTATCGCCGGAAGTTTTGGCCGAAGTGATGAAAAATGCCATAAAAAGGGCTCAAATGACAATCAACTGTGGCGGCGGCCATTTACATGACATCATATTTTCGACTTGATGTAAAAAAAATTAAAAGACCAAATAAAAATAATCCACAAGAAGAATCAAAGTTTTTAATTTTTTTTTTAAATTACAACCAAAAAACATCGCACGGTTACTTTTGCGCCACCTTACATATACAAATTTTGTTTCCTAATAAATTTTAATAAACCATCAAAATATCATTATTTAATATTACAGGCAATTAATAGTACATTTCTACGTAAAAGGTTAGTATGATTTCAGTTTTGATTTAAAAATATTTCCTTATTAAAATTTAAAAAGAAATCCTATTAAATCAATAAGATGTCCTTATTAAATTTCAAAAATAAATCTTATTAAATCTATAAGATTTCTTCTTAAAAACCAAGAAGTTTTGATAAGATTTTCTTATTGTTTTTAAAAGTGTTTTTATAAGAAACATTTTAATGAGATTTTCTCTATGGTTTTAATAAGAAAATCTTCCTGGATGAAAACCAAAGAGAAATCTTATTGATTTTCTTTTATTTTATTAAGTTGTTTTGGGTCTGTACTATATTAATTTTTACATGATTATGTATGGGAGATACAAGCGGCCAAAATGCTACGCAAATAAATTAATATATATGAACTAAAAATGGTCGCAATCAAAATGGTGGCGAACAAAAGCAAAATTATCATTGTAGGCATTTGCAACCATTTTATTTTTTAAAAATAATTAGGTTAAAATAATAATTTTATATTTTTCTATTAGGTAAGATTCTAAAATGTATGCAATTGAATTGACCGCTTTTTATGTTTTTTTTTTTAATTTAAAAATAAAAATTTTATAGTCTTAAGCTTGAAAAAGCCCAACTTTGAAGCCATACAAAATTTGTTGATTTAACTTTCAAACAATTTTTATGATTGATCCCAGACTATTGCGGAAATTTTGAGCATTCCTTTTTAGAGGTGGATTTTAAAATTGTTTGAGTTATGAATTTGTTGTGAGACAAATCGCGTATTTTTTAAAACAATAGCGTATTTTTTGTCTGTACTGTAACTTTGTCAAATATGCATATAAGAGACAAAATTTTGGATTTCTTTGTGGCATATATTTATTTATTTATTTTTTATCAAATTAGCTTATAAATATTGTTTACAAACTAATTATATGTATGTGAAGCTATAGCTTAGAGCCTTAAGCTTAATAACGTATCTTTACTTTTACAGATAGAAGAATTAAAGTTTAAGCGCCATTTTCTCATTGTCCGGTTAGGAAAGCTCTTAACCGGGAGTTAGCTAACCGCACGATAACTAAAAAAAACAGTTTCGTTTTCACCAAGTGTTGGTTAAGTAACAGCCAGTTAAGTCATTAATTGTGAAGTTTTTGATGTGAAAGTTATAAATATCTAACAAGGATTAATTAATAAATAATTTAAAAATTTAACAGAGTGCTGAACTTCAGTGCATATGAAGAAACGCCTATGCGCATATGTTCTTTTTATATTTTGGATCAAATTCAAGTTAGAAAAAAAACGAAATCCTCGAAATTCTATCCATTTTTTATTATAAAATATATAATTCTTTTTTACACTACACAGCTGTTCTTCCGATTAGCTACTAACCGGAACCTCAACTTGCCGTTAACTTAACCGGCACTTAAGACCTAATCGAACATTGAGAAATTGCTTTTTTGCTAACCGCCAGTTAAATTTCCGATTAGTGCTTAACCGGACATTGAGAAAACGGCCCTAAATGTCTTTGTAAAGGTTAGTTATTTTTAGGAATCTCGTGATTAAGTATATGGATTTGGATGAGGGAACGGAAAGCAGTGAGTTTTTTTTGTGGCATGAAAAGTCAATCGTGTTTGAAATGGCGTGGAAGTTAGACGCTAAAAAAATGCATTTTCCCAATTATATCTCATCTGAAAGGAAATTTTTTTCAACTATACCCAGTATGTCCAGAGTAAAACAGACAAAATCCCATTGTGTGCTAAAACTTTAAAGGAGTGCGTTTGTAAAAAATTTATTAACAAAATATAAATGTAACTATTAAATGTAACTACACTCTAAAAAATAAATGTAAATTTACTATAATTACTATAGTAATTTTTTGTATAAATTTCAACTTATGTGTAATTTTACTATAAATCTTATATTGATCTTTAAATATTTACCATTAAACACTATTGTTAGCAAAATTAAGCAATAAATGTTGAATTTTGCTGCAATATCAACTGCAATGCCTTATATTACTACATAAATTGAACTAATGAAACAGATGTTGAATATTCAACATATATAAGATTTTCAACAGATGTTTAGTCAACTCTGTTTGTCAACGTGTACGGATATCATTATGTAAAATTTATATGGTTTTTAATTGAAAAAAAGTAGTAATAACTCGATTTTTTATTAAAAGTTTTATTGTGTTGTAGTACCTTGTGTTGTAATAATTGTGTTGTAACAATAGGTATATGAGAGCAATATGTGATTAATTCAATAAAAATTATTAAAAGTTTTATTGTGTTGTAGTACCTTGTGTTGTAATAATTGTGTTGTAACAATAGGTATATGAGAGCAATATGTGATTAATTCAAGAAAAAATATCTGCATATCATTTGTTTTTTTCTTTAAGATCGCATCGGCAGGAATTTCTTTATGCAAGTGTTTATTCCTCATTCTGGTGTTTATAGTGATAATTAAATAAAGGAATAAGCAGTAAAGATAAACTAAATTTATTTCTACACGTGCCGTCAAGTGTGAAGTTTAAAGAAATATTAAATTGTGTTTTAAACCATGTCAAAACAAACAGTGTTGCATTTACTTTAATATCAATATAAATTTAATTGATTACATCAATTGTAGTAAAAATAAATTCAAGCTGTTGAATTTCACTAACATGAGAGCAGTAATTTTGTTATGGTACTACATAAATAATAGCAATTAATGTTTAATTTTGCTGCAATATTAATATTTTTTCATTAATATTGCTACATATTTAACTCAAATTTAAACACTTTTTGTTGAATTTCACTATAAGTCAATAGTAAACAATATGGTGAATTAAATAAGGGTGTGTAAATTTACTATAGCAACAGCCGCAAAACTGTTGCCTACAAGTATTGTAGTAAAATTCAACAAAAACTCTTTAGAGTGTATAAAAAACGAAATAAAAGGAGCAAAACATTGCTGGGGTTAGTTTTTTTATTACTCACAGCAATTTTTTTATCAATGTATTACATTATTAATGACTTTGTATGCATACAGTATTAATGTTAGTAATTGTGCTGGTTCACAATACACATGATCTTGTAGGACATCGCCGTAGAAAATGGAAATGAACTTGCATTTGTGCTGGCATGCATACAAAACATTTAACATCAGCAATGCTGTACGCATGAATGAACTTACTGGGTATATAAAGCCGGCTCAATTTCTACGGAGAAAAAAAGTCAGCCGGACACCCACTCAAAAGTTAGAGGGACTCTTAGATACTATTTCGGCATAATTTTTTTTTGGATCAGAGAAATCCCCATGGAGCGGCGGTTTTGGTTCTCCTGAACCCAATTGTTGGCCAAAAAATCATGTTTTTTGAATGTAACAGTCTTTCTGTTCAGAATGTATACCCTTGATAAGCAAAATAATAAAGATTTTCAATGTACACAAATTTAAGCTAAAAAAATGTTGTAATTTTTGTTCGTTTGAGACCCCAAAAAATCGATATTTCGCCATTTTCGGAAAGATGTTATTTAAAAACGCCTATAAAATATGTATTTTTTATGGTATTCACATAATTTTTAGCTTATTGGAAATGTATTGAGCTCTTATTTCCATTGATTAATAGTAAAATGTGGTTTTTGTAAATTTTTTCGATTCTGTTTTTGAAGCAATATTGTGTATGTTTTTCATGCCTTAAAACAAGACTTTTCGTATATCCTCAATTTTGTATTAGAGCACCTTCTGGTGGACACTTTACTGAAAAACGGTTGCCTGAATTAGATTTTGAGTATTCAAAACCTCGTAGATACCAAGATTTGTCAAAATCGAAATGTCTATTGTCAAGTAATTCGTTCAAAATTTGAGTATGCTATTGTTATCTGGAGACCTTTTTATTCAACACATATACATCGCTTGGAGCGCATTCAAAAGATATATCAATAAAAAGAAGTGCTCAATACCTTTTCAATAAGCTTAAACTGATGTGAATACCATAAAAAAACATATTTTATAGGCGTTTAAAAAACATCTTTCCGAAATGACGAAATATCTATTTTCAGTTTCAGAAGAGTTTGTAAAGGGAAAGAATTTTAAAATTTTTTTAGTCAAAATTTGTGTACAATTAATATCTTTATTGTTTTTCCTATCTTGGGTATGTATTCTTAAGAAAAAAAAATTACATGCAAAAAATATGATATTTTGGCCAAAAAATTGGTTCAGCAGAACAGAAACCGCTCCATGGGGATTCGAAAAAAAAAAAAATGATGCCAAAATAGTTTTTAATAGCCCCTCTTACTTTTGAGTCGGTGTCCGGTGAAATCTAAATTTTGATCCGACTTAGTATATATGTAACTAACCCATTTCCAGCTATTGGTGCATTTTTGCACCAGTAACTTTAGAATTTTCTCCAGATGAGCGCGAAAGTGATATTACCTAGCACTGTAGGGATTATGTTAGTATGGACTTTTAACAATATACATTATTTTTGATTTGAGTCGATTCGGTCGTTAACTTGGACTTTACGCCCACGGCACGTCGCAACCTTTGGGTTTTTTATTTTTTTATTTTTGAAAATTCCGAAAAAATTTCAAATCGCAATATCAAAAATTGCTTTTCAATAGTAACTGTTATAAGTTTTAAATTTTATATTAAAATAAATTTAGAACCTGTTTGCTGTTTCAAAATGGGCAGATACGGCTGTAAGGATATGTGATGCAGCTAGTGGTGCAAAAATGCACCAGTCCGCCCAGCCCTTACTTGTGGAGGTACAAATTTTAAATTTTGCCAGATAAAGTTTAGGGCCATATATAGACTCTGGACGAAGTTTCATCGATTTTGGCCCGGTAGTTAAGGAGCCGCCGGAAATGGGTTAAGAAAGTAGACAACACAGCCAGACGAATGAGAGATATTAAGCAAGACTAGATCACAATCACCTACTATGTTATGTGATTTAACCTATTGACATGAAGGTCAACATCTTTCTATCTTTCCTTAACGTTAGTCGAAAGCTATCGACCACTGTGCCTTCGATTGCGATCATGATATAAGTATGTGTTAAAAATAAGTAATTGAACAGCTAAGAACAGTTGAGGACTTTCCTGCTCTTTAAAAATTTGAGTAGCTTGGCTCAAGTTCTGTCGAAACATATGAACTGGCATCATTTAAATGATAAAAAAATCTGTTGTAACAAAACCAAATAGAGGAATATGTAGCGATTTCCGAAACAGACTGTCTAGTCAGCTAAGTGATTGACTCTATACAGAGTTGTTGTTGTTGTTGTTGCCTTCTTTAAAAGCTTACTTGATCTAAAGCTCACAATTTAGTTCATGTAATAATTTCATAGATCATAAAAACTAATTAACAAAAGCAATTACATTAATAAGCTTGGTTTAAAATAAGAAGTTTGTATAGTTAAAATTAATCTAAAATATCGTTTAAAAATCTTTTAGTGATCTTTTAGTATTAACTGTGAGCTCCAAATTTGATTAATTTCGTTATCTTAGCTATAATTATAAAACTTTAATCTTTCCTAATTCTCTCAAGCTAATTCATCTCTGCTTCACTGCGTTCCCTCACTAACACTATATATAATACTTAATCTTATTGACATTGATATTCAGCTAAATAACAGAAAATATTTAAAGCTGTGACTTAAGACTTATTCAAGACCTAAAAATAGTGAAAAGTCCTGGGGCCACGGATGACATTAACAGAGCACAATGTAAAAACAAATGGAGAACACTATTCATCTAGTTTCCAAATGGCTCAAGGCAACAAAAAACGCAAAAAACGCAACAAAATAATCAGACGTTCAAAAAAAAATGGTCAATAATATTAAAACATAACCTAAGCGTTGAAAAATAAAACTGAAGAAAAATTATAAACAAAATGGATCAACATGTTGCTATGAAACTTGTCGCCGATATATAAGCAAAACCAACAACAACAATAACACCGACTGTAGCATAGAAAAAATAATGAAAATCAAAACCTAATCAAATCAAGTCAAAGAAATCCACTCTTAAAGTCAAGTTAAACGCACTGCTTGTAGCAACAGTTAAGATCAAGAGACTGGACTTTGTAGTAATTTTTAAAAAAACGCAACTAGCTGGCAAGCGGAACCCAAGCGCGGAGCAACGAACCATACGACTCAGTTAGAGAGACAGACCGCGTGCTGAATGAGGCAGGCAGACAGGCAGGTTGGAAGGCTATCAAGAAGAGTGAGTGAGTGATTCAGAGCTATGGTCAAAATCACAGATAAACTTATTTAATTGACATAAATTTGCATGCGCACAAACTGGGTAGAAATGATATGAAATCAAACTGGAACTGGTCAGTGATAGCGAGTCGGTAAAGCAGTTTACATGACTAACCAGAGGAACAGAGCAGCCGTTACTAACAACTGTACTGTTTAGTGTGTCAAACTCCGAATTGGAATATTTTTAATGAGTACCAGTTAGCTTTTGCACCTTCCTACATGTTTTGTATCCAGTTAACCGGTTTATAAAATAGTCGAAAAAATTAAATATTTCTGTGCCAATAGGCAATAATTGCTTAAGTCTACTTAAGACATAACTGAGTTATTTACGTAGCTGTAGTCTACGCATATAGCACTATAAACACACAAAATCTGGAGCATCTACCATGACTTTATCCAAAGTTATTGCACATAAACTAAAGACCCGTTCATATACGTAACTTAGATGGCGTTTGAAAATTTGAAGCAAGATTTCTCGAAACTTTGAAATCAGACTTAAGCTGTTACTGCTTATTGACAAATACTTGCATGAAATATTTTCATTTTTAAGTAGTTTTTATACTCCCTCACGTACTGCGTAAGGGGCATATTAACTTTGTCACTCCGTTTGTAATGCTGATAAGGAGGCGTGACAGGTATATAAAAGTATGTATATTCTTGATAAGCATCATCTCCTGAGTCGACTTCGCCATGTCCATTTGTCTGTCCGTCTGTTGACACAATTACAGCCGCAAATTTATAGTATTGAAATAGATCAAGTTCGTGAAAGCGCATAATCGGATGAAAACCACGCCTATCTTCCATGCAAAGTTACTTAATCAAAACATTACAATTTCTAAAAATGCCACAAAAATTTATATAGTGACTTGGAGTTTTGCACATAAGCTTTGGTGTCAAATATTTACAATAGGGGTATTCACACTTACTTGGGTAGTAAGGTATGGGTAGATTGAGTACTTTTGATTATTGCGAGCACCAATAGGGGTATTCACACTTACTTGGGTAGTAAGGTATGGGTAGATTGAGTACTTTTGATTATTGCGAGCACCCTAAATTGGAATTGAGTACTTGGTAGAATAGTGTTGTGCAGTGCTGCATGTTTATTTGATATCCCTGGTTTATATAGCTCATAAGTGATTAATGACAGCTGGAGTATGGTTGCCACTAAATTATTTTTAATCATTTTATGTGCTCAAAATTTAGGCCATTAATTGGGAGTAAAAAAGTTATTTTATATACGAGTAATTTTTAACGTGAACTTCGTAGCATTTTATAATTAACTATTAATCCCGGGCAGACGTTGTCCTGCCACAGACCGCCTTACTGCCATAAAGAAATTTTCATACTAATCGGAAAAAGAAAAATGTATAAATCTGAACTGGCATAACTAAAGAGCGACCACGCCCATTTTTAGTTCAGTTTCCGAAATTACCAAATTTTAGTCTAATACGACCAAAACCGCCCGAAATATAGCATTTGTATTGATTTGAGGATGGTAAAAGAGGGTGGGGTAAATTTTTTCCACAACCATCTCGTACTCGAAAAAAATCGACTGCCAAATTTGCACTCCACGCTTATCCCCTGAAGTTGCCGCCAGTAACCCTACACTCAAAAAATTTATTAGTAAAATTTGTAGGAATGATATTAGTAAACAAAATATGCGTACATTCTACAAATATTCGTACAATATACAATGTATTTTTGTTGTGATATCTTTACGAAATCATTTGAAAAAATTTTTAATACCTGATGTAGTATCTACGAATGTATTTGTATAGCATTTTTATTGATTTGTGGGCGGTAAAAGGGGGTGTGGCTTTGTTTTTTTTATTAACAGAGATATTAACCTTAAAAACGGATATTGTAAATTTGCTACACTCAAAAATATTTGTGTGTAAATATTACTAATAACTGCGTCCATTCTACGAATTTTATTCGTAGTTTTCAGCCACGAATAGGATTCGTAAAATCGACATATATTAGTACATATTACGAATATTTTATTCGTCTCCTAAAAAAAAATTCTATCTGCGCTGGGGTTTGAACCCCGGCTCTTTAATTTACGGACCACGCACTCTACCAGTAGGCTACAGTCATTTTACAATCATACAGTTCCTTATGTTCTATAAATGTTCGACAAACAAGACTGAACGATTTCGGTTTTCAATTTTTTAGACTCTACTAATAATTCATACGGTCAGCCTACGAATGAATTGTTCCTACTAATATTATTTTTCATTCGTAAATAGTACGAAAGCATTAGTAAATACAACGAATGTAATGAAAGAAATTACGAAGTTATTCGTACGTCAAATTTACGAATATTATTATTTATATGCACACAATCATTCGTACAATGCACTAATACGAATTAATTTATTTTGTTTACAAATATCATGAGTATATAAAACAAATATATTCGTAGATACTACAACAGGTATTAGAAAGATTTTACGAATGAATTCGTAAAGATATCACAATAAAAATACTTTCTATATTGTACGCATATTTGTAGAATGTACGCATATTTTGTTTACTAATATCATTCGTAGAAATTTTACTAATAAATTTTTTGAGTGTAAGATCTTAAGAGACACCGCACCAACGATTTTATATATACAAATATATACAGGGTGTCCCAGATTAACGTTTCAATCCAGCACTGGTTGATTCCTTGGGCCAAGACAAGAAAAAAATTGTTTCATAGGGGGGATCCATCTCCCCCCTGTTTCGAGTTATAAGCGGAAGTATAGCATAAAATGTCATTCATAGGTGTTATCAGTTTTAATGCAATAACTTAAAAAGTATTACAGACAGGAACCTCTTTGAAACGGTTTTTTAAAGCATTTTAATTAGTTAGCTAATATCTTTTAAAGTTTTTTGGTATTTTTAACCATGGAATAATTTATAACAACTTAAATATGAACAATATTTTTTTTATTTTGTTTTTTCACTTTGAGCTCGTTTTACATAAAAAAGTTATAATATTATTTTTTTTTTCTGATGCAATCTTAATCGCCAAATAATTTTCTACAGTATTTCATTAAGCGGCTTCACCGTACATCCACGAAAAAACCGTTTTTATAATTTTATGATAACATACACTCAAAAAACACATACCATTTACATGTGAATCTAATTGGATTTTTAAGAAAAGTTAAAAAATATTAAATATGGTAAAAATTAAGAGATATGCATTTCTTAAGTATGGCTTTATGTCTAAAAAAAAATTTGTGAAGCAAAACTTTTCTGTTGCCGTATTGGATTGCAAGTCCTTTTTGAGTGTATGTTTTCATAAAATAATTAATTCGCTCTTATTTGTTACTGTACGGCTAAACCGCATAATGAAATATTGCAGAGAATTATTTGGAGATTAAAACTGCATCAGAAAAAAAAGTAATTTAATAACTAACAAAATAAAAAACAAAATATAAAACATATTTTTCATATTAAGGTTGCTATAAATTATTCTATGGTTAAAAATACCAAAAAACTTTAACAGATATTAGTAAATTATTTAAAATGCTTTAAAAACAGTTTCAAAGAGGTTCCTATCTGTAATACTTTTTAAGTTATTGCATTAAACCTGATGACACCTATGAATGCCATTTTTAGCTATACTTTCGCTTATAACTCGAAACAGGGGGAGATGGACCCCCTTGCCATTCAATTTTTTTCTTGTCTTGGCCCAAGGAAACAACCAGCGCCGGATTGAAACATTTATCTGGGACACCCTGTATATGTATAGAAGGGCGGCAAAAGTAAGCATGGCAACATTCATATATATATATAGTGACTACTACTTGGTCTCATATCACATAAAGAGTTATTTCACATATGCCAAGTTTCATTATAAGGCGTAGTTATAGTTGGTCCACGCCCATTTTTTATTGAGTGTCCGATGGTAAGCATATGAACTAAATTATAGCATTTTTATTGATTTGTGGACGGTAAAAGGGGGTGTAGCAACTTTTTTTTTTATTATTTAATATATTAGCCTTGGCAACAAATGTTGTAAATTTGAGGCCCTTAGGTCAATTATTGCCTATTTTTCAAAAAGTAGTAACACATGGAAAAAGTACTCAATTCGGCAAAAAAACAATCTACCCAAACAAGTCAGGGGGTCAGCTAGAGTAGATTGGTAGATAGGTACTTGGGTAAAATGGCACTTTAAAAACACAAAATGTTCGGGTATTTTACAATCTACCCAACTACCCAAGTCAGTGTGAATACCCCTAATATATTTAAAATATGTTAAAATCAGATAAAAACTACGCCTGCCTCCCATACAAAGTTACTTTATAACATCGGTAAAATCTATAAAAATGCCAGAAAAATTAATGTCATGACTTGGAAGTTGCACATAAGCTTTGGTAGCGAAACTTGTCAAAAATCATATGAAAACTATGCCTACCTCCCACACAAAGTGACTTTAACAAAATGGTGAAATCTTTTTAAATGCCACAAAAACTAATATAATTACTTTAAATTTTGCATACAAGCTTTGGTCTCAAGTATTCACCATATATTTGAAATTTGTCCAAATAGTTAAAAAAACCACGCCTACCTCCCATACAAAGTAACTCTATGAAAACGGTTAAGTATCTAAATTAAATGAAATAATGAATAAATATTATGTACATACGCTGAGAATATTAAAACTCACTTTGAGTTTGGAATTTGGCAAAACCCTATACAAACTCGGCCAATATTCCATACAAAGTGACGTCATCAAAGTAGCATAACTTTTATAAATTCCACAAAAATATATGTATTAACAGCATATTTAACACATAATCTTACATATCTTTAACGTTTACTATATTTGAGTTTTGGCAAAATTGGATGAACACCACGCCCATCCTCTATACACGCAGAGAAAAAACATAGTTGCAACAACCATGTTTTAAGAGGACCATATTATTATTCAGATTATGATTGTTGCTAACATGTTCTTAAACATATAATATTTTCTTTGATCATGATAAAATGATTACAACAACCACATTTAGAAAAGGAACTTTTTTGTAGGAACCAAAATATAATTGAAACAATCATTATTCTCTTATAAGGTCAAAAATAGAATGATTGCGACAACTATTTTATGAATTTATTTTTAGGATCCAGAATATTATTGAAATAATAAGGGTTTTCATGCAAATGGGCAATACCCTTATAAATGGTATAAACCTCATAAGTTTATCAGCCTTATAAATGAACTGTCAAAATTCGTATGAAAAAGCTTTTGCACAAACCAGATAAATTTGCTCTTCGATTTAGGTGAGCAAACGAGGTGGCAAACTTATATGATCAATCAGCTGTTTTCTTTTTTGAAGGAAAAGTTATAATTTGAGCAAAACTAATAAAGATTTAATTGTAAAAATTTCAGAAAACAAGCAAACAATCCGCAAAGCGTTCCCGTTTAAATGGAACGCATCGCTGGCAGATCGCATAGCTGACTTATATGCTGCAAATGCACAATCGACTTTAAGGGCTGTTCATACAACCTGTCTGATAAAAATAACTAATTGCCCAAATTAGAAGCCTGCCACTTTGCATGAAAACCCTTAATAATTTAATTTTTTTTTTTATTTTCATGCACTCTAATTTCCACAGCTAATAATTAAGATATCTCCAGAGGTTTGCCTTGTCTGGGCTGAACAGAAATATTAATTCAATTGAAAAATCTTTATGATAAAATTTTCTGTTTTTTCTGAGCCACGCACACTACCAGTAAGCCATAGCCGCTACTACCGCTCGCCTGACTAATGCCAATCATAAACATGGTACACTAAGTGCATTGTCACAAAAATAGCAATATTTGTGATAAACAAAATATGGTCAGAATTGCGAAATATGTTTACGATAAATAAAAACATGTTTGCTACAATTAAAGTCGAAAATGTCACTTTTCTGCGTGCTGTTTTTAGGATAAGCCAATTTAAAACAAAACACAATAATTTAACAGTTGACAAACAAAACGGCACATAGCCAGGAATCGATAAAACTTATTGTGTCTGAATGAAGTGCAAGTTTTTCCTGCAAACTGTTCAGACACAATAAATTCTTTCGATTTTTGGTTATGTTCTGCTTCGTTTGCCAACAATCAAAGAATAGTTCAGACAAACATTAAAAATTCTAACATGTTTGTCTCTATAATAATATTCACATTTATCATGTTTGACAGAACTACAACATTTTTGTTGCAACTAATAGTTGAGGCAATCATAGTATGTTGACGATTTAAATGATGTTATGATTTCAACTATAATGTTATTTTTGGTACCACTATTAGTAAATAATGACTTTATTAAGGCAAAAATTTGTGTTTGCAGAAATAATACAATAATTTTAGTAAAAAAATTATTATTGCAGTAATCATGTCTCAACCATGTCTTTTCTCTGCGTGTACAAAGTGAAATCAAATAAATTTTGCTTGAATGCAGCACCAAAACAAAAATACTAGCGAAAGCTTTTATTTTGAGTATATATTGCTAACAGAGCTGTAAAAGAATGCATTCATTTGTGATTTAAAATCATTTAATTCCCAATCAATGATTTAAAAAATTGATTACATTCATTTTTCAAATCATTGATTGTGATTTCAAATTTAAAATCTCAATCAATGATTTGAAAAAATGATTGCATTCTTTTTTTCAAATCATTGATTGGGACTTGAAATTTCAATTTTTTAAATCATTGATTGGGAATTAAATGATTTAAAATCATAAATGAAATGCATTCATTTATTTAAATAATTTTTTTATTTTTTTATTTAATTTAAAATATTTTGTTAGAAATGACAAAATTCAAATTTTTAAGGCCTGCAAATTTTCACATTATTTTCGTCAGAGCAGTACTCTGTTCCGCTGCGTGAAATTATCGCAACATGTTTCTGAGCAACATTTTTTCACAACAATTTAATTGTACTGCCTGTTTATTACTACGTTAACCACTGGGCTATTGCGCAATACGAAACAAAAGAAATAAACATGCATATGAACCGAATAGCCTAATATTGAGTTTCAGCATTGCAATATTTCTTTGGCTTAAATTTTAGTACAGAAAAATTTTAGTTATGGGTTAGTATTTGTGAAAGTTTAAATTTTAAACCGTAAGGTTAAAAAATATGTAGCATACTTTGAGCTGTACGAAAATTTATTCCAAGATTTTTAACCGTGTATAAGGAATTGAAATATTAAAAGAGCCAAACATGTGAAAGAGCGCGAGAGCGAACCGAACAATAAATAACAAAATAAAATTAAAAAGCTCTTAAAAAATTATTTTTGCTTGCAAGTTACAAAGATAAACTGTTAAACAAATAATATTAGTCTATGCATTTCCAATACTTGTTCAACAGAGATATCAATTCTTTTGATAATAAGATATGTTACAGAAAAACATGGACCCCCTTTATAAAATGTGTTTTCTCATCTTGTCCCAAGGACTCAATCGAAGCCGGATTGAAGCATTGATCCAAACACACTGTTTAATAAAAAATATCTTACTAACTTCACACTGACTTCACATTATTTTATTGAGATTACAGTGACTGTTTTCAATGATTTAAATAAATGAATGAAATATCTTGAATGCAGTCAATAATTTCCAACCAAGGATTTGAAAAAATGATTGCATTCATTTTTTTCAAATCATTGATTGGGACTTGAAATTTTAAATCACAATCAATGATTTGAAAAAATGAATGCAATCACTTTTTCAAATCATTGATTGGGACTTGAAATTTCAAATCGCAATCAATGATTTAAAAAAATGATTGCATTCATCAAATGATCACATTCAATGATTTGGAAAAATGATTGCATTCATTTTGAATATAAATCACATGATTTAAAATCACAAATGATTGCATTCTTTTACAGCTCTAATTGCTAATAATTGTTCAGCTTAATTGCTGATCTCTTGAAACAAGAACAAATAGTTTGATTAAAAATGCAGGCATGCACTTACACACATCTATACTATTATATAAAATTGAAAAACAATTAAAATGTTACCACTTTACTTCAAAATAACTTTGCGGCCTATTTTTTTTTAGGATTCGTCTTCATTCACAAGAAAATGGTAAATATTTGATTTGTTATAAAAAAATATCAGATATTTCGCATTATCTAATAATAATATTTACTCGGATATAAAACATTGAATATATACGAGTTTTTCAAATAACTTTCAGATGCGAATAGAAAAAGTATCCGGTTACTCGGATTCGAAAACCTAGTTTTCTAGCGACGGTGTTGCAGCGGTTGCAGCCTGATGACGCGACTAGTGTGAACAACATGTGGTACCTATGCATTTTAGTTTTGTTTCCATATCTTTGTTTTTGCTACAGTGCTTGGTTTGTGTGAAATAAAATACCATTGTTGTAATTGTTGCTGTTGTTGTAACGATATAAAAATTAACTCTTGTCCTTGATTTTATGTTGCTGGATACTTGTATCTTTAACGTTTCTTGTCAAATCTATCGCTTTTTTGCAGTTTTGTTAGGTTTGTGGTTACAGAATTGTTGGAATAAAAGCAAAAAAGCTATCTGTTATATTATCATATGCTTGGGTTTGGTTTAATTTGTGCTTTTTGGGCACATTAATCATGCGTTGCGCTCGAACTGTCACCACAAAGCGGCTTGTATGGCGGCTTTGCGTTGTCATTATATGAACATTATATTGTTGTCGAAATATTGTTCTCAATGTTACTGTGTTGTTGTTTCTTGCAGTTATTTAGTCACCTTAGGCGCTTGAAGGGTGTGACTCTTTTCTGATTGTACTTCAGATTCAGTTTGATTATTACAAATACATAAAACAATTATTCATTCATTCCCTCATCCACTCAATTCAGTCTCTTTTGTACGTTTGTTTTGCATGGCATAGGAATTAATATGAATTATTGTATTGCATTCAAATTAAGTTATAATTTCCATAATTTACCAGAATTACCTGAATCGTTTGGTTTTTTTTTTCTTTCTTTTTTATTTTATTTGTGATGCAAGCCAACGATTGCAAGTTATTGAGATCAATGTGTTTGAAAGTGTGCATTACCTGAAATGAAATAAAAAAAAAAATAAAATAATAAGTGAATATGGAATAATGTATAATGAATTACATTTAAAATTTTGTATAAACTATTATTTGATGGATTGTTAAGATTTGAGTATTGTTAATGTTTAGATTTATGAATAATTTTGTTTAGATTGTCAAAACTATGTAACAGATCTTCGACGTTATTTATAAACGGCATTATGCGAGCTTTTCGCAATCACTTGTATTGTGTATGTTCACTGATATTTAAATAACTTAATGTGACCTACAAAATTGTGTCAGTTTAAAGGATGCCATTTCTTATATAGATGTCTGTGTTATGATTATGATAAATATTGTTGTTTTTGTTGATTCCATGACGATTTTTTAATTCTCTTAATATATTCTTGATAAAATTCCATAATGAGATAACAATAGTACTTGACTTTAAAAATATGTCTGTGCCAACACGGAGAAAACTGTTTGCCAAATTTTTATTGCGGTTAAACAAAACTTAAGCTTGAATCTCAGCCACTTCAAAATTATGCTAGATTTCAGCAAATACTAATCAAAGTTTGCTATTCGAGTTTATAATAACTAAGCAAAATTTTAATTACATTCAAGCAAAATTTTGCTAAGCTAATATGTTAGCAAAATAACATTTCTACTTAATTCAAGCAAATATTTGCTAAGTTATAATAAATTGGAATAGCAAATTTTGATTACATTTTGCTGAAATCTAGCATATTTTTAAAGTGAAATAATTATTAACATTAAATAAAATTGAAAAATTACCAGCATCCTTAGACTTGAACCTCGGCCGAGTGAATGTGCATAGGCTTATCCATTCGACCATCGCAGTTGTTAACTAATCGTCGCCTAATTTTCTTCATTAGGAATTAACGTGTGTTTGAAAGAAATTTTCTAGAATAAAGTAAACATTTGCTATTTGAGTTTATAATATCTAAGCAAATATTTGCTTGAGTTTAGTAAAAATTTTCTATTTGAGCTTTTATAATAACTTAGCAAATCTTTGCTTGAGTTTAGTAAAAATGTGCTATTTGAGTTTATAATAACTTAGCAATTATTTGCTTGAGTTTAGTAAAAATTTGCTATTTAAGTTTATAATAACTTAGCAAATATTTGCTTGAATTTAATATAATTTTGCTTTTTCCTTAATACATGAGGAGTGATTACAATTTAGCAATTTTTTTCTAAAATCACACCGTAATTGAGCAAAGTTTTGCTACTTTGCTTTTGAGCAAAACATTTGCTTGATTCAAGCAATATAATTATCTCCGTAAATAAGAATAACAGCCTAAGTTTAATTTGTATGTTCTGAAAAGTTTTCAAACCTCAAATGAAAGCTGATAATCAAAGTTTAATAACTTTAATTCATACAGTTTAAAGCTATTATTTTTCTTTAAATTTTAGTTTGTGTACTTATATTTTATTAAGATTAGGGAAGTGACCGACATTGTCAAAACGCATGTCACATGGCGGCAAGGTTTAACTTGTTAGACGAGCCCGCTTTGGAATGCTTCTAGAGCTTTCAGTGCTCTTTGGACAAGCTTTTGTATTTCTCTACGTCCGGATTTCAATAGTACTCTAGAAATACTCATGATAAATTAATGCAAATTAATCATTTTATCTGTACAGGGGCACAGGTTGAAATGGCGTTTATGTAGAATCTAAGCATTTATCATGGCCATGTCCAGCATATGAGCCGATTTGTCCACTTGCGTGACTTTATTCTAATGCGGCTTCTGCCAAAACATGAATCCATGAAGTCAACTCCTCCTTTGTACTTGTAACACTCGTGGATTATTATAAAAAGTCGCATACTCGTGCCATTGGCTTTCGTCTCCAGTAACAACCATATCATGAATTTCATTTTGAAAATTCGCACCAGCAGTTAATTCAACATGTGCTACGAGTTCAGCTACTAATTCATTTTCATGTTCAAATACCTCCAATCCATCATTTATATCCTCATTTCCCAGCACGTTGAAATTTGGATCGTCAAGAATGTCGTCCGAAAAGTCTGAAATATTGCCAATTTCACTTGCGAAGACCATTCGAAATCGTTGACAAATTTTTAAAATTCCTCGTCCGTGGTAAAATCTTTATATTTCGAGGACTTCTATTCTGGAATAACAAAAAATTATTAAAAACAAACAAAAATACGCTCAAGCACAAACGAATATAACTTCTCTAATGAGCGCCTGCTGGTTCTTTGAGGGACCATTCGAACTTTTTACAAAATACCCATAAATTAAATTTTATAAATTTTTCTTTATTTACATCGATTATATAGTTGCTAAAGATCACAAATATATTTTATTTGAGTATATTTTAGAAAACTAGTCTTGTATGCTATCAACTTTAAAAAGTGCGTTTTGTTATATTTGACGTTTTGTGAGGTTGTTCAAGAAAAGTTCAAAAAGCTTTTGTTCAGTGTTTTTAGCCACGTTTAAATGTTTACCACTATATGGAGCACACATCAATACAAATAATTAGTAAAAATACATATGAAAAATTATTAAAAATACTTAAAATACACGCCTCTAAAGTTACGGTTCCTTGAGCAATCACCAGGCTTTTAAGGGTTAAAATTGCAATACCATGTGAAGACAAGTCACAAAATCGAAGAAAATTAATATATTATCAAATTTGACCTAGAGATAAGTAAAAAGATATTAGATGACTTTTTAAAAGTTCAATAGTGAAAAGAAGCCATTAATAACTACATTTTAAAAAAGACTAAATCAAAATAAGATAAAGCAGATGTGGATATATATATATTAGGGCGGGTCAATTTGTATGGACGAATTTTTTGGTGGTCTGGCTCAGCAAAATTCGTAAAATACATGTAATTTCAAGACTTTTTCTCCACTACAGCATATACAAATTCTGAAAAAAAGCTGTGCGGACTTTCGTAAATAGATTTTGTTCTCAATTATAAAATATGAAAGTATGAATGTATGTGTATGAATCTATTTACGAAAGTCCGCACAGCTTTTTTTCAGAATTTGTATATGCTGTAGTGGAGAAAAAGTCTTGAAATTACATGTATTTTACGAATTTCGCTGAGCCAGAATTTGACCCGCCCTAATATATATATATTACGAAATAGGGGCTAAGGAAAAAAAAAGCAGTAAAAACAACAACTAAAATCTATCATTATATCAAACGGCACTGTGTCAGTGTGGTATTAGGTACCTCGAGCAAAGATCTTCTTAAGTTATTAAGCTACACAACACTTGCCGCACCTATAAAATCTATAGTAATAAAACTCATTTTCTGTTTGTTTGTTTGTTTGTTTGACCTTTATACAAATCTAAACGGCTCAACGGATTTTGCTCAAACTAGGTACACATATTAAGTACATCCCAACTTAAAATGTTACATACTTAGTTTTTGCCACGCCCCCTCTGAAATTTTTCAACTAACGGTAATTTTGTTATTATAAAACTTTTTACCATCGAAGATTTTTTTGTATTTAATTTTAAAAAATTTTTGTTATTTTGACATCAAAAACATTCACATATCTTCAAAATTGGAGAAATTTTCAGTATAACGACTTTTTCATAAAACATCGTTGCCTAAGAATGAGAAAAAAACGACATGAAAATCAAAGTTTGGTCTTTCGATGCAAATATCTCCGCTGTCCATTAATATTTTTCATTCAAATATTTTTGTTCAAAAGTTCAATAAAATCACTTCACAAAAATAGGTTGAACTGTACCGTTAAGTCAGTGTATATATGTTTTATGATTATGTCAAAAAAGGTCCAAAATATTGACTTTTTACTCAAAAAATGACTCAAAAATTGTTGTTGTTGTAAAAATGAAATCAATTAAAAACAGCAAATCGAACTACCTTTCATATGACATAGCATTTATTTGCAAAAATTCTTCCAGCTAAGCGCAAAAATTATTTTACTGTTTTTGTCATCAAAACAACAAGTTACCCCCTTTGATTTTTTTCGCGAAATTTATTTTTTCCAAAATGTTGTTTTTATATTTTTTACAAAAAAGTCAAGTCTCAAAAATAATTTATGTGAAAAAATTACCCCAATATCTCTTTCCAATCAAAAGTAATGGCTAAAAATCTATTTTTTATACCAGACTATTAATAAAACTTAGTTTTGTGTTAAAATTCTCTATATAGTTTGAACGTCCCCATATATCTCTAAGAATGCAGTTGTGTGTCTAAAGTAATTACGAACATTTTGGATTATACAAAATTTTTTTTATAGTGATCATCTACTTATATTTTGCCTCCCCACCCCCCGCCCCCCTCCTGTTAAATTTGTTTTGTTGTGATTTCTCTATTTGTTCTCACTATTGTGTCACCGTTGTCAATTAGTTCTTTATCAATGGTACTTTAAATGTTGTATATATATCACAATTTTATCGAAAAGATGACTGTGAATAAGAATGCTGTAAAAGTTAATATTTTCATGTAATCAGTTTAAGCTATATGGCGATATAAAAAAAAATATGCGCATCTGGTCAGCACAATTATTTCATTAGTTTTGATCTGTGCGTTAAATTCACAGACAGATGGCGCGACATGTGTAAGATGTGTGGGTACAAACTAAACGTACACCTTGCGTTGAATAGCTGAATTATGTTTTTGCAAAAGTTTCTTCAAATTTAACCCCACACGATTGGGATTACAGACAGGTGGCGCTATTTTCTGCTTACAGAAGAATATCTGATGTTCTTATGCAGCTAGCAGATAAGTTTTGCGAAATATTTTGCGAAAATGCTATTGCTACCAAACTTTTAAAAAGTAAAATAATGCAGTACTGCCAGTTTTTTTTTAGAAATTTTAGTAGGTACAATCATTTTTAGCACAACGAATTTTCATAAAACATTGATAGCTAATAATGAGAAAAAAATTATATGAAAATCAAAGTATTTACTTTTAATGCCAATAACTCTGCTGTTTTTAATATATTTCATTAACATTTTTTTTTTTAAAAAGTTCAATATGTTTTTTAATATAAATCTTTATTTAAAATGTCCATATCTCAAGGACGCATTGAGTCCCATCATAATTTTTATTTTGTTGAAAAGGTAATTGTGCTTGCTTTAAGATTGAGTAAATATAAAAATTCTTTTTAATTTTTAAAATCTGTTTTTCGTACCACTTCTTTGAATTCAATTAGCTCACCGCAACAAATGGAACCACCAACAACAAAAATTTTCCTAAACTTTTTTGGATCAATGTTCGTTCAATTACCTAGCAAACGGTGGATAAATAAAATTAAATAAAATAAAATTCAAATAAAATTCAACATGTTTTTCATTATTCCCGATTTTAAAAAACATTTAATCGAGAAGTGTATGTTAAAATGTTTATATAAATGACTCTCGAGTAACACCGGGTATATCAGCTAGTCTGTAATAAAGTAGTTAAAAACTAAAAACAAAAGATTCATGATGACCAGGACGACCATGATGACCAAACTTTCATGAAAAGCCCGCGCCACACCAAAGTGTCTTGAAGAGCTCAATATTTGAACAATTGAATTGAATAAAAATAATAACGGATGGCAGCCGATCTTGACTCATTGAAGGTGCTGACCGATTAGGGGTCACAAAAACACACAAAATGTTTTAGCTGCTTATAATAGTTGGCACACAGGTCAGGGAAAATAATGGAAATATGAATAATTAACAAAAACTGTGAAGGTGTCAGTAAAGAACGTTAGTACCAAATCAAGAAGAAATGCATATTTTTTTCAAAGAATAGATTCAGAAAATGATCATTAAATCTTTATTTGGATAATATACTGATTTCAAACGTGACGCATTTTTTCATCTTAACTGATAACAGGTGATAACCGAATCAAAATTAGATAAGAAATTCCTTGTCCTAAACAGATTCTTGACATTTAAAAATTTGACTTATAGCTGATCAGGCATTAATAAAGTCTTCTCAAAAAGGAATATTCATATCAAATCCAAACATAACAGAAGTTTTTCTTAACTGATTTTCACTTCGAAACTTTAAAAACTTACTAAAAGAAAATTCTTTGTTTTCGACTTAAACAGCTGTGCTTAAATAAATAAGTCAAAACATATGGAATATGAAAGAAAATAAATTTGAAAAATTGGCTATACGAGTAGATGCATTTGCTGCCTGTATATAGCAGTTTTTATGTATATTTGAAAAGTTTAAAAATAATAATGACTCAAATATAAGAAATGTATCTGGTTCATGTTAAAAACGTAGGAAGTAAAACCACAAAAATTGCAAGAAGTTAGGAAGAATGAAGAAGTGAAAATATAAAATTACATATAACCAAGTTGAGACTGTAAATACCGCTTAAACATAAAAAATTACAAAATGTTGACACTTTTATGTCCATCCTAAAGACAAATTCACTTTTCTTCTCATTATTTAGTTCACTAGTGTCATTACCAAGAAAGAAAATATCAAACTATATAATGTTGATGCGTAGGTCGCTCTAAGTGCTTGACTTGAATAGCAAACCCCGTAAAGCTTTTCAAGCACTTCAAGTGCAGCTGCTACCAAATTTTCAAGTTGGCCACACTTTCTTTTATAACCAACTCAAATCAATCATAAAATTTTACAAAAGCTTTTTTCTGTCAAGTTGAAATTGGTTAAAAAACAAAAACTAAAGCACAGTTGTGTCTTTGTAACTACTACATAACAATTATCAAATTTTTTTAATAGTTTTTGCTCTTTCAATTTTGCTCTCCAGCTGCTTTCAAATACTTGTCAAAATTTGCTTTATTTAAATTCATCATTCATAGGCGTTGCTACGTTTTGTAAGTTGCTCAGGGCTATTTTTTTTATGAATCGCTCATAGAGTAAATTTGCGGTTGTTAATTTTACTGTCCTATATTGATGGCTTTTGAACATAAAAATTATGGAAAAATTTAAAGATTTTTAAAATTTTGGGCGTAGGTTCGATTTAAAACTGTTTTATGCAGAGTCAGCTCTTTTTTTAGTTTTATTTAACCCAGTTTTTAAATAATTTTTAATTTCAACAGCAATGTTCAACGTTTTTTACGTTGTTGATTGATTTACAAGAAATGTTTAGCCTCAAGCAAGCTTTTATTGAAGGGTCTATTAAAGATGATCGAAATATGTTATTAAAAAATATTGCTATTCGATGTAAGCGGAAATGATCGACAGAAGAGAGCGTTTGATCAGTGAGTTTTTTTTTAACTGGTTGTTAAACTGTAAAAATGCATATCATATTCTCTGGGAAGAACCATTATAATAAAACTGTTTCATAAAAGCTATAAAAAGCTTTTATCGTCCCTAATAGAGGAGGCGTAAATTGAGTTGTTCTAAGAACAAATCACGTCCTTCTTTCGAAATTTAAATGAAATTAGTAACGAATTCTTGAAGCTCTTTTTTTAGAAAATAAAAATGCTGGGTAAGTCTTTGAACTATCTACAAAATCTTAAAACCTATTCACATGAATTGAAGTCAAGTCCAGGAAACGTTAACGCCTCGAAAACAAAACTTGTCATCATAAATCTTAGCGGCAACAACAAATGCAACAACAACAATGACCAACAGCTGGCTTATCTGTAAACTTTTCTTGCTAAGAGCACCACAAAAATATCTAGAACAAGAAAATTATCGTCCTTAGAGATCGATTCAATGGAAAACAAGATAAGCCATAAACTATCGCATTTGAGACAGATAAAAACTTTGCTGATGAAACAAAACTAGTACAAGTACAAAACATGTACAAAGAATATTTTTAAAAGCAACAATATGGAGATGGCGCAGATGCGATAAGCGCTGAAATCGATGCATGCGCTGCATCAACGATGGACGAGTCCGGCGGCCGTTACCGGGGGGTGTGCTTAAAATGCAATAAGGAGGAATCATAAATCATGGTAAACAAGAGCAAAGGACAAACATACAAAGATTTTGAGTGTCAGTGAGAATAACATGGTGGGTTCGTGTGGTGTCGGAGGAGATAAAGGAAACGGCACAGAGAAGAAAGAAAGACCAAAACTGTGACACACATAAAGTGACATCTTAACAGTGAAGGTCAGAAATTGATGACAATGTAAATACAAAGAAACAAAACTGTTTCAAGTTTCTTTTGTGCGCCAGAAACTATGCTGCAGTTATTGAGCAAATAAATGTCAACAGCTTAAGTGGCAAAACGTGACTTTTTCGTTTTCTAGAAGGAAGTTGGTGAATGGGGATGATGAAACAAGGTAATGAAAGGGTCGATAATTATAATAAGAACAAAGTATGCTTAAGAGTGAAAAAAATTATAGATCAAATAGGTACGAATAATTTATTATTATTTTTTATTCATCACATTAGTTCAATAAGAACAAAAACTGTTACTGTACTGTAAAAAACCATATTCCTAAGAATAAAATAAAACAAATGAAATAGTATTTAAATTTGAATTTGACGTAACATTACAGAACATAACATAACATAACATAACATAACATAACATAACATAACATAACATAACATAACATAACATAACATAACATAACATAACATAACATAACATAACATAACATCACATCACATCACATCACATAACCTAACCTAACCTAACCTAACCTAACCTAACCTAACCTAACCTAACCTAACCTAACCTAACCTAACCTAACCTAACCTAACCTAACCTAACCTAACCTAACCTAACCTAACCTAACCTAACCTAACCTAACCTAACCTAACCTAACCTAACCTAACCTAACCTAACCTAACCTAACCTAACCTAACCTAACCTAACCTAACCTAACCTAACCTAACCTAACCTAACCTAACCTAACCTAACATAACATAACATAACATAACATAACATAACATAACATAACATAACATAACATAACATAACATAACATAACATAACATAACATAACATAACATAACATAACATAACATAACATAACATAACATAACATAACATAACATAACATAACATAACATAACATAACATAACATAACATAACATAACATAACATAACATAACATAACATAACATAACATAACATAACATAACATAACATAACATAACATAACATAACATAACATAACATAACATAACATAACATAACATAACATAACATAACATAACATAACATAACATAACATAACATAACATAACATAACATAACATAACATAACATAACATAACATAACATAACATAACATAACATAACATAACATAACATAACATAACATAACATAACATAACATAACATAACATAACATAACATAACATAACATAACATAACATAACATAACATAACATAACATAACATAACATAACATAACATAACATAACATAACATAACATAACATAACATAACATAACATAACATAACATAACATAACATAACATAACATAACATAACATAACATAACATAACATAACATAACATAACATAACATAACATAACATAACATAACATAACATAACATAACATAACATAACATAACATAACATAACATAACATAACATAACATAACATAACATAACATAACATAACATAACATAACATAACATAACATAACATAACATAACATAACATAACATAACATAACATAACATAACATAACATAACATAACATAACATAACATAACATAACATAACATAACATAACATAACATAACATAACATAACATAACATAACATAACATAACATAACATAACATAACATAACATAACATAACATAACATAACATAACATAACATAACATAACATAACATAACATAACATAACATAACATAACATAACATAACATAACATAACATAACATAACATAACATAACATAACATAACATAACATAACATAACATAACATAACATAACATAACATAACATAACATAATATTTTAATGGTCATAACTTTTGGCTGGAAAGAGATATGTTGGTAATTTTTTCAATGAAATTATCTTAAAAGACTGAGCATTTTTTAGAATTATAAATGTTCAACATGATACATTTCCATTTCGTCACAAAGATATTTTTTAAGTTTTTTTGTTGAACTTCTAGAATAAAGAAGATTAAATAAAATATTTAAAAAAACTGCGAAAATATTTGCATCAGAATTCAAAACTTTGAGTTTTAAGGTAGCAATGTTAATTCAAAAATTCGTGGCAACTACTAAAATTTTTCAACATTTTTAGTTGAGTAGTATTTATTATTTCATTTTATATTTGTGTCCAACTAACGAAATAATTTTAAAGTTTATTATCAGTGAAAAAATTGAAAAATTATCATATTCGTGCCAGATAAAATGTGGACATGTTGATATTAAAAGCCAGAAATGAAATATTATAATGCGTTTTTGCAATACAAGTAGTACAAAAACAGAATGTATCTAAATACTTAAGCTTAAAAGAGTATATATGCTATTCTACGATACTTTACATATTCAACTTCTGAGTTTTTTGTAAAAAATTTTTATAAGCACTTTCACGAAACTCAGAAGGAAAGTTTATTTTAATGTCTAATATCATAGTCTAACTGTGTATACTGTACATAATTGCATTTAATTTAACGGCTTTAAAATAAGTCGTTAAGTGTACTGAAAAATATCCAAAAAATTAATTGTCAAAACGTACGTTTTCTCTGTTAAGATTGGTAATATCCTGGGTTTAAGTCTTTAATGCAACTTTCCGGTGTCACATTGTTTTCTGTAAACACAAAATTATCGATCAGTCGATGCATTATACTGATTAATTACAAATCGCGAGAGAGCATTTGAAATATAATGCTTTCCGCGAGTAGTTACGCTCATCAAAGTTCAACTTCTGATTGATGTATCTTTAAATCGGTAGCATGCTAGACGATCGCGTTTGTGAAAAATCCTTCTATGAGTCATGGAGAATCGATAGAGTAAAAAATTGTTTATTATTCTTGCACGGCGAGAGTATATTTATAAAAGTTATTGCGTAAATTGCGGTTTTTGTAAATTTTCAGACGATATTTCAGACGTTTATAAGTTAAGGACTACGCAAAGCACGATCATGAAATTTGGCATATTGACTCTTCGGGTTGTCGTGAAACTTCTCATATTAGATTTATTCCAATTATACGCACTGCTCTTATTAATTCGTAAATTCAACTGAGCAATTAGATGTTCCGACAACCTTGTTTTTTTAATTCCCAGAATAAACTACAGTAAACATCTTACAGTGGATTTTCGTACGAATCAATATTTGTCACGAAAATCGATCGACTACTCGATGTCGCTTAATAAACAAAGTACTGTAGAATAGCCCATATAATAAAATGTATCTTTTTATAGAAATGAAATGATAGCTCAGTACCAAGCTTGTAACTATCAATGAAATGCATGATATAGAATACGCTTTAAGTCTTGACACATATTTAGCTGAATTTACTGTAGCAAAGTTCGTAGAAAAATTGTAGCAAAGTGTTTATAAAAAAAATATGATATTTGATTTTCAACACATAATTGTTTTAAATAGAGCAATCACATTACTGCTTTCACTTGGCTTGTTTTGCTAAATTCTGAACCAATAAAAATGTCATAAGACCATTTAGTGAGTATATACATATTGCTATAAAATGGTAAAAACAGATTATAATTTAAAAAATAACTATTTTCAATGCACATCAACTATGCTGTATTAATTTTTACTATGCAGTATATTCTTCATATTAACAGCCCTATTCTGGTTGTTAACTTAACAAGAAATTGTTAAGGAGCTCTTGTTAAGCTGCTTGTTATGTTATGTAAATGTTGGTATTCTTAAAAATCATTAACAACATAAAAGCTTAAAAAGCTTTTAAAGTTCACCATGCATGGTGGAAATCGATATGCCTGTTGAAAGAAGAGATGCGCTATATAAACAGATGCTTCGAGTGCAGCTTGTGACTTTGCAAGCGCTTGAAAAATTTGCCACGGCTACTGAAAGATTTCATTATCAACACTTAAAATAAGTAAAAAATTCTTTCATTTTTCAGTTTAATGTATTAAAACTCAATATTATATTAAAATTTGTATTTTTTTATTATTTTCACAACAATTTTCTATCTAAGCACATACATTTCATTCGTTGTTAAGACTCTTTCTGTTATTAACAAAATTGTAAGGAAAAGAGCTTTTAAAGTTGCAGCAGAATACGAAACCTTAACAAATAGTTAATATTAACTATTTTGTTAATGTGGTGAGCTTAGTTAAGCTGCCAGAATAGGGCTGCAAGTTTAAAAAATCGAAATATTGCCAAGTCAGTTTTTGTCGTCATATTTACATAAATTTTCGGCCTTTGTAGTCTAGTGGAGAGTGCGCTAGACTATCAACCCAAAGGTCCCTGGTTCGAATCCGGGTTCGGGCATGGTTTTTTTCACTTTCTTTATTCTTTTCTACATTTTAATATAATGGAAAACTAAAAATCCACAACTAAATTGTGAAAAATGTGGAATTAAAGGATTGGAACAACTAAGGGCTGGAAATGCTTGCTGAGGTTTAGGCATAACACTAGCCTCAGTCAAAAGCAATTCCAGGTCAAAGACCAAACCTTATTTGTATAAGGCGCACGCCTTGGTTATTTGATCTTAAAAAAAAATGGAATTTGCACCAAGCATTTGTATATTTTAAGCTGTCTAACAATTATGAAGTCTTAAAGATTTTTATAAAACTCTACTAAAAGTCCGCTTGTTTTTTATGTCTAAGCATCTGTGTATAAATAAAATAATTTAAACGTTGCTTGTTTATGACTATCATAAGTTGTCATCGTTTAATATCAGCTATTTTTCAAGCTATTATATGATATATCATTGAATGTGATATGTGGTGGTGAGTTTGGTGTTATTGTATTTGTTGTTGCATTATTTTGCTATATTTTGACTTTTAATATGCCGCAAAGCTAAACAAAAATATCTCATAAATGCATCTGCAGCTTTTATACTGCAGCAGTTAGAAAGAAACCAAACAAATATTGCAAGTGACATAATTTATGACTTTACGGCATAACATCAAGAAACTGAAAAACTGTTATTACCATAGAGAGCCAGCTATAGCAAGTAAAATTTATTTATGTAAAAACTCACACACCCAGTCACACAAATATAAACAAACACACACACAAACACACACACTTAACGAAAATGCAGCCAAAAATATACAAAAAAGCACAATATTCTCTGCTAAGTAGCAATGACAAGCATTGCCTTAAAATGATTTATCCCGACACAGTAACGGTTTTCTTGTGAAGAGCCCGGAAAGGGCTACGGAAGTGTAGATAAGGTGCTCAAAGGATGGCCATGAGCTTATATTTGTATGAATAAAGCCAGTGAAATAAGTTTAAGTAACAAAATTGACTGCATTATCTTATTTGTTTACAGAAAAAAAACACATATCTTTAAGTTTGATACAAATGTGTTAATTTTTTCATACATTTTTTATAAATATTACTTCTTACTTGGACGATACCTGTTGCTATTTTTATTTTAAACACATATTTGTAAAATTAATAACACACACTTTGTCAATTTTAAACCATTTTTTGAACTGTAGTTATCAATTTTCCCAACGTTCTAATATTCAACTGAATAAACAATTATAAATAACAAATGAAAATTTTTGAAATGAAATTATATTATTTTAAATATGCAGAATTTCATATAATTCAGTTAAATTCAAACCAAATACAATCTTCACTGTCACTTCTCTGAGCAAAAATCAAAGTATAGTTTAATTGTGATTCTTCAAGCGCGTGATTAAAGCTTAGCTTTTTTCTTCGAATTCAAATTTATATTTTGATTTTTCATGCGCTCGCTCATCAATCACTACAAAAAAGAAAACAACTTTTAATTTAATCTTAAAAGAAAAAACAACTTCCTTAACTATTCAATTTTGGGTTTATAGGTGAGGCAACGGTTGTTTATAGCAAATGCGGAACTGCGGAACCGCGCAACCGCAGCTACTTCAACAAAGCTAACAATAGCAACAAATCAATCCGCAGGGATTAAAAAAGAACAGCTACAAAACCCTACAAGGCAGACAAAAGCACACAAACACAGTAAAAGAAAATACATACATACATAATAAGACAATGTATAGCCCGGAATAAGTTGGCCATAATAGCAAACAAGTGTACACAACAACAGGAGCGCTTAGCTCCTTGTTTACATAAAAATTGAATTTAAATTTATTTAAAAATGTCTATTCTTGTTTTTCTTTACACATAATATTTTTGCACTTTATTTGCATTGAAGCAATTCATTGCTGTTATTGTTTGTGCAAATAAAATATATGAAGTTGATGTTGATGAATAATGCAAGCGCAGTCTTTGTTGTCAACGACAACAAAAATAATGGAGATAAAATGACGATGACGATGATAATGACGATGATAATGACGATGATAACGATGATGATGATGCATAAGATAAGAAGCTTTATGATGTCTTCTTTAAATGCTGTCTTGCTGCTTTTTTTTTGCATAAATTATTCAATTGTGAACAAGTGTTTATTTAAATAATACTCTTTTGAATTGTTCTGAAAGCATAAAATCTTTTAGCTGCGCAGTTAAAAAATATTCAATCAATGCATTCTTAGTTTAAATAATTAAATTTTTAAATGAGCAATGCTGCCTCTTAAGTTTAATATTTTTTATCGATGTAATTACGATTTAATATGTAATTTTATATATATTTTTTATATTAATGTCACTTTTTCCATATAATACAAAAAGTTTCAAGAGCTCATCCCAAATTTGAAAGCTTACCTCGAGAGTGTTTCGATGCAATTAAAATTATTGTTCCTAGCCACTAAAAGCCATCAAGACCGTTTTTTCATTGTAACTTTGTTTTATTTTCAGATACCCAAACTTCTATCCGTCTAAATTAAAATTGTTTACAGAAATAAAGTCCTCAACAAACTAATAAAGCCTGACCTTTAAAATATTTACTTAGTTTTAGTAAGTAGTGAAATATTAAATATTTTATCAGTTAATAAACAAAAAAGTAACAGTCAATGAAAATTAAGTGCAGAATTTTATTATACCAGTTCCTTGCAGTTTGGAAAAATCGTAAACCAAAAGTTGATAATTGCAAGCGCGTTGCAACTGTAATTAAGAAATTTTCTTATCTATATATAAATAAGCGTATGCGAAACAGTACGGTACCGTTTTCTCCCATGTTTCTCCAAAACATCGAAATCCTAGCCATAATTATACCAACAGTTGCAACCTGTTGCTACATGAACTTAATTGCCATAATGCTCATATAAAATTCTAAAAAATATTTTTTTTAGAATTATTTAAAAATATAGTTGTTAAAATATATTTCTATAAAAGTTTCTAAAACAATTATTTTAAAATATAGTTTTTCCAAGTATGTTTAATATTTCTATGTGTTTGTTGTAATTTTTGTTTCAAAACAAAATTTTTTAATGAAAAGCAGGTGAAAATTTTTATCAAAATTAATCATTTTTGAGCTTCGAATTTAGTTTTGAAATCAAAAAATTACAACAAACACAGAAATATAAAATACTGCGCAGCTATATCTTAAAAGAATTCTATTATAAATTTTTTTTTACAATTATATTTGAGCTTAATGCCAAATAAGTTCATAAGAGCTGCCTTCCAGTCGCCTCAAAATAATCCAGATTATTTTTATTACATGCAAAGCAAAAACAAAAATAATAATCCTATAACAAATAGGATTATTTTTGCTATCCATATAAAATTGTGATATAGCCTTTAAAAAATTTGAAACACAGGTGCCGCACCTGTATATTTTTATGAGCTGTCATTTTATTTTTTGAATTATTTGTTTGTTTGATACAATGACTATTAGGTAGCCATGACAGCTACCTATTTTCTCACCAGCTGCGACCATCGAATGTTAAACAAAAGAAAACAAAACAAACCGCGTGTGTCACACACATTGTCCGCATTCAGCGGAGCCAACAATTGCACTTAAATTATTTATAAATTTGCATAATATTAATAATTAAATTAAATAATTTACAATTTTTCTGACGTTTAAAGTAAAACACATTCAGAGAAAAACATAGTTCACTAAAGTATCGCTATCATAATAGTTCACAACAGTTTTGAACGACACACGTTCTCATGACACCTAATAGTTATTTTATCATGATTGTTTGTTTGAATTTGATTTTGACTGCAACGGTAGTGCCGAGTCGTTTTTCTTGCCGTTCCTTTGAGAAAATTTGTTATCGCGAATATATTAAGGCGAAAGGAACGCAGCTAAAGCAACATGTTGCATCTATTGTTAACTATATATTACTATTGTTACTTTGTCAGAAGAGGGATGTGAAAATGCAATACAAAGTTATTATTATTTACATAATAAAAGGAAATCTTGGCAAATATTGGCTCGACTATAGAATAAAATGCGTATTATTGTCAAATTGAAGAAATTGTAGAAGTCGAATTTAAGAAAATAACAATTAAAATTCGGAAATCTATTTGAAACTCAGAAAATATCAGTTAAAATTCAGAAACTCTATTTAAAATTCAGAAACTCTATTTAAAATTCAGAAACTCTATTTAAAATTCAGAAATTCCATTTGAATTTCAGAAAAAAAAACAATTGACATTAAGAAGTTATGTTTAAAGTTAAGAAAAGTTCAAGTTTAATTCACAAAAGATCAATTGAAATCACTAAATCCCATTTTAATCTGGATAAGATCCGTTAAAATTCAAAAATTTTATTTGAAAATTAGACAAAATCAATTGAAATTCGAAAACATTAAATGGTTATGGTTATGGTAATGGTAATGGTAATGGTAATGGTAATGGTAATGGTAATGGTAATGGTAATGGTAATGGTAATGGTAATGGTAATGGTAATGGTAATGGTAATGGTAATGGTAATGGTAATGGTAATGGTAATGGTAATGGTAATGGTAATGGTAATGGTATTGGTAATGGTAATGGTAATGGTAATGGTAATGGTAATGGTAATGGTAATGGTAATGGTAATGGTAATGGTAATGGTAATGGTAATGGTAATGGTAATGGTAATGGTAATGGTAATGGTAATGGTAATGGTAATGGTAATGGTAATGGTAATGGTAATGGTAATGGTAATGGTAATGGTAATGGTAATGGTAATGGTAATGGTAATGGTAATGGTAATGGTAATGGTAATGGTAATGGTAATGGTAATGGTAATGGTAATGGCAATGGTAATGGTAATGGTAATGGTAATGGTAATGGTAATGGTAATGGTAATGGTAATGGTAATGGTAATGGTAATGGTAATGGTTATGGTTATGGTTATGGTTATGGTTATGGTTATGGTTATGGTTATGGTTATGGTTATGGTTATGGTTATGGTTATGGTTATGGTTATGGTTATGGTTATGGTTATGGTTATGGTTATGGTTATGGTTATGGTTATGGTTATGGTTATGGTTATGGTTATGGTTATGGTTATGGTTATGGTTATGGTTATGGTTATGGTTATGGTTATGGTTATGGTTATGGTTATGGTTATGGTTATGGTTATGGTTATGGTTATGGTTATGGTTATGGTTATGGTTATGGTTATGGTTATGGTTATGGTTATGGTTATGTTTTTGGTTATGGTTATGGTTATGGTTATGGTTATGGTTATGGTTATGGTTATGGTTATGGTTATGGTTATGGTTATGGTTATGGTTATGGTTATGGTTATGGTTATGGTTATGGTTATGGTTATGGTTATGGTTATGGTTATGGTTATGGTTATGGTTATGGTTATGGTTATGGTTATGGTTATGGTTATGGTTATGGTTATGGTTATGGTTATGGTTATGGTTATGGTTATGGTTATGGTTATGGTTATGGTTATGGTTATGGTTATGGTTATGGTTATGGTTATGGTTATGGTTATGGTTATGGTTATGGTTATGGTTATGGTTATGGTTATGGTTATGGTTATGGTTATGGTTATGGTTATGGTTATGGTTATGCTTATGGTTATGGTTATGGTTATGGTTATGGTTATGGTTATGGTTATGGTTATGGTTATGGTTATGGTTATGGTTATGGTTATGGTTATGGTTATGGTTATGGTTATGGTTATGGTTATGGTTATGGTTATGGTTATGGTTATGGTTATGGTTATGCTTATGCTTATGGTTATGGTTATGGTTATGGTTATGGTTATGGTTATGGTTATGGTTATGGTTATGGTTATGGTTATGGTTATGGTTATGGTAATGGCAATGATAATGGTATAATTCCACCATTATAAAAATATATAAATGTGATTAAAAATATATAACAAGTATTATGATTAATTCTTAATTTTAATTGATCTATTTTATTTATTAATTCACCTTTTTTGAAATTCAATTGATAATTTCAGGAAATCAATTGGTTTATTTTGAATTTCAGATAGAATGCTGCATTTGATTGATCTTGTTTTGATTTCATTCATCTTTATTGAGCTCAATTAACATATTCTGAATTCCGAATAAAATTTTTCCGTTTTAATTTATCTTTTCTTAATTTCAAATGATCTTTTCAAAATTACAATCGATCTTCTCTGAACTTAAGTCGATCTTTTCAGCATTTCAATTGGATTTTAAATGAAATTTTTTTAATTTCAATAAGTTTATTCTGAATTTCAATTAATCTGTTCTTATTGCCAGTTGATATTTTTTGTATTTTAATTGATCTTTTATATTTTTTTTTTTAATTAAAATTTCTGAATATCAATTGCTCTATTTGGAATTTTAATTGATTTTATTGAAATTGGAAATAGTGTAATGCTCACTTGGTGTATCTCAGTTTGAGAAAATTACCGGAGGAATGAAAATAAGTTCTTAATTTTATTATAAAGTTTTGAAATTTCGATTTGTGTTAGACTATGGTTTAAACATTATTTTGCTAAAAAACAACTTACTTCGTTGAACTCTTAAGAGAGCTCAATTTTACGATTACAATGACATAAAAAGGTAAACTTGGAAAATTTATGGAGATATCCCAAGTGTGTACAAGAGCGAAAACTCGTATTGAATAATACTCTGGCGTAAATTTTGTATAAACATTGATAGCAGTTCGTAATTTTGAAAAAATGGAAATCCAGCTAATCCAAATCAAAATCACCGCAAGAACAACTACACCATAAATAATGGTATTCAATAGAGACACTGACTGAAAAGCATGCCATATCAAAATCACACTAACATATATATTCTCCACTCATGCACAGAGAGACGACATACTAGTAAGTCGGCATATTAAATAACAACAAATCAAACACGCCAAAAGACAGACAGACAAACGAACATGTGGCTAGCACCAAAAAACTATTGAAATAAAGAGGAAATAATGTACGAATTGTGACATAACACAAAACAGTTATGTTCTCCATTGCAACGAAACATGACAAGAACAAGCGAGTTGATAACGATGAAGCCGATGAGAAAAAACCAAGTTGGACGAACTGCAACCACGACGACCAGGTTGGGTGATGATGTTGATGATGACAATGATGCGATTGCAGAAGCATGTAGTCAAAATGAAAAAAAATTATGTATAAAAAAAAACAAAAACCTCAAATAAAAATAATAAAACAAGCAAACAACTAGTAAAAAAACTACGAAATAATAAAACAACAGCATAAAAAAGAATCTGCTGCTGCATGCAACGGTAGTAAAAGAAAAAATATTTAGAAATATTTTAGCTATGTACAGACAAGAATAGCTAAAGCTAAATTATTTGTATGCTTAATAAAATTATAAAAAATAACAACTATTTGATAATAACAAATAAATAATACATAAAAACAACAAACAGAAAAACATGTTGTCTGTCAGCGCCTTTGACAGACCAAGCCAGGCTTATTATCATCATCATCATCATCGGAGTTGGCTGCATAATCATCGTTATTAACAACAATAACAACAACAACGACTGGGTACATGGGCAACATGTTGCTCATCAAAAGGCGGTGGTGCAGCAGCTATTGTTGACAATGCAACAAATAATCAGCTGCGTTAGTTAGCTGCTCATTGCTGTCTGGCATTGGAATTTCTATATGAAAACAAACAACTTAAACAGCAACACCAGCAACATCAAATATGGTCTGCCAACATATCGTCGCGCGCTCTTTTGTGGCATTACGTTAGAAGGCATTGAAAAATGTATAAAAAAGAAACATTATGTATTAAATTCTCAAAATAAAAGAGAATTAAATAGAGTTGCCAGCATTGCCATAACGCATGTTTTCCTGAACTATGTGTAGTCGTATTTACAAGTACTACACCACAAAAAGGCCAACAAACGCATATCTATCATTATGAACAAGTTTTTCCGTTAAGGACTCGCTGCCACAGCTGCAAGGCACTTCAATGAGTATCTTTTTTTTCTAAATTGCTTTTAATTTATCGCTGATTGGCGGTGACTAGAATGTATAGAAGAAAGAAATGCTTAGATAACCAAAAAACAAAGTAATTAAATATTTTTTGCTCTTTCTTAAGAGACATTTCCTGTGAAACTGAAAACAAAACAATTAAGTTAATATTCATTTCATATGTTACAAAACAAAGACAGTTTTTTAGATATATAAAATTTTTCTCATATTAAAAGAGGCATGTTTTAAAAATGAATAAATTATGTTGATTTTATATGATTTAAATACAAATTCTAAATGTTTGATAGTTTAAATAATATTTGATTTTAAATACAAATTCTAGTTGTTTGATACTTTAAAATCGTTTATTGAGCTTTAGGTCAAAGTTAGAACAATTAATTGTTCTAACGAATTTTTCCAAAGAAACAACAAAAAAACAAAGTTTTTTTGTCAAATACGATCAAATATGATTTAAACTATAAAACATTTAGAATTTGTATTTAAATCATATAAAATCAACATAATAAATAACAAGGTCATTTAGAAAAAACTTTAACTAATTAATTACAATTGAACATGGTGAACATTTTTATCAAAATTAATTATTTTTGAGCTCCTAATTTTGTTTTGAAATCAAAAAATTACAACAAACACAGAAATATAAAATACTGCGTAACTATATTTTAAAATAATTCTATTATAAATTTTTTTACAATTATATTTGAGCTTAATGCCAAATAAGTTCATAAAGCAACATGTTGCATCTATTGTTAACTATATATTACTATTGTTACTTTGTCAGAAGAGGGCTGTGAAAATGCAATAAAAAGATATTATTATTTACATAATAAAAGGAAATCTTGGCAAATATTGGCTCGACTATAGAATAAAATGCGTATTATTGTCAAATTGAAGAAATTGTAGAAGTCGAAATTAAGAAAATAACAATTAAAATTCGGAAATTTATTTGAAACTCAGAAAATATCAGTTAAAATTCAGAAACTCTATTTAAAATTCAGAAACTCTATTTAAAATTCAGAAATTCCATTTGAATTTCAGAAAAAAAAAACAATTGACATTAAGAATTTATGTTTAAAGTTAAGAAAAGTTCAAGTTTAATTCACAAAAGATCAATTGAAATCATTCAATCCCATTTTAATCTGGATAAGATCCGTTAAAATTCAAAAATTGTATTTGAAAATTAGACAAAATCAATAGTATTGCATCATTAGCCTTTACATTTTAAGGCATATAGTGCATTTTGGCTTGGAAACTAACGGCCGTATTCATTACATTTGTTATGCACTCGTTAAAAACTGTTTTAGTTAGAACAAAAACTATCCCTTAAAATGCTGTTTATGCATAAAAGTATTTTAAGAGCGTATTAAGCAACATGGGAATTTTTTTAAAAACAGTAAGCAACACTTCATCAGCTGACAGCTTAACGAAAGAACTTGACGAAAAACAGACTTTTTGTCGACAGATAGCTGATTTTTACAAGTTATATTAGGTATTAAAAAAGCAAAAAAATGAAGTGAAAAGTAAACAAAAATATAAAAACCAATGGTCATGTTCAATATTTTAATTATCTGCGCTTTAGTGGAAGAAGAGGATCCTGTTCCAAAGCGTCGAAAAATGTATAGAGCAAGGATCAACCCCTTTGAACAAACAACGAAGAGGAGTTCCGGAAAAAATACAGATTCAGCAAATACGATAAATAATAAATATGCTTGCAGAAGATGTCGGTGAAGGCAAAAAGGGTGGAAAGGGACCACCGAAGTTGCAAGTTCTCTCTGCAATTAGCTGTTCGAGTAGAAACAACGTTCAGGATGATTTTGACGATCGTTAAAATACTCTTAGAACGTTGATGCTAATATACGTTTATGCATAACAAAATGTTTGTCACTGTATAACTATCGCTAAAACAGGTTTATGAATACGGGGGTAAGTAACTTATGACTTGGAGCGGCAGAAAATTTGCAAATTAAGTTTAAAGCAAGCTCGAGTAAAAATTAAAACTTTTTTAGCTTAAGCCAAACAGTGACCGAACAAGAGCTAATTTTAAATATTATTCTAAGCCAAACAAGGGTCGTACAAGGGTCGTATGTAGGACTTTTTAGCAGACGAACATCGACCGAACAGTGATTATTCTACAATGAAAATGAGCAGATTTTCAATGAAATCGACATACAAGTGGCGATACTATTAACATCAGCATTGCCGAGTGAAGCTTGCTTTGTGGTTGCGCATACGTTCGCTGTTAAATAGGAGCTTTAAGAAATTTGGTGGCATTCAACGGACGTGCAGCGTCCCGTATAGCTTTATTTAGGCCTTGTATGGCCGTTGTTCAACCCAACTCTCGGCCGTTCGACTTTTTGAATTATTTTTTGGCAATGTTCGACCGTTGCAAGGCAGTGCAGCCAAGTTCGACCGCTAATATTTTTACACGGGAATAGATAGTACTAAGATGGTTAATACCATATATACTTTTTTCTAATATATATACTCACAAAGTTGCTGTGTCATGCAATTAACATTTTTGTACCAAGAAATTAAAAAAATAGTGTCATGTTATTTTTTGTGTTAAAAAAAAAAAATAATAATAAGTGAATGCAAGACATGGATTGTTTTATTCAAGATTTTTATTTTAAAAATCAATTGAAAAAACTATTGTTTATAAATATACATTAAGAGAAATTTTGTACAATTTATTATACGCATATAAAACATTAAAAAACTTGTTTTTTTTCTTACTTACTTACTTACTTACTTATTTGGCGCTACAACCGTATGTCGGTCTTGGCCTCATCTAAGAATTTGCGCCAGCCATTTCTGTCTTTCGCTTGCTGGCGCCAGTTGGAAATTCCAATCTTCGTCAGGTTGTCCTCTACTTGGTCTTTCCAACGAAGATGCGGTCGTCCTCTTCTGCGTTGACCGCCGCTGGGTACCGAATCGAATGTTTTCTTCACTGGAGCATCGTCTTTCATGCGCTGAACATGACCAAGCCAGCGAAGCCGCTCGATTTTAATGCGCTTGACTATGTCGATGTCAGCGTACAGCTCATACAGTTCATCATTCCACCGTATTCGGTACTCGCCATTGACGCAGATTGGTCCGTAGATCTTACGAAGAATCTTTCTCTCGAATGCTCCTAAATTCTTTTCATCTAAACTGCTCAGCGTCCAGGTTTGTGATGCGTAAAGTAGGACGGGCATGATGAGCGATTTGTAGAGCGTGATTTTCGTTCGTCGAGAGAGGGCTCTGCTTTTCAATTGCCTACGGAGCCCAAAGTAACACCTGTTGGCAAGAGTTATTCTTCGTTTGATCTCAATGCTGATGTCGTTGGTTGAATTAATGCTGGATCCCAGATAAACGAAGTTCTTCACAACCTCGAATGAGGTATTGTCAACGGTAACGTGGGTTCCAAGACGCTGGGACTGTTTGTTTGTTGACACTAAGTATTTCGTCTTATCTGCATTCACTGACAGACCCATTCGACTTGACTCTCTTTCTAATCTGGAAAATGCTGCACTGACTTCGCGCGTATTATGGCCAATGATATCGATGTCATCAGCATACGCAAGCAGCATAACACTCTTGTTTTTTTTCTGTAGTATAAAAATAATAAGGTCAACTCGGGGTTTTGTTAAATTGGGTATAAAAGTCATGGTAGAATTTATTTTTAATCTTTTTGAATAATTATCAGTAACAATACATACTCATTGTTTTTAATCAAATATTTTTAATTGTCGGCCTTTGTAGTCTAGTAAAGAGTGCTCTAGACTATTAACTCAGAGGTCCCCGGTTCGAATCTGGGTTTGGGCATGGTTCTTTTCGCTTTCTTTATTCTTTACTACTTTTAAGAAATATTGAAACCAAAAATCCACATCTAAATTATGGAAAATGTGGAATTTTAAGACAGGAACAAATGAGGACTGGAAATGCTTGAAGAGGTTAAGGCATAGCACCAGTCTCGGTTTTAAGCAAATCTAAATGTCTTTTATGTATGCTCCGCCTAATCGATAATTCACGTATGGTCCCAATCAATTCTTGATCTAATAATATATCCCTTTCATTTCAGGTCAAAGAATAAACTATGTTTGTATAAGACGCATACTTTGGTTTTTTGATCTTAAAAAAATGGATCGAAATTTTTAAATACTTGTTATAATTTGTTTATATGCATTTTAAGTTAAATTTCCTACTAAAAATAAATAAATAAACATATAATTAACGATGAAAATACTTTATTTTTATTACTTAGTTATACAATTATTAACGTGTGTGAAATTAGCATCCGGCGAAGCATCTGCTAGCATTAAAACTATGTTAGAAAAAACTTAATAAAAGAAAACATTAAAAACTCTCTTAGTAACAGACTTAATTCACTAAAAAGCTTATAAAGAGCTATTTTTTTATTGTTTGTCTTATTTTCTCCAACAGTCTCAATAATAAGTAAAGGTTAATAGTTCACAGATATTATATGAATTGCTAATATTAAAGGTATTGTAAACAATTTAAATATCCTACACAAATGATACTAAATTATATAATTTAATATGTTTAAAAAAAAAATGTTATACAATTGCACACACATAAAAAAGCAAGAATAGCTAATATATATCCGGGTAGGCAATCAATAAAATCAAATAAAATTAAAAATATGGTCTACGAGATTTCAAACTTAGCCTACAGATCAAGATATAATAATGTGTATGCGATTTTTCAAGATATTAGACCTGCGCTTAACGGCTTATATTGAAAAAAAAGTTACATCAAATTCTTAAAATAAGAACACGTTTTCATCAAACACAATTCTATCAACACAATTTTAAATTTAATCTCAAAAAACTTTATTGAAATAAAATAGTTTAATCTTTTTTATTTAAAAAAATTGGTTTTTGTCAATATGCAAAATTGTCACAACTATTAGTACGACAGATTCTGAAGAAACCAAAAAATCATTGATTTAAATTTATAGATAAAGTACAAGGCTCTTTTAACCTCCAAAAGCAATATTGATAAAAAATGAAGACAAATGAATGATTTTATTTAGCAATTATTTTTTAAAAACTATGATACTCGATTTATAGTTTTTGCATTTGAAGTTCAAAATCTTGAATTTAATCTGCAGTTTTAATAATTTCTTATTTTTTTATTTAGAAAATTTTTTTAGAAAATCTTAATTGCAGACCTTGCTTGAGTTTTTAAATCAAAGAAATGCAAAAATAGCTCTTACATAAATCCACAAATCAAGAACTTCAACTTGAAAGCTAAACCTTAAACTTTTTATTTTGACCGCCTGGAGGTGCATGATTTGAGTTATTTCTCTGTACTTGATGAACTCGAAGAAGAAGAAAAACATAAACACATAAAAATAGATGGCGATGTAATAGGTCTATTTATGTACATACACTCGTAACTCAAACCACAATCTTTTGATCGAAAAATGGAAAGCTTTTTTAATTCGATTAACAAATAAAAATCTCATTTAACTGAACAGCCTTTTCCCTATAACAGATAAGTTTACAAAAATCTAGAACCTAATATACGTCGAATGTTGCGATAAAGGTGCTAACTTTACACTGGTCAATTATTAAGCGACCTTTTATGAGCATTTGTATAGGCTAACCCACGGAAAAATTTTTAAAATAATTATTTTCTATTATTTGGATAATGTTTTGTATTTTTAGGTCTTTATGAAACATAAAATAATCTTAACATTAAAGAAAGCTGATGAAAGTCGCTTGAAACTGGCTTTAAAAACTTTAAAACATTGCTTTTTTCGCATTTTTGAAATGTTAAGTTTTTTATCATATAAAAAACACAAATGATAATGATGGCCACCTATGGAACAATCTTTTGTGCTATTTTGGCTTTGGGCCCATCATTTTGTTGAGTTTTTTCAGACAAATCTTTACAAAGTTTCTATCACCAATTGTAAGAAACTACAAAACGTATGCTCAATAGTGATATTTTCAAAATCAAGTCGCGTGGTCGCTGCTGTAAGTTCAAAATACCGATCCGTATTTAATTTTTTTTGCCGTTGGTAACCTTAAATAAAAAAAAAAGTATAGCAGTGAGAGGACTGCCGACCGAATCGAAAACCTATATATAAATTTTAGTATTCCCTGGAAGACGATGTCCTGCCACGGACCGCCTTACTGCTATATAAGAATTTTCATGCTAATAGGGAGTTTCAGACTATGCTACATGTAGGATGGATTTGACAGGTCGGACGGGCATGTAGGATGTGCGAAAGCTCATACTGCAGCCCGTCCTACATGTAGGATGAAATCAAAAAGTTTTAAGAGTTCCGCTCTGATCTTGTTCTTCTCTGTGCGTCCTTGTTTGTAGATTTCCTTGGTAATTGTTGTTGGCGCAGTTAGCCGGAAATTTTTTGTAGGTGTTGTGAATTCTAATCGTGTAGCTACAGTTGGCATATTAAATATATATATAATATAATAAAAATAAATAATAATAATATATATATATATTAGGTCGGGTCAAATTCTGGCTCAGCGAAATTCGTAAAATACATGTAATTTCAAGACTTTTTCTCCACTACAGCATATACAAATTCTGAAAAAAAGCTGTGCGGACTTTCGTAAATAGATTCATACACATACATTCATACATTCAGATTTTATAATTGAGAACAAAATCTATTTACGAAAGTCCGCACAGCTTTTTTTCAGAATTTGTATATGCTGTAGTGGAGAAAAAGTCTTGAAATTACATGTATTTTACGAATTTCGCTGAGCCAGACCACCAAAAAATTCGTCCATACAAATTGACCCGCCCTAATATATATGTATTTCCGATACGGTAACACTTTTACTAAAAACAAATAGATTTACCAATATTATATATACTCTTTAATTCATATGTATAAACTGTTTTCTAAATTAGTTCGATGTCATATGCTGACTGTAGCTACAAATAAACATCCACAAAAAATTAAAGCTTACTGTACAACAATAACTACTTAGCAAATTTACAACAACAACGCAAAGAGAATTACAAGATCCCAGCGGTTGCGCAGCGTTAGAGGGGATGAACCGAATTGGCGGCGTAAAATATATAGCACTTTGCATGCTTTATTTTCTGTTTGCCTGCTGTTTCGTTAATTTTTTTAATTTTTTAACAGTTTTTTAAGTTTACAATATTGCAAGTTTACGAAATATGTTGCAAGTACAAGCTCTCGAATTAAATATGTCGCAAATTGATAAAATGCAAATAAAATAAAATATTTGCGCTAAAACACGACCGAAATGTCAAAATTTGTAATTGTCAAGATTTCATCGTCCATTTGACACAGCAAAAAAGACAAATTTATTTCAACACACACAAATTTTATTCAACTTGATATTTTCTATCCTACCACGACTGATTGACACACAGCCATAGTTGACAACTCTATATATAAAATGCCGCAGTGGTGAAAATAAAAAGCCACTGACAAATACAACAAGTGTGAAAATTGTCAAACTTTGTTTGACGATATGTAATAAAATAAGAGCATGCATGTAATTATTTGAATGTTCAACATATTCCTTTATCACAACTTAAAGATTAAAATGTTAAAACACTCAATCCATACATTATTTTTCTTGTTTGCAAACGAAGTTCCAGCAGAAAAAAGAAGAAAAAGAATAAGATGGATCCATTTTTAAATCTCACCATGAATAGCAGCTGTTTGAGTAAAAGCAAATTTTTCAAAAATTTTGACAAATACAACAACTGAAGAAATTGCCAAACTTTAAAGGCATATATATATAAATATAAACCGAATTAATAATAAGTTTTGGTTGCAAACATCTTATTGCAATCTAACTTAAGTATTGTATTTATATACTAACAAACAGATTATATGCATTAATTTCAGGAGTTGCCAAGTGATTTCTTTGTGAGCTTGCGGCCGAATGACGAATTCCTTGGAAAAATACGATGATGCAAACGAATGATTTACCCTCTACCAAAATCGTTCAACGCGCCTAAAGAAGTTTTCACTTAAAAAAAAAATTTTTTTTGACTTATATACTCTTTTATAAGTTCTTTTACATATGAAACCAGTCATACCATTCCTGAAAAAAAAAATAAAGTTTGTTTTTTCTTAATCTTTAAAAATTATATTTTAAGCTATAGATTATTTTAAAGGCTAGCTAAAACTCTGAGTAATAGAAATGTTAAATGAAATTATTAAATATAATAACAGTTTTAATGTTAATAAAAAAGCATTGCTTTTTTTTTAATTAGCTGGATAATCCTTTGTTTTAACCATATAAACGAATATTTATTTCTGGTAGTTTCATGTTTTTTGTACTATAAGATACCCAAAAGACAATCCTTTGACGAACACCCCTTGATTTATAGGTCAAACTCCACCCTATGGTGCTAAATGCGATGCATAGTTTTATTCAACATCTCATATCAGTAATTAAAGTTTACGCAAACTATCTCATAATTGCAGTAAGTGATGTAGCTAAACAATGGAACACCAAAAATTGTATAAAACAAAAGACTTAAGCAACGAACTTGAAACCATTAAAAATAGCTCACAATTGAAATGATTGTTACAGTTAAATGCTGCATTATATTAAATATATCGAAAGTTAGTTAGGACAAAAAACAAAAACAAAAGACTTAAGCAACAAACTTGCAATGATCAGAAAAACAATTAGTTTTAATAGCGTAATAATAATGCGTTTCTCATAAAACCCTTCATTTAAGAATTTTTTTATTAGTTTGAAAGGAGTTGAATCAATTTTTTATAGAATTTTTGGTGGGAGGGCATAATGTCCGAAAAGTGGAAAGAATAAGAGCAGAAGGTTAATGGCAATTATGTCCGTTCCTCGCTCAATTTATTTTTTCTTAATGATTTGTCCTTGTACGGAATGTTGTTTTTAACATTATAAACTGTTAATTATTATTAAATGTTTGAACATGTTAACATTTTAAAAAACATTCTGTAGAAGGGCAAATCATTTTATAGCCACATATTTCATCCTGAATATGACATTACGTCAATGGACATTATGTCCCACACCAGAATTTTATACATACATTTAGTTGGTCTTCAAATACATGTTATTTAATCTTTTTCAAAAAAATATATTTAATCAAGGTTTCGATTTACTATTAATCGAAATATGTTAAGTTAAAATATAATTTTGTAAGCACTTGATTTGAAACGATGTGTAGAAAAACAGTCTTGCACGCAGACATAAAAACATACAAGAACACAGCAAAGTCACATAATTAATTGCAGTAATTAATAAAGTCTGCACCTTAATAAATATAGCATTGAACATGCAAATTTGTTAACTATTTTGGCCAATATCAAAAAGGTGTTGTAGACACGCAACTGCACGCACATGCACACAGATACACATTTAAATTACACAAAATATTGAAACCCAAACATTTTTCAACGCACCTCAAAACAAGTTAATTGAATACCAAGTGTAATGAGCTCAATGCCAATCATATCTACCTAAATTTTTAAGGCTACCAGAAACTTCTGTAGTTATAGTTTCTTCTTCAATGAGCATGCACAAATTTGTTGTTGTTTTTCATAGTGACAGTGTCATCAATATTTTTTCTTTTAAAAATATTACATAGATAACTGCTACTGCTTTAACTCAAGGTCATACTCATAACTCTACCGAAAACTCTTAAGTTTCAGTTATAGCATAAACACATAACTAATAATTATTTGTTTTTGCTGTCGTATTCTTGGTACTTAAAAACAAATTTCTTAGCATAAAATGTAGTACTCGGTGTCAAGGCCGCTGTACAGCGTAGAGTGTGTCAAGAATTTGTAGCTATGATATTGGTTGTTTTTCTTTTGCTCTTTTCTTTGTTGCTGCTAAAGTCAAAATTTTGCAGAGCTTCGCGCTAAAGGTAAAAGATTGCAAAGAAAATTTTTTGTCAGTGTTTTTAAGAGATTAAAATTTTCTTAACACATTTTGTGCAAACAAGTCAAAAAAAAAAAGCTTGAAAACAGTTCTTAGTTTATGTTTTATCAACTTAGTTAAGCAGTTTTCCATTTTTTCAATATTTAAAAGCTTTGTGCACGTATTTGATTTTATATGTTTTATGTGCATCTCTGTGGGCGTGTCATAAATTGAGGTTGCCGTTATTTGTTGGAGTATTCAATTTTTGTTTAAAGATGACTTTTCTGTTTTCATCGAAAACAACAGTTATGAAGTTTATAGCTTATCTGCATAGTATGTTGTCAAGTCCGTGCTTTCAGCACTAGATCTAGAAATTTTTGCTCTTGAAATATGTTCAATATTTTAAAATAGACACTAGATGAAAGAGCAGAAAATACAGTATATTAAATTTTAATTTTCGTTTTAGGGCTTTAAAGGCTTTTTGATTGTTAGCTTATAAATAATCATTGACATTTTTGTGTTAAAAAATAAAAAAAAAATTAAAATCGGCATAAAAAATTTGTAATCTTTTTCATTCGGATTAAAAGTAATGCTGTTTTCTATGCATAATTTTTATATATTTTTCCATACAAAAACTTTCAAACTTCAAATAGCTTTATAGTTTTACTTTTTTTCTAATTTCCTCCAATATTTTTCAGTAGGTTTTTATTCTTTAATTAATATTTTAGCTTTACTATGTAAAGGGGTCGGGGCAATAAGGTGCTAACCCACACTAAGGTAAAAATTAAGTTTTATATGCAAAGAAAATCTCAGCAACAATATATTCTTTTCGCAGCACATAATTTTTATATGTCTTATGTTTTGAACAATAAGGAGCTAATTCACATAGAAAAAGTTTTAGCTGTCCCTCTTACCATTATAATATTTTATAATACATTTCTAATTTTTATAATATTTTTATTTAAAGAGAGCCCTTCAAAAATACTCCTTGCGTATTCAAAAATATGAAATTCTTTGTCAGCAAGTTTTTGCAAATTTATGTGGATTTGTCCTACCTTCAATCCAACCTAATAACCGAGGCTGCAATTGGAAAATTATTTTCAATATCTTGTAAATGTTACTGCCGAAAAAAAGCGATTTTAATTTTCAAGGCTTTAAAAAAAACACTTTTCTTTCGAATCCTTAACTTTAGAAAAAACACTTAAATATTTTGTTCAGAGAACTTTATTTTCTATAAGCCATTGCTAATAAATTGTGAAAGTAGCTTAAGCTAAAGCCGAAATTTTTAGGAAAAACATGATTTTGGATGTTATTTCAAAATGATAATCGCCAGTATCATGACAGCCAAAATATTTTGGGAATCGTCATAAAATAGATCAAGGTTCACTTTTAGTCGGTGGCAATGGTAACTGTTTTTATTCCTTCTTTCAAAACTTCATTCAAACATTCCTTATATCAAAAACTTAATTAAATTTCGTTCTCAACATATGTTTTAATAATGTTAGTTAGAAGTATTGTAACCGAAATATAAATTTGTAAAAAATGTTTAACGGTGTGGCCTTTAATGAAATCAGAAAATGTAAAAAGGTTTCCTTTGACAAACAGTATGTTATACAATAACATAATTTTTCTACCACCGACAGATGAGAATTTTGAAAATCTGAGTATGCACTGAAAAGGCAAGACCATTGTTTGCAGGACTTCTAAAAATGAAAATTAAAAAAACAGTGAAAAAATTTAAAAGATAAATTTAAAAATTTATACATGAGCATTTTTTCGGCAAAAAGGCACTAACCCACATACAAACTACTTTAATTTCCTTCCACCGACACAAGAAGAATTTAAAAGTTCTGAGTATGCAGATACCATTGTTCGCAGGACTTATAAAAATGATAATTCATTAATAGTGAAAAAGGCAAAAAGTGTGGCTAACAGGCGACTCTAACAGTTTTACATGTGCATTTTACGGATGTATTTAATGTTCTGAATATGCGAATACCATTGTATGCAGGACTTCTAAAAATAAAAAATTAAAAAAATTATTTAATAAAACAATCTGTATGGAAAAAATATTGGGGGTTGGAATTAATTTTAAAGGTTTTTTTCGGTTTTTGAGCATTTATTTAGAAACAACGGTACAATGTATATTATTCAAAGTATTGTCCATCGTAAGCTACAACATTTTCCCATCTTTCTGGCAGCATATGGATTCCGCGCCGGAAGAACGATTCGTCTTTTGAGGCAATCCACGAATCGACCCATTTTTTGGTATCCTCGTAAGAAGTGAAGCGCTGCTCAGCCAAGCCATGCGTCATCGATCTGAATAGGTGGTAGTCGGAAGGGGCTATGTCTGGGCTATAAGGCGGGTGGGGTAGCACATCCCAATTCAGCGCCTCCAACGTTTCCTTGACGGTTCTTGCAACATGTGGCCGTGCGTTGTCATGTTGAAAAACCACTTTGTCGTGTCTTTTGGCATATTCCGGCCGTTTAACCTTTAATGCTCGGCTCAATTGCATCAATTGTTGTTGGTAGCGTTCCCCAGTGATGGTTTCGTTAGGTTTTAGCAGCTCATAGTACACGACACCCTTCTGATCCCACCAAATACACAGCATAAGCTTGGCGCCATGAATATTCGGCTTGGCCCTCGATGTTGATGCATGGCCGGGTGGTCCCCACGATTTTTTTCGCTTAGGATTATCGTAATGGATCCACTTTTCATCGCCAGTGACAATACGATGCAAAAAACTCTTCCTTTTATGCCGTTGAAGCAGTTGTTTGCACATGCAAAATCGCCGTTCAACGTCTCTCGGCTTCAACTGGTACGGCACCCAATTTCCTTGCTTTTGAATCATTCCCATGGCCTTCAAGCGTTTGCCGACCCTTGATAAGTCGACTCCCAATGATTCTGACAATTCTTGAAGGGTTTGACACGGGTCTTCATCGAGCAAAGCCTCCAATTCCTCATCTTCAAACTTTTTCGGCTGGCCCGGACGCTCTTTGTCTTCCGTATCAAAATCACCACTTTTAAACCGACGGAACCAGTACTCACAAGTAGAAATCGATGGAGCATAGTCCCCGTAAGCCTCAGTAAGCGTGCGTTGTGCTTCAACCGCTTTTTTCTTCAAATAGAAGCACAAAAGTAAACCTTCCCGCAAATTGCGTTTTGTTGGAACGAAAGTCGACATGTTCACAGAAAAAAAACTATATGTTGTTTACACTTCAGTGGAATGACACATACTAAAAAATGAAGCTTAGACAATGTGCTTTGAAATGAATATAGTCACAGGTGTGCCCGATGCGATCTATTGATAGTTACGCCATCTCTTAGAAAACCTTTAAAACTAATTCCAACCCCCAATATGAACAATTCAAAACATTCAAAGCTGCGATTTATAGAAACCGTCAAACTTTCAAATGCGTTTATCTCCAAACTTGTTTTATGTGGATAAACAGCTTATTTCCACGAATCTTTCAGTTATCAATTTAAGAAATTCCGACCAGGAATCAATGCAAACACTCAAAACCTTTCCAATGATATCTTCAAAGTAAGGAGAGCATTAGAAATAATTTAGTTTTTATTGAAAAAACTTAGCAAAAAATTTTAAAAATCCACGAAAAACATCATTATCTTTATTCTTAATGCATAAATTTAAGGATTTTTTGATGAAGATTCGAAGAACTTTTTCATAACTATTATTTCTGACAGCTTATTTTTTAACAAGTATTACACCAGCAAATATTTTTACAAAAAAAAAATCGATTTTTAGAGGCTACTTCATACCATTCCAACTCACGGATGGCTATCGCCGGAGTTGAAGTATTTGAAGAATCATCATATTACAAACCAAGAAACCGACCCGAATAAATTTTTTTCATGAGGCGCATTAATGAACTGGGCAAAATTTTCAATCGATTGTAAACTTTGAAAATTTTTCATTATTTTAGCACTACTAAAACTTTTTTGCAAATATTTTTCGGAACATTTCCATAGTAGCGAAATCTAAAATTTTTATTTTTTTGCGGATTATATGGATTTTGGCCTCCTAAATCCAAATCTGAAAAATTGCAGGCCGCTCGAAATTGGTTTAGAAGAATTGGTTTAAAATGGCCTACAAATCTTGATTTTTTTATTTTTTAATCAAAACTACGCTTTATGGATATCATAAGAAAAGTAATGAAAGTACCTTTTCAACAAGGTATCAAATATAAATAAATAAATAAACATCTTAAAAGTTATGCATGGATTTTCATGTTTAATAACTCGTATAATAGGTATTCGCATTACCTTTCTTTTGAAACTCATAATGCAGAACACGAACAAAAACAGCAAGATTTGTAGGCAACTTGTTTCCAACTTTGGAGTTTACAACTTCTGAGCCAATTGCGAGCTGCCTGAAAATTTTGCAGATTTGGATTTAGGAGGCCAAAATATATATAATCCAACAAACAAATATTAAAAAAGAGAGTTCGACAACTCTATTCTTGAATTATACTTATTTTTTTATATATTTTTAACGAATGGTATATTAAAAAAATTTCCATTACTTTGACATTAAACCAATTGAGAAATATTAAAACCTGTAGATTTAAACGCAAGCTCATCACCTCAGAAAAAGATATTTTTTTTTAAAATTTCAAGTTTTTACCTGGGATTTTAAAATCATCAATTTCTTTTAAGGCAGTATTTTGGTGTAGAAGCCAGAATTTTGGTTCTCTTTAGACGGTAGGAATAAAAGCAATTAACATTTTTAGTATTTAGTTATTAAATATTTAGGGTTTTGTTTTCCGGCTCTTACTTTTCACATAATAAAGATATCAAATAATCTAGTTGTTTAAAAGGTGTACATAAAATGCAACTTAATGCTCAGACAAGTTAGAATTTTGATTAAAATTTAACTCTCTACGTCCAATTTCCTAAGAACGTAATTTTTGGCTCTTCCAAAAAAGTGGCTGGGTTGTGAACCATCTGGCAAATCCCAATAAAAGTCGGAAAATACGAAGTAAAATACCCATTATTTTATTATAAGTTGCAATTTTGTTTTTTCAGAAGGCCTCAAAAGGAAAAATTAGTTATAATGCACATTTCCATGATTTGTTTAAATATTCACAAACAAACAAGAAACACTATTTTTCATACAAGCATACAATACAAATGGCATACAAATGATAAAATTTTAATTAAACACATTCTCAATACTGTTAGCAACCCTATTCTGCCTAGCAAACTACGATGTCAAGCGCTCTCTCTCAAGTTTCAAAAAGTAAACGAAAGTTGAAAAACTGAACGAAATGAATACTTTGACAAAACTGGGGCGACTTCATATATTGCTGTGTAAGTGCGTGCTCTTCCTCTCAAACTTTTGTTTGCTTAAGCATAACTTGGTTGGGCCTTTTGGAACACTGAAGATTTTGAACCTAATTATGTGACGATTTTCTTTTATTTTTATGACAAAAATTACTATTTTTAGTATACTCGTTATTTGTTTACTATTGAAAATTTTAATTGGCAAGAGATTCAAGTTCAGATTAAAATTTAATTTCAACTAAACTTGGGTCGTGTTAGCGTACTGCATTGTTGCTGTCAAAATGTAACAATAATGTAGTGTGTGGACTTTTACGTTTTATTTTTTAACTTAATTTTTGCTGTTTGCCGCCAAGTGCAGTTCAATGGGATTATATTGTTGTTCAAAAAAATTATTCTATTCTGCAGTTTTTACTGAAAAATTAAACGTTATTTTTTTAAATCTTGATTAAAAAATTACCTTGAGGTAAAATAGTATTTTGAAATTAAATTCTAGTCAAAGTTTTGTATGAATTTTAAACTCTAATTGAATCTAATAATTTTTTACCTTTAATAACACATCTATCCAATTTCGTTATTAATTATTCTATATTAATAGTCAATGAATTTTACAGATATTATTTAATTTTTTATTTAAAACTATGTATACTTACATAAATTAATATGCTTTTGAATAAAAAATTTGTACTGATTTGTAGTAAATAACGATTTTTGAAGATTTTCATGTGTTAAAATTAGGTTTTTTTATTTTTTTCATCCCATTCCTGCTTCTAATCATATTTCGACATAACCAAATATTAGATGGTAAAATAGAATCGATACACACTAAATAAATATACATTACATTCACGTTTTTGGAATAACTTCACTCAATTGGATAGCACTTTGAAAAAAATCAAAAAGTTTTTACAATCGATTTACAAACTTGATGTCTGTAGCTGCCAAAAGCAATACGTTTGTACACTTAAGTGTAACTACAAATACTGCGTCATGTCAAAAGATAAACTTGACAGTTGAAAGATTAGCGGTATGTGAATTAGGGAAAGAAAAATAAGTAATGGTTCACAACCCAGCCTGGTTCACAACCCAGCCCTTTCTCCTACATTTTAAAAATTTATACAACTATGTTGACTTTATATGATTTAAATACAAATTCTAAATGTTTGATAGTTTTAAATCATTTTTCCTTTTCATATTGAAAAAACTTTGTTGTTGTTGTTGTTTCTTTGGAAAAATTCGTTAGAACAATTAATTGTTCTAACTTTGACCTTAAGCTCAACAAACGATTTTAAAACTATCAAACAACTAGAATTTGTATTTAAAATCAAGTATGATTTAAAACTATCAAACATTTAGAATTTGTATTTAAATCATATAAAGTCAACATAATTAATATAGAGGTCATTTAGAAAAAACTTTAATTTATACAACTCGTACATTTTTTGATATATGAGAACAAATAAACAGGTTTGCGTTCTTTTTAAAAAGTTATTTATAACACAAAAGATAAAATGTAAGAGCAAAAATTTATTAATACAACTTCTAAGAACGCCGCAGTTTCACATCAATCATTTGACGAAGCCAAAAAACTGTTTTATCTAATTTGAAATCTATTTGAAAAAATCTACTTGAAGTTTAACATTCACCTTATTTCAATTTAAATAAAGAACTTATTAAATAGTTTTTCAAATTTGCTAAGAATTTGTGCAAAATTTCGCACAAAATATTTTCTTGTAGTTTGCTATGCTTTATTCATTTATTTATTATATTATTTATCGCGTTCGTTGCTTAAGTCTTTTGTTTGAAGTTGCAGCTAGAAGCAAGCTACACACAGTTTTGAGAAAATGCATTAAAATCTTAAGGAATTGAAATGTAAATGAAGGCAATCTGTTGCATTAATATTTCAGTTCACCGCTCAAAAATATTTGCGTTGTTTTTTTTTTGCGTTATGAATTAAATGTGTATTTTTTTGCCAATTATTTGCATGAATCGACAGATTACAGAAAATAAATTTAGCTTTCAGAAAAACCTAATGAAAAAAAGTTTCACAACAAATTTGGATAAAGCAGCTAAAGCCACTGGTATTGAAATAAGCTAAGAGAGCAAAAAAAAAACAACTTGAACTCAAAAGCGCGCACGTACCAATGTGCAGCAGCGGCAGCTGAAAAAAAAAATTGGCAATAAAAATTTTTGCATTGATCTCTTGATTTGTGTTAGCCAGTGTTATTGGTTCTGTTGTCGTTGTTGTTGTTGGTAATGGTAGCTACGACAGTGCCTGATTAAGCCAAGTTATGTGCCTAATTGATGTTGTTGTGCTTGTGCTTGTTGTTGCTTTTGCATTTACTGGCTTGTGCTTGCTCTACATAGTTTTTTTTCAAATTTTTAATGTGTTGATTTTTGGCCAAAACTTAAGCTGCGTTTATGAGCTGCACCAGTGGCCAAGTTTGCAGGCTATTTGATTTAGTACCAAGTGCAGCAAGTTGATGTATTTGCTACATTAAGCTGAGTATTAGTTATAGCTCAATAGAGCAAGCGTGTGGTTCCATTTTTTTTTGCTTTTACTTTAACTATTACAACCATGCTTGTTTAGCTAGGTGTGCAATATTTTATTGCAGCACTTTTAGCTTTGAGCAAATTTTGCAGTCCATATTTTTGTAAGCTATGCATTTAGGAGTGCAGCTTGATTTTTTACTGAGTGCCAAAATGTGTTAAACTTGGCATGAGGCAAACTATAAAGGCTACATTTTTTATTGCAAAAAGAGATAGTTTTGTTTTTATTTATGTTGTTCTGTGTGCATTTTCAATTTTTTATTATTATTTTTATAAACACTAATATAAATATTTTTAGTGATAGGCCAATAAAATAACATAAAAACAGATTTTACTTGAAAATAATTGGCAAAAAGCTATATATAATTTTTATCGCTTTAAATAGTTTCAAATATAGGTGTTAATGTAAAGCTTGTGCCATTCTAAATACCAAGTGAGCTTCGTTGCTATGCCCTTTTCAAAATCACTTTTTATTTTAATTTTTTAGTTTTTCCCAAACTACTTCAAAATTTTTCGTACTAAAGAATTAAAATGATTATATTGTATGATGTGCTCATTTAAAGTCTATACAATAATACGTCAATTAAATGCCAGAACTCAAAGATCGTCCAATAATTGAAAACTTATGATAGGAATCAACACGTTAAAGTTTAGAAAACTCTATAACTCTAAAAAAATGTATACCAATAAATTAAAGAGCACAAAATTTTGCTTCTCTACTTGTGACTTTTGATATCTAGCTGAAAATAATTTTTAAGCTGAAATGCAGACTAAAAAGCAAAAACACAAGAAAATTTTGAAATTTTGAAGTTTTCAACTGTAAAAGTTTACAATATCAACTTTTTGGTAAAACTACTCTATCCTAAAAATTAAGCTTAAAGGTTAACTTTTTCAACAGCTGAGCTTCTTGAGCAACAATCCAAGATCAATCCAACAATCAATCACATATAAAATTAAAACTAGTAAGGAATTATCTTCGACTGGGCCGAAGTTAAAATACCCCCACGGCCGAATTAGAGTATATATAAAGTCTTAAGCAAACTGTTAAATATATTTAAAGAGATTTTCCCGTTTTGGTTAAGTCACTTTGTATGGGAGGTAGGTGTGGTTTTGGTCTGATTTTTACAAATTTAATACTAAAAATAAATATTAAATATTTAAGAGACTGTGCGAAATTTAAAGTCATTAAATTGATTTTTGTGGAATTTAAAGAGATCTTACCGTTTTGGTTAAGTCACTTTTTTGTATGGGAGGTCGAACTTGATCTCCATTTTTGTATAAAAAGACGGACAGACGGAGATGGCTAAATCGACTCAGGAGGTAATGCTGATCAGGAATATATATACTTTTCTATACCGGCCACGCCTCCTTATCGGCGTTACAAACGGAGTGACAAAATTAATATACCTCCATTACGTTTTTTAAACGTGGGGGTATAAAAATATAAAAAAAGTAAAGTAGGCGCATCACTAGCAAACATAAAAATACTTTAAGTATACTAGTTCAAAAGTTAAAAGCTGTCAAACTTAACTTTTTTTTGCTTTCCTTCGCGCGCTGTGGAGAATCGCAATTTTTCAGCATTTTTATATAAATTTTTTATTTTAAAAAAAGTATTTTGTGCCAAATTTTTTTATAGAACCTTCAACTTCAGGTTATTAGAAATAATTTTTTTGTTTTCTTAAAAAATGTGTCAAAGAATTCCGATATTTTGCTATACACGTGGAGTTAAACTTTATTTTGTAGTATTCTGTTGCCATCTTATTACGATTTTCTTTTAATATGGACTGTTGCTATTTAGTGCTTCAAATTTTGTTGTGCAAAATGCGTTGTTGCATTTTTGAAAAAATGTTGTTTAATGTGCGTTTTAGAAATTATAAAATTTTTTGCAAAATAATTACAGTCACTATTATCAAATTAACCAAGTGCAGCCACTAAAGAATGTTTTGTGCACTGCTTATTTTTTGTTTTTATTTTTAGTTCTTTTGCTTTTTTTCGTTCGTTTGCGCGCAGTGGAGAATTAAGTGGAATTTTAGGAGATTTAACAATTTTGATATAGTCACTTTGTATGGGAAGTAGGCGTGGTTTCCATTCGATTTGGTTATAATTCATACTTTAAGCGGATATTAAATACCAAAGCTCATATACAAAATTTCAAGTACACATATTGAGTTTTTTTGGAATTCAAAGAGCTTTTACCGTTTTGATACAGTCATTTTGTATGGAGGCAGGCGTGGTTTTCTTCCGAGTTGATTCATTTCCGATCTTGATCTTTTTATTTTATGGCGTTTTCGCTTCTCGAAAAAATTTAACTTTTTTTTGCCCTTTTTTGGAATTTCGACCTCTTGAGAAAAAAAAATAGTGATCTCGTAATTAAATCGTGTTCTTTTCTCGATAATGTTGACCTCAAAAGTAGAAAAAATTTGGAATTCTCAAAGATGACAGAAAGAGGGTAGAAAAAATGCAACATTTTTTCCCCACTGTGCGCCGCATAAAAAAACAGCGAGAGGTGAAAAGAAAAACAAATACGGTTTTTTAATATAAATAAATTTTGAACCAAACTCAACCAAATAAGATGAAAAAGTAAACTTTAAAAAAGTTGCAATCGAAAAAGATTAAAAACTCAACCTTAATATCAAATTTCAAAGTAAGCCAAATTCCAAAATCTAAGTTGAAAACATTGAAATTTTAGCAATGAGTTTTAATAAAATTTTTTATAAAAATTGATTTAATATTGACTATAAAATTATTAAAGTAATTTATGTATATAAAAAATAAAGAGAATTTAAAAAATGTATATTTATTTATTTTTATTTATTTATTTCATTTAAAATGAGTACAAATAAGAACAAGTTCTTTCCAATACAATGGATAACATTAACTACAAACTATTTAATGTGGAATAACAAAAAATATATAAGTATAAGAAAATAAATTCACATAAAATTTAAATATATATTTAAATTTTTAACAGGCCCGTACCTGTTCAGTTTTGCGTTAGGTGTAAAAGAATTGACTTTTCTAAATTTAATCACTATTTTTGGAAAAAAATATACCATTCACCAGCACAGTCAGTAGTAGTTGTAGCAAAACGGCAACGCTGTTGGTGAGAGAACAAAACTAAAACAATTGCGTACCATCCGAAACAATATAGCAAACATATTTTATTTCTTAAAGCGCATTCTTTTCAGAAAAAATCTGCTCTCATAAAATGCAGAATTTTTTAGATTCTGAACTGATTTTACAGAATGTTGACCTCTTTTGAGCTGAGAAAAGAACAGAAAAAATTAAACATTTTTTCATTTAATATTGGCTGCACTGTTGTTTTGATTTCCGATGGATTTCCAATAAAGGTTATGTATAATGTCGTCTGCAGGGAGTTTTGAACAGAGAACTGCATGAGTGGCTTCACTAATACATATAAGCCCTCGTTGAAAATGAGAGTAGATATCGTGCATTGCACTCTCTTTCAACGAATATACAAAATGTGGACTCACTCAAAAAGTTAACTTCGCTAAGCTTGCTATTCACCACTGAATTGCTTAAGAGACTCGCTGTAACGAATAGATAAAGCTACAAACACTCAGCCTCTCAAAGCTCCTCACTCGCCCTATTCACAGAAAGTTGACAAACTATTCGCATGACTCTCAATGCTTGAGCGAATCACAGCGAGTCATCTCGCAGTTAGTTACTGCGCTGATTTCAACTGCGCTGATGTTAATCGTGCACAAGAAATAAAAAAAAGGAAACCAACCAACATGAGAACCAGAGAGCTGCACAAGCCTACTTGAAGTCTTGCTTAAATCAAGCTTAAGTCAAGTACTTGCTTAAAATACAAGTTCAAGCTAGCTTGAGCTTGATAATTTTGAATCAAGTATAGCTTGTAATTGAATATAAATAAGCCCATTACAGCTTGCGACTTGCAAGTATGCTAGCTTACAAGCGAACGGCACAAAGTTTCAAGTAAACGAAGGTGAAGGCAAAAAGCTTGAAAGTCTTGAAATTGAAGGCAAGTATCCAATTAAAGCAAGGATCCAAAAAATTCAATGAACTTGTGTAGGAAAAGCTTAGGCATTTTATGACTTTTAAGGGTTCTGTGGACTCCGTGGTTGGCAGTTTTAGGGGGTAGATGATTTCGGATCTGATGTCAGAATTTAAAATTCAAGATGGCGGATAGAGGTGTCAATTAGATTTTTGAGTATTGTTGCGAATTCTTTTCATTTTGAAATTCTGACAACGGATTTGATATCGAATATAATGTCAAAGTATTAAAATTTAAGATGAAGGTTAGGGTTACCACCTAAATTTTTACCACAGTATTGCCACCTAATAATATGTATTTTTTAGAGTTTAGACATCATTTAACAGTGTTAGGGCGTTATGATTTCGAGTCTGAAGTCAGAATTTTAAAATTCAAGATGGTGGATAGGGTTGCCACCTTAATTTTTTTGTATTTTTATGAATTAGGGGCTGGCAAAAAAAATTCTACACCAAAAATGGGTCGCGGAATCCGAATCCGTGGTCAGAGTTTCAAAATTATAAAATTTTGAAATAATAGGGCTGCCACCTAATAAATGCAACATTTGAAAATACATATAATTAGGTGGCAGACCCATTATTATAAAATTTTATAGTTTTGAAATTCTGTACCACGGATTCGGATTCAGCGACCCATTTTTGGTTTACCATTTTTTGTGCCAGCTCCGAATTCATAAAAATACAAAAAATTAAGGTAGCAACCCTATCCACCATCTTGAATTTTAAAATTCCGACTTCAGATTCGAAATCAGTGACTCCCTAACACTATTAAATGATGTTTAAAATTCTTAAAAATACATATTATTGAGTGGCAACCCTATTATTTCAAAATTTTATAATTTTGAAGTTCTGACCACGGATTCGGATTCAGCGACCCTTTTTTGGAATATACTTTTTTTTGCAAGCCCCGAATTCATACAAACACAAAAAATTAAGGATGCAACCCTATCCACCATCTTGAATTTTAAAATTCTGACTTCAGATTCGAAATCAGTGACTCCCTAACTCTGTTAAATGATGTTTAAAATTCTTAAAAATACAAATTATTGAGTGGCAACCCAATTATTTCAAAATTTTATAATTTTGAAATTCTGACCAGGTTTTTTCAAATTTTTTCCCAATAAGACATGCGGCGACAATGAAATAGAGAGCATTATGCAAATTTGTTTTGTTACAAGGCAAATTGCACAATTCAAAGAATTTGGCGAGTCCCATTAACAACGTCTCGAAGCAGGCAGATTTTTCACTATATTCGCAATGTTTGTTCGAAGACTCTCACAACTCTCAGCTGAGTCGCGAAGCAAGCAAAATGATCACTATATTCACTATGTTTGTTCGTTTATTCGCCCAACTCTCAATGTGAGGATCAAAGCAAGCACATATTGTAGAGCAGAGAGTGAGAGCATAATTCGCACTCAACATTAAAAAAGAGAGTGAGTTAATGCGAAGCAAACAAAATTGTTTGAGGAATGCGAATGCCTGAGAAAACAGAAAATGTAGTGAAGATGGAGAGTGCATTATGAAGCGAAGCGCTTGTTGCAGATCTTTGGTTTTAAACAAATATTCATTCATTTTATATTAAGCTAACCACTTTAATCAAAATTTTTAATCATCGTATCTAAAATAAGTTACGGAATCTTTCTGTATGGATACGCCCCCAAGTCAACTACAAACATATTAAAAACTATCTACAATTCCGCTATAAGAACCGCGCTAGGAGCCTTTCGCTCAACTCCAATTAACAATATGCTTCTGGAATCCAACCTCTTTACACTTGAGAATCAGAGAGACTTTATCACATCTAAACTTTTTAAATCTTTCTTGCAGAGCAGCGACACACCATTAGAACAAAATTTGTTAAACAACAACAAGACAACAACATTGTCAAAACCGATACCAGCAATTACCAGAGGAATTATTTACTGTATAGACCAGGGTATCCCATTCCTCCCCACAAGCTCTACAACCTTATGTCCTCCATGGCTCTTCAAAGTCGCTACAATAAACACCACACTTCACAAATTTTCAAAATCTAACACACCTCCTGAATTATTTCGAACAAAATTCCTGGCAATAAAAGCCAAATATCACAACTACACATTTATCTACACTGACGGCTCAAAGACCAACAATAACTCAACCTACTCTGTCACCTTCTGCAGCCAAATAATTAAAATCTCCAACCTTCCACAATACAGTACTGTTTTCTCAGCAGAAATCATCGCTATAAACGAAGCAATAGAACACGTCACAAATACAAACGGGAATTACGCTATATGCTCCGACTCCCTCTCATCACTAGAAGCCATAGCCAATTTGGCCAACACCAATTACTACCCCTCGCGTATAAGAAACCTTCTTTCTACTTTTTTTTCCGAGATTTATCTTAATATGGATTCCGAGCCACATTCAAATAAAAGGTAACGAATTTGCAGATCAAGCAGCCAAATATGCCAACAAAGCCCCCATCATCACAACACACAATTTCAACTCCAGCGACATTAATTACTTCTTAAAAAAACAACACTACATGCAACATAAAAGTTTAATGCAACTTACATCAAACTGGTACAAACAACTAAATAATAATAACACAACAACAAAAGAACTTTTAGCCACAAACGACCCGAACATAACTAGAAGAGACATAACAAGAATCGAGCGACTACGACTAGGCCACACTAAACTAACCCACGGCCACTTAATGAATAATGAAAATCCTCCTCCTCACTGTCTTTTCTGCAACTCTACTCCCGCAATCAACATTCAACATCTATTAACAGACTGCAAATACTTTCACTACCATAAACAACAACTACAACTCAACAACGATCTCACACATCTCCTTTCCAACCCCACTACTAACAACATAAAAAAATTAATACTTTTCTTAAAGCAATCAAACATATACCATCTTATTTAAAAAAAAAAAAAAAACATTACATGTAAGATGAACATTTAAATAATAATGCTTATCAGTTTTTCCTAGTATTAAGTTTAGCTTAAGGCCTAAGTAGCCATAGCTCATAAGTTAACTTAAAATTTTAATTTTCTGTTAATATATTAATAATAATAATAATAATAAAAATTGCAAATATTTGCTTCTCACAATTGTTGCAGCACAAAATATGAAATGTCAAAATGATTTAATTTTGTTCTTATGTTGGTATTACTAGAAGGCAGAATTCAGAAACATCGAATTCCACAGATCAGAAAAGTCTGCATTTTTTATTATTCATTTATTTGTTTATTATTAATTATTCATCAACGGATAATAAAATCATTACTGACTACTTAACTTAACATAATTATATGTTTTATGAATTAATGAATTAATTATGAATTTATGAACAAACATATGAATAGTTAGGTGTTAGAAGTATTATTTATGCATAGGATACATGCATAGATTACTTATAAATAGGAAATCAAGCGATTTTTAAATGCATTTCTGCTTAAGCCAGAATTAAAATCAAAATGCATGATTCATTGAAAGTATATAATTAACTCTGCAATATGGCACATGAAATAAATTCTGAGATCTAAGGTCCCGCGAAGGTACGTGAAAACCTATCTTAAGTAACAAATCAGGACAGTCAATGTTACTGTATATAATGTCTCTGATGAACATATTAGCAAAATATTTGCGACGCATATTCAAAGTGAGGATACCAAGGAGTAGACACCTCACTTTATATGCCGGCATTTCAATATTTCAGTTTAGGCACCCGATTGCTATTCTATCGTGAATCGTCTTTGAACACGTTAAATTCGGTCAGATGACACTGAGTAAAAATTATCAACATTTTCGAGAAAAGAACACGATTTGTTTTGAGGTCAACATTTTTTTTTTTAAAAAGAACAGAAACAATGCAAAATTCTCGAAGAGGACAGAAAACAATGCAGTTTTTTTCCAGAAAAGAATGCGCTATTACTGTACGATGCTTCTTACATTCACTTTGCTTTTCCAATTTGTCTGAGTAATGTGTATATTCAACATGGTAGAGTCGTTACAGAGAGGTGGGTACCGTAGCTGCCAAACATAAGAAAAGCGTAAAATACAATAAATAAAAGCTGATAGAAAACTGTCACATGTGTTCTAAAATCTTTATTGTTTTCATTTTTGTGAGTGCTGAAAGTTTTTTTTAGCATTTTTCGTGAAGCTACCATTACGCCGGAGTCTGTTGACTGCCCCAGAAAGTGCCCTGCATTCAACAGAATAATTCATGCCAAGGACCATGCCTCTATGCAATTGAGCATCGTCGATGTTGATGCAGAAACCGGCCGCATGACCGTTGGTTCCAAGAAATCAGATGTATAGGTGAACGCCAAGAAAGACAGCAATCAAGAACTTCGAAAGTTGTTAAGAATAAAGTTGCTAAAATCAATTTAAAACACAAAAATTCACAACATAGTTCAATTTATTGACAAATTTTGTTCGTAAACAACTGATTTTGACAGCTAAGGTACCCACAACAAGAGAGAATTTTATCTACTTACACTACCTTCTTATATATACCTTGGGTGTAGTGAAAGAAACATGACAGTTTCTCAATTCATTTCTGAGTTATACTCTCAAATACCCAGCGGCACAGACACATACACCAAACTTCATCAAAATCGGTCCAGCAGTTTAGGAGGAGTTCAGTGAAGAATTTTAAATGTAAATATAAATATAAATAAATAAATCCTTTTTTGTAAAATGAAGGCAAATTTAAAATGTACGCTATCATAAAGAAAATAAGTTAATAAATTTTGCTTATTTTAGCATTTTTCTGTCAGTTTAAAAGCAGCCGCTGTCAGCTCCTTGCCGCAGAGTTTTCTGCTGGAAAAATCATAGTTGAAAAAGTAGACTGTATATGAAACTGTTCTTAATTGGATTGCATAAAAAAATATCCGAACATTTTAATGTCCTTACGTGATGAATCCTAAAATAACTTAGTTACAATTAAATAAATTTTGAATATCTGCCACTTTGTAAACGTGGAATTGTATGAATTTTTATTTGTCTCATAAAATTTTGTTTATAGGATGAACAGTTTTGGAATAAATTGGCAAGAAACGATATATGAAGTCCAAAAGCTTGAAAAATTATTTAAAGTAGGTGTTACATAAAAGCTCACTAGGTTGCATAGGACGAAATTCAAATACTTTTATTGTTACCAAATAAAGCGACTTAAATAAATTCAGGTCTCTGATTTTTATTGTAATTTTTTTTCCTTATCCTGTTTAATTTTTTTTTTGCAATCATACCAGATGACGTTATATATTTAAAAATAATATCAATATATTTACTTAAATTGAATTTAATTAGAAAAAAAGGAACAACACACACTCAGTCTCAGCTCATAATTCAATAGCGTAGCATATTCATTAGAAAACACTTGAAATCAGCAACTTGCAATTATCATCACAAATTAATGCCACTTTGTTTTATTATTACCATTAAATAGCACTCATCAAACTAGCTAACAATAAAATTCTAAGCACATGGTTGATATTAATAATGCCTCAATCGCAGTAAGTCAAACAAAAGATTTAAGCAACGAACTTGTGCTGCTGATTCTCTTCAGCTAGCAAAGTATGAAAGCAGCAGCATTAATTAATTAAGCATCTGCTAATTTTTCTTTTGTACGATTTAACAAATAAAACAAATGTTATTTTAAAAGTTAAAGATGCTGGCTGCAGCAGGAGTGGGAGGGGCGTTAAGCCAAAACACCTTGAAAAGCTATCGCGTGCGCCGAGAGCTCAGAGTCAGGAGCTTAAGAGCAGTGTAAGCTGCATTAGTTGTTGTTAGCAGGGCCGTAGCCAAGGGAATTTTCGGGGTTCCCACCCCCCCAGAGGTTCGAAATTTTAATAAAAATTAATGCATTTAAATCATTATTGCCTTGAATAACTGTAATAAGTTCTAAAAAACTTAACAAATCATATACTAAAGCTGAGTTTGAGTATAAAAGTCTTAGTAATAAGTTGTTTCGGTTAAGCAACAATAGCGAAAACAAATGTATCGTGATTAATCGGATCAAATGGGACATATTCAAAATGAACATTATTATTTTTTTCAATACCGTAGACATCGGCAGTTGTAGATGATGGTAGTGATGTTAACAGTGAAGCCAACAGGAATGGCATACACATGAAAACTAAAAAACCAAGCCAAGAACTGATCTTAATTTTCCATCGAGTGGTTCTCGAAAAATTTAATTTCAGCATTCATGGTTTGGTCACTGGAGTTGGTTTGCTAACTCCAAATATGCAAATGGAGCTTATTATAACTTCTGCGTTTTCTTTAGCTCTGCTTATGGTGGCATTGCATGACAGCCTCTTCGTAATTTGCGGCAAGAAAACAAATTTGTATTAAGTAAATTTTGCAGCCCCTTTCATTGAGACTCTTTTATAGTCAAGAGATTTTAAACAATTAACTTTCGAATTAAGGATATGAGTTTAAGCCGTGTTTGACTTTTAAGGAATGTTTGAAGTTACTCATGAAATATAACAAGTTGACTTACATTTTTCAGAATTCCGACTAGAAAAAAAGTTTTAAGTGTATCGTTTAAGTTATTTTGTGAATTTTTAGGTATTAAGATTTATGAATTTTATGCAATAGATTTTCTGTCTTTAAAATTGTATTAATTTGAGATAAATGAGAAATCGTTCTCATCCCTAAAATTGCTTAAAACATACCTACGTAATTCAATGGGCGAAATCCGTTAAAACGAATGTGCATCCATTAGCATACACAGTGATCGCACAGTAACAGAGCAGGACGTGTTGGTAGAATTTGCAAAAAAAAAGACTTAATTTTTGATATTTTTTATTTTATTTCCATACAAATACTTTCAAAATGACCATATTTTTATTTGTTTTAATATCTTAAAAATTTTTTTCTGAAGGTGTTTATTTTATAATTATTGTTTTAGCTTTAATATGTATAAATTTTAGAAATTTTGGCCATGAATGTAAGCACTCAAAACCTTTCAAACGATAGCTTGAAGGAGGGGATCGCATTAGAAATAATACAGTTATTTAAATGTTAGTGAAAATAAATTGAAAAGAATTTAAAAAATTCACAAAAAACAGCAATATCATTAATGCTATTGCAAAATTTTATAATTTTTTTGTGCAGATTGGAAGAGCCTTTTCCGGCCTTTAATATTTGACAGTTTTATTGTTTTTACAACTATTCTACCAGCCAATATATTTACGAAAAACATTATTTTTTTATGCTAAATGTTTTAGCTCACTGGCGGCTATCGTTACAGCCAAAATATTTGGGGAACCGTTAAAAAAGCAAGGTTAATTTTTACAAGGGTACAAATGGAACTTTTTTCCATTTGAATAAAAAAATGTTCATCAAAACCCCCATGGATAAATCCTGGCTACGGCCCTGGTTGCTAGTATTTATGTCTATATTATTGTCTTTGTTTTTCTTTAGTTGTAGCTTTTGTTATTGTTGTGGTTGCTGTTTTTATTGTTGTTACTATTTGAACTACCTCACTGCCAAAGTGTGCCGATCGCAAGCGTGGCGCAACCAAGTGCGCAAAACTAATTTTTAATTATTTGAATTGTTTATGTTGAAAAAGGTGCAAGTTAGTTTGTTTCTTTTTCAAAATATTAAACATTATGTTGATTCAAAAATGCACTAAGTAAGCAATTTACGAATTTTCACAAGGATTTTCCAAATTTGACGAATAATTTTGGTGCACCAATTTTTAGTGCAGAATAGAAAAAAATTGAAACTTCATTTTTTTAATTGAAGTTTTAGGACTGGAATTCGATACTGTAAATCTGAGGGCTCGAATTTGAATTTCTCCTTACCAGATGGTAAGAGAAATCTAAAAGTGAGCAATATGGGCCATATAAAAATAACAAGAATGCATCTTACGCAAAGATTTTGATGATTTGAATTTAGACAAATTCGTGAGACATTTTAATACAGGCCACATTATAAATGTGAGCTTTGCATTTGTTAAACTAAAACTTTTTAATTCCATCTATTTCTATAGCATCATTCCTTTGTTATAAATTTTAAAATAGTAATTGCAAGATAAAAGAACTAACACCACTTTCATATAACTTATACACAAGTAGGAGAAATAAACTTGCTTTTTATCGCACATCAAATAAAAAGCAATTTCTGTCAACAATGGTGACAACAATAAAAACCTTCTTCCTATTCGACCCACACGTTACGCACATTATTCATAATTTTTTTCTTCTATTCTTTCTTATTTGGATGCGTAAAAATAAAACAATTTGCTCTATAATCACGCAGTGGGCGTAGGAATCATGTCAAGAAAAATAAAATCTAGGACAATAGAATTATTTGAGAGCCGTAAATGTGCGCTAAAACTGTGTGATTTAAGTTGCTGGCCGTAAGAAAAAAGCTGAAGACAGCTAAAGTGATGTTTGGTGAAAGTTTTTTTTTTTTGGGAAATTTTTCACTAATTTTCATAGAAATTAGAACAAAAATTAAGAAAAAAGATTAAACATACAAACTCAAATTAATTCGCTAATTAGCGCAAATTACAGCAAAAAAAAAATAAAAAGTAGCACACGCAGTGATTATATTTATAAACATTGCTAATTAACTGAAGAGTTGTTTACACAATTCTTTTAAACTGCTTGATCTGAAGAGATAAGCATTTGCAAGATCTTTCCTGAAAGTTAGCTACATTTTTTGCTCAAGACCCATTGTTTTATTTCATTTTCGACTTAATAATCTTTCCAACTTAGTGCTAACAGAAAAGATTTTTTTAAATTTTTAAAATAAAAATATTTGATAAGCTTATTTAACATACATGAACATTTTCATAATCCACGGATAAGCTGCCAAAAGCAATTTGATTTAATCTTTAATAGTTCACTTTTCTTATGGTAATAAACTTAGAAAAACTTTTAGCTTAACATTATTTTTCCCAGAATTTCTATGCTCTACCTGTTTGCAAGAATTTCTCAACTGTTTTCATATACTCACATAGCTTGTGAAATAATCCAAAATTATATTTGTTTTCTTTTTCTACAGAATTAAAAAAGCCACAGCTTATCGCCCACTAAAATCTACACCAGCTGCCCTTTATAGCGGCACCCAATTTAAAGCGTTTTTTTTTGTAAATGTTAAAAAAGTCAGCTTTAATAATGATTTTAATAATGCATTTCACAAATAGTTCTCGGAAAACATCAACACTATTATAAGCAACATCAACAATGACAACATCAACTGCTCTTTAATAGCCAGACAAACTGTGTGGTCCAAACTGTCAAATAGCCAAAGCATTAACACATATTTAAGTTAAACTCTATCATGAAAGAGTTTGTTAACACTTTGTCTATCTTAACTGAGTCTGACATTTGCACCCAAGTTGAAAAATTAAACGAAGCCTATAAAAGCTTTTGACAGTTTTCTGTTAAATAATTTTTTAATAAATTTTAGCGGTTTATTTAATGATTGCACAACATTGCGTAGTGGCGGTTATTTCTTTGGTTTTTCTCTTTTTTGTTCTTATCGCTGGGCATAGTTTAAAGTTGTAAAAATTCAAACAAAAAGTCACAAGAGTGCTAAAATATCTTCAGTTTTTAAAATGCTTTTAAGTTCATTTAATGACAATTAAAATAGTAGACTAAAAAAATCATGCAATTATAAAATTATTGACACAATATCAAAAACAGTAACAAAGGTAAAACTTAAAAATGTTCCATGAATACTGGATAGTAACTTACCAAGACGATAAACTCAAGAAATCTGGTGTATATTTTGCTGAAAAAGAACCAGGAATTGATTATTTAATAAGCCCACTTGATGCAGGGATTGTCTAAATTCTTTTTGTCACTAAGTTGGCAAAACTGTCCTCTATTTAGACACTGAGTTTGAGCGCGAACTGTTGTTAAGCTTGTTTACACTGCTCGATGTTACCAGTTTATCTCAAGTGTGTTTAACGATTTTTACAGTGAATAAAAATATAGAACAAAGAATTTGTTTTAAATTTTGCATTCTGACATTTCACAGAAAATGTTAGAGAAGGCTGACGACTTTATTAAAAACACGTGCAGAGTGGCACAGTGCATTGAAAAGCGCTCGAGATTTGATGGAAGGAGGCAAATCTGGTCAGTCATCAAAGTCTTCAACTAAAGTGAAGAAAAAAGTAATTGAAAATTATCATTTAAGTTGCAAAGAGATAGCTACCGAACTTTGTGTGTCTTACGAATCATTTCGTATCATTTTAAACGATTTTTCGGGCATTTGCCGCTCGACTAGTTCCGAAAGTTAAATTAATTTTTTCTTCACTTTAGTTGAAGACTTTGATGACTGACCAGATTTGCCTACTTCCACCAAATCTCGAGCGCTTTTCAATGCACATGCATTTCCTTTAAAAACACCATCGCGTTTTGACATGATAGAATGAGTCAGTTCCCACCCCACAATTCAGCACCCCACAATTCAGCAATTTTTACTCTCTGAGGCTTGCCATTGTCTGCAAAGAGGTGACGACCGAACAGAAAAATTAATTCAACTGAAAAAACAATCTGTCTGAGCTTTAATTGAACCCGGGCTACCGCAGTTTATTAGCTTAGGGGCCACGCACTCTACCCTCTAGGCTATGGCCGCCATAGTCGGCCAAAGTCGATCAAAAGTCAAGGTAATATTGACTGTTTTCTTTGGTTATCGCGGTGTTGTGCACTCGAAATTCTTGCCAGAGGGTCAGGCGATAAAAAATAATATTCAACCTTATTCTTGAACCCACGTTGAGTAAATGTCGTCGTAGAGAGCTCACTTTCACCAATGAATCGTAGTCGAACGTCATTTCAACGATAAGTTTCACTTTCGACATTAATATTTCACCCTATTATTGTAGACGCGAGATCAAACTGCTTTATCGGTGCTCTCAATTCTCTAAGGTTTGTCATTTATACTTCAAAATAAATTAATTGAAACATCAGACTAATCAACATCAAACAACAAACAATTAAAGTCCAAGGAAATTTCAAAGGCTTCTTTAAGTGCAACAGCACATCCTTGCAGAGCATCCATACATTACTTACTGAAAGGTAAAATGTAGTGTGATTAAAAATTTGCTTTTTGCTTAAATCGGCATCTATTGTTATTGGTTTATGGTAGATATGCATACTGCGACCTAAATGAGATCTATTGTACCTCCTTCTTAAAGCCTTGCTGGATTGGCGGATTAAAGAATTTCCTCTGATGAATTTGAGAATGTTCTTAGGTTCAAGGGATGAAATTTGCTCTAGACTCAGCTCATAGTTCTCCAGTGCTTTTTTACTTCTGCGAGCCATGGCGTCGCAGTTTTTAAGTAGGTGTATTTGAGTCTCCTCTGCTTATTCACAGAAACGACAGTTACTATCGGTTTCTATGCCCAATTTCATCAGGTTATATTTAAATTTGCACTGTCCTGTATGAAACACTTGATTGGGTTTACCTAAGCTTATGCACAATTTTGCTCTCCGAGTGTTGAAATCTCTGAGGCGCAATTAGGATTGTCTTAGTTTTGGGAGGCTTTTCCAAAGGTTTGAATGTTCATGCTTCTCCTCCCTTCTAAGTTCTTCTTTTATAGAATGTGTGCCCAATCCGCAGAATGGTGCTGGTCCTATAAATTTGTGGCTGCACCCCGTCGCGCTTAACCATCGGCTTCTTCGTTACCTTGTATTCCTTTGTGTCCTGGGACCCAGAGTATAGTAACAGTGTTATTCTCGCCTAGTTCATTGAGTTTTGTTAAGCATACCCATGTCATTTTCGATGATATTTCACAGGTAACTACATATGATTATTTATTTATGTTTTAGTGTCAAATTGTTTGTAAAGTTGTAAAAATCTAGTGCACAATTTTTGACAATTAAATATTTAAAAATTTCCGTTTGCTCAATAATAGAGTAAACAATCACCGCCGATAAAACAGTTCGCTCGACGTCGACATCAATAGGCTTGTTACGGTTCTTCTTGCAAACAGAAACAACATTCAAGAAGGCACAGCAGTTTCGAGCTATTATGATTAACAACAATACGTTGCTGTCACGCTTTATTGTGCAACGTATGTAGAATTCGTTGCTTTGACTGGTCCAGGGTTGCTTCGGAGAAAAATAAAAACGTACTCTTCAAAAAGTATTTTCTAAATAACAAAAAGTACTACCACTATAAAAATTTTTTTTGCAATATGAACTGAAAGAATTGTGAGCTTATATTTAAACCAGGGACCGAAAATAATTGTTATTCTAGATTTCACAGTGGAAAAAGTTGGGCAATTTCAACACATACAAATTTTCGTTATGAACAACTTTTATTTTTAAGAAAAATGTTTTTTCGCTTAGTAGTCAGTATTCAGCTAAGTAATCGCTTGGTAATCACTTCAGTAATCAGTATTTGGTTATGTAATTGCTTCGTAACTGGTATTCAGCTAATTTATTACTTGGTAATCACTTCAGTAATCAGTCTTCGGTTGTGTAGTCGCTTTGTAATTAGTATTCAGCTAAGTAATCGCTTGGTAATCGCTTTAGTAATCAGTGTTCAATTATATAATCGCTTAGTAATCAGTATTCAGCCAAGTAATCACTTTGTAATCACTTCAGTAATCAGTCTTTGGTTATGTAATCGCTTAGTAATCGGTATTTGGCTAAGTAATCGCTTGGTAATCGCTTCAGTAATTTGTATTCGGTTAGGTAATCAGTCGTCGGTAATCGATGTGGCAACCGGTTTCTCTGGGAAAGATTCTAAAAAGGGAAGCGAATATAAAAACACCTTTTTAGGGTCCACCATGGTGTCAAAAAACTTTTTGAAATTCCAGCATCACGACGATGACGTTAGATGATTATCCCATATCGACCACGGCTAAGAGGTGTGAGTCCTTTCCAAAAGAAAAAGGTCATCTTTTTCTTGATTTTTGACACTAATAACCGAAAAAAATTAATATCAGAAAATAACTGTTATCAGCCAACCTAAAAAATTATTCCTCTAAAATAAAAGTTATCCGGCAACCAAAAAACATTTAACCCATTTTAATAAATAATTATAACCAATTCCAAAAAAGTTGCATAACAGTTATGTCCCTGATTTAAACCCGCTCATGTCATTTGGCGATAAAAAAAGGATCAAATCTAGTTTAATGAAATAACTGGAATTAAAAATTTTTTAAGTACAAGGTATAATTTTTTACGTAGATTATAATGATGTTTAAAAAATCTTTTAGTAAATAAAATACGTATTTTAAATTGGCTATAGTTCTTATATTATTATACGAATATCAATATTATTAGCAATATAAGTAATTACTTATAACCTTTCTAATATAATAGTATCAGATCGAACTTACTTTGAAAGTTATAGCATTTTTTATACAAATTTTATTTAAATTTGCTTGAGGTACTCCAAAAAACATCTGCACTATGAGAAAATCTTAAAAATTGCATATTTTTTTATCCAATCGAATGTGAATTTACGGCCGAAGCCGAATACTTAAAAATTTTTTATCAAGTCGATTTTTAATCTAGTCGAGAAAAACTACATCATATTCAAAAAGTTAGAAGAATGCCAATAATGGAAAATATTCACATAGCGAAGATTTGCTTTACAAAATAAAAATATTCGGAATATATTCGGCTACTTTAGGCCGAAGGCGAAGTTTAAAAAATCGGCGGATTATGCCATATCGCTTTATTCGGTCGGACACTAGATTTTTTTACAAACTCAACGGTTATCAATAAATTTGCATTAAAAATATCCAAAATGTCTTTGAGCTTTTTCTTTAAAATGAAAACTACCTTTTTCGATTCCACGTGAAAAGTTATTCATGATAGGGCTGATAATTTTTTTTTAACTTAAAACCCCTCTCCCGGCCAAAAAGGAGCGGCATTATAATCTACGCAAAAATGCTACCTTGTGTCAAATATTTTCATTTAACTACATTTATGTCGAAATTACAGCCAACGTAATTTCCCCTTCTCTAATAAACAAACGTATTTCCCTTCACCATTAAATATATTTCTGAACTAATAAAATAAAACTTCTCTCTACAATAAAACTCTCAAAATAATAAAAAGGTACTATCACAGAAATATTTCGTACTCTCAAAATAAAAACGTACTCTAATTAGTAGGTTTGATGCAATTGTGGACTGGTCACTGTCAAAATATAAAAGTAAACAAACAATTTTCAATTCTATTGCTGGATTCTATACAATTCTGTTTACAAGAAGACGTATTATCAATTTTCTGTGAATATTTTAATAGTTAATTAGGAAAAATCCATTTTTAATAAAATTTTAATTTTTAATTCATTTGGTTTCTTCAACACAACATCAAATTACCTGTCTTCAAAATTGGGCAGATAGCAAGACAATAAAGCAAAACTGCTGTATTGCTAAGTAAGTATATTGAAGACACAATATTGTAGACAGACAACAGTGGAATGTATTCAGTTGCTTTGTTGTCTACCGTAATAGCAATTTACACATTGAAGACAGAAATTACTGTTGTGTTGTGGACCGTAATAGAGCTATAAAAGTTTCAAGAATAGAAAAATTTTGTTTCGACGTCGTTTTGAAAGCGAGTGCGAGTTCAAGAAAAAGGGTGATTATTCGAATGTGATGCGGCATTTGAGATAGCAAATTCGTCAAAAAAAAGTCCGATTTGTGAAAAGAAAAGTAATGGATTTTGCATCACGATAACGAAACTCAAATACTATCGAACATCCATCGTATTTACCAGAGTTGGCTTCAACCGATTTTTTTTCACTTCCCAAAAATCAAATCACCACTTCGAGGCATTCTTTTTCAGTCGATACAAACATAAAAGAGAATTCGCGCCAAGAACTGAAGTTGATTCCAGAAAATGCTTTTAAAAAATGTTTTTGATGATTGTTTTATTGGTTGTTATAAAAGTATAATTTTGGAAGAATTTGGGAATTTGGACGAATAATAAATATTTTGTGTTTATCAAACATTTTCCGATACCTTTTTGACAGAATGTAGGCTACAAAATGATTGAAGTCTGTTAACAAATAAATATTATATCTTCTGTTGGACACCAAAAAACTCTAAAAGGAATGTATTGATGCGACTAGAGTAGTTCAGAAATTAAAGCATAAATGAAGGCTTTAAAACCTGGGTTCTTTGTTGTTCTGATAAAATATTTTTGAATAAAATTGAAGACCATATCCAAAGAAAAACCCAAATTTAGAAAATTATGTGTGCTGTTAAATGAGGACTTATAACATAAAAGCTGTGTTGTCAAATGTTCTTTTGAGAAACCTATACTTTTTATCGGATATCACATTATAGAAACATTCTAATTGAATTTCAAACACGCGATGACGCTTTAGGAGCTTTTGAAAAACTAAGTGAGTTTTATCGAGAAGATTTGGAAGGCGATTTTGGTGATTAAAAAATGGAACTGAATAATTATGAAAATAAGCAATAAAAAAAACGATGGGAAAAATAGCTTCGTGTGAAAATTAACGAACATTTTTAGTACTTCTCATACTCTAAACTTATTTAAGAAGCACGATGTTACAAAAAAAAATTACACGGTCTGGATTATATTTTAGATATTGTATTCGCTGCTAGTAAGCAGAAACTGAATTACAGTATAAAGTTTTGTTTTGTTTTTTATTCTTATCCGTAAACAATTGATCGTAATATTTTTAATTATGTTTTAGTACTAATAAAACACAATTTATAAAAAAATTAATTTAAGTTATCATTATTTATGTTACGTTTTCTATTGGTAAAGTTCTTTGTTTGTTCCTTTACTTTACCTTATTTTCATAGGCAAAAATTACTACCAAAAGTTACAATTTGCTGCTGTGAAAATAAGCAATTTAAAATGAAGATGTTTTTTGCCTTGGTTGAGGTTTGAACCAGGAAGAATTTGTTCAAAAATCGAACTAACTAACTACTACACCAAAGCCATTTTACACATATGGGCATTTCCAAACTGGCGTTACGGACGATTTGTACGAAGAAGTTTTTTAAAAAAAATGAACATGTCAAATTTTTAAAAAGGCTTTTTTATATTTGCATAGTTATTAAGTAGCATTATATAAAGTAAGACTAATGACAACAATTGACCCTCAGGATTTAAAGATATAAGCAAAAATATGTGCTGGCGTTACGTTACAAAAAACGGATGTGATTTTTGACTTGAATTACAAAATTTGCAAAACTTTCTGAATAGGGCAAGACTTTTTGTGTACAACATCTTTTAGAAGAGTTTAAAATAACATAAATTTATTTTCAAAGTGATACAAATTAAAAATCTTCTCTGGGCTTTTTTTTATTAGGCTTTTTGATCTGGCGTTACGATACTTAAATTTCCATTGTATTTCAATTGGGTAATTAAATAATTAGGTAGTTAAGTAATCATGTAATTTAGTAAATAAACAATTTAATATATTGTCTTTTACTTGATTTAACCATTTTTTCATTATCTTTAGCCAATGTTTTCCATTTTTACTAAAACAAAAAAGCTTACGAAACATTTACTAAACATTTAGAAAAAAGAAAAACTGCCTTTGTTAAATAGTGCAGACGATTTGATCATCATGGTTAATGAATTTATGTAGAAATTGCTTAGATTAATAAAATGAAAATGTTCTCTTAGATAATATTATCAAATAATAAGTTTTTAATAAGTTTTTATTTTTTGGTCACGGTAGACTTTTCTGTGGAAATGCCCATATATAAGGCATTTCTACAATTTCTTCGTTCATTGTCTTTCATATATAAGACCGATGTATTCAGCCCAATTCTGAATGATTTTTCCTGGGGAATTGGAAAAGAGAGTTTTCATTTTAAGACAGCAGATAAAGATATCACATTTATTTTTGTTTACACTCATAAATATTGACGGTTGATGAACAAACTGGCATTAAAAATGTCCAAAGTGTTTTTGAACTTTATCTTAAATATTAAAACTCCCTTTTTCGATTCCCCGGGAAAAATTATTCAAAATTGGGCTGATTATAAAATCGCCCCAACAAATTTTTCCCTGATTACTATCGATTTTCTTTAATTTCATTAAAAAAAAATCAATGAAATTTATTGAAAACAGTGGTCTTAAAATTATTCTACTTACAACAATAGCAAAAACAAAAAATTAACTGTAAAATTTTGCAAACTCATTTTTAACATAAAAATTTATCGTTAAAGTTTGCATTCGGTAAAAAAATAACAAACATTTTTGTGATAATTTCATGAATTCTTAACCTTCCTTTTATATCGTAAAAAAACAAAAGACTTAAGCGACAAACTTGTCAAAACCTGCTGCTTGAACAGCATAACGATTTAAGAGTTTATTATATTAGTCGTTGTTTTTTATAAATCCATATATGTACTTACAATAAAAAAAATGTATATTTTTATAAACAACAACAAGGTTTGCGCATGTGTGTTTATATGTTCAGCTTGTTAACTTAAAACATCAGCTGTTACAAAACTGACAAGTCTTCGTGCGACGTTCTGTCCGTCTGTCTGTCTGTCCACCAGTCTGTGTGTCTATCTACTTGTCTGATTATAGCTTGTTTTCTGCATATTTTCTTCCACCTTTTTTCTTTTGTTCTTGAGACATTACTTATTTTTTCTTGATGCTGCTGCTACTACGAAGAAAATTGTTGTGAACGAATAAAAAAGTTTTGAAGAAAGCAATTTGCATAAAATTGATGCGCTGAGAAAAAATATTGCCATAAACACTTAAGTCTCAAGTCTACAGATCAGGAAGTGAAAAAGAAGTTAATGTTGCAAAAGCAGCAGCAGCAGACGCTATGGTTAAACTTAGAACCAATTCATTAAGACGCCTTCAAATTTTATGCTGAAATTGAAATGTTTTCTGCTGCGTCTGCCTTAGTATCTGCGACCCTTGTCTGCAGGCCATGCTAATGCGGGTCCTCTACCAACTGTTGCTGCTGCTGCTTCTGCTGTTGCTATTGCTGTTGGTAATTTCATTTGAACTGCCATCATTATCATTAATTTTATAGTTGCTGTTTTAGGCTTTTGCTGCCGCTTGATGCTGCTTCCGCCTTCGCCTGCATGTTGTTCTTTATTGCTTTCTTTCTGTCTTTCTTTCTTTCTTTTGTACTTCTAGCCCATTGCTTGTTGGCTTTTTACTACTTGAAGCAGACAGCAGCGTCATGCTTACCGTTATAACTATGCCTGCAAATATGTGTGCGCAGTCAGAATTTCTTGACTTTAGTGTGTGAGTTGCTACCGTTGTTTTTGTTGTGGTTGTGGTTGCTGTTGCTGCAGTTTATGTTGTTATTGTGATAATGGTTATTTGCTTGCACTTAAAGTGCCTAACATGTGTTCAAAAAATTTGCGACAATTTGCTGCTGGTAACAGCTTTATTTGTTGTTGCTGTTGTTGTTTTTATGTTAATTGTGGTAAATTAGCAAAAGTGAAGTGAAAAGGCCTGCAGCTATAAGCTAGAGGAAATCAATTTATAACTAAGTGAGAGCTAGCATAAAGAAAGTTATACTTATAAATATTGTAAATGCTTTAGAAACTTTACAAATTTTATCATCTTTAAATAGCGGAAGTTTATTATTTTGTTATGATCTTGAAATAGATTTTTATATAGGTTTTTAATGATTTTGAACTCACCTTAATATTATCTTTGTGATGATTTCTTCACGTCTTATCCAAAAGCTGCAATGAAAAAGAGAAGACGAAAAACGGATGTTATTAATGGTATTGTTTTTTAATTTACAATTTTAATTACAATATTTGATGATTTAATAACGTTTTAAATATTCAAATTCGTAACAATGGAGCTGCGCTCATTTGTTGGACATTTCATGTTAAGTGGGGAAGATTTATTCGATATTTGAGTCTGGGCAACTCACAGGGGGGGAAAAACCTAGAAATTAATTGTACGCTTCGAAGTTCTACAACTTAAGTATTGATCGACGGGTATATATGTGATTATTTAATTTAAAACAATAAAATACATTTTGGTTGCACTGGAACCCTTCAAAATTAAGTTATTCTTTCCTAAACACCCCAGTATTAAAATTAAAATTTAATGTATTAATGACGGCTTAAATTTAATATAATTTTTAAAAAAAAAAATATATATATAAACACAGATCGTAAGGTTGCCACAAGAAAAAAGTTGTACAAATTAGGAATTCTTAGAGAACAACTACCAGCAGACTTGACAGTAGCTTTATTATTCGCTTCACTAACTCCTCAGTTATCTCCTGTTGCTCATGCAGTTTGAGCATAAGCTTTGAAAAGCTACTAGGCACAATCTCTGCTTAATCAAAGCGGAATTATATGTGCTTTTGCTTTTCAAAGAGGTGTTTTCCCACTATTATGCAAAAAAAAAAAGAATTGAATTGATTCCATCAAGATTTATTGTTGCGCTCTTTGTTGGTTACTTCTGAATCACGTGTCAATCTAGGTTCAAATAATTTTTTGGTATTAATCACAGAAGGCGTGATGACGATTTAAAAAAAAAACTTGTTAGTAAATACATAAAAATACATACAATTATTCTATTGTTTTCTGAAATTAAAATTTATATATATTTGTTAAAAAATTCGGGTTCTCTAAAATGATTTTTTTAAAAATTATTGTTTGAATTTTTTTTATTTTTAGATCAAAGCCGAGTTATTTATGCTCATTTTGAATTTTTTTAAAACTTTCGTTTAATATTAATTTATATTTTTTTTTGGATTTTGCTATATAAAATATAATTTTTCAATATAAAGAAAAACAATGGGTTTCTAATGACAGTTATTTAAAACAAACAACTACAAAAAACATTTTTATATAACAAAACATACTCGCAAAAGGTAAAGAATATGTCTAAACTCCTTTTAATTTGGTAACTTTTTTAAAAATGCTAATTAGATAAGCGCATTGGAAGCTTTTTGCTTTTTTTTTGTGATTTGTACTGCAGATCCCTTTGGTGCTTAAGATAAAACATAAAGAAACAGCCAATTATCACCGTACCCAAAACCATTACATAGCAAAACAGTTAAAATATGAACCTCGTCATAACCGAAAACAATTTTTCGAAAATTTTCTTGCAAATCAGATGAGCGGTTTTAAGTTTTTACTGTTCTTTTAAGTGATTTGTACTGTAGAGCCCTTTGCTGTTTCAGAGAGAGCTAAATAAATAAAGCCAAAACAAATACTGAACCTGGAAACCCTTAAAAACTAATTTTAATGCTAATCAGATCAGCGATTTAAAAGTTATCGCAATATTTTTAAAACTTTTTACTACAGCGCTCTTTGGTCTTCAAGATATACAGTGGCTCACAACGAAAGTTGGGCAGGCATTTCTTAACACTTTCGCATTGATTTCAGAAATGAAAATGTATGAAGAATATTACAATTTATATTTTTTTCAAAACGTTATTTTTTGGTGAACAAAATTAAACAGAAACATAATTAAAAAATTAGAACTTAACGGTGATACAAATTTAAATCGAAACAAATCTATAAAAAAGAGCTCACATTGAAAGTCAGGCAAGTAAAGAAAAAATAAAAATTGTGGTCCTTAAACCGTTATTCCTGCTTATAACTTTTTACTACTATTAGAATAACTTCAGTCAAACCCAAAACTTAAAAACTGAACATTTCTCGAAAAGTATATCAATCAACACTGACAGAAAGGCAGATCGTGATAGATTATTATTTGAAAGGAAATTCCGAATTTCACAATCCGCCTTAAAAAGTAAATCAACAGTGCACGATTTAATCAAGCATTATACACAAGATAAGAGAATATGCAATAAAGAACGTACAGTAGCTAAAAATAAACTTAGCTCCAAAGATGAAAGGTATTTTTTAAGAGAAATAATAAAAGACCCATTTTTATTTGCACTAAGACTGGAGGTCATGTTAAAACTCAATTTGAGTGTACACTCAGAAAGAATTTGAAGAGTTTTGAGAAAAAAATATTTAAATTGAGGAGTAGCACGAAACAGTGCGTATTAGACAGAAAAATGTAATAGAACGCCCGATTTCGTGCATGAGCAGATGACCAAAGACTTTCTATTCTGGAGCAAGGTTAATAAAACAGAAAACCTTAAGATCTTTAGCACTTTTAAACAATAAACTTTTAGTACAGGTTTTGTTTACCGATGAGAGTTTATTTAATTGATATGGTTCAGACGGAAAGCGAAAACCGAATGGAGAATTTTGCAAGAAAAATTCTAAACATACGATTAAGCATGGTAGAGGATCAGTCATGGTTTGGGGCTGCGTCTGATGTTGGAAGGATTCATTTTGTTGAAGGTATAATGGACAAAAATATGTTCCTTGACATTCTCATGGCGCAAGTAAAAGAAAGTGCGGGTAAATAAGGAATTGCAGTCAATTTTCAGTTTTACCAAGACAATTACCTGAAACATACGACGCTCTTGGTGAAGAATTGTGTACTTAATATTTGTCCAAATGTCATAAAAACAACCTCACAAGGCCCAGATTAAAATGTTATAGAACATCTATGAGATGAACTTGAACCCTGAGTGCAGTATCAGAGATGGGCAACTAAAGATCCAATCCTAAAAAATAAAGTATCCTAAGTGAAGAGTGGAATCAGATTAGAGCTGAAGTTTTTAAAAGTTGGTTGCACCCATTTCAAAAAGGCTGCAGGAAGTCATATAAGAAAAAGGATTGGCAACAAAATATAAAATTCTTAGTTTTAGCATTGAATTCCTTATCTGCCCGACTTTCAATGTGAGCTCGTTTTTAAAGTTTGGTTTGATTTATTTTTTTTTTACCGTTATGTATTAATTTTTTAACTATGTTTTTGTTTAATTTTGTTCACCAATGTTTTGAAAAAAATATTTACTCCAAGTTTCTTCTAACATTTTCATTTCTGAAACCAATGCGAAAGTGCTAAGAAATGCCTGCCCAACTTTTGTTGAAGAAAAGCAAGCAGCATCAAAAGATTCTTCGTACCCATCAGACCTGTAAAATAATCAACCAATGATTTAAAACGGAGATTGCATTAATTTTTTCGAATCATTAATTGTGATTTGGAAAAACGATTGCATTCATTTTGAATATAAATCACATGACTTAAAATCACAAATGATTGCATTTTTTTACAGCTCTGGTACCCAAAAACACCTTTCAACAAATTTGTGCTAATTGAAAAAGCGATTTAAGAGTTTTTGCGGTTTTTCTTAAAATATTTTAACTACATCTCCCTCTGACAATCCATCTATCGGACCCTAATACAAATTTTAACCATTGACTAAGCAAAACAAATAAAATGTGCATATATATAACCTCAATTGCATTTATAACCTCAATCAATTATTCAGAAGATATAAGAAGACATACAGATGTACCAACGATTTTATAAATAAAGATTTATATAAACGTTTACTAGTAATACATACTTGTTTTAAGTCAATTTTTTCGCAAAACCATCAGGCTTACAATAAACTTGATAACTTTTGAGCACAGCGACTATAAATTATTTACTAAAAGAACCGAATTTTTTTGATAACCATCAATTTCTTCTAAAGGTTGATCCAATACAAGGTCCCTTTTTCAACTGGGTTGTTTTGACAACTGTTGTGTGTCAAATGGCTTGTTCATATGACGTTTGAGCTCAGTATTCAATACGACACAATCATGAATAGACTTACTCCTGAACAATGTTTATTATTTGTCGAAAATTACTACCAAAATCAGTCATCAGTTAGAGAATGTTATAGAGTTCTTCAACATCATTTTGGTCGTTATGAGCGTCTAACCAATTTTGCACTACTGGACATTCATTATTCAACGAGAGTGCATAGAGCCCGTAATTCTGAGAATATTGCTGCAGTAGCAGAGAGTGTTCGTGAAAATCGAAAAAATCGATTCGTCGCCAATTTCAGGCTTTGGGCATCTCTTTTGAATCATTGTGGCATATCTTGAGGCATGAACATAGTCTGAAGGCCTATAAAATATAGCTCGTACAAGAATTGAAGCCGGCTGATCTTGGTGTACATTTTAATTTCGGTTTATGGGCTTTACAACAACTTCAAATTGATTCGTTATTTTATCGAAAAATTGTGTCTAGCAACGAAGCTCATTTCTGGTTGAACGGTTACGTTAACAAGCAAAATTGCCTTATTTAGGCCAATGAACAACCAGAAGCAATCCAAGAGTTTCCAATGTATCCCGATAAATGTACTGTTTGGTGTGGTACATGGGCAGGAATCATCATCAGACCGTACCGCCCATGTTACGGTAAATGGTGCTCGCTACAGAGCAATTATCAATGAATTTGTGTTGCCAAAAATTCAGGATATTGGTGCAGCCGACCTCTGGTTTCAACAGGATGGCGCAACATGCCATACAGCTGGAGAAACAATCGCTTTATTGAGGAAAACAACATCTCAACAAATGGTCCTGTTAATTGGCCACCAAGATCATGTAATTTGACGCCATTGGATTACTTTCTTTGGGGATATGTTAAATCACTTGCTTATGTCAACAAACTCAAAACTATTGACGCTTTGGAAACGAACATAACTCGTGTTATTCAATGAATACCGGCCGACATGCTCGAAAGAGTTGTCGAAAATTGGACCCACAGAATGGACAATTTAAGAGCTAGCCGTGGGCAAAATTTGAACGAAATAATTTTTAAACATTGAGTTGCAGGAACCGAACTATCATTTTGCAAAAGGTTTGCATCAATACATTGATTCTTATGTATCTTATTTAGAAAACAAAGTAGGCAGCTCTTAATGTATCACCCCTCAAGAAATTCGCAAATCTGAAGATTTCACAATAACCCGTGAGTGGCTTCAATAATGAAGTTATTTTTATGACAACCTTTAAATTATATAATACTATAAAATATTTTTCAAGTAATTTATGAAGCACAAAAATAAATTTTTAATAACATAAAATGACCATAAATTACTGAAAATTTGTTAGTCCTAATTTTAGTTTGACGGACTTATTTCCATTTAATTTGTTTTATATATTATATTTTCAGGAAAATATTGATGCATATTGTAAAAAATATCCGAATTTAAAATAAAACAATTTCTTCAAATACAAATCATAAAATGGTAAAGCCTTTTTTATGGTTTTTTTTAAAATCATCTTTCTCAATAGCATTAGTTGGAAAAACGATAACTTTCTCTTATTTATGTCAGCTGCCATAGCAAAAAACTTCAAATCGACTTAACTTATTTGATCACGGATGCTGTAATTGGTGTCAATTTATTTAAACGTCACTTTTTGTTTGTTTTCAACACGAATTATGTCAAAAATAGATTGACAGTAAAATGTCCGCTTTTGAGAAAATGGGTTAAGCATAGCCACTCTCTAAAAGTATATAAAAGACACAAATATTGTAAACGTAAAATGTTTACGATGTGACTGTTTTCAAAAACTCTGAATAACTTTAAATACTAAAATCCTTCGCAATAAAATTAAATATTTTTGTCACACCACGTTCGTTTCATAAGTCTTTCGTAAAGAAATAAAAAAGAAACTTTATCGTAGTTTTCTCCTCCCAACCACAATAAAAACGAATAAGTTTTACTCAATAAATTGCTTTAATATATGTATATAAAAATAATAGAATTCCTACAGATTTTAACAATACTCGACGCTGCAAACAAGCCAAGGTTTGTTACATTAGCACCTACCTTTCAAACCTTAAAACCGCAAAAATGCATTCCCAACATCCCAACAGCAATAACTGACTGACTCAAAACCAACTTTATGCAGTCAACAGCATCATCAACATCATTGCCAGCGTCCTCAGAGTCGTCACCACAACGTGCAGCAACAACAAGAACTAAGACACCATGCAACATTTTTTTCATTGTCAATGTTGCATAAAGAGATAAAAAATAAATAAAAAAACATCAAACTCTAACCAAGTATTCAAACATTCAGGCATTCAATATGTCAATAAATGCACATATTTTGCTTAATGCATGACTTTCTTTGGTTGATGCTGGCTGTATTTGTTGATGCTTGGCTATTCTAGTCAAGTTTAAAAGTTTTTAAGCAGAGCCTGCTTCTTTTTTGGTATGACTCAACAAGAGCTACTTACAAAAGCATGCCTCTACTGCAGCGGCTGCTGCATTGTGGTCTTTAGGAGTTTTTTTTTTATTTTGTCTTGTTTTTTCTTTCACGGTGTTACGCTGCTATGCAAGCGAGGTGTTAAATTCTCTACGAGCGGTGGAACTATTAAAGTCATTGAACGCTCGAGAATGTTTACACAAACAGAAGGACATTTCGGAGCGGCAGTCATGTAGGTGAGGAAGTGCGATGAAGTTTAAATATGAGCTGTTGTTGTTATTAAAGAAATTGTTGCTGCTTCTAATGATTCAACTATTTTTTTATGCGACAAAGAAGTGTTGCTTTGTTATTGACAAAGATGTATAAAATATTTGGCAAAAGCATCATGAAGAAAATTATTTTGCTTTAGTTAAAAATCATGGTATTTTTCTCCATTTATTGCCATAAACTCTACTAATAATTGCTCAAAGCAGCAAAGTGGCAAAAATAAAATTTTGCAATTTATACTTAATTATTTTCACAACATAAAATTATGCTAACACTATTATGCGAAGTAATTAATCTAATTTTAAATATAACTTTTGGCATGTTTAACACTATTTAGCAGCAACAACAATAGAAAGAGTGACGGGGGCAATAAATACTAAATTAAAATGTAAAAAAGCACAACAAAAGGGACTACATTTGATATATATAAAAAAAAATATAATTTAATCAACATAAATGCCATGAGAAATTGGAAACAAACCCATTGTTTAGATTTTCTTAAAAAAATTTAAATGTTTCTCTCTTAATTAAGTGGTTAAAAAGGAGGGGGAGGGGGTTAAAGATGGTGAGTGTGATAATATGCAACACAGTTTAAGGTGTGAAGAGCTGCGGTGGCGACGGCAATGAAAGCAATTAACTGCAGACACCGGCAAATTAAAGTAAAATAACTACGCCATTGTAATATAATTAGTATTGTTTCTGTTGTTGCGGCTATTGTTGTACTTGTACACACTTCTTTGAAGTTAAGCGCAACTGTTGAATAATTCGACAATATGGCCAATTTGTGCAGTTTTGTAGTCATTAAGTCATTAAAAATTGCACAAAATTAACTTAAGTTTTAAATTTCTTAATTATATTATATACCCAGTTAATTTGATTATGATGCACTCACTTTTAATGCGGCTATAACCAAGGTTTTTCAGATATGTTTAACCAATCTTTTACTGCTGTTCGTTTCATCGAACAGTTCTTTTGCATATTTTCAATAATTTTTTAGTCCATAATGTTAATTGATGTGTGCAAGATACTTGGCTGCATTAATAACTTTGGTATTTAAGCTTTTCGAAAAAACTTTTGAACCCCCACTACACCTATAATTAGTTGCGGGGCAGGGTTCAAAAACACTTTTCAGACAGAAGTTTCTTGTAAATTATATTGAAAATATATATCTTATTAGAAAAAAAATAATTATGAGGTTTTGTAGCCACTGAACCACACAATATTTATAAAAATAGAAATCAACACCTGACTCCCATAAACAAGTGTCAAAGTTAGTGTTTGTTTAACCGTAGAACGCATAACCGGGTACCCGTGTATCCACTAGCAGTTTTAAACTGCTGTCGCTGAAGAATCAACTATATTAGAGCATTGAAACTTCGGATCTAAGAAATTTAAGTTTTTCTGCGTCGTATAAGTGGTCATCTATGAAATTCTATTTAGTGGTTCCGCATCTATCAGCTGCTAAAGTCAACACCCTCGCAAAAACATAACCAGGGTACTCGCGCACCCCATATGAAATAATAAGCGAATACATATGTTCTGTTCACAGGTATCGTGAAATTTTTATTATGAATATATAAAAAATATGAAGAAATAAGAATACAAAATTCAAATTAAATTATTATGTAAAAATATACTAATTATTTCGGTCACAAAGTATGCAGAAACAATTTGTAACCGAGTGCTACAGGCACATAGGTTTTTTGCAGTTGTTGCATGTTTTTCGCGTTTTTCTTCTACGTTTTGTTTCCTGCATGTAGCATAAGTAGCACGATCCAGTTACTGGCTTCCTCAAGGCTGCTGCAGAAGATGTTGATGGTCCACTGTCGCATATAGTTCCAAGTGGTCGGTTCAGATAATTTTCTATCGCTTTACCCGTTTGTATGCGTGCAGCCTGAGTGTCTGCGTTATCAAATCGTATAAAACGCAACAGTGCACAAAAGCGATTGTTTCCCAATACTGCACGATACAGTGGAAAAGTTCTGCCGCTCCATAAGTCCCGAACGCTTTCATTACTGCTGCGGTTTGTGCCTGACATAATCAATATTCCAAAAAGGACATATAACTCTGCTGCCGTCACTTTTTTCCATATCCTTGGAGTTGCATAGAGGTGGCTTCATTCCATGCTTTGTAAGAATTTCTGACCTTTTTATTGGTACAACGTATAATAATGTCCACCATCTCTAAATTCATAAAACATTTGAACGTTTGTTCCATTGACAACATTTTGGTTTGTCTCAATGGACCACAGCGTTGTCAAACAATGTTATGTATCAATGCTTGAGGAGCGGCATTTGGTTGGGAGCTCCATTCAGTGCCGTCAAGCGCCACAAATTTATCGGCTCCCAGATAAATCGTTGCCACTACCTCTTCTTCTTCATTTTCGTCATCCGATTCGTTGTCAAAGGCTGCTTCATCTAATTCTTCGTTTTCAGGAGGCTCTTCGCCATAAGAGATTTCGACATTCCTTGCATTGAGCACCTGTTCTTCTTCGTCCTCTAATAAAAAAATCTTCTTTATCGTTCACCACGTTGTCAAAAATAGCCTAAGTATAAGCCTCTTTCATCACACAATTTGTAAATGTAAAAACATTAAAACTTTTAATTTGTGGGAATATTTCTCTCTTGTTACCTTTCAAAGCACTGGAAGATAGATTTTCATTATATTTTGATGCCATTTTTAAAAAATATTTGTTTTAATCTACGCGATTGAAAATATTATGATGTTCACTTGCACTAGCACTCAAGAAGTAATGATTTGAATCAATAACAATTGCAATTATAACTGTTAATCATTAAAAACAAGTTAAGGGTACACGTGTACCCGGTTATGTGTTTGCGTGGTATTTTTTGGTTATGTGTTTTACGGTTAATCGAACACTGGCTCTCAGCCAATATACAGTGATGTGCAAAGAAATAGGGACGCCTGTATTTTTATATTTAAAGCTTTATGAATTATATACAAGGTGACCCAGATAGAGCATTAATTCCCTCGGGTAGTGATTCTCCTTAATTAGGCGAGTAAGAAAATGCAAGGATGATGGTGACCCCTCCCCCCCTTTAGGAGCTAGAGAAGAACAACTCAAAAATAGGTGCCATTGCATTTTACTCCATATTTAATGGAACTCTTAACCGATCTCCAAAGTCAATAGCATCTTGAAAAAGAGATGACATGACCTTCAAACCAATGATATGAAAGCTGTTTTCTAATCGTACCACACTAAAAGTGAACTGTTTTACGTGCTGCAATTTAAAATGAAAAAGGAGTTATGTTTGCATTGAGTACTCAAGTACTATGGCAAAATCAAAAACCAATTCAGTAGAAAATTTTATCAAAAAAGGATATTACATCCCAAAAGTTATCACAAAATGTATTTAAAATTCGAGATATTTATTATCAAAGTTTAATTCACAATTTCTTTAGAATTTAGTTGCTCATAACTTTCTTAATTGTGACTTTATGCAAAATGTTTTATAAAAGTCTTAATATCAATTTGATTTTCTTCTCAATAAGTTGTAAACTTATTTGAATAAGTTGAATAAAATGTAATGACACCTATGTTTTCGTTTTTCCTATCTAGCTCCCAAAGTGGGGAGAGGGTCACCCTCATCCTTGCATTTCCTTACTCGCCTAATCAAGGAGAATCACTACCCGAGAGAGTTAATGCTATATCTGGGGCACCTTGTATTTAATTCATGCGGCTTTGAATATAAAAATACAGGTGTCACTATTTTTTTGCACATCACTGTACTTAACTTTTGTGCGCTCTCAACGGGTTACAATCAGCTCAGTAAATTCTCCGCAAAATTAACAACGTCTTTAATTTAGTTTCTGAATCGATAAGAAATCGACGTGTTATGAGTTTTAAAATGAAAAAACAAAAATAAAATTGTTAGTAAAATATGGGTTGAAGGATTCAATAAAAAAAATAAATAAAAAAAGTAAGTTCAAGTTGTAATTTTCAATGCTGATTTAGGTTTTAAGGTTTTTTCAAGGATTTACTTCGTGTCTTAAGTCTTTTGATTGAGTTTTTTGAGTTCGATTAAATTGAGCTCAAGGCCTACCCTTCTTAAATGCGAAAGCATTGTGTCAATTCGTAAGACGCATGACAGATAGTTTGAGGGTAGAAAAGCCTTATTTTATGGGGTGTATTGAAATTTATTTATTTCTCTTAATTGTATCTTTTATTCTAAAATTGCGATACCTTTTTATCAATAAGTTAGACTTCCAAATTTAAAGAATGTTTGAAAAATTTTTATCAACATTAAAAAAATTGTTTTGGCGACCAACGAGGCAATTTGGCAAGTCAGTGAATTTGTGAAAAGAGGTAATGTTTTGGCTGAAGCGTTTTTTTTCTCAACATTCTCTCCCTTTAGATCGATACATTTAGTCCAGCTTTTTCAAATTTTTTCACTCCTTCTAAATATAAAGCTTTATCAAGGTCCTCAAAATAGGCCTTTGCTTCAGTGATGACCTCTTCATTCGACCCAAATCTCTTACCACAGAGGATTTTTTTTCAGTGATGGCCTCTTTATTCGACTCAAATCTCTTACCACCAAGAATTTTTTTCGGGTTAAAAAATAGAAAAAAGTTCTAGGTCTAAATCTGGAAAAAATGATGGATAGTTGTTCGTAGCTCAATTTATTGATTTTTGCTATGGTGCCTAAAGACCCGTGCATTGTCATGGTGGAAGAGCATTTTTTCTTTGAAAAATGCGGTCGTTTTTGCTTCAAATCAATGTCAAATCTTTGTAACAGGTGTGAATAATATTTGTCGGTGATCGTTTTACCCTTTTCAAGGCAATAGATGCGAATGATTGCACATGCATCCCAAAAAACTGTCGCCATGACTTGTGCATCCCAAAAACATTGATGAACGTTAACCTGGAAAAGTCTATTGATTTAACTGTTTGCGTCCTATTGCGAAAAAACTACTCGAATTACGGTTGAACATTGTCAAACACTTTTTTGAACAGGTGACACGGCTGCGCTTATGGTCGAGTGTTAACAATCGCGCGGATGTTCAAATATTTATGTAAAATGTGATGTATCAGCTCAGTTCAGATGCCTTCAGTCTTAGCCACTTCACGCACTTTCATTCTCCGATCGTTCAATATTATTTCACGGATATTAGCGGTCAGACATGGTAAAATAGCTTAAAAGTGCCAAAAACCTGTTGTTCTTTCTACGAACGCTGAAATATGACGCTTCGCTAGGAAATAAGGCGTGTTTCAAAAAATGGAAGAAAAACTTCATCAATGGTTTTTTGGTACGACGAAAATCCTACAATCCTGTCAGCGCTGTGCAGTCTAAAACCAATCGTCTTAAGTTTCATAAGAAATATTATAAGGGGAAATTTTTCGCCAAGGATAGTTGGTTTTCCAAGTTCAAGAAGCGTTATGGAGTAAGATTACTGAAACAATCTGGCTAAAAATTGTGATCCTCTAAAGAATTTGTGACTCCATTTATAATTATACAGATGTAACTGATGTCATGTACAAGTTCTACCTTTCGGGTATTCAATGCGGATGGAACTAGCCTCTATGCTGCCGGAAAAAACTTATATCTATTCAGGCGAAAAAAGTGCACCTGGTCGCAAAGTATCAAAAGAAAAAAAGTGCAAATGGTGAAACTTTAGCTAGGAAGATACAACTTTGCAGTTGTGTATGTCCCATTTATTTCTCTGATGATTTATGTGTAAGAGTTAACGAAGATTTAAATTTGGTGGCTAATTGGGCCAAAGCTAATATGCTGGAATTTAAACCTCTTAAATCGTTTGTGTTACCGATTTCACAAACACCTTATTTTAATCTCTTATTTTCCCTTATTTTCCTAGATGGCGTTGAGATAAAATTTTAAAGAAAGATCACACTATTCTCGGCTACCAAATAAACTCGTCGTTGTCCTGTGAACATCATGTAAACTCCTGAGTTAGTATTGGGGGTTGGAATTAGTTTTAAAGGTTTTCTAAGAGATGGCGTAACTATCAATAGATCGCATCGGGCACACCTGTGACTATATTCATTTCAAAGCACATTGTCTAAGCTTCATTTTTTAGTATGTGTCATTCCACTGAAGTGTAAACAACATATATTTTTTTTCTCTGTCAACATGTCGACTTTCGTTCCAACAAAACGCAATTTGCGGGAAGGTTTACTTTTGTGCTTCCATTTGAAGAAAAAAGCGGTTGAAGCACAACGCACGCTTACTGAGGCTTACGGGGACTATGCTCCATCGATTTCTACTTGTGAGTACTGGTTCCGTCGGTTTAAAAGTGGTGATTTTGATACGGAAGACAAAGAGCGTCCGGGCTAGCCGAAAAAGTTTGAAGATGAGGAATTGGAGGCTTTGCTCGATGAAGACCCGTGTCAAACCCTTCAAGAATTGTCAGAATCATTGGGAGTCGACTTATCAACGGTCGGCAAACGCTTGAAGGCCATGGGAATGATTCAAAAGCAAGGAAATTGGGTGCCGTACCAGTTGAAGCCGAGAGACGTTGAACGGCGATTTTGCATGTGCGAACAACTGCTTCAACGGCATAAAAGGAAGAGTTTTTTGCATCGTATTGTCACTGGCGATGAAAAGTGGATCCATTACGATAATCCTAAGCGAAAAAAATCGTGGGGACCACCCGGCCATGCATCAACATCGAGGGCCAAGCCGAATATTCATGGCGCCAAGCTTATGATGTGTATTTGGTGGGATCAGAAGGGTGTCGTGTACTATAAGCTGCTAAAACCTAACGAAACCATCACTGGGGAAAGCTACCAACAACAATTGATGCAATTGAGCCGAGCATTAAAGGTTAAACGGCCGGAATATGCCAAAAGACACGACAAAGTGGTTTTTCAACATGACAACGCACGGCCACATGTTGCAAGAACCGTCAAGGAAACGTTGGAGGCGCTGAATTGGGATGTGCTACCCCACCCGCCTTATAGCCCAGACATAGCCCCTTCCGACTACCACCTATTCAGATCGATGACGCATGGCTTGGCTGAGCAGCGCTTCACTTCTTACGAGGATACCAAAAAATGGGTCGATTCGTGGATTGCCTCAAAAGACGAATCGTTCTTCCGGCGCGGAATCCATATGCTGCCAGAAAGATGGGAAAATGTTGTAGCTAACGATGGACAATACTTTGAATAATATACATTGTACCGTTGTTTCTAAATAAATGCTCAAAAACCGAAAAAAAACCTTTAAAATTAATTCCAACCCCCAATAAAATTTATTATGTGCTCAGAAATCTTCGAATGACTGATGCGTTTGTACCTGTTGCAACTAGAAAGAATCTTGTCTTACAGCTGTTATTGCCAATACTTTCTTTCTAATTCGTTTAAAGTAAACTTGAATCGAGATCTATGCACAAAATCTAAGTAGCATTTATATATTTATTTATTTATTTATTTATTTATTAACTTTCTATCAACAAAAATTTTTAACAGTCATTGATCTACATGCATTTGTATAATATATAAATTAAGCAAATAGTATCAAAATTATCCTACACAATATTCATTATATTTTGTTTGAACGTTATTCTATTTTGTGTGAAATCTATTCGAGCAAATATAGAATTAAACGCTTAGCTAATATTATAGATTGGATCACTTCGGCCATAGTTAGTTCTATGGTGTGGAATATGAAAGAAATTCCTTTGTCTAAAATGCCTTTCGGGGGCATATAATCCAAAAAGTGCAAGAAGAGGAGCACAATCAATGTGGTTCATCAAAATATCGCGAGCAAACATTATTAAAAAATACTTTCGCCTAGAGGCCAACGTGCTTAGGCCTAGAAGGGCACATCTAGATGAATAATTTGGCACGAAATCCCAGTTTAGTTAACCAATTATAAAACGAGTAAAACGTCTCTGTACTTTCTCAAGTCTTGCACTGTGTGATTCATAATATGGATCCCATATGACACAGCCATATTCTAAGATTGATCTTATTGTATTTTTACACCAATTATGAACATAATTTAAATCGCGTTGCAGAAGCAAATGATCAGTATGTGAATGTACAGATTTAAATATTTTAACATCATCTGCATACATAAGACATTCCGAGTGCTGAATATAGTTAGGGAGATCATTTATAAATAAAACGAACAAGAGTGGTCCAAGATGACTACCTTGTGGTACACCTGAAAGGTTCATAATATCCTTTGAAAAACTTTTTCCAATACGGACAGATTGGCATCGACCTGTAAGGTAGTCCTCCATCCAAGATAATAATGAAGAATGAAAACCCATCAGTCGTAGCTTTTTTACCAGTATAGGATGCTGCACCCTATCAAAGGCTTTAGCGAAATCTGTGAAAATGACGTCAATTTGGTTTCCTGATTCTAATTCATTTTTTATGAAATGAGAAAATAAAGTAAGATTTGTCGAGGTGGATTTTCCAGACACAAAACCATGCTGTTTTTCCGATATTGAGTTTTTTTATGCAGGTATAAATTTGTTTTTTTACAACTGCTTCAAACAGTTTTGGAATTAACGGTAGTTTAGATATAGGACGACAATTGGCTATATTCTGACGGGAACCAGATTTATGTATAGGAATTATAATAGACTCCTTCCAGACTTCTAAAAACTGACCCTTGTTGAGGGACAAATTAAATATAAGTGCAAGTGGCGTTACTAAAACACTTGCACACTTCTTAAGAAATATTGGAGGGATATTATCTGGACCAATACCTTTATTAATGTCAAGAGCTAACATTTCGTTTAAAACATCCTCTTCAGAGAGAGATAAAGATCCCAAATCAGAGATAGGGTCCCTGTAATAGAGCGGATAGTTGCCAACCCGGCCATCTCTATCAAAGAAAAATTTGATTGAAAAAAATCGGCAAACAGGTTACAAGCATCTTTCGAGTTGTTCGATATTTTTTCTTTGAAAAACATATTTTTAGGGAAACCCTTGGTATTCCTTTTTTTGTTCAAGAAATTCCAGAATGCTTTAGGGTTGCACTTTATATCAGATTCAAGACCACGTATATGCCTTCTGTAAAGGTGCTTCTTGAGTGATTCGTATTCTTTTCGCGCTTGATGGTAACTTTGGCGAAAAGCTATATCATCCTTACTTTTTTTGAATAGCTTATTCATTCTATTTTTTAATCTGGAAAGATTTTTACTAAACCATTCCGGCTTAGAATTCTTCTTAACTTTTTTTATAGGAACAAAATTAATAAATGTTTCATTTATGATATTAATAAATAACTGGTAATTTTGTAACAAATTGTCACCTAAATCTGCATGCCAGTCTACACTTGATAAGTAGTTAATAATTGCTACGTAATCAGCTTTTCGAAAATCAAAAACAAAAGTATCTTCTTCTAGAGCAGATAACTCTATTGTTAGAATATTCAATTTAAACAATAACGCTTTATGATGGAAACTATTGTTAGACAAAAGGAAATCTGCTTCATCGCAAACCGCATTAAGATCAGGATCGGAAAAAACTAAATCCAATATTTTATTCAAATTATTTTTAAATGAGTTTATTTGAGTTTATTTAATAACTCTGCGCGCTATGTTTATGATCTTCGGAGATATGAGCATATAATACCCCTTAATAAACAGTTATTAGGCCGTAATTTGCTCAGCTATCTTGAAGCAAGAAATTGCATTTTCTTACATAAGGTCATACACTCTCGTTGTTCAAGATATCTATTTGGAAAGATAACGTTTTGTAGGTCAAACAGAAGCATGAACCTTGTTATTCCGAGGCATAACTACCTAAACTCTAGCCGATTTTTTTACGTTAGTGTCATAAGACTATGGAACTCACTTCCAAGCAACATTAAAACTATTTCCAACACGTTAAGCATTCAATCTTCAGCTATTTCTCTCAACTCTATCTCTACTGTTTCTGATCTTGTTTTTTTTTTTATTAAAAGTTAAATTAATTTTTAATTTTATTCTTAAAATTTTCCCTTTTCAATACAAATTTTTTGGTATTATTATCTTAATGATTTTTATTAATATTTGAGTCAGTTTTCTTTCGTATTTTTATCCCCAAATAACGGAATTGTATTCAGTTTTATATGATGACTTAGCAAAACAATTTAAAATTGTTTTAATTAATATCTCTATAATTACTTTAGCAGTAATAATTTTTTATATTTTATTTAATTAGTTGTTATCTATTTCTTATATGCGGCATGTAAAAGATTTAAGTCTTGAATGTCAACAATTTGTCTAAATAAAAAAAAACAAAGATATAACTGTTTGTCATTGAAAACGCACAAGACCGGAGTCGTTTCGAAATAAGATCCTGCCTGATGAGTATGCAAGCTCCAAGTCGGCTTAATTTTCAAGAAGTGGTTTTTCAACATTTTTGTTGAAGATATTTCGTAAAATTGAGTACATACTCTAAGCCGGATCGATTTGTAAGAGGACTCAAGAATAATATAAAGAAGATCACGCCTTTAGTACGCAGAAATGGCAATCTACTGCACAGGTCTACGTCATAAGTGAAAATACATCCAAACAAAAATATCACATAAACAACAAGCGAAACTAAGCAAATGAATCTGATTGGCTGATTGGGAAACAAACGAAACACACAAAGAAACAGTCAAACTGCTCTTAAAATAAATCGAGCAACATAGCTATTTTTTGTGAAGGGGTCAACACGTAAGTCAACACCCCAATAAGATATAAAATTTTTATCAAAGATAGTAATGAAAAATATTAATTATTTTTTTTTTATACAAGCGTTGTTTTTTGATTTAAAAGTATTTCTTTTACAAAACCAAGGTTTTATAAGAAAATGAGGAGATTTTTAAATCGAATACCCCTATTAAAAATCTTTTACTACGTTTTTTTCAGTCAGTTTGACTCTATTTTCTCTTGCACTTCTGACATCACATGCACGTGCTCACAAAGAGAGCGGACATGCGCAAGGCGGAATCTTGAATATATAATTCTTGAGGAGGACTCATGATAGAAGAAGAGAGGTATATGCAGCGCTGACTGTGCTCTCTTTCCATACTGCCATGTCTGTCAAATTTAGCTGTGTGGCGAATGGAAACAAAAGAAAATAAAGAAAAAGTTTTGCTTCGTTTTGACAATTCCGGCAGTATGCTCTCATCTGGTGTATATACCTGTATTCTTCTACCATGGGAGGAATCTTAATAACTATTTCATCATAATTTTTTTTTTTTTGGATCGTAGAAATTCCCATGGCACAATTTGGGTTCTCCTGAACCCCTTTTTGGCCAAAAAGTCATGTTTTTTGCATGTTAATTATTTTTCAGTTTGCATACGCGAGATAAGCAAAATAGTAATGACATTGATTGTACACAAATTTTGGCTAAAAAATTTTTGATCTTTTTTTCTTTACAAACTCTTTTGAGACCCCAAAAACCGATATTTCATCATTTTCGAAAATATTTTTTTAAGCGCCTATAAAATACGTATTTTGCATGGCATGATGAATTGCAGCTTATTGGAAAGCTTTTGAGCTCTTCTTTCCATTGATATGTTGTTTATATTTCTTCGATAAAAAAAATGATGCCAAAATAGTTTTTAAAAGTCCCTCTTACTTTTGAGTCGGTGTCCTGTGAAATCTTAATTTCGATCCAGCTTAACATACATATGTTACCGTGATTCTACACCAATTTGGATTTCTTTTCAGATCAAGTGGTTTCTAGAAGACAAAAAGCTCCAAAAAAAGGCGTTACTGTTCTTAGATAATGCCCCAAGTCATCCTCATGTCGAGGAGTTGCTTAAAGAGACAGAAGATGGAAAAGTTGAGTAATGTTTATTAACTTCAAAATGTTCAATTCAACACATGGATCAAAATGCAATTTGACTGTTTAAGCTATATTATCGGAGAGTTATATTGTCCAGGATGGGAACTTCCACCGCAGGTTCGGAAACAAACCACTTCATTCGAAGTCTTGTCATTGGTTGCCCTGGCATGAAAAAAGTTATCGAACTACTCATTGAAAAAAATGCTGGTAAAAGATTTTTTTATGACGATGGGTTCAATGAAGAGGATGATGTTTTACTTTCCATCCATAGACAAAGTGAAGAGGTTAATGCAATAAGAACAACTTTAAATTTGTTGGATTTAACTTTTCCAAATGCCGCATTTGATGAGAGCGATTTAATGGATTGGAATGATGATATTGCTATGAACGAGACTTTTCCACTTAATGACAGTGACAATAAAAAAATAATTTTCCCTGATTCCTCACCAATAAACAGTCTGAACCCATGCATTCAGTGGGCAGTCCAAAATAAGATTGAATATTTAAAAAAGCTTTTATTAAGGTAGTAGCCTAGTGGAACGACCGAAATTTTGACGTTTTTTAAAAATTTTGTTGTATAAGAAAATAAAATACGATCGTTTGGAAATTTTAACATGCCTTAATTGGTGTCTGAACGTGTAAAAAAAATGTTTTTTTACTACATTTTACATTAATTTGTTTATAATTATTTATATCAAAGTAGAGTCCTCGCAAAAAGGTGAGTTGTTTTGAGGAAGCATTTAGCCTTTTGTAGTCGTCTAAGATAAAAAATTCACTTTCATTTAATATGCATATTTTAAAAAAAATTTAAAATGGACTTGTAAAAAAAAAGTTTTGAAAATCGAACCTTTTTATTTTTAAAAAAAAAACACTTTTTATTAAAAATTTTTGTCTTTTAAAAGTTTCGGATTTAGCTAAGTGTGTTTAAAATAGCGGGTACAATTTTTAGCCAAATCGGTTGAATAGTTTTTAGTCAGTGCTTCCCCTTAGTTTCGGAAACGTAGTTTCGAGATAAGCGTGTTTAAAGTTTTTACAGGATCTTCATACACACTACGGCATGCTCTTTTCTTGGTTGTAACTTTAAAAATATTTTAAATTTCAATTTGAAAATTTTAGAGCATATTTTTAAGATATTTTTATTGCGCAAAATGTGAAAAAATTGAGATTTTGAGAGAGAGACCTTAAGAGAGCTTCATTACACGGTGTTACAAAAAATAAATTTTTTTCTGTCCTATGAACCAAATAAACATATTCGGAAAGAGGGGAAAAAATAAAAATACACGTGCATAGTCGATTTCCATGTACACGTCAGAATTTTTTTTTTTAAGTTTGAAGTATAAAGCTCGTAGTGGCCTGTGTGGAAGCCTTTGGACCGATTGTTAACAATTTTCCAGTGATATAATCGAGCTGATTTTTTGCAGGCAGACTCGTGGAAATGTCTGTAGCACGTCAAATTTTTTAAAAACAATTTTTATCAATTCTCAGATTTTCCCCAATTTTTATTATTTTTGAAAAAAAAAATATTTTTTTCACTTTTCTTAGCATAACTTGAAGGGACTCCAAGTTTTTAAACTACTAAAGCGTTAGGAAAAAAAAATGTTTTTTGACCCATCCTACTCGATATAGTTGCAGTTAATCAATAGTAACCTTCTAACACTAAACATTTTTTGACTTTTACAACACTTACAACTGGTCTAGGGGCCCCCAAACGATACTACATGTCCATCCAACTTCCATCGGACATGTCCATCCGCCTTGATTTCTTGCACACGAACGATACTACATGTGTGATGACTTGACAGGTCGGATGGATACACAGTATCGTTTGAGGGCCCCTTCTGACAGATGAAATAAGGAATTGCAATATTGTTTTTAGTTCTGTTGTGCGAAAACGTATTTCTATATATTTCATCTGAAAAAAATGCAGTGTCCGACGCGAAATAACTTTTGTTACGTTTGTGGCTTATTCGCACCAAGTAAAAATTTCAAAAATATTACTAAAACAGTTGTAAATTCGTTTCAGAAAATATTTAAGACTACTTATGTTCCTTACTTGTGGTATACTCCGGAAGTCGTGTGCGACTATTGCTACAGAAATTTGTGCAAGTTTACTGATGGAAGGTCAACAATAAAATACGCTGTACCAACAATTTGGCTACCACGCACGGAGCACTGCAATGAATTGTGCTACTTTTGAGTAACTTTTGCTCAAACAAAAGGGTACCAATACATTCACCGCAACAAAATTCGCAAAATCCGCAACAAAAAAACCGTGTAGCGGCTTCAGTGGAGATTTTTGATAATGTTCCCGAAATAAGCGATGCAGAATCAACAGTTGTACCAAAACTGCTATCAACTTTTCTTCCATCGAATGCGAGATGCGAGAGTCCACAAGTATCGGAATTTGTGGCAACACCCAGTGAAATTGGGACTGCAATGCCGCATTTTATAACGCAAGCCGACTTCAATGACCTCGTACGAGACGGAAATTTGTCGAGGAGAACAGCAGAACTCTTTGCATCACGCTTTAAGCAGTGGAATATAGTGGCGGCTGATTTTAAAATAACAGCCGCTCGTGATCGAGGTAGCACTCACTATTCCATATGACCAATTTTTTAGATTGCACGAAGATCGGGAAAAAAACTTGGTTTATTGTTGTGACATTGATTCGCTGTTTGCAAAAATCGGTTACCCACATATTTCAGAGGAGTGACGACTTTTCATCGATGCATCGGTCAACAGCCTTAAAGTCGTGCTGCTTCATATCGGCAACACACATCCATCTGTCCCGATCGCATATGCCACAAACCTCAAGGAAACATACGAAGGCATGGAATTAATATTACAGTTGATAAAGTACAAAGAGCATAATTGGAAAATATGCTGCGATCTGAAAGTGGTCGGTTTACTCATGGGTGTTATTTCCAACCCACCAGTGCTTTTTGTGTACATGGGAAGGTCGAAAAAGAGATGAGCATTACACTGAATTTAAGTGGAAGCCGCGAACATGCTACAAAGTAGGCGTATAAAGTATAGAGAATCTACCATTGGTGCAGCCGTCTCAAATCATTTTGCCTCCATTACACATTAAGCTCGGTCTCGTATCAAATTTTGTTAAAAAACTGGATCGTGATGGCGAGGCCATTGCAACTTTGCGCAACATTTTCCCGAAATTGAGCGGCGCAAAGATTCATGCAGGTATTTTTTTTAAGAAGTCATTCAGTAACTTTTATTTTTTAATGATTTTTTTGACTGGCCCGCAATGGTTTCAATGGTTTCAATGGTTTTCAATGGTCCGCAGATAAAACAAATAATTGCAAGTTCTGAATTTTCATCAAAATTAAATGCTATGGAACAACGTGCATGGAAAGGTACAGTTGCCGTTATTGAGCAGTTTCTTGGCAACAAACGAGCTGCCAATTATAAAAATATTGTCGCAGAAATGATTTCGGCATATGGCGAAATGGGCATTTTAATGTCGCTAAAGATCCATTTTCTTCACAATCATTTAGATTTTTTTCCCTGAGGATTTAGGAGCTTGTAGCGATGAGCATGGCGAAAGGTTCCATCAGGACGTTGCGGCTATTGAAAAGCGCTTTAAAGGAAAAGACATTACGCATATGATTGGCGAATACTGTTGGTCTATTTGCCGCAATACTGAAGCAAATGCTTACAACCGCAAAAATAAAAGACCTAAATTTCTTTAAAAACATTAAAATTTTTAATGTAACAATTCTTTATTTCTATAAAACAAAAGTAATAAAACAATTGTTTTTTTAACGAACTGAAACCTTAAAAAAAAACGATAACCATTAAAAAAAAATATATATACTTCAAACTTAAAAAAAAATTCTGACGTGTACATGAAAATCGCCGAAACACGTGTATTTTTATTTTTTATCCCCTTTCCGAAAAAGTAAATTTGGTTCATAGGACAGAATGTGTGTAACACGGTGTTAAGACTCCGTGCAAATGGGTTTGCAATCTAAGAAGCGTCAGTCTTTAATGACTGAAATTATATGTGTTTATAATATAATTAAAATAGTAAAATAACTATTTCCATACATATTTATGTAAATTAAGGTACCTACCTTTTCCCTCTTAATTGATTTGAATTAGCATCTTTTTTTAAAATTCGTTACTTTAGAAAATAAAACAAGACTAGTCGAAACGTCGGGTTTTATGTATTTAATTTTTTGTAAAAAACACTAAAAAAGCACAGTCCAGTAATACGAATTTTTCGATTCTACAAAAGGGTCTGAGATTTAATCATTCATATAGCTGGACGTCGACATGAAGAAGAAAAAATTAAAGATATGCCATTTCTTGTGATGATGCCTAGATTTGTAAATAAGTGATGTTAAAAGTCTCAAAAAAGGATATTAAAGTCGCATTCAAAACTAAAAATAATGTAATCAATTTTGCATGAGAAACTCCCATATTCTTACCTTAAATATCGTCATGATTTCAATTCACTTCTATCGCAACAACCATGGAAAATCTTGGCTACGGGCTTGTCTTGAATACTTGTACAAAAAGAATCCTGAGTTAAATTTGTCAGTGACATAAATTATTTATTAATTTTTGTAAAAAGTTTAATTCTGAATTTATATTATTGCCAAAACAAAAACGACTTTAGTATATTCCTCAAAAAAAAAAAAAAAAATAAATATACAGAAGAATTTTTTTGAAAGAAAACAAATGCGTGAATACAAAAATTCTTAGAGCGAGTTCGTTACTTAAGTCTTTTGATATTGCTTTGTCACGTAGCTGCACACAGCTACGTTTAAACGCTACAAATGCCATTATAAAAGATCTTAATGCACTACAGTCAGCCCGGAATAAAATTGTCATATTTTGCACCAAACCCGCCCACGCACACACAATAGCTTGGCAAGCGTTGCCAATGAAAAAGACAAATACAACAACTTATATTTACCTGCATTTGTCTTCTGTTGTTTGTCACAGAACGGCAAAAGTAAAGAGTAAAATATGTAAATTGACTGTAATTAGCATGATTAACAACGCATACATTCGCAGCAATAAATGCAAAGCCATGAGTGCAACCCAGTCTGCAATGCAAGCAACAAGCAGAACAATTTACATAGGGACAAACACCCGACCGATGGAATGAATGACAGTCAGTCTGAAGGTAAGACAAACATGTTCTGTTTGTTTTGCATGGTAAAAATAATATGCATGCTGTGTAGCATATCAGGGTACCGCCAACACCACCTACAACAACAGAACAGCAGCAGCAGCAGCTACAAAAGATTTCTTTGCCAACATGAAAAACGCACTTTATTCAAAATAAAAAGAGCAAGCTTTGTGGTATGTTTTTTTAAATTTATTTTTGCTCTACACTTTTGCATAAACACACAAAACATTTTCCTAGAAAATTTATGCGTGCCTCTATGTTTGTGAGTTGGTGTGTATGTTTGTGCGAAGTCGTCGACCCTTTGCCGTGGTAACAAAACCAGCAACAACCACAACACTACAGAAATACTCTAGTTGTTGTACATTTTAGTTTTCTACTATTTTTTGGGTTTGTTGCTATTGTTGTTGTTATGGTGATTATTGTGTGCTCAACACCCACTAGCAGCAGCAGCGAAACAACAACAGGGCAAGATTCTTGCAAGAATAAATTAAGCACAACTCGATGACGCATGCAGAAATTGCAGCAACAATACGCAGTATTCTCTTTTGTTGTTGTGGTTGTTGCTGTTGTTTGGTTTTACTGCCTGCTGGCTGGGCTTGCTTGCTAACGAAAGTTATTTATGCGCTGCGCTGCAACACTTTAACTTTATTTGCTTTAGTTAAATTTATTTTTATAAGAAAATATTTACGCTTGCACCGGAAAATAAAATAAAAAAACAAATATGTTGGAAAAATCTATAGTAACAACAGCCACAACAATAACAAAACACCAGCACAACAATAAAAGCTAAAAACACAAAAGCTGTGGCTTTAAGCAGCAGCAGCAGCTTGTTACTTGTCGTTGCACCAATAATAAAAAGCAACAACTAAAAGAAGTAAAGCAGCAACTGTTCTTGCATGTGCGCACTAGCAAAAGCTATAAAAGAATATGTTTTCCTATTTTGTTTTTATAATATTATAGTTGTTTTGTTGCAGAAACCAATTGCTTAGAGCAAAAACAAAAAAATTATAAAAAGCCCGCATTTCTAGCTTAGAATGAAATCTGCTTTGTACGCGAAGCTTGCTAGGCTGGCTAGCAAGAGTTTTAAAAAACATATCTATTTTATGTTTGGTTCTAGTTTAGCACGCGTCGTTTATGTTGTTTTATGTGATTTTTGTGGGTTTTTTTTTTTTTGTTTTGCAAGTGCTTAGAACTTTTTTAAGTTGAGCTAATGAGTTTAAAGAATGAAATTTTTGGTATTTTATGTTGGTGTATATAAAATTTTCTGTGATTCTATTGAAATAAAAATAAGGAAAATTTTATTAATATACATGAATTTCAAAATTATTCGCCAAACTACTTAAAAGCAAGCATTGGAAATTAAATGCGCAAACGAGCCAAATATATATACTTTACTGATACATGTCTCTCAAATTGTTAACTTTTGTAATGTACTGACTCATATCAACATTTCTATAACAATTTAAAGCTACTACACGGACAAATTTTAGACTTCTTTTTATTCCAAACCTTGGATTAAAGGAATTTTTAATCCAAAAAATACTATTTTTTTAATCCCTATTTCAGTTTAATTTATTTAAATCTGAAAGAGTTTAATTTTTAGACTATTTTTGGACTATGAATTCAGCTGGGTCTGGAACCCACGTTCAAGAAGCAAATCACTAAGCATTAGTAATGAAGCAAAATAAGCAAAACTTTGTAAGCAACTTTAGGAAGACGAGAGAACGTGGGTTCAAATCAGGAGATGGTCAGACTAATTTGATTATTTTTTTTTTTTGCTTCCATGCATTCCGAAAATTTTAAACTTTTTGTAGATAAAGAAGTAATCCCTTTTTGGATTAGAAAATTTTAAGCTTTTCCTTGCATTAAAAAGTGGCTTTTTTTGGTTTTGTCCTTCCTATATGTATTCCAAAAAAGTTTAAAATTTAGTCCAAGATTTTTAACCGTGTGCATTAGGGCGGGTCAATTTGTATGGACGAATTTTTTGGAGGTCTGGCTCAGCGAAATTCGTAAAATACATGTAATTTCAAGACTTTTTCTCCACTACAGCATATACAAATTCTGAAAAAAAGCTGTGCGGACTTTCGTAAATAGATTTTGTTCTCAATTATAAAATATGAATGTATGAATGTATGTGTATGAATCTATTTACGAAAGTCCGCACAGCTTTTTTTCAGAATTTGTATATGCTGTAGTGGAGAAAAAGTCTTGAAATTACATGTATTTTACGAATTTCGCTGAGCCAGAATTTGACCCGCCCTAGTGTGCATGTATTTAACTGAAATCATCGGAGTATTGAATCTATGTCTTTTCCAAGTCATTCATTCAACTACTATTTAAGGTACTTTTGGTATTCGCATATTGCTCACTTTTCAAGAAGCCTTGGCTACTTATCCAGATTGTGACTGACATTTCGTTAGCCGAACTAGAGATTAATTTTTTATGTGTCGATGCACTTACTTTTAATAATATTTTTAAAAAAATGTGGTATCTATTGATTATTATTTAATTCACTTTTGTATTTCAACTACACTCAAAGAAATATTTGTTCATATTCACTAATTCCTAGGTTTAGTTGATAAATATTTTGTCAATATACGGTCAATAAAAGCTTTTGTCAATTGGATTTAAGGTAATAAATTAAAATCATATTGACAAAATTTTATTTTGTTGATTTGATAAATGGATGTTTCAATTTGATATCTGTTAATCTGTTAATAAGCAATCTGTTAATATGAATACACAATATTTCAACATGAAGAAATGGTTTGTTGAATAAAAAAAGGCTTTTATGTTGAAAACATATTTTTTATCAATACTACTAAAATATTTTTGTTCTGATAAAAAGATTTTATTACATTTTATATATAATAAACATGTTACATTTTATATATAAATATAATTATGGAATTCACAGATTTTGATATTATCCATGCTATTCGTTATTAGCGCTGTTTACATTATTATAAATCACAGTATTGTTAACATTGCTGTTCACATTGTGAATTGTTATAGTGTGAATAGCACTTATAACGAATAGCACGGATAATCTCAACAAATAATGGAAATAAATAATAATGTAAAGCAAATAAATAAATAACCAAAACTCTTGCCGAATTCATTGGAAAAGAACTCAATTTGTAGTCACCGCTAGTGATAAATGCATTTAGAAACTCAGCCAAAAATGTAGAAACTCCTCATATGTTGACGTTACATTACGGCAAAATTGGTGCACTTGAAAGCAAGAAAAATTTATTTCACAAGAACACATTTACGGTAATTAGCTTCCACACACTTTAAAAATTACACTGGACTTTTAAGCATTCCCGAATTTTATCTCTTAAGCTTTGAATTAAAAAGGCAAATGACGCCACCGAAATACCAAGCATTTCCTTCTTTTGTCGTGATTAAAGGTTTTTCGAAATTAATAATTTATTTTATCATTATGAAATGGAAATTTGGTTCCACTTGACTCAATCGATTATAATCAATGACATTAATTATTTCTTCAGTATAACAAATCTATTTATCAAGCCAACTACTTTAGTTTGTTAAAATGATTTATTAAAAAGATGAAATTTTATTCAGATTGATTGACGAGTCTGTCAGCGTGAACAAGCTTAAATCAAGTTAACAAACTTACATTTCAAGCTAATAAAACAATTTCTCCAAAACAACGCATTGAATTTGTTGCTGTTTTTAATCAAATGGATAAATTTTCTTTTGAATTGATGAAAAAATAATGCAATATAGCTAAAATTGAATTGGTTATACAATTTGGTTTTGTTAGGGATTAACAAAAGTTATGTATCAATTTTACCAAGAATATTTCTTTGAGTGTACCTCGAAGTTATTTGTTCATGTTTACAATACATATAAAACTCTATAAAAGTCAGTAACATTAAGCCTACTTACTTGTGTTTATTTAGGGTCACACAAAAAGTGTTTAAAATGGAACAGGTTGCTCGTCTTAAATCTGTTTTTTTAAATAAGCTTTAACTTCATGAATTTCAACATGTATATCTCGTATAGTACGTGAGATATTGTTCTATATTAAATATAAAACAATAATAATGAAACCGAAAATGTATACATATTTCTTGCATTATAGTAATTTTACAGCGTGAATCAAAGTAACTATCGCACCCATATTAATACCAATTACACAAAAAGAAGCAACACTGGAAATCATATGTTGTTTTTTACGACTTTGGCATTAATTGTTCACTTATTGCATGAACCGTTTCAAAAGCTTTGCCAATAATAATAATAATATTGTGAAAGGAAATAAGTGCAGAGATCCTTTGCCGGCACGCAGGTTGCAGTATGATATTTTCCGACGAAAAACTCTTCTTTTTGCAAGCAAGCCACAACTCGCAAAATGATAGAGTGTACGCAGCTGGCATGGCAAATATTTCTAAAGAAAAAAAAGCAATTAAAAGATTTCAAAATGTTTCGTCAATCATGGTTTGGGCGCTTTCTTCGAAAAAGGCAAATTGCTCCTTCTTCTTAACAAAAACGGCGTTAAAACAATTCGGAATATTACTTAGAACAAGTTTTAAAGAACTATGCATGCCCAGCCAATTTACAGATAGGGTCACCTTTGTTTTCAGCAAGATTCTTTTCCAGCACACAAGGCAAGAATCGTTAAAAGCTGGGGCAGAGCAGCTTTGTCATGTTTTATTTCTGTTGACGAATGGCCTCCGTCATCCCCTGACCTAAGCCCCCTGGACTTTTTTATTTGGGGTATAGTGCTGAGCAAATTAACGAACATAAACACATGACGATAGATAAATTTAAGTGACGATCTTTCACAAATTTTTTTAAATTTTTAAAAGAAATTAATGGTAAAAGATTCGAATTTAATAATGGGGAGTTATAAGGAATGCTTAAAATAAAAAACTAAAATTTTTGTTCCATAAAGTTTACACAGTGCTTTTGATTTATGGCATAAAACAAGAGCGACAGTTATTTCGATTCACGCTGTACTTACGAATAAAATTTTTTTATACTTTTGACAATGAAATCATGAACTTGTCTTTAAAATAATGAACTTTAAACACCCTCGTGTACTTCGTTAGAGGTATATCAACTTTGTAACCCAATTTTTAACGCCTTTCAGGAGGCGTGGCAGGTACAAAAAAGCAGTTATATTCTTAATCAGCACAACGTCCTGGGCCAATTTAGTCATGTCCGCCTGAAATTTATTAAAATCAAATTAAAGCTTCGTCTGTCTCTCACTCAAAGTGACGTCATCATAGTAGCAAAACCTACATTATTTCCACAAAAACAAATGTTTAAACTTGCTATTAAACTGTATATGTTGCACTCGCGATAACACAAACTCTGCATTACTTGAACACTTTTTTTATCCTTTGACTACTCTAAAACGTGAACAAGGTCAAAAACCCTTCAACGTGAACAGTTAGTTTTTTAATATGTTAAGCATACATAAAAATGTTTTTACAACGTGCGTATGTTGATTAGAAAATTCAATTTTTTTTTTATGTACGCAGTCTTTATTATCTTATTTTAAATTAAATTTTTTAAATAAATCTTTTTTTGTTTCTTCAGAAAGTATGTTTTAATTTAGACATATGAAGTAAGTAGGTCAAACTGATGATATAAAATACACTTTTTGCAAAAATTTTGGCATTTGCAAAAGTAAATATTTCACAAACATAAAATAAATATTTCGCAAACATGAACTCTCTCGGTCTTAATTAGTTCACGTTATCGCGACAGCACTGAATATCATGTTTTAAATTTGCATAATTTCGATAATAAACCAACCACGTCGCATAAAAAGAAACGTCATCAAAAAACACAATTTTCAAAACTTCGAATACGCTAAAACATGACTGTGGTGGCATTTAACCACTTCAGTTTATATCAAAAAAAAGCACGAAAACGATAAGCAAGGCACGAGAAGCAAAACCTTCTACTATACGAAATTCTATTTACGTCACTTCACCTATCCACACTATAAAAGTACTGTATTCCATATGCTTTAATATTTTAAATTTTCGACACAAAATTAAATAAACCTATAAAAGTCTTTTTTAAACATCTTGAAAATAAATTGATTCTGATTTATATAAAATTTTCAATTAATATGTGTTAAAAATTCCATGTTTTACATAAATGCTTACCTCAATGGAAGAAATTTTATTAGAATTAACTAATAGTGACCTATGATTTGAAAAGATTTTAAGTTGGAGCCTTAGGTATGAAAGAAGGCAACAACAACAAGTTTTGATTGAGAAGTTTTAGGGAATTTTTAAATTAAGTTTACTAATTTTCTCCATACACAGAAAAAACCAAAACCTATTGTTTTTGGTACTTCATAATTTTTAAAAAAAAAATAATGACCAAATTGTATTTTAGCTTTATAAACTCATGAAGCAATTGGTTGCAACAAAAACAAGTTGCTTGTATATCAAATTTCCAAGCAGACTAGACAGCTGCTTCATTGATCGCTTCATCAACTCTTCCGTAGTATTATGCTGCTTATGCCGTTCACTCATTTTGAGAAGCTAATAGGCCCTATTTCTGCTTAACTACAGCGGAATTATATACGCTTTTAGCCTTCCTATTCAGTGTTTTTCTACTATTTTGCAAAAGGCAAATATTAAGGAAAAATGACTCCGTTGATTCTGATATATTTTTTTAATTAATTTTTCAAAAACTTAATTATTGATATAAAAACTCATGATTTTTTTCAGATTATTTACCTAGACCGAAAGTCCGTTAACTGCATATATGACTTCTTTACTGTTAATCATGTATTTTTTTTTTTGCGAAATTTTTACTTTTCCTCTCACAATATTCCACGGCTTATTTCTATGATTATTGAGTAACAGGAAGAAACAGTAATTTTCTGTGGAAAATTTATAATATTTTTAAGCTCGAACATATTTTTCTACTTTTTATTTTTGTTCATGTAGAAGTACATTTGCCTGATCAGGAAAGACTTTGAGTAAAATTTGACAAGAAATATTGTACACATAAATAATATTATTAACTACTTCCATTGCTCTTAGCAGTACGTTCTTAAACATTTACTTATAAATTCTTATAAAATTTTACTTTACGTCTGTATAAGAAACATCAACGTGAAAGGCATATATTAAAGGATTAGTAAAATTTGTATGAAAAGCTTAACAAATGTCTATTATAATTCGTTGATTTGGACAAAAATCCGGGAACAATTTATGAAAAAAAAACAACAATGCTATTGTTTTGCCTATAATTTTTTTTTATCTTATAACTATGCTTTGACTTTTTATCTATGTAGTGAGCTTATTGACTCTATAATAAAATAATATCGTACATAATATAATCTATCTATAATTTTGTCTTATCCTCTAATTTATCAACTCTTTAAGAGATTCAATTTTATCAATATTTTTATCAGTATTTTTATCAGTATTTTTATCAATATGGATCTTGAATTGCTGACAGTGCTGATAATTAAAAAAAATTGTTTCTCGCAAAATATTTTAGATGTCCAAAAATAATTCCGACAGTCTTTGTGTTTAGTGTCCATGTGTATATATTAATTTGTGAGTATCATTATAGTTACAGCAAAATACATTTTTAATTTATTTAAGTTGAAGCATTTATCTGGGATCCAGCATTAATTCAACCAACGACATCAGCATTGAGATCAAACGAAGAATAACTCTTGCCAACAGGTGTTACTTTGGGCTCAGTAGGCAATTGAGAAGCAGAGCCCTCTCTCGACGAACGAAAACCACGCTCTATAAATCGATCATCATACCCGTCCTACTTTACGCATCACAAACCTGGACGCTGAGCAGTTTAGATGAAAAGACTTTAGGAGCATTCGAGAGAAAGATTCTTCGTAAGATCTACGGACCAATCTGCGTCAATGGCGAGTACCGAATACGGTGGAATGATGAACATAGTCAAGCTCGACATAGTCAAGCGCATTAAAATCGAGCGGCTTCGCTGGCTTGGTCATGTTCAGCGCATGAAATACGATGCTCCAGTGAAGAAAACATTCGATGCAGTACCCAGCGGCGGTCAACGCAGAAGAGGACGACCGCATCTTCGTTGGAAAGACCAAGTAGAGGACAACCTGACGAAGCTTGGAATTTCCCACTGGCGCCAGCAAGCGAAAGACAGAAATGGCTGGCGAAAATTCTTAGATGAGGCCAAGACCGACATACAGTTGTAGCGCCAACTAAGTAAGTAAGTAGTAGAAGCATTTTTCTAAGCACTGCAAGAAATTGTTTAATGTTAAAATTTTTTATCTCGTTCAAAGCTGGTGATCAGTTTTAAGCCCAAAGAAGCTAGATATAACATTTCAAATCTAAATTGACTTCCAAATTTTTCCTTCAAAGTAAATAAAATTGTTTATATATGTATTTGACATTCCATAAATATAAAAGACATAAAATTTTGAAGAATTCCTACAAATTTAATTCTTTAAACTAGCCCTTTTACAGAAACGCGTGATCATGCACACAGATTCACCTGGAATAACTTTGCACAATACGCAATAACGATTTGTATCCCCTTTTTATATTGTTTTTACTTATTAAGTTAAATAAAAGTTAAGTTAGTGAAATAACTATGCAAAATTATTCAAAAAGAATTATACATAAATTTTATTGAAATAGTTATTAAGCCATTTAAATCGCGCCTTTAAACTGTCAGCTGAATGACACCACAAATGACGGAAATAGATTGCGAACCGATAGCAATAAAAATAAAATTAATTCAATCAAGCCAAGCTACAATTCAACTCTAACTACTGCTAACACTTAAACTGCTCTTAAACTCATTTAAATCAGTTAAAATCAAAAGTCCTAAGCGTGCAACTTGTTGACGCTTATCTAACATCAAAGAGCCCAAGTTCGTTGCTTAAGTCTTTTGTTTTATTTTCATTTTACTTTCTTTAAAATCATGCTGATTGCATGAAAATTCATCAATTTATCTTCTCGCACACCAATTGAACTTGACACGAATTACCTTAAATTATTATATAATTTGCTTCGAAGTCTAATCTTCAGCAATTGCACAGACAGGCAACAATTTCAACACTCTAACGTAATTCATCTTTTAATTTTCCCTTAAATGTTGAGATATTGTATAACCACGCTGAAGTGCAAATAGTTGAGCTAAACTTGAGTTCACAGCGCATTGCACACGGCAAGCAGCAATGCAATAGCATATGTAAGACAACAACAACAATAATAAAGAGCAGCAGCGGCAGCAATTTGCTCATAAACTTCTACATGTTGAGTTTTTTACAGCAAAGAAACACCAGCTGAAAAAAACATATAAAGGCGTTGAAAATATTAAACAAGCCAAAGCAGCATTAGATAAACAAAAAAAAAACTAAATAAAAAAATCTTAGCAACACAAAAGCTGGTACTTTTTTTCTGCTCGTTTTTCTTTGGTTTATAAAAAGCTCATTAGTCGCTTAAGCCAAAGGATCTTAAGTGCTTTGCTGCAATTGCTGTAAATTAGTTTTTGATAAATTTTCTTAGTTTTTTTTATTATTTATGTTTTTTTTTAACTCAACATGTTGTTTGAGCTGCGATTTTATTGTTATAGCCAAAAGCTATAAACAATTGTTGCTAATGATTGTTAAGCGGCTGCCAAACAACAACATCAAGTCGTACAACAATAACACTAATAAGCGCAGAAAAGTAAAAGTGTAGAAAGCAGTGGATGCTTTTTTTAAGCCATTGTTGGCTTTTAACTTGCTGTGATTGCTTTTGATTTTTTTCTTTAATCGTTTTCATTAACTCTGTATTAAGTAGCCGTTTATTGCAACATTGTTGCTGTGTTGTATTTTTTTTTTGTTGCTATTGTTGCTGCTGCCCTGCTGAGCTTTGAAATTATGTTATTTCGCGCCGCCTCATTGAAAGTGGTAACAAGTGATTTGAGATAAACGATTTACTAATCGAAAAATAAGCAAGCTTTGGGAAATTTTGAAAAAGTATTTTTGTAAAAGCAATTTCTGACTTTTAAGATAGAGTTCACAAAGAGTAAATTGAAATTGGGTCGTTTAAGTTGATTTAAGGTCAATAAAAATCTTAAAATCTTAAAATAAGGTCAACAAAGGTTCAAGACAGTTCAAAAGCACAATATTCTAAAGTTTCTATACAACTTGAATAAAGTGACTTTCATGATTTAATTTTTCCTAACAACCGAGATCAACGCATTGGCAAGCTTAAGCGGTCAAATTTAAGCTGATTAAAACAATTTAAGCAAACAGTAAGCTAGTTTATTTTCTCTTTAATTATGTTTTTGTAAATATTAATCTAAAAATTTATAAGCTGCTTGCAAAACAAGCTGCAGAGAAAACTAATCTCTTTCTTAGAAGCAAGTTATTAAGTAATTAACTAGCATTTGCAGACAAATATATATTGAATATGCATAGTGTTTGTAATTTATAAGCCTAATATCAACTTCATTGATAACATAATTAATATCAAATAATTAATAGATAATAAAATTTTCATCCAATCGATAAACTTTATTGAATATGCTAACATTTCATTATTTAAAAATAACATTGTGCTTGTCCAATTCGAGCACGCTTAATTAAATGGCATTAGCTGTTCCTTAAACTTTCGAGAAATTCAAGGATAAGCGCCAATTACATGTTGATGTAGTTTTTGTTTAAAAAACTGTTTTTTTATTAGCCTTAGCGTTCTTTTGTCTACAGGCGGAATATTTACAATTACGTTCACATTAATTAAGATTTTTTTTTTGTATGAGAACTTTGTTTAAACAAAAACATGTAAGCTTTTTAATGCAATAATATTCAACTTAAGTACTGGTGGGCGACCTTCCATAGGCCTTGGAGTGACGGAGTAACTGCTTTCACCCAGTGCAGAGTTGGATCATCATTGCACTTCGTCCGAATAATTTGAAACGAAAATGATAAGATATTTTTTTTTAATATTAGAGTTAAAAATCATAGCATTTATGGCAGTTTTTAAAAATTTCGATTGTTTCGATTGTCCTGGATCCACACATGTTCCAGATAAAAATATCTAACAAGAAGATATAGTTCTAACAAACCACTTTTAAAAACTCGGATTTTATCTATCGTTTATTCCTAGGCAACTTTTTATAGCTGATGCGAACATTTAATTTTTTTTAAAATCATAGTAAATTAATATGAGTTGTAAGTCAATTTATTTTTTTAATAGATTTATTTCACTATTTCCATCCTTTCCTCATTCTATTTAATGTAACAATCGAATCAACAATTGCTGCACTTTAAAACGGCAAACTATAGAATGCAGTTGGAAGCGACGCTAGATAACAAGCCGGCCAAGATAAAATTTCCTTGTTTTCTGAACGCTTTCTTTCTTTGAAGTTGCTCGCTTAAGTCTTTTGATTTGAGCGCTACAATAAAACGTTGCAGCTTTGCTGTTTCTACTGCAGTTTGTCGAAAGCTTCTAACATCTTTTGCATTCCATATATTTTTTGTGCTACTGTTGTTTCGCTGTACATAAATTACAGTTAACTGCATGACCTCCCAGCAATAAATCATTATATAAATAATGTTCGTCAGCTAACAATAAAGGCTTCAATAGCAAACTGTAACAAAGGCATAGGAAAAAGAAAAAAAGTGAAACAAACGAGAAAAAAGAATTGAGCTTGATCTAAGCAAGCGCGACACAGATTGCTCCCACTGTTGCTATTTCTGTTGCGGCTGCATGAAAGTGGAATCTAATGCAGTTTTTTTATTATGTGTTTGGTGCATGATGCATTTTTTAACGTTTAATTGCTGTTTCACTGTTGCTCACACTGTTCAAGCAATGCAACCAGAATTACCAACAACATGCAATAAATCAATATTAAAATGCTGTTAAAAATGTTGCCGTCTTTTTTTTTTTGTTTTGCTAAGCTTTAACAAGAAACAGCTGTTGGCCACATTCAGTGCTAGGAGTGAAATTATAAGAAAATATTCTAAATTACTGAGCTTGCTTAGTGCTAACAGCTGTTTTAAAAAAGCAACATTTTTTATACTTAGCTTTGTTCGAGTCTGTCACAGTAAATTGATTAAAGCAGAACAAAATATTTGGGACAAAAACTGTCATGGATAGATTTCTGATTATATTTTAATGCGACTTGCGGATCAAAAATATTTTATGTAATACAAATTATGCACTTACTTTAAAGTAGATCAGCTATTGCAATACATTCATTGCGTCATTTTTTAAATTACGTCAATCGCAATATACTCAATCCGTGAAAAATTGACCACTAAACAGGTGTTTTTCAGTGTCATAAAAAGTGTACACCAGCAAATAAATTTAAATCCCAAAAAAATAACAGGACATTTTTTAAGCAACCAATTAAGTGTGCTGCTGAAGAATTTACAATTACACTCTAGACCCACTTAAATGTGGTTTTTATCACAAGCTTTTGAAAGTGACGCAAATTTCATGTCACACAATATTTTGAATAAGCTTATATGAGGGCGTGTTTGTTTGTATATTAACCAACATACACAAATACATCATTTGAGATGCAAATTTTATCATGCTTTCAATCAATTACAAAAATTTCAGATTGAAATAAATACAAAAAAAAAATTGAAAGTTGTGGCAAATGCATAAAAACGAGTCGTCGTTAAAATGTTTCGTTTTGCTTTAAGGCGGGTTTTAAAAGCATTTTTTAATTGACTTAGTGTGAAGAATAAAGCATAAGGTAAAGTATAAAGAATAAAGTATAAAGTTTAAAGTATAAAGTATAAAATATAAAGTATAAAGTATTAAGTATAAAGTATAAAGTATAAAATATCTATATATATAAAATGGAATGTGTGTTTGTTTATTTGTTTGTTTGTACCTTATAGGAGACCAAACCTCTGGACCGATCTTCCTGAAATTTTCACAGCATTTAAATGGGACTCTGGCATGATTAATAGGGTACTTTTTCGACCACACCCACTTTTACGCCCACTTTTTTAAAATTATGTAATTGCTCCCATATAGTTTTTAACAGATTTACTTCAAATTGTATACAAATTATACTCCAGGCGAGGTAGAAATAAACATTTCTTACGCCACGCCCCCTTTAACGCCCCTTTTCATGCCAAATTTAAGTTTTAAACTTTTTGTTCTCTGTACAAATTTGTTCCTTCCAACGGATTATTTTTTATTTGGTAGTATATTGCTCTTAATACTGTTAACGTCGCCATATTACTATGAACCACGTCCACTTCACCGCCCCCTTTTTTAATTCAGATACTTACTTATACCACTAACAATGTTTGCTATACAAAATACTTTTTTTGTAATATGTATTTACCTAAAGTTTTATATACTTTTTATCTACAGGTAAGGTAGCCATAGATTTTTTTATTACCAAATCCCTCTTTTTCGCCCCATTTTACTTTAATTATAATTAATCTGCTTTCAATCTATATATATAAAAATGAATGTCTGTCTGTTTGTTTGTTTGTGCTTTATAGGAGGCCAAACCCTTGGAACGATCTTCCTGAAAGTTTCACAGCATGTTACTGTGACTCTGGAAGAAATAATAGGCTATACGAAGTTTCGATTGGACAAAGGGGCGTGGCACCGATCATATAACCCCCAAATTTAAATCGCCATATTTTGGGCATTTTTTTACCTACGTCGATGATATTTGGCACATATGGTATTGGCAAAATAAGGAATACGTACCAGGAGAAAAGTGGGTAGGACCATGTCCCTTTTTAGGAAAATTAAAAATCCTAATATAGTCTTAACTACTGGACCGATCTTCATTAAATTTTCACAATAGGATATTCTTACGAAATAATAAATTCTTGACTCAACATCAGGGGCTTCCGAGATTGCTGTTCAGAGCGAAACACGCTTAGAAATTCAGCGATCTCGAACCTCAACATCAAGGGCTTCGGAGACATCTGTAGAGCATGAAACACGGTTACGAAGCGACCGTTCTCGAACCTTGACATCAAGGGCTTCCGAGACTTCTACTCAACGTCAAACACGCATGCGAAGTGACCGATCGCGATCCTCTTTATCAAGAGCTGCCGAGACACCAGAGCAACGTGAGGCACACCGTCAACAAGATCGTAGTCGAAGATCACAGCATCGTCGAAGCCCTGCATCATATAGCTGATTGCATTCCACTACACATCAGAAATTGATTGCAGTGAAGATAAGTTAGTCGCCATTGGACCAATGAATAAAGTTTGCCAATACTGCAATGCTAAGAAATATAAAAATGAAGCACCTGGAATGTGCTGCGCAAATGGTAAAATAGCTTTACCCGAACTGCTATCACCACCAGAACCACTACTATCGTTAGTTTCAGGTAAGAGCAAATAAATAATATGCCCCTAAGGCTTCAAAAAAGGAAGAAGAGGAAAAAATAAAATGATTATTATTCAAAATAATAATATTCCACTACATAGGAACAACAGCGGATTCCTAATATTTCTTAAGCAACATACGAAAATACAATTCGTGTTTTCAAAAGACATCGTTTGGTGCGACTAAAAAGGTTCGAGACAACTTCATGCCAACATTTAGAGTTCAAGGCCAAATTTATCACCGAATGGGATCAATATTGAAAATTCCAAATGAAGATCCTAAGTTTTTACAAATTTATTTCATGGGACAAGCGAATGATAACGACCAAATGCAACAGCGCGAGGGGGGTAGCGAGGCACACCGGGTTCAGCTAGTAAAGTATAAAGTATAATTATAAAGTATAAAGTATTAAGTATAAAGTATAAAGTATAAAGTATAAAGTATAAAGTATAAAGTATAAAGTATAAAGTATAAAGTATAAAGTATAAAGTATAAAGTATAAAGTATAAAGTATAAAGTATAAAGTATAAAGTATAAAGTATAAAGTATAAAGTATAAAGTATAAAGTATAAAGTATAAAGTATAAAGTATAAAGTATAAAGTATAAAGTATAAAGTATAAAGTATAAAGTATAAAGTATAAAGTATAAAGTATAAAGTATAAAGTATAAAGTATAAAGTATAAAGTATAAAGTATAAAGTATAAAGTATAAAGTATAAAGTATAAAGTATAAAGTATAAAGTATAAAGTATAAAGTATAAAGTATAAAGTATAAAGTATAAAGTATAAAGTATAAAGTATAAAGTATAAAGTATAAAGTATAAAGTATAAAGTATAAAGTATAAAGTATAAAGTATAAAGTATAAAGTATAAAGTATAAAGTATAAAGTATAAAGTATAAAGTATAAAGTATAAAGTATAAAGTATAAAGTATAAAGTATAAAGTATAAAGTATAAAGTATAAAGTATAAAGTATAAAGTATAAAGTATAAAGTATAAAGTATAAAGTATAAAGTATAAAGTATAAAGTATAAAGTATAAAGTATAAAGTATAAAGTATAAAGTATAAAGTATAAAGTATAAAGTATAAAGTATAAAGTATAAAGTATAAAGTATAAAGTATAAAGTATAAAGTATAAAGTATAAAGTATAAAGTATAAAGTATAAAGTATAAAGTATAAAGTATAAAGTATAAAGTATAAAGTATAAAGTATAAAGTATAAAGTATAAAGTATAAAGTATAAAGTATAAAGTATAAAGTATAAAGTATAAAGTATAAATTATAAAGTATAAAGTATAAAGTATAAAGTATACAGTGTAAAGTATAAAGTATAAAGTATAAAGTATAAAGTATAAAGTATAAAGTATAAAGTATAAAGTATAAAGTATAAAGTATAAAGTATAAAGTATAAAGTATAAAGTATAAAGTATAAAGTATAAAGTATAAAGTATAAAGTATAAAGTATAAAGTATAAAGTATAAAGTATAAAGTATAAAGTATAAAGTATAAAGTATAAAGTATAAAGTATAAAGTATAAAGTATAAAGCATAAAGTATAAAGTATAAAGTATAAAGTATAAAGTATAAAGTATAAAGTATAAAGTATAAAGTATAAAGTATAAAGTATAAAGTATAAAGTATAAAGTATAAAGTATAAAGTATAAAGAATAAAGTATAAAGTATATTCTTATACAATTGGATGTTTGTATGTGGGTATGTAGGTATGTGTGCATATCACAAATAAAAAATGGGCATGTTTGCAATATATCTACGCCCACTTTTTCTACATCATGCTAATTCCGCAGTTGTACACGTTTTTTTAGTGAAACTTGGCATGTATTAGCTCCAAGAGGCGGTCACTATATATAATACTAGCTGATATACCCGGTGTTACTCGAGAGTCATTTATATAAACATTTAAACATAAACTTCTGGATTAAATGTTTTTTAAACTCTGGAATAATGAAAAACATGTTGAATTTTATTTGTAAGCTACCGTAAGAAAGATAATTTAACGAATCCAAAAAGGTTTTGGAAAATCTTTGTTGTTGGTGTTTCCATCTCTTGAGGTGGGCTAATTGAATTCAAAAAAGGGGTACGAAAAACATATTTTAAATATTAAAAATAATTTGCGTATTTACTTAATCTTAAAGCAAGCAATATTACCTTTTCAACAATATAAAAATTATGGTGGGACTAAATGCGTCCTTGAAATATAGACATTTTAACATCTAAACAAAGAATTATATTAAATAATATATTGAACTTTTTAACAAAAAAATTTTAATGAAATATATTAAAAACAGCGGGGGTACTGGCATTAAAAGTAAAAACTTTGATTTTCATATAATTTTTTTCTCATTATTAGCTATCAATGTTTTACGAAAAAATCGTTGTACTAAAAATGATTGTACTAAATTTTATATTAGCTGCGTTTTTTTCATGGGAGATCAGGATCATATCATCGCATTTGCAAGCAAAGCAAAAACAACAAAAAATCCAGCATGGGAGCTGGACATTTAAATTGATCCAATTCTATTTTTTTAATGTTGAAAGCGCAACTGTAAACGTAGACAACACTTAGCCGTTATTGACGACTAGATGACGCTGCGACTGAAAAAACTGGCAGTACCGCACTATTTAACATTTTAAAAGTTTGGTAGCAATAGCATTTTCGCAAAATATTTCTCAAAACTTATCTGCTAGCTGCATAAGAACATCAGATATTCTTCTGTAAGTATAAAATAGCACCACCTGTCTGTAATCCCAAACGTGTGGGGTTAAATTTGAAGAAACTTTTGAAAAAACATTATTCAGCTATTCACCGCAAGGTGTATGTATAGTTTGTACCCACAGTTCTTACAAATGTGGCGCCATCTATCTGTGAATTTAACGCACAGATCAAAACTAATGAAATAATTGTGCTGACTAGATGCGCATATGTTTTATTATATCGCCATATAGCTGAAACTGATTACATGAAAATATTAACTTTTACAGCATTCTTATTCACAGTCATCTTTTCGATAAAATGGTGATATATATACAACATTTAAAGTACCATTGATAAAGAACTGAGTGACAATGGTGATACAATAGTAAAAAAAAATAAAGCCATCACAACAAAACAAATTTAATAGGAGGGGGGAGGGGATGGGGAGCTTACTAAGTAGATTACTATAAAGAAGATTTTATTTAATTCAAAATATTCGTAATTACTCTAGACATACAACTGCATTCTTCGATATAAATGGGGATGTTCAAATTATATAGAGAATTTTAATACAAAACTCAGTTTTATTAATAGTCTGGTGTGAAAAAATAGATTTTTAGCCATAACTTTTGATTGGAAAGAGATTTGGTGTAATTTTTTCACATTAATTATTTTTGAGACTTGAATATTTTGTAAAAAAATATGAAAACAACATTTTGGAAAAAATAAATTTCGCGAAAAAATCAAAGGAGGTTGTTTTGATGACAAAAATAATAAAATAATTTTTGCACTTAGCTGGAAGAAACAACAACAATTTTTGAGTCAGTTTTTGAGTAAAGTCAATATTTTGGACCTTTTTTGACATAATCATAAAACATATATACACTATCTTAACGGCACAGTTCAACTTATTTTTGTGAAGTAATTTCATAAAACTTTTGAACAAAAAAAATTGAATGAAATATATTAATGGACAGCGGAGAGAAACTTTGATTTTCATGTCGTTTTTTTCTCATTCTTAGGCAACGATGTTTTATGAAAAAATCGTTGTACTGAAAATTTTTCCAATTTTGAATATTTGTGAGTGTTTTTGATGTTAAAATAACAGAAATTTTTTAAAATTAAGTACACAAAAAACTCCGATACTAAAAAGTATTATCACAACAAAACAAATATACCGTTGGTTGAAAAATTTCGGAGGGGGCGTGGCAAAAACTAAGTATATAACATTTTAAGTTAGGATACACTTAATATGTATACTTTGTTTGAGCGAAATTCATTGAGCCGTTTAGACTTGTATAAAGGCCAAACAAACAAACAGAAAATGAGTTTTATTACTATAGATTGTGGACACGCCCACTCTTACTGCCCACAAATTCTTTGTAGGCATGAAAATTGTAAAAGTTGGATTTTTTCTGCATGCCAATAAAATGAATGTGTTTTAAAATCCCTTCAGAGAGAGGTAGGCTAGCCAAATTTTTAACTATTGTTAAGTCACTAAATACTTACCATTCAGTAAATGAAAATTTTAAAGAAAATTTGACTTCCCTTATTTTGAGAAGCATTCAAACCCTTAAACTCTATTTCCCAAAAACTATAAAAAAGCACATTCATGGTTTTGGCATGCAGGTGACGATATGTTTATTTGTATGTGGGTATATCACGCGTATACCACGTAAAGACTCCGAAACTGCTAAACCAATTTATATTAAATTTTCAGGGAAACTGAAGCAAAGTCTTGAGAGTGTTCCTGTGAAGTCTTGTCCGATTGTAAAAAGGGGCGTGATATCTCAAATACTCCCTAAATTAAAGATATCTAATAGCTTAGGAATTATTAGTCTCACAGACTCAGAATTCGGTTTCCTGAAACTTAAGTAAGTTATTAAAAGTATAGAATTATGGTTTTTGCATTAAAAAGAGAGCGTGGCACTTCCCATGCAAAGCAAATTTGCGATATCATAACTAGCATTGGACACGGGAGCGTAGCACTTCCCATAAATCCAAATATGCGATATCGAACAACTTTGGAGTTATAGGCCTCAAAGCTAGGGAATTTAGTACTCGACCTTAATTTACGCATGTATAACTAACAACATTTTATGGGCGTTAGACAAAGGGGCGTAGCAGCAACACGCTGGGTTTCAGCTTGTAAGGTAGTAAGCGTAAAGTATATAGTTTTTTAATAGAAAGCTTGTCTAATAAGTCTTTAATTTTTTTTTTTTTTAGAAAATTTATAATTCCACAAGATACTACTAAAATCTATCTTCAATAATTTTTCTAAATTTTTCAATATCTTTTTCTTATCAACAAAAAAGCTGTTTTTTATTTTCCAAATAAAGTTATACTTCCAGCTAATTTATCTAGTAATTAATCAATATTTTTTTTTTGTCTTCTTAGGCATTAACTATTATATTACAAAATAATGTGGTGCGTGACAGACCCACATCTAAGTTCATTGCCTGTTGGACCAACTTTTTCACAAAATACTAATAAATATAAACAAAAACGCACATAAAATATAGACGCATAACATAAACTAGCACATGTTTGAGTGGATTTAGCTTAAGGCATATCTTTTGGATTTGAGCAAAATTCGCTTGAGTGCGCACGCGTGCTCTTTTGCAGCAACACCAACAACAACAAGTACAAAACACTATAAAAAAAAATAATTGAAAAATCACGCAAACTCGTTAATCCAGCGACAAACCGTTAGATTGTTTAACTTTTTGTTGATTTGCTGCAGAGTTGCAGATCTTTAGTGCGGTGCTTATGTTTTACTTTTCGTTGCTGATGACTATTTTTTTCACTTGCTCTATAAAATGACCAAATAATAGCTTGTGAGCAGCAGTGGCAGCGACATTGACCAACGTGTCGAGTGTTGAAAATAGATACGCGTATAAAAACAAGACGTGATTAAATGTCAAAAATTTATTTTTGTTTAGTTTAATTCGTTTATTTATGTTGCTGGTGTTGGGACTGATGTTCAGTGGCGTTAAAAGTGTCTTAAACTTAATTGGTGTTAATTTACATTGTTTTTTATTTATTTTTCGTCCAAATAAGTTTCAGTGGCTTTTAGTGCAAACACTAAACAGCTCTTAAATTTTACACTTATAAACAGTTTAAATTTTGCACTATTTCGACCTTGTTGTGCTCCACTTGACCGCTTTTGGTGTTGATTTTATTTAAAGAATTTCTTATTTTTCTTGCTACCCACTACTTAGTAGGCGGTTTTGGCTTTCTAATAAATTGCTAGAACTTCCAACTTTCTCATTTGATAATTTCACAAATAGTAGCTTATAGCATCATTTGCCACCGTAAGTAGCTGTCTCTCTTTAGATACTCTTGCTTGAGATACTTGCTTGCTGCTCCGACTCTGAAGCAGTGTGGCGGGACATTAAATAAGCAGCCACCTACGCAATGGAAATAAATTCAAATTGGATTCCATTAAATGATTCGACACGATAGCGTATCGCATATGCAGCGCACTTAATTTATCTGAATAAATAAATCATTAGTGCGCGTGGGCAGCTGGCAGCGCGCATGGCTTCTAATATAGCAATGAAATTATTTTTCTTTAAATTTGGCAAAGCAGAGAAGTGTGCTGATGTGATGGGAAAAACCCGGAATTAATTGTTGCAATTAATAATGCAAGTGAAAATTATGGCTTAGGCTAAAGAAGATGTCGTTTTGTGGTTGAGTCTTTATTTATGGACCCGAATGAAATCATTTAATTGAGTCATTTAGCAATTTTTATCAAGATCACTGATGTTTGTTAACTAGTTTGTTGCTTTTACATAATTTTTTTTCTTACTTGTTTATTTGTCTGTTTGTTTGTTTATTTATTTGTTATGTAAATGAATTTTTAAAAATGTACTTTGAGATTTCTCGTAGTACATATAGCATACTTTCAATACCGTATCTATTATTGAAAATTTTTAATAAAAGCGTTATTTAAGAAACAACATTTGTTAAAAGATTTATTTTACACTGTTATTTTATAGATGGTTATATTATAATATATTATATTTTATTATATTACATATACATCCAGTTTTTTAAACATTTTGTGGTTACTTTTGTTTTAACCCTATATCATACAGTAACAAAATTTCAATTTTTTATCTAAAAATATCTTAAACTGTCTTAAAAATAAAGAAAAACAACTTTTGTTTTAAAATTAATACTTTATTTATACAAATATTTGCAAAAAAAAAATTTACAGTTTAAATAATTAACATATTTCAGGGAATATAAATTGCCTTTAATATAGTAATTCATGATTAATGCAGTTTAATAACTCCCCAAAAAGCTCTTAAATTTTTATTTTAATTACTAACATTTTTAATAAGAGTTTTAGTCATTTACAAATATATTAAAAACTAGCTGATATACCCGGTGTTACTCGAGAGTGATTTATATAAAAATTTTAATATACACTTTTCGATTAAATGTTTTTGTAAATTTTGGAATTTTGTAAAAACGTGTTAAATTTAAGTTTCAGACCACTATAAAATATAAGTTAAAAAATTTACCAAGCTTTTTTAACGAAGAAATAATTTTATCACCGTTTTTTCACAATCAAAAACTGTTTTTTAGTTCTAAACTAAATTTACTGGCTACTGGTAAGAATGTTACTTGCACTTCGCTAATGAAAATTAAATTTATAAAAATCTTCCTAAAATTTTTTAGTAGTTTTTCCAGTTGGAAAATAACACTTGAATTGTCTCTAAATAAAAAATTAATATCAATTGAGTCTGATAGTTGATGCAATTTCTTAAATCTTCATATTACTATTTTATACGAAAAATTGTAAAGTCGTTTTTTAATGTAAATTAGCAAAAAGGTGTAAGTTAAGAAAGCAGTCGCTTTTTAATTTTTATTATAGTATATACAGTAACCTGTAGCAATATTATCGACGTTAGCAGATCGACATAAATCCAGCTGAAAAATCTGCAAGAACAGTGCAAGAAGTGCCATTATGTTATTTGCTGCAAGTTTACGCTGTGTGCGAAAAGAACTAAATTGGATAACAGTTACCGACTTTTCTAATATATTGGAATCGTGTCGGTAATGCAGTACTTATTTCTAATTTATAATATTTTCCAGCATACTTTTCAGCATACTTTCGGTTAGTACGCAATTGAACCGAAAAATTTGTTCAATGCAGCCAAGCTTACAACCATGATTGGAGAGTTAAAATGTCAAATTTCGCTGTCTTTTATATGACGGTACATTTAATTGGCGTGGAAATTTGACTTTCAACAATATAGTTATAATACATTAAACATGAAATAATACATTAAACATGAAAAAATTAACTTTTACAGTATTCCTATTCACAGTCATCTTTTCGATGATACAGTGATATATATAGAACATTTAAAGTGCCGTTGATAAAGAACTGTGTGACAACGTGTGGGTGAAACAATAGTGAGAAAAATTAAAAATCATAATAAAAAAGATTTAACAGGAGGGGGGCGGGGGTTGGGGAGGCAAAAAGAAGATTTTATATACACCAAAATGTTTATAATTACTCTAGACAACACAACTTCATTCCTATATAGAGAATTTTAAAACAAAACTCAGTTTTATTAAAAGTTTGGTATGAAAAAATAGATTTTAGCCATAGCTTTTGATTGGAAAGAGATATTGGGGTAATTTTTTCACATAAATTATTTTTGAGACTTGACTTTTTTGTAAAAAAATATAAAAACAACATTTTGGAAAAAATACATTTCGCTAAAAAAATCAAAGGGGGGTGTACCCTTGTTGTTTTGATGACAAAAACAGTTAAATAATTTTTGCGCTTAGCTGAAAGAATTTTTCCAAATAATTGCTATGTCATATGAAAGGTAGTCAGATTTTCTGTTTTTAATTGATTTCATTTTTATAACAACAACAATTTTTGAGTCATTTTTTGAGTAAAAAGTCAATATTTTGGACCTTTTTTGACATAATCAAAAAACATATATACACTGACTTAACGGTACAGTTCAACCTATTTTTGTAAATTGATTTTATTGAACTTATGAAACAAAAAAATTTGAATGAAATATATTAATGGACAGCGGAGATATTTCCATCGAAAGACCAAACTTTGATTTTCATGTCGTTTTTTTTCTCATTCTTAGGTAACGATGTTTTATGAAAAAGTCGTTATACTGAAAATTTCTCCAATTTTGAAGATATGTGAGTGTTTTTGACGTCAAAATAACAAAAAATTTTTAAAATTCAATACACAAAAATCTCCGATGGTAAAAAGTTTTATAATAACAAAATTACCGTTAGTTGAAAAATTTCAGAGGGGGCGTGGCAAAAACTATGTATGTAACATTTTAAGTTGGGATAAACTTAATATGTGTACCTAGTTTGAGAGAAATCCGTTGAGCCGTTTAGATTTGTATAAAGGCCAAACAAACAAACAAACAGAAAATGAGTTTTATTACTATAGATATTGCAAAACACAAACTGCTGCCAAATTCAAAATCACGCTGTTGCAGCTAAAAATAAATGAATAACTGTTGATAGATTTGCTCTTTAATTGAAAAGCTAGAGTTGCTTAGAATGTTTATGAGTCATTTATAAAAATTCCAACTTTATTTTTTCTTTTTGGGTTATTTTTCTAGAGCGATTCCTAAATGTTGTAGATCTGCAACACGGCGCGATATAGGGCTAAAATTATATTTCTTATCCATTACCACCATGAAATAAGAAACCAAGACCTGATATAAAATAAATAAAACGTAATTTTGCGACATATGATAGCTTGCTAGGGTTGCCGATAGAAATATTAATGCTTATTTTAAAACATCATTCTTTCTGTTCTAGGTTCTGTTTTTTTTTAATGAATAATGACAGATTCGATCACTAACCAAATCATTTATGTATCGCAATGTAAATTCTTAAGCTTGTGTCGTAAGTTGTTTTCTATATTATAATTTTGTACACTCAATGATTTTGTTTCCTGAAAACTTATAACCTAACATCTTTAATATATCTCTCATTTCGTGTAAGACTGTCACAACTCAAAATTTTGAGAAGGCCATTTTTTACGCTTCATACTTCGAGTTATAAAAGAGAATCGAAGCAATAAATTTATTAATGGGATTGTAAATTATGCAGTTTAATAATCTATAACTTCGACTATGGTTTTGCATCGGTAATTCTCAGAAAAAGCATTTCTTCATGTTCAACTCTAAAATTCTTAATATTCAATCGTGATAGTCTTTCTTGAACGAAATCAGCAATATGGATTTTTCTTTTTAAAATTTCGATTATATGTTTTTGTGAAAAATTTTCGAAAGTTCATAAAAACAAATTCAAAGCTAACCCTTACTAAAAGACAGGCCTGTAGACAGACCAAGAAGACAGAGGGGCAGGCATGAATCTTGGTGGTCAATTTTTTTGTTTTTTCATTTAAATAAAAAAAATTTTTAACGTGTGAAATGAATACATTACACATATTTATTGAAAAACAGTTAATTTTATAATATAGACATGTGTCCCAAAAAATAATTTCTTTTTTGCTCAAGCTTTTTTTGAAAGCTTATGAGGTCAAGTATTTTTGAGATTTTTTGCAGACTTTTTGGAAGAGGTTTAGTGGTGGCGCTCATCGTTTTTTATAAAAATAAGGTTTTCGGGGATTTTTCGAACTACAAGCATAAGTTGGTCAATAACAGACATTTTCTAAGTCTTTGAGTCGTCATTTCAAAAGACAAATGTTCAAACTTTACTTTAATGCACACAAATTAGAAGTTTTGGCAAATTTTTATGTCATTTGGGTATCACATCTTGCATTTTTTCGTAAAATTTGCGTAAATTTTTAAAAAACGCTTCATAACTTTTAAATATTGCATCAAAATGAAAAAATGTAGTGATGCAGTTTGAAAAATGGTAAAATTCTAAGCAATTTAAAAATAAATATTTTTGATATTACTCGAGCCGTTTCAAAGTTAATGCCTTTCAAACTTTTTCGTTGCCTAAAAATTTTTCGAATTTTAACAAGGCATTTTGTTTCATTCAACAAAATATAGTGAACATTTTTAAGCATCGGTTAGTTAACATTATTACGAAATAGTTCAAAAAATTATTTGGGACCTTCATTTACAGTAAATTTGCCTTTGTTAAAAATGAGACGTGTATTTTTCAATTTGCATAAAAACGGACAAATACACCATTTCGAAGAGTGTCCAAAAACCTACTCTAATAATCAGCTAGTCGAGGAAGTCGAAAATAAAAACGTATTCTTTCCGCAGGTTACCACCGAATCCACAAAAAAAAATCAAAAATAAAAATTAAGAAAAGTCTTTACTTTTGGTTAAAAATCATATATTTTCCTTACGATGTCGATCTATGCCTTGTAAAAGATTTTGAAAGTCTGTTTCAGAAGTTGTGAGACTGATGTAACTGCTTGCCAAGGCAACACCACGTTCTGCGACATCATTTAGAACTTGCAATTGTTGAATAATGTGCTTTGCCTTCTGAAACAGTGTGTTACTTTTCCATTCTTCTGGGTCGGTTTGTAAAAAATCAATTGAAATATTGCAGGCTTCAAAAAAAGAAAGACTGGCTTTAGAAATACAATTTTGGATTTGCTTACTTTTTAGCATGTTTTGTGTTACATTGGCTTGTACAAGCTCGTTTTCATTATTTGGCGTATTTATATTTTTTACCATTAACCGCAAAGTTTTGGTTTCTATGCGCTCATCAAAAAAGGCTAAGGCAGCTAACTTCCCGGATAGGTAAAACTGATGCCCAAAAAAGTTTTCAGCGTGGCGTTTGAAACTGTTTCATTAAAGCGCTTGTAGCCAGCTAATTGCTTCATTAAATTGAGGTCATTCAGTGGAGCGTATCGATGGCACTGACAGAGGTACCAATTTTTTATGTGCACTATTAAAATGAATGAACTAAATTTGAATGAACCTTTTATTGAATGAAATAAAATGCCTTGTTAAAATTCAAAAAATTTTCAGGCAACGAAAAAAATCTTTAAAGGCTTTGACTTTGAAAAGGCAAGAGTAATATCAAAAATATTTTTATTTTAATTGTTTAAAATTTTACCGTTATTCAAACTGCATCACTACATTTTTTTCATTTTGATGGAATTTTTAAAAGTTAGGAAATTTTTTTTTAAAAATGTTAGATAATTTCACGAAAAAATGCAATATGTGACACCCAAATGACATAAAAATTTGCCAAAACTTCTGATTTATGTACTTTAATGTACAAAGTTTATGTACTTTAATGTGAAGTTTGAACAATTGTCTTTCAAAATGACGACTCAAAGTCTTATAAAAATGTCTGTTATTGACCAAATTTTTCTTCGAAATCTCCGAAAAACTTTATTTTTAGGAAAAAACCGATTGGGCCACCTCTAAACCTCTTCCAAAAAAATCAACAAAAAAATCTCAAAAACACTGGACCTCATAAGCCTTCGAACAAAGGTTGAGCAACTATTAAATTCGAAAAAAAATATTCTTTTGGGACATATCTATGTATCATACCAACTTTTTATGCATGAGATTAATACATAAAAAATAATATAAAAATTAATTCAGGACTTTGTAATAAAATTATGGTAAAAATACAAAATTTATTTAAAGTGGCTAGAAATATAAGAAATAGTAGCGAAACATGCTAACATATGTATAAGATATTTTTTAAATAAAACAAATAAAAAAATTTAATTAACCCGCATCCGTCGTTTGCATCAAATTGATGCAAATTTTTTATTCAGATTTATATATTAAGAACAAATATGCATGTTTTGATTTAAATCTTTTGCTTCTTTAAATTTTTGCTAGAACTAAGATTTGCAGTTTTTTTTAAATTAAAATTAATAAACATTCATCATGCATAAAAAAAAATTTAAAAATTAAAAACATAATGAATTATACATATATTCTTTTTTTATCTGCATCTAATTGGTGCATAACGTGCTTTTCGTTTATAGAAAGTTCCTATGGATGCAGGTTAAAAAATTATTCAAAAATTCAAATCTTATTTTTTGTTAGCAAATGTTGGCGACCCAGTAGAAATTTGAAAAATTGTAACAATTTGTCTGAAATGTTTGTTAAACAAATTTCATATACATATTCAAGTCATGAATAAGGTGAATGTGTATATTTTTTGTTATTTTAAACTAAACTAATTTAAAAGCAAAAAACAAATATATCAACAAAATGCATATTAATTATTCATTTAAAGTTTTTCATTGTCTGATTTGGCCAGGAGGGGCAAACGGTTGTAGTAGGGGGCCATTGCCCCCTTTTCCCCTGGCTACAGGCCTGCTAAAAGACATTAAATTGCTTTCCTTGCTCTCACTTCCGCTTTGATCATCTAGAGCCGCTTTTTTCGATTTCGATTAATCGTTTCACTCCATCCTGAACGTTCACTGAGCATTGAAGTCAAAGTATTTTCGTACTTATTTTGTTCCATCGTCGAAATTAATTGGTTAATTTTTAATTGAATCGAAGATATTTTGAATGAATTTATTTGAGTGGCCCTTGAATTGTTGACTCCTCGAATAAATTTATTTTTAATGAGCCGTGTCTTCGTTTTGTTTTGTCATGACATAAACACTAAGGTGGATCGTTTTGTGCAGGCGTAAAAAACCTTTTTTTTACACTCATATTTTAAATGCTGGATTCCAGAAGATCTTAGACCCAAAAGGATATCGAAATCGGTTTGACCCTCTGCCAACGGTTTTAATTTAAATAATGACTTTTTCGTCAAAAATTAACGATTTTTCGAAGTAAAATTTCATCAAGCTGAATAACTACCCCAAAGTAGGGTGCAAATTTAAGGTATCTGGGGCCCCAAAGCTGTGAATTGGACGATTGTAGGATTCGGAAATTTTTTTAAGTGCAACAGTGTTCACATTTCGGTCAAAATTTTGTTTATTTTTCACAAAGATCGCTATAAATAAGCTATTTTTCAGAAAACTTTAGAAATTGTAGTATGCTTAAAAAGAACTTATTGCAATCTATTTTTATTTAAAGACATTTTTTTTAAGAATTTTCATTTAAAAATCATTGAATTGAATTTAAAAAAATCTTTTCGTGATTCAAACTCATTGTAGCGTTCTCGTGAATCCAATGTATGCATAATGTGCCCGAGTCGTTGCTCTTCTGTTAAAGTTGCTAACTAACTGCTTTATTCTGTATCACGAACGAGCACACTAACGTTGAGAAAGACACGAGAAGCAATACTTTTTACCATACAAAATTGTATTTCTTCTCGTTTCTTTTTCATCGTTAGTGTGGTTCTTCGTGATACAGAATAATGCAGTAAATGCGGATTCACTGACCACCTTCAGCAAGTTTTTTGTGACAGCTTTCATTATCTCTTTTTGAGAATGTGCCGCAGGTCGATTCAGTGACATGTAAAACTTTCAGCAAGTTTTCTATTTTTCTTTGTCATATTTAATATTGCCAGACGCAATGATTCTTTATTTTGAAGCTTAAAAAAATATGACTATTTCAACTCAAGAAGCTTCACACTGGCAACACCGCGCAAAAAGATTCAGCAAGAAAATTGAAATTAAGTTAATCAAGTCAAAGAGAGTGCAGTAAGTTTTTGTTACTCTCTAATTGAGTGTGGAGAGAGAGAAATAGAGCACAAAAATTTTCAAAACTTCATATAAAAAAAACTTGCAAAACTTGCTGAAAGTGGTCAAGGAATCCCTCTTAATGACTAACAAGTTTCACGAGCCTTTCGATATGGCAGAAAAATGGCATGGATTGCCAAAAATGGTAAGAAAAATCTGAAATATATAACAAAAAAAAAAAAAAACAATTTGACCGAAACCTGAACACTGTTGCACTAAAAAAATTCTCGAATCTAACAATCTTTCTCTTCACATCTTTAGAGAACCAGATACCTTTACTGTGCATCCTACACTCGCGCTCAAAAAAAAAACCGAGTTAATAATTTGATATCTAATACTACTTTTCTTGAATTATTTATAACATAGTGTGCCAAAACCATAAATAATCTAGCACATCCAAACTTTTTAGAAATTCTTAAAGGACATATTAAGAGTCCATCGCACCTAATTTGACCTCTCAAGGTCATCACATTGTTTTCAACTTATCTTTAAAGTTGAAGTGTTCGAATTTTGTTGTGCCGACATTAATTGCATTTTTACAGCCATTTGGCCTATTGCCAATAAAAAATAAAATTAATTTTTTTCAATAAAATTTGACGTAAAATAAGGCTACGTAAAAAAATATTCGATAAAATACAAAATGAAGCGTGTAGCGCAGCAATTTCTTGTACTTTTTTTAACTTAAAAAAATCGTGTTTCTATAAATTTTAATTAAATAATTTTCCATTAATGCCATTTGCATTTTCACAAAAATTAATTGCACGTAAAAGTGCCTTTACATTTAACTTAAATCGAAATCGGTTAAGATTTTGCTAAATGGCGGCAATTTTAACGTTTTATTTTTTTGTCAAAAACTGATTCATATGTAATTAATGTTTGTTACCATACAAACGCTCCTATTTCATCAAATCTTTTTACATAGCCTTATTTTACGTCAAATTCTATTGAAAAAAGTTAATTTTATTTTTAAAAATTCCAATATGCCAAATGACTGTAAGAATGCAATTAATGTCAGCACAACAAAATTCGAACACTTACACCTTAAAAATAAGTTGAAAAAAATTGTGATGACCTTGAGAGGTCAAATCAAATGCGATGGACTCTCAACATGTCCTGAATGCGCTTGTTTTTTTATGGTTTTAGCACACTGTGTTATAATTCAAGAAAAATAATATAAGTTATCAAATTATTAACTCGTCTTTTTTTTTGAGTGTGAGTGTACTTTGGGGTAGTTATTTCAGCTTGATAAAAACTTTGGGCGAAAAAACGCAAATTATTAATTAATAAATTAATTTTGGGATTTTGACGAAAAAGTTATCTTTTTTAAAATCAAAACCGCTGGCGGACGGTTACACCGATTTCGATATTCTCTGGATTTAAGATATACTTGAATATAGCTCCCAGGATATGAGTGTCGAAAAAAGTTTGAAAATCAAAACCGCTGGCAGACAGTTGCACCGATTTCGATATTCTCTGGATTTAAGATATACTTGAATATAGCTCCCAGGATATGAGTGTCGATTCACCTTAATAATACCTTAATAAATACGTTCTAAGTTGATGGTGTTAAATAATGAATACATATCAAATACTGGTTTTTTAAATATTTTTTTATAGTTGACTCTTTAGCCGAAATTAACTATACAGGGTCCGCCATATAACGTTTTTTTCAACTAGTGCTTATTTCGTGAATGGTAACACTTAGCTCATGTCTGATTTGACACATAATTAGTTTTATTCTTCCGCTGAACGAATATGGTTGCGTATACGCTTGAACAACGCTGGGAAATATTGCGACATTACTTTGAAAATCATGATGCCGATTTTGACAAAAAAATCATCTTTTCAGATGAAGCTCATTTTGATCTTGGCGGGTATGTAAACAAGCAAAATTGTCGCATTTGGGGCACAGAAAACCCGCACGCATACATTGAAAAGCCGCTGCATCCAAAACGAATCACTGTTTGGTGCGGATTTTGGTCCAGAGGCATAATTGAGCCATTTTTCTTCGAAAATGAGCAAGGAGTGGCCGTTACAGTCAATGGCGATCGTTATCAGGCCATGTTGAACGAATTTTTGTTCACAAAAATTGAAGAGGAGGATATTGGCAACATTTGGTTTCAACAGGACGGCGCTACGTGCCTCACAGCCGAAGCTACACTCGATGTTTTGCGCCCTGTTTTTGAAGATCGCATTATCAGCCACAGAGCTGATGTCGTTTGGCCACCTCGGAGCTGCGATTCGACACCGTTGGACTATTATTTGTGGGGTGCCCTCAAAGATAAGTGTTACGCCGACAAGCCAGAGACAATTGACGCTTTAAAGGACAATATTCGTGAGGCCATTGGTGAAATACAGCTGCACACAATCGATAATGTGCTGCCAGCCGAGGCAGCTATTTGAATGAAATTATTTTTCATTAATAACCGGAATGATTGTACTTTCAAACAAAAAAAGAAATTTAAGAAAATATTCAGTAGTTTTTTTTTATAAAATTTTCAAAAAAAAAAAAGTTATGTGGCGGACTCTGTATAATTTATTTTAACGCTTTGGACCACTGACGTAAGCCAACGCTAAGTCCAATTCTATGAATAATGTGTTCAATATAAGAAACATTTTTTGTACATTCTTATTTTTAGAACCAAGTTCCTTTACGCAGCTTGCGGGTAGTGAGATTTAGTAACAAAAAATCACGTAACAGTGTGATTACTCTGTGTGTATGCGTGCGAGTATCGAGCAGAGTACATACCCAGAAGTTCCAGTCTTGAAGAAATCTCAAATGAATCATGTACGATTTTTCTTGATCCTTGACGAAACATGCTGATTTGGCCATACATTTTACTGACGAAAATTTCATATAAATGTTCCAAATTCGTGCAAGACGCAATGCAGAAGCGTTGGGACTTATCATGCACGAGCCCAATATCGAAATATTGAGGAAGTTTCGTTAACGAAAAGTTAACGAAACGAAAGGAATATAAAAAAATTTGTCAAGGAATTAAAATCGAAACGTGTAATAAAATTCGTGAAGCAATATTATACCGAAACGTTGAAGAAGTGAAAACGCTGGACTGTTGCAGTTTAACCTCTGAACGATTCGGCGAATTACAACAATCATGAATATCTTCAAGTTGTTGTAATAGAGTGGAAAAAGTTAGGCGCTGACAACCGCTGCTTTGCATTATATTTTGTATGAATATTTTGTATGAACATGCGGAAACTTCCTTCAAGAAATCATCACGAAAAGTTCGTCAATGATGCCGCGAACTACTGCCCAGTAGGCATTGGCAGCGCTGCTAGCAGGCCTTCGTACGGATTTGAGAGTACTACCGCACTCATATACAATTACTCTTGCTTTTTTATATGAAATGGGAAAATTTGTCATGCCTTCCGCTCTCCTTGCTCAAAAGAAAGCTGCCAGAAGCGCTCTTTCGAAAAGTCACGTTAGAAGGAAAAGCAAAATAAATATCAACTTCAAATAAAAAAACGACTAACAATTTCAGATTTGAACCATTGTCCCTCTCATGTGGCGGTCCGACATCTTACCCACTCGTTTCCCGTGGTTTCTAAGAATCAATTGCTTACTTTGCAACAATACAAATTAAAGTAAGCTTTCGGGAGCCCGGGTTCGAGACCCAACTCGGACAAAAAAAATTTTGTTGTTGCTTTTTTTAAATCTACATTTTTTTGCAAATTGTTCTGTGTATTAAAAATTATTTTTGAATTTTTTTAAAAATTTTCTTAATACAAAAATATCAGAAAAGATTTGGAGTTTTTCCATATAAATATTTTCATATTAAATAATATATAATGTGTTAGTTTTCGGGAGCCCGGGTTCGAGACCCAACTCGGACTAAAAAAAATTTTTATTTTGTTTTTTTTAAATCGAAATTTTTTTTACAGTTTTTACAAACTGTTCTGTGTATTTAAAAATTTTTTTTTGGAATTTTTTGTAATTTTTTTCATATAAAATAATACGAAAAGAATCAAAACCTTCAAAAGGTAGGCCGTACAGAAGTACTCATCAATGCAGTGATCATGGAAGGTGTATTGACGCCAATAATAGTAGTGCTAGCATGCTTTCTTTGTGGGTAATGTAGCGGTTTCCGAAACAAACTTTCTAATCAGCTTAGTGATTGACACTATGCAGAGTTGTTGTTGTTGTTGTTGCCTTCATAAAATCTTACTTGATCTAAAGCTCACAATTAAATTTATTAAATAATTTTTTCCTAAAATATTAAATTAAACTTTTTGCATTGATTGTTTGTTTACATTATTTGCTTTGAAAAATTATATAAAATAAAAATAATACCAAAAATAATTACATACAGACTTTATTTCAAACAACATTCGGAGTTGAAGAAAAATCGTAAAGAACTTCGTTCCTAAGGGCGGTCCCTTGACCAGACCACTTTTTTCAAAATCTTGCTTAATATTCGGCCTGTTTTCTTTAAAATGGTAAGTACAAATCTTAAGAACGTCCAATGGATTTTTTAAAAATTTTACAATAATTTTTAATTCATACTTTGCTCTCCTGTATAAAAAGCGGCTAGTTTAGGCCAAGGCTCATTTATAAGGTTGTGGCACTTTAGAGCGAGCTCGGTCGATCTGTCAGAATGGATGAAAAGAAATGAAGAAAATGAATGCTTAGAACAAGGAAAAGCACAGTGACAGTTCGAGCAAAGGCGGGAAAAAGAGTGCATTTCTCTCAAGTGCCACAACCTTATAAATGAACCCATGATACAATTATTTGACAGGGTAGCCGTGACAGTTTTTTGGCGATTGGTAGTTGTCAAAAACAGCTAAAGAATGTTGAAGTTTGCTGCTGTTGACTAGCAATGTGCTTTTTTTTAACTTATCTTTGATTCATTAAATTTATTCGCGAAGTAGATTGAAATGTTTTTAGTTTGTTGCGGTTGACTAGCTATGCTTAATTAGTCGCTTAGTTTTTCACTTTTCTTTGATTAATTGCATAAACAGCTAACTTTGACAACTACCCATCGCCGCTCGTGAGAAAAAAGCCAGTCTACGCGGCTACCTTGTCAAATAATTGTATCATGAATGAACCTTGGCTTAGGCCATATGATGTAGAAAATGTAGAGTACAAAACAACTTACTTGAGAGACTTTATGCATTTCTAGCCTCTTTTTTAAAAGCGAAGAGAAGATTGAAAGAGATAATTAATTATAGGAGACAGTTTTTTAAAGAGAGTGCCAGAGCATTAACTGTAGGATAAAGTTTTTACGCATTTCCAGCGTGAAATATTTTGAATATGGCTCTCTGAAATAAAACTGTATTAAATTATGGAAATCTGTTGCCAGCAATAAATACTGTAAGTTCCCGTGGATTTTTGTTTGAGTGTGCGTTTCAAATAGCGTTATTTAAAATATTTGAATAATATATTTATATATTTATCCGCCATAAAATTGGTTTTCAACGATAGAAATAGATAAATATGGTAAAAGCACAAGTGTCATAAAACCGGATATTCTTTTAAACATCTAGATATCCGACATCCTGTAAACAAGTAAATTTTAAAGTACTACGAAATGCAGCTTATTAATCTACACCCTTTTTAATGGGTGGTGTTATACAAGTTTGAATAATAATTTTTTTTGACATCATGCGAAGAATATTCTTTTGATTCTAATGACAAAGTTTTTGATACATATTTCGAGCATTTTATTTCTTTAATAATAAAAAATAATATATATATTATTTTTTACTTTAAGTAATAGTTTTATTGTAAGTTATTTTAAAGTAATACGTTTTGAAGTGCTTACTTATACTCTTTATGTGCTCATTTATACTAGGACTTAAACATAATTAAATACTTTTGAAATAAAAAGTGTCATATTTTTTATTAAAATATGCCTAACATCTTTTTAGAAACAAGTTTGTTTTTGAAGAATGAATCTGTTTATATATAACCATATAGCATTAACCTACATATAGCTTAAAAAAAATATATATTTAAAAATTGCTTAAGAACGTTTTTGTGTTTGATTTAGTTTAATAAAAAATATATCAAAATAAATTATTAAATACACTTTGATTACTGAGCAAACGGTCTTGGCAAAATTTTAAACTGCCAAAAAATATAATTTTGTTAAAGTTTTTCTTATCAAGACTGAAACAAGTTGTTGCTGTTAAAGTCATTTAATATTCTTTTTTTAATAATTCAAATAAGTTCCAAAGTTTTTTGCTTTAAATTATAAGTTATAATCGTTTTTAAAGATTTATTAGTCTGCGCTGTGACTAAAAACAAATTTTTTATTCTTGAGTTCATTGCTTTTGCTGCATGCTGATAAATCATGGTGAGAGCTACTTACTGTTAGCATTTAAAATTTCTTATCCTAAAGATGGCGGAAAAAACTGTTTAATTCTCAGAATAAATTTTTTTTTAGCTGGTTAAGTTGTTTTTTGCAGTGCATTTTTTTATTTATGGTTTCTTTTTCTACTCCGCCCAAAAGTGACCGTCACTGGTTTTATGTGTTTAGATGACGCGAAAAAAGTTAAATAATTTTCGGAATGTTTAATATTGATTAACTGCATATTTTAATTATACCAACTCATTCATAATGACACAATTATGCAGCAAAATATTTAAAAGCATGCCTGATTGCCGAACAAGTTCGTTTCTTAAGTCTTTTGTTTTGTTTGTTATGGTTTTAATTGTGGAGCTTTAAAGTTCATTTTTATAAGCTTATATATAAATTTATTGCTATTTTTTTTTGTATAAATTAATTTCATAAACTATTTTGTATTATTAAATGAATATTTTTTATTTGAGAATTTTGTTATCAACATATTAACATTGATTATCTTCCGTTTATACTGCATTTTTAATTTTATAAATTTCGTTTGTTTTAGTCTTTAAGCTTTTGTTAATTCAAAATCATATTAAAAAAACTATACACAGTAGTGTGAGTATTATGAAAAATTTTTTTTATGCAAATATTAAAATATTCTGTTAAACAGAAGCTTAAACAAATTATGGAAAACGTTGCGATTAGTTGGCCTTCTTCAGTAATTAATCGTTGTTATTTGGCTTTGGCCGTAGAAAAAAAAATGTTTTGATTTTTGTTTTTTAATTTTTATTTTGCGATTGTAAGCCATCTTCAAGGCTGGTGATGGCTTACAATGTAAGCCAAAATATCGCGAAATAAAAATTAAAAAAAGAAAATCAAAAATCAAAACTTTGTTTTTTCTACGGCCAAAGCCCAATAAAAACAATTATTTATTATTGTTGAAAACCTAACAACAGAGACATTATTGCTTTTCTTGCATAAATTTTCTTCCTTAATTACTTTCAAAAGCTTAACAATGGACCCAAATTAATCAAGTTCAAAATCTTGCCGAAATTGATTATTCATTCAAGTTTAAATCAATTAAAATTGATAATTTTGCTTTCATAAGTCACTTTTAAATAAATAATTACAGATGAAAAACAACTTTCACTGCGAGAAGGGAAAAATCTCTTGTAAAAGTTGAGACTTAAAAAAAAAAAAAACGTCAGCTGGGCAACGCAATCATTGATAATTCTTTAGATTTTCAATCATATTGATTTATCATAGAGTTTTAAACACGTTTTAACATAAAATTATAAAGGCAGATAAAATAAATATGTTTATATTATTAATATGAAAATAACAGCAATCATTTTTCAGATTTATAAATCTACGTCAATATACCAATGTTAGGCAGGATAAAATAATTCCGACATAAAAAATGAAAACAATTTCAGCATTCGTAAAGTGTGCTGCAGATAAAAAATCATCACAGCTGTCACATTTTGATAATTTTTGCTTTGCTTTTATAATGTTTTGACATTTTATGTTGATTTTGTTTACATTTTTTGCTTTAATTTTGCTAACTTGAACTAAATACGCCAGTTTTTCGAAAACTACCACATCGCCTTTTTGTGTTTAATTTCAGTTGTTGTTCCTGTTGCTGTGCGATGTTGTTATATTTTTATTTTTGCTGTTGTTAGTTTCTAACGTGTCTAACAACAACAGTTAGAAAACAGCAAACAATGCTGCCTACTTAACTACTGGCTACCGACTGCAATTTGTCTGCCCACAAGCAATGGCAGCAGCGGCAAATACCACAACAACAACAACAAAAAGGAAAACACAAATAATCAGAACAACTACATAACAGCAATGAGAGCCACAGCAAAACTGGTAGCTATTAAGATCAACAACAATAACAACAAAAGCAAATAAAAACGATAGCAATAGCTTAAAGCTTGACTCAAACCGGCAAAATTGCTTAATTTCATTTCTGCTGTGGTTTATTTTGCTTTAATTGCTGTTTTTCTTTTTATTTAATATTGTAAGTGCGAAGACATTTTTACATTTGAAAAAACGGAGTCAAATTGTTATGTTAACTATAAAACATAAGTTAATTGTTTATTAAAATTAATTAAACATGATACTATACTTAAAGCCCAATTTACGCTATTTTGGACAATCTCAATTGAGTTACATAAACCGGATGACATCTGCCATAATAAGTCCTTCAGTAGGGTTTATAAAAAAATTGGATTTGCCTAAAGTTTCTTTCAGGTCCAAAAAATTAAAAGATAGATGGAAGTGGTGCACAATCTAAGCGATTTATTACTACATCCCAATTAAATTAAGCGAGAAAATAATTTTGCTGGAACTCCAGAGACTTAAGTCCAAAAAGAGCACAACGAAGTAAAGCTAAATAATTGCTAACCTACTAGCCCAGTGAAAAGCCTTTGCATATTTTCAATTCTTATGATGTGTACAGTATAGTGAGGGTCCTTGACAACTAAACCACATTCTAAGATTAATCCGATAGTTGAGAAGAAATTGGTCCTCTCGAAATTCTATTTGGTTTTTAAATTAATAGCATCAAAATGATTGCCAAAGCTGAGCTTTCTCTTAAATAATACCCTTAAATTTGTTTTTAAATCAGTTCTCGAAAACTGGTTCTGCATAGAGAAAGACATGACGTCACAGTTAGCCACATTTAAATGCAGTTTCGTACCAAAAATAGAGACTATCCAAATAACGTTAACGGCATCAGCGTATATCAGGCATTTTGAAAAACGAACATAATTCGGAGTATCGTTGATAAAAATAGCAAACAGAGTGGCTGCCTCTGAAAATACCTCAATTATTGTGAATGTAGTTAGAGGACTCGGTTCCAATATGATCAGATTGTTCTCAACCAACAAAATAGTTCCCTAGGCATAGTAGTAACAAAGAATGAAATTAACAATTACTTATCTTATTTATCAAAACAAAGTGCTAGATTCTATCGAAAGTCTTTTCAAAAATCGTTAATATAGCATCTATTTGATGAACTAATTTCATTTTATTGGTCCTCGTAGAGGTTAATTTACTAGACATAAATCCATGCTGACAATCTGTTTTTAAAGCAAGTCCGAATGAGTGGAAATTTAAATACTGGAAGATAAATTGCAATGTTTCCATCTAGATCCAGATTAAAAATACGTTATTGTTGCAAAGTACAAATTTCACATTTGGGACGAAATTAAATTCGTTCTATTTACAAAGTACGAGTTTAACTTTTGAATCGAATTTAGCTTTTGGCACAATTTTGAGTGCACAATTAAGACTTTTGCTATAAACATTTTTTAAAGGTAGTGAAATTGGCGCTCATGGTACTAATGGTAGTAATTTCAAAGCAAAAATTACATGAGCGTAAATTTTACTACTTTAAAAAAATTTTATGGCAAAAGTTTGTGCCCCTATAAGCTATAAATCGTTATTAAGGTGGTTTAATTACGTTTCCCATGATATGCTTAACGCACAGATATGTAACGCATAGATTTTGAGAATTTTTACTTAGAAAATTAGTACCATTAGTAAGTACCATGACAGCCAATTTCACTACTTTGTAAAAATATTTGTGACCAAAGTTTTAATTGTGAACTCAAAATTGTGCCAAAAGCTAAATTCGAATCAAAAGTTAAACACGTACTTTGCGAATAGAACGAAATTTATTTCCTCCCAAAAATTAAATTCGTATTTGTAAAGAGAACGAATTTAATTTCCTCCCAAAAGTCAAATTCGTACTAAGCAAAAAGTACGAATTTAACTTTTTGCGAATCAAAAATGTTGGTTTAAGGCCTTTATTATGAGTTGCTTTCGACGTTCGATATTCGCTGGTTATCGAACAACGATTATCGAACCTTAAATTCTTATTATGAGCAGTGCAACCCTATCGAAATGTTAGTTGCTCATCGAAATTTCAGTCGAATTTTGCTTTCGATGCGACGTGTGCTGAGCAAAAATTGTTAAAAATTTTAGTATTTTGTGATTGTACTTTTATTTTTAAAGACTAAAAACTAATACTGAACTGTTTTTGTATATTTTATGCAGATCTAAGCAACAAATCGCAGTTAGAAAAACTGGTATCATTGATGGAGGCAAACTTTAACTGCAAAGGATATTTGTTCCAAAGTTCAGGCGAAAAAGAAATGGGAAGAACTCACGCCAGAATTAAATTCCTTAGGACCACCAGTTAGAAGAACAGCAAAGCGGTTTAAGATAAGCTAAAAAAAGCATTGCTCAACAGTTTTCTACTTCTAGCCAGTTCCGTCAAGCTTTCTTATGGAATCTTATGGAAATTATTTTCGTCATAGTCATTACTTTTTTGTCTTATTTTTTACAATTAACTTTCAAACCAATCGTATTTAGTTGAAATAAAACAACGATCACCTGATAGAAATATACTACCGTGAACAAACAATATAAACGAAATTCACAATAGCGCTACTCTTTGTCGAAAGCACGTTGTAATACCAAATGCAAATTCGTTCGATCAGGCCTTTCGACTACAGTCGAAGATTGAACGCAGCTCATAATAAGGGCTTAAGTCTTTGCTTAGTTAGCGTCGGATTGACGAATTTATCTCCACGCACTTTATAAACTTTAACACCTTCAACCTATAAGGTTAGACGGAAGAGAGATAGAATTCAAAAGGAAAGTTAAATTCTTGGCAGTATTTCTAGACCACAGTGGAAAACACAATTGAGCGAAATATCAAATAAGGCTTTAAGAACATTTATTATTTGCAGATTCATCGTGGGAAAAAGCTGTCGATGCACCCTGAAAATACTGAGATGGATATAAGTTAACACATAGCCGATTTAAAAATTGCATAATAAAATAAATTACGTGCCGAAATGCAGATAACAAACAACCAGTCACAACCTGACTTCTGATATCCGCTAAATCTCGTTCCCACCAAAAAGTGCAGCGACATCACTTACAGCAGCAACTGTAACAGCAAATGCAGCGACGTTCGGCACAATAGTATAAAAATCTCTCACCAATACAATAAAAGGGCTAGGTTAGATTCAGATATAAAAAGAATTGTTAAGACAGTTGAATTTGGGATTTATTAGAATAAAGACGGCTTCTCCGAAATAATAAAATAATATATTATATTTTTTAAATTAAATGAAATAAAATAAATTAATTTATATGCAATGATCACAAGTCCCATGATTGCGTATGACTCAGTCATCTGGGCAAAAAAAACCAAAGCAACATACAGTCATCAGCATGCGAACAGCCATGCGAACATGTCCAACAGCAACCATGGCGGTTCCACTAGAACTAACACCTTTTCACTTTTACATTCAATCCCAGACGAAGAGGACTTTTCTAAGGATTGCTAGTGAAAATATCGGTGAAGTTTTATATACTATCGAGACAATATCCTTAAATAACAATACCGAGAGACAGCATGCATCGAAATTTCAGTTCCCCTAAAAGATTACAAGCTAAGTTGTAAAAATAAATGGGAAGGCATATCCGAAATTTATAATATAAGCTACATGTCACACTAACGGCTTTCTTACCGAAGAACGAACCGGAGCAGGAGTCTACGGACCAGGGACTAATTTCTTCAAGCCCACGTGGAAGAACAGCAGTACATTCGAAGCGGAAATATACGCGAGTGACAGGTGCGTATACTTTAACCTGGAACGCTAATACCAGAACCAAAACATAGCTTTCCTATCCGATAGTCAAGCGGCTATTAAGGCACTGTAGTCTCATCAGGTAACCTAAAAACTGGTGATAGAGTGTCTTGGTAAATTTAATACGCTTGGTGAATAAAACTAGGTCTGAATCCTGGTTCCGGGACACAAAGGTATAGAAGGAAATGAAGAAACAGTATTGGGGGCTACTTCTTTCGAATCTGGTGTCAGAATTTTAAAATTCAAGATGGCGGATAGAGCTGCCACCTAATTTCTTGTTTATTTATTCGAATTCAACTCTGTGAGAAACACTACCGTTGTCAGAATTTCAAAACTCGAAAATTTTTCTACACATAGGGTTTCCATAGGGCATAGGGTACACATAGGGCAAAATGGCACACCAACAATGAGTCGCTGAATACGAATCCATGGTCAGAATTTCAAAATTATAAAGTTTTGAAATAATAGGGTTGCCACCTAATAATACGTATTTTTAAGAATTTTAAACATAATTTAACAGTGTTAGGGAGTCACTGATTTTAAATCTGAAGTCAGAATTTTAAAATTCAAAATGGTGGATAGGGTTGCCACCTTAATTTTTTGTATTTTTATGAATTCGGGGCTGGCAAAAAAATGGTACACCAAAAATGAATTGTTGAATAATTTAAGAATTTTAAACAGTAAACAGAATTTTAAATAGTAGCCCCGAATTCATAAAAATAAAAAAATTAAGGTGGCAACCCTATTTACCATCTTGAATTTTAAAATTCTGACTTAAGATTCAAAATCGGTGACTCCCTAACACTGTTAAATGATGCATAAAATTCTAAAAAATACGTTTTATTAGGTGGCAACCTTATTATTTCAAAACCTTGTCATTTTGAAATCCAAGCCACGGATTCGGATTCAGCGAACCATTTTTGGTGTACCATTTTTTTTTTTTGGCAGCCCCGAATTCGTAAAAATTTTAAAAATTAAGTTGGCAGCCCTATCCACCATCTTGAATTTAAAAATTTGGAGTTCAGATTCGAAATCAGTAACCCCCAATACTGTTCCCTCATGTTTAAAATTCTTAAAATAAAACATTTTTAGGTGGCAGCCCTATGTGTAGAAAAATTTTTGTATTTTGAAATTCTGACAACGGATTTGGATTCAGCGACCCATTTTTACCCTTTAGTTCGCGCCAGCCCCGAATTCGTAAAAATAAAAAAATTAAGGTGGCAACCTTATCCAACATCTTGAATTTTAAAATTCTGACATCAGATTCGAAATCAGTGTTTCCTTAACACTGTTAAATACGGTTTAAAATTCTTAAAAATACATATTATTAGGTGGCAACCCTATTATTTCAAAACTTTATAATATTGAAATTCTGACCATGGATTCGTATTCAGCGATTCATTTGTGGTGTACCATTTTTTTGCTTGCCCCGAATTCATAAAAATGAAAAAATTAAGGTGGCAACGTTATCCACCATTTTGAATTTTAAAATTCAGACTTCAGATTCGAAATCAGTGACACTGTTAAATAATGTTTAAAATTCTAAAAAATACATATTATTAGGTGGCAGCCCTATTATTTCAAAACTTTATCATTTTGAAATTCTGGCCACGGATTCGGATTCAGCGAACCATTTTTGGTGTACCATTTTTTTTTTTGGCAGCCCCGAATTCGTAAAAATGTAGAATATTAAGGTGGCAACCCTATCCACCATCTTGAATTTAAAAATTTTGAGTTCATTTCAAAATCAGTAACCTCCCAATACTGTTCCCTCATGTTTAAAATTCTTAAAATAAAACATATTTAGGTGGCAGCCCTATGTGTAGAAAAAGTTTCGAATTTTGAAATTCTTACAACGGATTCGGATTCAGCGACCCATTTTTACACTTTAGTTCGAGCCAGCACCAAATTCGTAAACATAAAAAATTAAGGTGGCAACCTTATCCAAATTTTAAAATTCTGACACCAGATTCGAAATTAGTAGCCCCCAATACTGTTTCTCTATGTTTAATAATAAAAAATATTAAAATGAGAGTGATGAGAGCGAATTAAAAATCTTAACTCACCAATTTTCACGAGTTAAATATTTCTGGGGTTAAGCTATCTCGCCACCATTTTTATCTTCAGCGTGAAGAGTTAAATGCTTAACTCACTGTGAACAAATGAAAAACTGGAAAAATCATGGAATTAACTCGGGGATAAATTTATCTCTCTGTGAACAAAATGGCCCTAAGTGGAAAAGAAATCTATAGCCAAATTTAAAGAAAATCGAAGAGCATGAGGTAGATTTTTCGAAAAAAATTTTCATTAGGGAGCGTTTATAGTGTCAACTTGCGATCGAACCGAGCCGAGCTGAAACTCAAACATGCATTCGAGCAAAAGAGACGCATGACTTGCGTTCTCTATTGCTCTCATGCATTTTTTTGTTTCAGCTCTGCTCGGCAAAGCAACAAGTCGCCACTATAAACGCGCCCTTTTGCTTGAAATGGCCTATATACCAATATGAACATCTCTACTATGCATTGTAAGAATATTAATGCATATACTATAATTGTTTTTAAAGGAAATGAAAAAACAATTGAAGAGGGAAAAATTAAAGCATTCTATGCTTCAGCCAAGAAAAGAAAAACTACCGCTTCTAACTCATGCATAAAATTCTCAATTTCAAACTAAAATTCTCATTTCAAATAAATTAATTTTTAATTTAAGAAAACACAAACTAAACGTAAGAAAGAAATGCACATAGAAAATATTTTTCGGTAAAATATTTTGAAAATGCTTGATTCAAGCCAATAAGATTTCACACATGCCCGCAACCAAGAGAGAAATGTTTTTGGGGTTCTAGGAGAAATCTGTACCATAAGAAATTCTAAAAAGCTGTGAGTGTTGGAACGTAAAAAATTTGCTATGCAAGTTTGAGCAGTTATTAAAGCTATCTTAACTAGAAAGACTCGAATTTGGAGACGGTGGCTTGGCGTATTCCATACATTTCTTGTGATAAATGGTTTTTCTCAAGGAAATCAGATAATATGATTTAAAGGCAGTTATTATAAAAAAAGTAAAATTTTTATGTATATGAAATTAGTTAAAGTCAGAAATGCATTACGTATGTTGTTTAGCTTCTTCTTTTAAGAGCCAAAAAAAATTTCAGTACATAACGCTGAAGGTTATTTCCATGGCGGAAATTTAATCTTTATCCCACACATGCTGAAGCAGCAAAAGAAAATTACAGTAAAGTGTGAAAAATTCCTGCAACACTTCAGTAAGTTTGCAGCGCTTAAGTACAAGTTGCTTCTATAAAATATACTACATATTAACAGTTTTGCTAACTTTTCTATAAGTGTTGCACGTTTCCACTTAATACAATTTTTTTTTTTTTTCTAACTGAGAAAGCGTTTCTTTTGATGCGGCATGAAAGAAAGAACTTAAAAAGATTTCACTACCTAAGGCAATAATAGCTAACTATAGAAAATGAAAATAAAAGCAACAATAATAATAAAAGTGTTGTTTGTGTTGTGGTTGTTGTTGTTGTTGTTGTTGCAGTTATTGTTAAACAAACATAAATGCCAGCCACGGTTTATTAAAAGTTGCGGATTGAGTTTCATTTTGCTGACTGGACGCTTTAAATCATGTTAATTTTTCTTTTTTCAGAGTAAATTAAAAAAGCCGCCTATTAAGTCTTCACATTCGTTTAAGTTACGTTAAGTGAGTCCAAGCTGGCACTAAGTTGAGCTTTAACAGCAGCTCGACCAGGCTAAAACTAGCATTGGCATACATTAATAGCAATGTTTTTTTCCTGTTTTTATTTGTTTGTTTTTTTTATACATGTTTAGTTGCAGGTATTAAATTTCCTTTGCTGCAGCGTTGAGTTGAAAACTAGTTTGAAGAAATATGTGCACAGTATTTTTAGTTGATTTTTTTTTCTATTGCCTGTTATAATTATGGAATTTAAGTTTTTTCGCCATCTGTAAACGTGTTGTGTATAGAAAAAACAAGAAGAAAGGAATTAAAGCATTTTTATGGTGACGTTTTATTTTCATTTTGTGCTATAAGACTTTTGTCTTGAGCTCATAAAACCGGTTGTGGTAGGTCACTGCTATTATCTGTGTTGAGGCAAAATGTTTCATTGTATTTTTATTTGAGTTCTAAAGAAAACTTTTTAATTTTACAACAAGAAAATAAGTTATGCATTACTTATTCAAGTTTGTTTTTCTTCCTAGAAGTACGATGTTGAAAAACATTATCCTAAGTAACATAACATGTTACTAAATTTTGGTGAAATTTTCCAATAATTTGTTTTTAAGTCTTCCTTAAAGGTAACATTATTGCATTTTTAAAGAATTATTTACATTCTATTCTATAACTAAAGAAAAAAATGATATAATTCTATAAGAATATGTTTCCTTAAACTAAGCATTAAAATCTAATCAGGTTTTATCAGGCTATCCTTACTTAAGAAGTGCTTTTTAAAACCTTTTGATTAGGGCTTATATCAAAAAGTGCGTCACGTAACACAGTGCGCTCATCCCATAGAAAAATTGGAACAAAAATTGAAATGGTAATAATATGCTTCTCAACTTCTTCATAAATAATTACATTGGATTGGATGCCATGAGAAACTCAGATGTAAGCAACAATATTTACTTTCAAGCTGTATTAGACTTAATTCTCGATCATTTACGGGTCCTTTTTGTAATTCCTTTGCGAACTTTGATACATTTTTAATATTTTTCCATACAAAATTGACCAAAATTCGCAAAAACTCACTTTTTGAAACCTTCATAACTTTCTTGTTTATGAAAAGGTGTAGATAAAATTTAAAACTTCCGTTACCTTTAGGTCACTTTGTGACTATTTTGAGTTTTATTTACTTATAATTCTTAAAAGAAAGACAAAATTTTGATTTCCTTTTATGATATCCTAAACTCTAACAAAAATACATGGGAGCTTAAAGCAATTATTGCTGGCAACAAATTTCCTACATTTAATATAGTTTTATTTCACAGAGCCAAATTCAAAATATTTTACGCTAGAAAAGCGTAAAAACTTTGTGTTACAACTATTTCTCCCGCACTCTCTTTAAAAAACTCTTTTCTAAAAGTATCTCTATCAATCCATGGTGTAAGAAAACCAGATGTTAGTGATTTTTTGACTCTGTCAAAAAATTATGAGCGAAAGAGCGGAACTGTTGATAGTTGTCAAATTGTGTTATTTGTTTAAGTAACTAAATGCTTTGCTATAGTTTTAATTGTGCGAATTAGGTATAAATAAATATTTAATTCAGTTAATTGTGCCGTGTTGTGTTGACAAAAAGTTATCGCAGTTGTCTTAACTTTAATCTCAGTAAAAACTCTCAGAAACTTGCAGAGAGGCACGCATTTAACAAAATTTGTTTTCATCGCAATTCACCATCAGCTGTTTTTGACAAGAGCGGGGAAACATAATTTTATCATTTTGAGAGAGAAGTGTCAAACGCACCAACACCTCTATTTCTTTCATCATGTATCAATCTTGTCTTTGCTTATACAAAAAACTCTAGAAATGCGTTAAGTCCCTCAAGCATGGCAGAATAATCAGGTAGATGCAATTCGGAGAGCAAAAAACGAGAGAGCAAACCATTGGCGTAGCTATATTGTCACTATTGACAATTTATGTTTATTCGTTCAGCCATAGGGATGTATAATTTACTTGTAACCGTACACATCAATTGAGTACCCAGATTTTATGTATGAACATGCAAAAAGAACTAAACAAAAATCCTTAAAATTTCATAAAATGAGCCATTTTTTAAGATATAATACATAATTAATTGTAGTTTGGCCTTAAATTAAGCAAATGAAAGTTTACTTTTAATATAATTTTCATTCGACTACTTATTCGATTGTGAAGTAACCGATTTATTTGTGTAGCTATGTGCGGCTTATTTAAACTGTCAAAATATATTTTGACAAGTGAAATTGCTGTTGGAAAACATAAAATTTATTTAATGAAATCGACGATTGTTTGCTAATTTTATCGTGCTGGAACGGAAGCTTACAATTAATAAACTGTTTTCGAATTATAGCGACGGGAGGAAATTATAGGCAGTCCCGAAAATCCATTGCCAAAACTGAATAAATAAGTGAGTAAAAATTTATGTCATTTATAAAACAGCCCATTTTGACGTAATAATTACGCCTTTGTTATTTGTTTTGTTGTCGGAGAGCGTATTTCTAGCGCATCGTCATCTACCTGGATATTCTGCCTTGCCCTCAAGTAAGATTTGAACAAAGCAAAAACTCTGTATAGAGTCAATCACACAGTAGGAAGCGCTACTCTTTCCATCTTCAGTAGGTTTGAATAATTAAGCTGTACTAACCAATAAACTGTTGTAAGTTTTATATAATGTGACACTTGTTCGAATAAACTTTTCGAAATCATATGAAGCTTCAGAAAAGGTTTTTATTTTAGGTCAAGCATTACCAGTGCTGCCAGAAAAGGGAATTTTCACCGTTTTACGGGAATTTTCAACGAAAAGGGAAAATGGAAATAACACTTTTAAAAACGGGAAAAATTAGGTTCAAAAAGAGTAATTCCATCACAAAATCAACAAATTATGCTATGAATTTCTTAACATTTTATATTTAAATACATTTTAAAATTATCTGAGCCATCTTGAATTTTAACTTAGTTTTATTGCTATTTGAAATAGCTTATGTATTTACCTAAAATTCATTAGGATTGTCATCAGCTGTAAGTTCACACGTAATTTTTTCTGCAAAAGAGCGCAAAAAGAGTAATTTTGTCACAAAATCAACAATCAACATATTATGTTAAGAATTTTTTTACATCGTGTATGTACTTAAATACATTTTAAAATTATCTGAGTCATGTAGAGTTTTAATCTAATTTTATTACTATATGAATTAGCCTGTTTGTTTAATTTAAATTCATTTGAATTATCATCAGCTGTAAGCTCAAACGAAATTTTTTCTCTGTTCAGCGTAATTTTATTTATTTGCTTGGCAAACTATCAAAAATGTCTAAATAAAACTGAGAATTTTTTAACGATATAATTTCTGGAACGAAAGCAGAGCATTTAGACTTTTTGCATTTGTGGTTCCTATCGTTTGGAAAAACAAAACGTATCCTTCATTAATTCCGTTGTGTTCCCATTTATTTAAAAAAATTTAAATATACATCGACTTAGAATATATGTCACTTAGAAATATTGATTTATTAAATTTACCTACACCAGATGTGGAAAATGTTTTTGCATGCTGTTTTAAGCGTAGAACTACAAACCTATTTTTATTACCTGTAACCTACAAGCTGGGGTAAATATTTACCCCACGGGTTTCTCCTTCGTACAATCCTTCTGTAAGCAGTAATCTGACTTTTGAGTGCATTAGTTTTTTTGGTTTGCACTTGGTGAAAAATCGATTTAAATAGCTAAAAGTACTGAAAAACGGTCAAACCGTTATTTAACAAACACAAATTTGTAACTTTATTTCTAAACAACCAATTTTCAAATCTTAAACGGGATTTCAAAGAAGAAACATGAGGCTTTAACCCTATTAGTGCCAGGTGACTGTGGGCCACTACTGAATTTCGAACGAATATAAAAGTTTTAAAACACGTTTTAAAACAGCAAAATCAGTTTAATGTATTTTATTATTGGCCATTACGTTATTGTTATATATAATAAATTTTTTATTATATTTTGATAATATTACCTTATTATACATAGTATTGAAAAATATCATTAACTGCCAAATAGTGACTTTAAGACACTACAATGACGGTCTAAGGTGTTAGCTTCTCAGATGTTGAAATAGCTGTTTTGGAAACTGCATCCGAATCAGAGGATGAAATAAGCACCAAATCTGCTGAAGAAAGTGAAGATGAACACAATCATGATGAAACATTTGAAACATACGGAACCTTTATTTGGAAGTCCAATTTATCGGGTATGTGTTTTGAAAAATAGATTTGTTGCACTGTTACGGCATTTGCGTTTTGACGTCAAATCAACACGATCAACTCGCATACCAAAAGATAAATTATAATAGTAAATTATAATTAAATATAAATTATTATTATTAATAACCAAAAGCTTAGAATTGCGAAAGCGTTACATAGCGGGTAGTAGCTTGACAATAGATGACAAATTAGTACCGTTAAGCATAACAGTATATGCCTTCTAAGCATATAAGGATTATGTAATATGGAAAGAAAATTTGGTGGATTTTCGATTTTTCTGCACCAGTTATCCGCTGTATGGCATTCTTTAGTTCGGAAAAGAATGAACGAGCCGCATAATGAAGCTCCCTACACCTAGAAAAAAAATCTGGTTTGATCTAAATTTCAAGCTAAAATTTGCCAATATGATTTGTCCGGTTAAGATAACCACATGTCATTAAGGTCAATTAAACCTTTTTTGTGGTCTTATGAAACTGAAACTGAAAAATGTGGTTATCTTAACCGAATTTTAACCATTATTTGTGTTTAAATCAAATTAAATCAGGTTAACTGAACCAAATGCTAGGTTTATATGTTTTACCTCAATCATTTATATGAAAATGTAGGAATTTTTCAACAATCACATCACTAACAACAAAACTAAATCTAAAAAACATCCTTTTTGCCCCTAGCGAGGGCTAGAGGAAGAGCTAGAGCAAATGAATTATGAGGGCTTTATTTTTTAGCCTACATGTCCATAGAATTGGATAATTTTATCTACCAAATCCTGAGGTACCCTTTGGTAAAAATTCTGCATCACTAGAGCAGAATTTGACAGCTGGCTGGTTTATTTATTCCACTATAAGCCATCATGTTTTTTCCGCTATTTTCTACATGTATTTTTATAAACCTTACGGCGAAAGTAACGTGGATTAGGTTAATACGATGATTGATTCTCCTAACTGAATTCGCCAGATAAAATAACCTGGATCAGGTAAGAGTATATTTCCCTGAGTGTACTACAGTTGTCCAGATGATATGTGAACCTATTGAATAGACAAGTAGCTAAATTCCCTGAAAGAAATTGTTTAAAGAACTCTCAAAAGACTTAGTCCTTCCAGACACACGGCGCCGAAGTAGGCTATTTTTGTTGAAATCTAAGATGCATCAACAGTACAATCAAAGAAGAGACAACGATGTTACTGCTGCCCTTATGAAAAAGGATAATCTTTTAAGCAATACTGTGGCATACCATATGTCAGAAATCCGTGAGTAACGAGCATTCACAGAGAAATGTGATTTATCTAACAAGTGTAAATTAATAGTTTAATAACAATTCCCACATTATTTATTAAAATTTTTTTTTCAATAAATGTATCAACTAATGTTCGATATTTAGTGGCTTTAAGGAGCACATATCAAGTTTTTTATTTCTTTTTTCAAGAAAATAAATAAATAAAGTGTCTCCAAGTCACTACGTGGCGGTTTACGTTAGTCAAATAGCGTGGCAGAAATAGGGTTAAGAAAAAGCATACCAAAATGATGTTTTGCTAAAAGAGTTTATTTATTTGAGACTCTGAAAATTAACACTAAAATTCGTAATCTTATATATGGAAGGGTCAAATAAAAATTCTTGCAATATTGCTTTTCAAGAATATAATTCGGTTTCTGTTAGTAAACCGAATTTTATTCGGTAAAAAAAAGAGTAGTTCCGAGTGTGTAGTGTAGTAGGGTTCAATATGAAATTTTGCAGATACACGTGAAGTGTTCCCAAAAATTAAAAAAAAAAATTATATTGTTCATTTTTCTCTTCTGCATACCCTGAAAGAGCTTTTTCTGCCATAAATTTTAATAAAACTAGTATAAGAAAGCCGTTAGACAACTGTACCGTAAATGTTATTTTACACACCAAAATGCGTATGAAAAATTTAAACTGCATAGGATTAAATATCAAACAAAAGTGTTGGCAGTTAGACTCAAGAAATGTGTACAAGTAATAAATGTGATAAATTTTTTATGTCATATTTTTAGTTATATTAGTATGGTTTTTATTGCTATGGTTTTTATTTAATATAAAACTTCAAATAAAACTTTAGAAAAAGGGGAAAAACGGGGGAAAATAAGGAAAAAACGGGAAAACTTATTGAAATGAAGAACAAAAAGAAAATGATCTCTCCCAAAATCTGGCAACACTTTAGCGTAAAATATTGCTGCTGGAGCAATTAGGATTTTAGGATTCTCTGAGCGACAATACGCTGAAAGAGAGTGAAAAATAGAGAAAATGTACATATTTTAGGGCTCTCTGAGCGACAAAACGCTGAAATGGCGTGAAAAGCAGAGAAAATATACGTATTTTAAAAAAACGCTGAATTTTAAACAGAATTGAAAAAACCCGCTGTTTAGCGTGATATTATTACAAAATCGCCAATAAATGTCACAAGGAATAATGACTAAACTCAAAATATCGTAAAAAAGTGATATGGAATTTACTTTATTGTCAATTATTTTATTTATTTATTTATGCAGGCATCCGTTTTTTGCCCAGAATTGATCATCACTTATGTCTGCACATATTTTGTTCGTAATGGTTCATATATTTCAAAAAAATGGGTCGTAGTTCGTGCAATTAAAATATGGTTTTTTATGATACTTTGATCTTAGTTGTTATTTTTTGTGACAACAGAAATGTCGTGAAATTTCACAACATTTATTGTAGTGATTTTCAATCAGTTTTCATAGTGTGGATTAGAAGAAATCCCTTCGAAAAAACTTTAAAAGAAGCTTTTGGTTGTATCAAACAAGTGGTAATGCCATTACTTTCGTGTGTGAGATTAATGGTCATTCAGTGACCATCAGCTGTTTTTTAAGCAATTGTGAATGTATGGTAAAAACAGCCATGATATATAAATTGAATTTTCATCAAAATGTAAACAAATTTAAATTTAGTAAGATTTTTTTTTAATTCTTAATGCTACTATTATTTTATTTTGTGTTTTCAATAAATGCTTAAAATTAATCAAAACCCATTTAAATTTAAAAAAAAATAATGAAAACTGAGCTCTTACGTAAAATGCTTACAAAAACAGGCTTAGTCATTTTGTGACCTTAAGATCACAAATGTGACTTTTTCTTAAGGTAACAGAAGTGTTAAAATCTCAGAAGTTTATACTTCAAATAAAATTATAAAAAAGTTTAATCAAAATACAAGAATCCATTTTTTTTTTTTTTTTGTTATAACTTATCGAAATTCGCAAATGTTTTTATTTTTTAGGTGTTTTTTGGAAAGTCAAGGAAATTTTTCTTACAAAAAAATATATTCAATGCATGAACCATGACAAAATGCATTCCAATTTTTTTTTTATTGCACTTCCACCAAATATTTTAATAAATTTGATATTTTTCAATCGCTCTATTTATTAATACAAGTTTTTTGTTTGCATATTTATATATAAATATGTATTGATTTGAATGTCGTCAATAAAAGTAAGCTTTGATATTCATAACATGTCTTGAATTTTATTTTTATATCAAATCCAAAGTTGCGTGGCTGTCAAGGAAAGAACCTTTGAATAAAATTGCGTGCGAAGGATTTTTTCTGTCTAAGGTGACAAGTTGAAGGATGAAAACATCGAGTACACGAAGTAGCTAAAACATGCTAAGTATATAGTTGGTGAATTTACGGAGTGGTTGAAGAATATTTCACCACCGAGGCCGAAAAATAAATCTAATATCAAGGGTGTTACAAATCATTTAAAGATATGCATTAAATTTGAAATAATAAAAATAGTGCTTATTGATTTTTTATTTAAATCGAAGACTCTACTGTTGTATAGATACTTAAAATATGGGGTAGTACTTTTCCAACTTTATTAATAATAAGCAAGCATATAGATAGTTTTGTGAGTACTAAAACGAGAAACTAATTTATATTAATTTATTTAAACATGTGTGAACAATGCTATTCAGAGAACTAAGCCAACAAAGTCAAAAATAATCATAATTTCTTTAGCTTTGCCTTTTTCACTTCGCCCCAAACTGCGCCAATCCTGCTCACATTTGAACTCGCATCAATTGTTCACTTCTCAACTATTCTCGTACAAACTTTATGCTCGAAATCAAAGCTTTTTGGAAAATTAAAACTTTTTGCTTGTTTTTCTATGGCAAACATTTGCTGTGCCAGCTTGCAAAAACGTGCTCTGAAAAGCATCTAAAAATTTATCTCTATGGAAATTGAACAAATACAACAAAAACAAAAAAAAACAACAACAACCACTTTGAGGAATATTTAAGTAACATCAGACTTTTTTTTATCGGCCTCTTTTAGCTACCTTCATTTTTGGGCTGCCACATACAATATTAAAACGTATTACTTTTATCACTGCAAATTTGCAGGCGAACTACTATTTTTAGCCGCAGGAGAAAATAGCAGAAAATGCAATGAGAAAAAAAAGAGTTAAAACCAACAGAGTGAAGGAAGGGTGAAAAGGGGAAGGAGCGAATAAAAGTAAAGATACATTGAAATCAACATAAAAGAAGACCTTGCAACGAGTTGGTTTATGAAATTAAGCTTGATTTGAAAGTTATTTATAGAATGTGAGAAGAGAACCTCATGCAAAGGGTTGCCAGGCTGCCTGGTTTTATGCTAGATATTAGTTAAAGTTGATTAGGGCTTTACTTATTCATTTATAGTATTAAGTATTAGTGCAAAATTTTCAAAGTTATGATTAGACTCGAGTAGTTATAACTGGGATGGATCAGCTCCATTCTACATGCTTGCAAGTAAATTAATACAATTAATAGCACGATCAAAAGGTGTCCTTTGGCACCTCTTTCATTTGAGTATGAACAATTGCCAAAACTGGCGTGATTCTGAATTTTATGAAGAGAAAAATAATATCAATGAACTAGTTTAACAGTTACTGCATTAAAAGTCAAAAATTATTTTTGGAAAAATAAATAAAACTTAGAGATCAAATTTATGTTAAAATTTGATTTGTTAAATTTAAAATTTGTCTTTGTTTGCCCCTCTTTATAGAAATAGTCTTAAATAGTAAAAATATTGGTGCCTTAGTATATAGTTGTAACATTTTTAGATGTAACAGAATAAATGAAAGCTGCTTTGTGACCGACACACAAAAAATCGTCCAAATGAAAACAAAAACAAAAAATTTTATGCTTAGAAATTGTTTCGATCGTAAGGTAAATGTGTATTGTAATAACCCGAAATTGCGACGCTAAAAAAGTTTTAGTTGCAATGAAACGTTTTAAAGTTGAGTAATTTTTTAAAACTATTGACTTTAAGTACTGCTTTTTTACTTGTTTTAACCCAATAAGGACCCCTGCCATATGGCATCTCTAAGTCAAATGTCGCAAAACTAACTGTTTTATATAAAAATTAGTCAAAATTAAAATTAGGTTAAAATTAGTCCATGTGTGAAAAAATTGTCCCGTCCTTAAGGAGTTAAGCAAATAATTGCCAAAAATCTATTTTTTTTTTATAAAATGAAAGCAACTAAAACTGAAAATAATTGAAGCTATTGCAAGCGTACATTTTTTGAAAAAAATAAATTTTTATTATAATTTGAAAACACTTGAGAGCAACTTTGAACTTTTAAGAGATAATTTGTACTTTTTATTAACACAAATTTATCAAATGAGCAAAAATACTACTTCTACTGAGTGAAAATTCGTGAAACTAGCCACCTAAAACAGGAAGTCGTAATTTTTATATATTATTGAAGTGCATATGAAAAAAATTATATTGCTATTTTTTTTAAGTTTTTTTTCAAAGAGTTACAAAGAATTTAGTTTTAAGCCACTGTTTAAGAAAAATTAATTTTGCTTAGTAACGACTTGTTAAAATTTTTTGATTTTTGGGTCAAGTACTATTAATAGACGTTAAATTACGAAATTTTTTAGTTTTACTAATTTTTTAATTTTTAAAAAAATATTTCTTAAAAATTAATAAGTTTTTTTTAGAAAAATTTAAAAAAAATCGTTCTGAACCACATAGAAAATTTTAAAAAAAAAATATTATATATTTATGCAAATTTAGAAATAATACAAAAAAAAAGAAAAAATTATGTATTCTCCATAAACAAGTCTGTTATGAAAACTTTTAAATCTCCACATCTGTCTTGTGCGAGCGATGCAGAGCACTGCACAATGGAAAGATTGGTACAAACTATAGGGAATAAATTATTTTGATGACGTTTTTAGTGATTTAGGCACAAAAAGTACCAAAACAGGGTTTAAAAAATTTGGACAAGTGGGCGTGACACCTATCATACAAATTTATCTTATTTTTCGCAATAACTGAAAAATCAGTGAAGCCATGACAACAGAAACTAAGTCAATCATCAAGTGCATAATATAAAGGAAATGCGTCAAAAGTAGGCGTGATTGAACAAGTGGGAGTGGCACCTGCCAAACAAATGGATCACATTTTTCACAATATCTAAAGAAACGGTAATGCTACATAAACAAAAACTTAGGCAATCATCAAATATGTCATTTGGAGAATACGTGCCAAATTAAGGCATGATTGAACAAGTGAGCATGGTACCTCCCATACGACTGAAACACATTTTTCGCAATATCTGAAGTGAAGAAATACTTAGGAAAATTTTAATTTGTTAAAAAAGATATCACAAATAGTAAGAGTTTAAAAAATATATGGAACAAATTCACAAAAAAAAAAAGAAATTATAACAATTTTAAATAAACCCGATTTTTGGCACAACAATCATTTGTGACTCAGCTAAGTGACTCAAAATTACTAAATATACCATTTTAAATCTTTTCTATTAATGTTTGAAATTTATTTTAAAATTTATCTCATACATCGTTGTCTAGGGTATCTGTACGTATTAGATGGCGTATTTTGTACTCTATACGCCATTTTGACAATTTTTAGTAAATGGTGCGGTAAAAAGGCAAGCGGTCACCAAAACTTTTTGTTTAAAAGGATATAGAGCAAAATGTACACGAAATATCTCAGCTTTTGGAACAAATAGCGAAAATAGCATAAAAACAAATTGCAGATTTGAAAAATGTGTTATCAATAACATGTCTAGACTCTGTCTTCAACCCTGTGCGGTCTTTGCCCAGCCGTTAAAACGCCAAAAAAATACCTTGTGTTCTTGCGAAAAAAACTCCACAAAGCAAATAACTGCATCTTTATGTAAAACTAAACTAAGGCTGAACGCCGTGAGGGAAGCGAGCAACAATATTTTTTGATATGCAAAAATGTATTGCTTACCATGTCTCTCACCACGTTCAGCCTTCATTTCGTTATACATAAAGATGCAGTAACACTTGCTTAATCAATCATCTGACGATTGATAATCCGGCAATCTAATGTCATAAATAAAAAAACTTAAATACTTTTGAAAGCATGGTAAAGTCGTCGTTTTTGTGTAATAATTTCAATTTAATACAAATAAAGATATTTTGGAATTGGATGTATATTGGATGTATTTTTTTTAAGGAAAATCTGTAAGTACTATATGCCTAAAAATTAAATAACATTGTCTTCAGCTTAACTTTTTTATTTCCGAATATCTTAAATATATTTTAAAATAGTATTATTCTTAATGAAAGGAATGTATGAATAGACTAACAGCCCTATTCTGGCAGATTAACAATTGTTAACCAGTATTTTTTACGTTTCTATATGTTCGTTGTTTTCAAAACAACATTTGAAGCACAAAAAACAAAATTTTTGAATGAAATTGTCAATAACTGAAAAGCAGTTGACAATTTTCATCAAAATTTATTATTTTTGAACTTTAAATTTTGTGTTGAAAAAAAAATTACAACAAACACATTGAAATATTAAAAATACTGGTAAACAATTTGTTAATTTGCCAGAATAGGGCTGTAAATATTTGTGTTGCTTTACTTGTGGGTTTAAAGGAGGAAATAAAGGTCTTATATTACTTGATTTGTGGTCCCGTTATTGGTTTTACATATAAATCTTATGTGCATTAAATTTTGTTTTCGTTACATAAGCAGTTTTTAAGTTAGAGACTTTTTCAGACTTTAAACTCAAAATATCAAACACTGTGTGCTGGTTTAATTTTCGGTATGATAATTCGCTCACCAAAGCTGACACCAGTTAAAACACTGTAGTCGATAGTAATGTTTTACAAATTAATAATCTGCAGTTGGGTTCAATTTCATTAGTACTTTTGCTGTGCTTAAATTCTTCACAAGAAAGACAATTAAATCCTTTTTTCAGCTGAATGCCTTATAATTCAAATTTAAATAATTATGATGAAAATATTCCCTCTAAAAATGTCATTATTTTGGCTTTTACTCCAATGTTTGTGCACACAAACAGAAAATTTGCCAGTTCTCATTGAAAGAAACACTAAAGAAACTAGTTTTCAGCTGAGCGATGTGTAGCTTAGAATCGCATTTTAGCAGAATCGCTAAAATTTTGGATACCATAAGATTGTAAGCATTTTATCGATTTTTAGAGTTTTAGCGGAAACAAAATGAAACCTGACCATAATTCCTATTTTTTATGTGTCTAAAAAATGTTTTAAAAAGGTATCTTTTATAATAGTGTTATCTTTAATTTTAGTACATATGTATATTGAAATCGTTAGCATAAAACAATATTTTTGTATATTAATAATATTTTCTTAATTTCCTTTAAAGCGATTATGAATTGAACGATGGACAGGGATGAGCTTGGTAGTACACTGTTGCACAGTGAGATTCAGATAGGACATTATTGATTTCGACTTGAAATCTGCGGCCGATCATGAAGATTTTTATAATATTAAAGACCTTGGGGCCAACGCCCCAGTTCTCAAATTGAGACATATTAAAGCACAGATATATGTGGTAGTAATAAACAAAAATAGTGAGCATTACTTTTTACACATAAAAATTAATAAAAAAAAATTCGATTTAAGCTAAAAAATCCGAACAGAACAAGATATAAAAAAATTTGCACACACTCTGGCAACTCTGCCCAAATTGCCAACGATCAATTTAATTTTGCACTTACTCAGCGGTTGCATTATTCCACGCGCTGCAATGAAATTCCTGCATTAGTAATGAAACCAAAGCAAAGCGAGAAGTAAAACAAAAACAAAACAAACAGCCTACTACTACTATGAGGGAAAAAATAATCTGCAATGCTATTTTTAGAGTGCAAAATGTTTGCACATGTTGGCTTAAAAAAAAACTGGGGGAAAAACGATTCAAGCAACAACAACAATGAAAAAAGTGGTGGCAATTGGCGGCAGCAGTAGGCCGCAAAATATGGGCGCATTTTATGACCAAACTGATAAACTTAAATGAGAAAAAGATGATAGTGCAAAGGTTTCTACATTAAGCAGTGATAATTGCCCAGTTCTTTTACAGCACAAATACTACACAACAAAAAATCCTTTTCAGTGATACGTCCAACTGAATTCTGTGCAAGTGGATAGAATGGACAGTAAATATTTTTTTCAATGTTGATGTCCTCAGAATAAGTTATAAATCAAATTTTTAGAAGGCATAAATTTACAAGCGCTCTTTTTGTTTTGTTTTTTTTTTTTTGCTGAAACATGTCCTTGCCCTGCGTTGATGGCCTTGGCAGTATATGTTTGGGCCATTAATTAACTTCAGCAAAAGCTGACTGCATACAAATTATGCACAGAAGCAGCAACATTAATGTCATTGTCATCATTATGACAACAAAAACAATAACAACAACAACAACAACAAAAACAAAGCTAAAGCAATTTCCAAGAAACCGCACAAAATCGCACCGTATTGCATCTTTTCAGGCTTCAGCAACACAAGATACATAGTATATTTATAAGAAAATCCGAGCGAAAAAAATATCCATTGCATGCTTTGTTAATTTTTACAATAATAAAACTCATTACTAAGCAAAACACGCTAAATATAAGCAAACTACAGCAGATGAACATAAATAGCAGAGCAGACATACAAGAAAAAAAAAACAAATATAACATATTTTCTACAACTAAAGCAACAACTCGTTGCATTTTAAATGCAATATTTTTTCATTACAAGAATTTTGCACATTTTTCATGTGCTCTCTGTTTTTTTTTTATTCTTTTTGTAACTTTATAATTTAGTTTTTGTTTTTTTTTTTTGCTCCAAACACACCCTGTATTTATTGAGAAAAAGATGAAAAAGTAGGCATAAATAAATGCATGTCTTTTATGATTATTAGTAATTCTTTAAAGAATTACAAAGACGCTTGACGACAGCCTGGTAGCAAGAAAGAATCTGCAACTAAAATATTTACAACAACATGTGTGGGGAAGCAACACATGTGTATCTAGCAATGTGCAATAAAAATTAATAAAGGGTTATGATGTTGTTGTTGTTGTTGTTGTTGTTGCTGCTATTGTTCTGCTTAGCTTCCTTCCCTGCCACTAAATGAAGTAAATATAAAACTATTTTATTAAATGTTAGTAAGGCAGAAAGCTGAGAAATAATTGCGCACAACTCATTGCATTAAAAACTTTTCGATAGCACGCACATGTTGCAGCAGCATTTCTATTATAAGCAGAAAAATATTTTAAAGGTTAGATCTTGAACTTGAAGCATTTTATTACAAGGATTGTTATGTAAATTTTATCAAAAGCTAGGTTAGGTTAGGTTAGGTTAGTGTGGCTGTTTCAAACGAGGCACACTTAGGCCAATGAGGCTCATTGTGATACCAAGGGTTAATTCTTCCTATCTCTATTTAAATCGGTTTGAGCTGTTTACTAAGCCTAGGATTCGGTAAATCGAAGATTTCGAGAAATCGTCGAGGTCATTGAAGAACCAGTTGCCTAAGTGGAGAAAGCGTTTTTGAGCCAGCGCTGGGCAAGTGCAGAGGAAAAGTACTGTATATTCTTCCTCCTCCTCATCTCTACAGCTTTTGCAAAAGTCATTGTGGGGTATGTTTAATCTTTGAAAGTGTCCGCCAATAATACAGTGCCCTGTAAGGATCCCTACCATGGTGCTAATGTAGTCTCTACTGAGAGAAATGAGTTCTTTTGAACGCTTAAGATTGAGTTTAGGCCAGATTTTCTGACAATCTGTTGTTGGTTTTGATGCAGGATAGCTCATGTGTAAGGAGTTTACATGTGGTGAGAGGAATACCAAGGCTTGCCTTGTCTAAAGATAGTTGTTTGGTTGTAACTGTTCGAGTTCATCTGCTTTTCAGTTACCTAGAAACTTCTTATGTCCAGGAAATCCAGCATAGAAAGCTTTCAAGCAGCTCTGCCATCTCGTTTAGAGATCTGCGGCAGTTGACAACTGTTTCAGATGTTATTTCAACAGTTCCTAGGACTTTATTTAATTTATTATTTTTTAATTTATTTTATTCATCCAATATTTCTATTTAAACAGTGTTTATATACATATAATATTTATGAGATCTATCAGAGATATTACATCAAATTTAACTTATGTCTAATCAGATTACCGTAAAAATTTATACATCAGTAATAACTTCTTAAAGGTAAAAAATGGGATAAAACACCTTTATTTGAAAGAAAAAAAAAAAAAAGTCAAACAATAACTGAAAAAGTAGTTGCATATAGTTAGATTATTTTTTAAAAAATAATCAGCTACATAACAAGATCTTTCATATTTGGTAAATTTTAACTGTACATAATTAAAAATTATGTTGTTTCTAAGCAATCTTTTAATATAGCATAAGAAGAGTTCAAAATTCTGATAAAATAATTATGATTTTGTCTTCGGATGAAATCTGTGAACAATTCATATCCCGTTTCATTATGTAGCGTTCGTGTGGAATATCTCCAGTGCCTGTTATTTATCATTTTCAAACATTTATTTTGTATGATTTGCATTTTAGTTAGATGGCATTTTGCAGATTTGTACCATACAGGAGAAGCATACGACAAAATTGGTCTTATGACACATTTGAACAGTAAGTTTTTGTTTTGAGAATTTAGATTTGAGCGTCTGTTTAACATAGGCCATAGTGCTCTGAATCATCTTACGGCTTTTTCGCAGGCTGCCTCTATATGTTTGCGGAATAAAAGCTTTTGGTCAAGTATGACTCCGAGATACTTTACTTCGGTTTGAGTATTTATAATGCTGTTATTAAAAGCAAGATGGCGCATTGGAAGTCTTTTTGGTGATTTATTAAATGGAAAAATAATAGCTTGTGTTTTATTTTGATTAATTTGAATCTTCCATTTTGTAAAATATTTGTTGCAGGACTCAATGCTTTTTTCATTTTCTTCAAAAGTGCACTTGTTAGCTTACTTGATGTGATCAAAGCTGTATCGTCGGCATAGTAGGCTACATCCATCAACTTAGGGACATTGAAATCTGCTGTATAGAGCGTATACAATAGCGGGGAGAGTATTGAGCCCTGAGGCAAACCAGCTGGAATGCTTTTGGTAGAAGAGAGAAAGTTGTTCACCGATACCGAAAACGTTCTGGTATGTAGGATACGAGTTTGCACAGGTATTTGGGTAAATTCATGGAAGCCAGTTTGAAGATAAGACCATTATGCCAGACTGTATCGAATGCCTTTTCTATATCCAGAAGTATAATACCAGTTGACTTTTTGTTACGTTTGTTTTTAAGTATTTTGTTTTTAATTCTGCTGACTTGGTGGATTGTACTATGATCTTTTTTGAAACCAAATTGCTCATTTGATATTAAGCCACGAGAAGAAACGAACTCATTGATTCGGCGAAGAATAAGTTTTTCGAAAAGCTTGCCTAAATTACTCAAGAGACTTATTGGTCTATAACTACTAGGGCAGGTCTTGGGTTTGTTATGTTTATGCATAGCAACAACTTTGGCTTTTTTGAAAGCGGGTGGGAAATAATTCAATCGAATGCAACTGTTTAATAAGGCTACAAGTATTTTGAAAGCTTTATCTGGAAGATTTTTTAACAAGATGTTTGGGATGTCATCTAATCCTGGAGATTTTCTATTTTTTAATTGTGATAACACGCTTGCAAGTTCATTTTCCGTAATAAATTGTATTCTATCTGTATTTGGCGGTTCAAGTTTAAGGCTTTCTGCCATTAGATTTATTTTCCTATCAGTTGGATGGGAATAATTTATCGTTAAGTAATGAGAACGCGCGAAAGTATTTGCTAGTATTTCAGCTTTTTCTTCGTCTGAAATAAGTTTGTTGTTTCCATCATGAAGAACTGGAATTTGTTTGTTCTGTTTCCCTCTCAAGCTTTGACTGAGTTTCCAAAACTGCTTATCCCCCGGTTTCATGCTTGTCAAGAGATTTGTCCACTTTGTATTTCTTTCAAAATTTATTCTTTTGCTAATTAAATTGTTAAGAAACTTGATACATTGTCACTCTTATTCTTCTTCTTATTCTTGTCAAACTTATTCCTCTGGCTTATATATTTTAGCACGTCACGCGGTAATGAGATATAATGGGACTGCATTTTTTTGGGCGTGGAAACGTCTCTTGCAGACAGGATGACAATTACGAAAGCTTCAATTTCTTTGTCGATGGCTGATTTTGAACTATATATTTCTACAGATAAAACAGTATTGCGATTTAGTTCGTTTTTATAATTTCTCCAGTCGCAACGGTTAAGGTTGTATTTACCGAGATCGTTTTTTCTGAATGTCGAACAATCTATAGTACATACAATCGGGCGATGATCTGACGGAATTTCGTAGCCTAAAGTTTTAAGTCTCATGTTCAAAGAAGTATTACTTACGACTAAGTCAATTGTAGATGCATTGCGGTGCCTTTGGTGAGGAAATAAAGTGGGACTATCGGGGCTATATACAAAAAAGTTACAAGATTGTTGCAATGTATTTAACTCAATACCAGCAGTATTGTTTGTGGTGCAATTCCATGTAGTATGCTTAGCATTAAGGTCGCCAAGTATTAGGAATTCTTTATTATCTGGAGTCAGTGCTAAGATATCATTAGAAAAGTTACTTAATGCTTCTGAGTAGAATCCAAGTTTTGATCCATCAGTAAAGATCTCAATGACATTGTGAGGTGAACAGTTTTATCAAAAGCTAGCGCATAGCATTATTTACATTATTGACAGGCTTACCAATAAAATATCTTAAATAACATTTTTTTTATGCATGTTTACTAAACCAAATGAGGTAATGTGTTTTATGAAAAAAGCAAAAAATAAAAGTTTTAGTAAATGTGTGTACAATAGGCTGGCGTATAGGCTAGGCGTAAAGCAAAAACGATATTTAGAGAAAATAAAAGAAAATTTTGCTAAGAAACTATATATGGGTCATACGACAAAAATAAGTATGAACATTTTAACATGAATATTTGTATGATTTGTATGATGATATTTGTAAGATTTTCAAATTAAACTGTTGAAATGGGTTTACAAAACAAGCTGCTTGTTCAAAATATTGAGTTAGAAAAACAATTATGATTTAAACATTTTGTGAGAATTGTCAGAATAGCTTAAAAAATCTAACTCAAATAAAATCAGATCTTTCTTATATTAAAACTTCGTATTTTATCATTTAGTTTATAGGAAAATTTCATCTTTCAGTAGCCGAAAATTTTTATAATTTTTATAGAAAGTCTCAAGAAAATACTTACAAGTTTGCAACAAACATTGAAATTTGGTAAAAACTGACAGTAGTTCAACATGCATACCTGCAAGAAAAAAACAAAATTTTTACTATAAGATTATCATACATCCATACTTAATATTTAAATTAATTCATATACTCTTTAAAATAGAACTTAAGTATTATTTCATATATTATTTATATACATCTCTGAGATTTTAAGTTTATGTTGACAAATTATACAATTCTCAAATGTATGATATTAAAATATTTAAAAAAGTTATTTATTTTTTTTTTTGGATATCTATCGATGAAACAATCGACATTTAACTCTTTGACGACGAATGGGACACATATGTCCCATTTGGTTTTTTCGTCATAATAGGCACATTTTTTAATGTATTTTGACCAAATCGGTGATGTTCGACAAAAAACAAATGGCTTCTTTGGGTTTCGTGTTAAAATTGAGGTTTTGTTGTTTCAGTTGGGTTTAAGGGAGTCTCAAAGTCAAAAATTTTCTATTTTTTTTTTTAAATTTTAGTTCCCTAATATCTCGGGTTCTAAATTATACTATTGGATAAAATTTCAGTATTAGATGTGCCTATGCATTATGTGCATTTATTGATCAAGGCATTTTAAATTAGTTCTACACTTTTCACGGGGGTCTGAAAATATTATGGCACTTATGTGTCTCATTCATCGTCGAAGTTAAAAATAAAGGAGAATTTTTTTAATTTTTATTTTTTTTAATTTAGTATTTTATAATTAAAAAACAATTAAAACACAAACAAATCAGTAAAAAACATAAAAACCAAACAAAAACTTGAAAAAATAAATGAAAATTAAGAGATCCTATAAGAGTGAAAATTCGTGAATCTAGCCACCTAAAACAGGATGTCGTAATTTTTATATCTATTATGGATATTATTGAAGTGTATATGAAAGAAAACTAAATTGTAATTTTTTTAAGTTTTTTTTTCCATGAGTTACAAAGAATTTAGTTTTAGGCCACTGTTTTAGTAAAATTAATTTTGCTTAGTAACGGCTTGTTAAAATTTCAAGTCAAGTACTCACGCAGTGATATTGCAAAGATATTGCGAAACATGTGTTTCAGTTGTATGGGAGGTACCACGCCCACTTGTCTAATTTTACTTGTCCACGTGCCAAATTTAGGCATGTATCTTCAAAATAACGTATTTGATGATTGCATAAATTTTTGTTTTTGTAGCATTACTGGTTCTTTAGATATTGCGAAATATGAGATCCATTTGTATGGTAAAATTATTACTTTTGTATGAAAAAAATTCTTATTAAAAAAAAGTCCTATAAAATAAAAATTATTAAAAAATACAGCAATATATTGACCCAGCCCCTTAATTGCATTAGTAAAATCTGTTGCTTTAATTAATATGTCGTCGCTGCGCCTATGTTTCAGTTTGGTTATGTGTTTAAGTAACTTATTTGGTTATGTGTTCAGGAGAGCAAAAGCAATGATTTTTTTCAGAGCACTACTGCGAGCACATAGCTGTTTTGATCACTTCTAAGCCAAAAGAGGTCAAAAAAACGGCAAAAATGCAGAAATATGGGCGATGTAAAGTGTTAATAAAATAAGCAATAAAATTCAAAAATTTCTAAAAATCCCATAACCATTTTTGTAGACGCAGCGACGATGTGTTCACCATTAAGTTTTTAAGAATTAACCAGAATAAAAAATGTAGGAATTTTTAATATTTTCGCCGTAAAGCATAGTTCTCTGTTCAGTTTCATGTAAAATTCCACTCAAATCTCCATACAAAAAGTGACAGCTGCGAAACAAGCGTGGAAATTTTCACAACATGTTTGTCATAGCAGTACTCTGTTCCGCTGCGTAAAATTATCGCAGCATGTTTTTGAGCAACATTTTTTTACGACAATTTAATTGTACTGCCTATTTATTTTGAAGTGAAAAGAGAGAGATTATATGAAATCCCAGAAATTTCAGAAATTTCACGCAACAAATAAATAGATGTTGCCAGCGAAATTTCACGCAAACGAACAGAGTACTAGGCTTATGTTGGTAAAGAAGAATTTTATGAAAAAATAAAAAATAAAAAGAGCATCTTACTGAATATTCAATAAATTGCAGACAAACTTATGCAAACAAACCTCAAAAAAATCGATGCAATAATTAAGAGCAGCGCAAGAAGAATTATAAAGATGGAGTCGCTGTGGCTAGCCAAAGTCAAACAACAAAATTTAAGATTTATGAGAAAATTGCTTTAATATAAGCCTTGAGAATTTATTGCAATTAAGAACTTCCATTTAGTTTAAGTTAAAGCAATATTCTTAGCAAGCCTAAAGCTTGCCTGGGGTGCTCAAAAACTCCAAATCAAAGCTGCAATTTTATTAACTCAATCCCTTTCGGAGATATTTTTTTATTTGCAAATCTTTTGCAAATGCAAAAAAATTTTGCACAAAATATAATTTTGTGGCTGCAATATTATGTATTTATATGCCGCGCTTACCTTTCCTTTTTTAACCACTTGTTCAGACAATGTTTTTTCTTTATTTCTTTCTTTTCATGTGCAACACTTTATTTTATGTTTCAGTTTTTAGCTGCTTCGTTGATTTTTATAGTGGTATTTTTTGTTGTTTTTCTTTATGATAAAAATATTGCATTAGCAGCAAACTCAAACGAAAAAAAGGAAACTAAATTTTTTTTCAGTTTTAACCGGAGGCAACACTTTGCCAAACTCTGGCCATAATTGAAGCTTTTATATTTTGAAAATGAAGCAATGTTATAACTTTTGACAGCTTATTATTTGAAGTGCAAGGATATTGAATAGAGTTTTTTCATATTTTTAGGCCCTAGCATTTCTTGGTATTTCCGGGATTTTTTTTTTTCTTTAATTTTTTATTTTGTGTAACTTGTTTTAAAGGTACAAAAAATGAGAACTTGTTTTTTTTCAAAATAAAAAGAAAAAAGTTTTAATTTCGGGATAAATTTTGTATGTTGAACATTTCACAGTTCGACTTTTTTATCATATCAAATTCATTGATTATCTTTTTATACAATTTTGAAGGGAAATATGATTCCTTGATGTTCATTTACCTTAGTCAAAGAGAAACAAAAAATTTAAGTTTTGTTTTTTCTTTTGTTATTCTGCTTCTAGAGAAAATAAATTGTAAGTCCAACAATGCTACGCTTAATCTTAAACACTATTTTCACTTGTTTATGCTCAAGAAAAATTCAATTTTAATTTAACTTCACTGGAGTTTTAAAATTTTTTACAATAACGCTGTTAGCTTAAGAGTATAACTTTTCGTTTTCATACGCATACTGCGTAAGGGTATATTAAGTTTGTAACACTAATAAGGAGGCGTGGCAGGTACAATAAAGTGCATATATTCTTAATCAGCATTGCCTTCTAATTCGATTTCGCCATATTCGTCTGTCTGTCGCCACAATTACAGCCGCAATTTTTAAAGCTATCATATTGAAAGTTTTTATATGTGCATTAGGGCGGGTCGATTTATTTTTCGACAATTTCCCTATGATTTCCGTATTCTATGGGTTATTCCATGAAAATTTGCCAAAGGAACCATACCTCTATCGTTAAAATCGAGTCCCCTACTTTTTGTTGGTAGATTTTTTCCCAAATTGACGTTCGTATGAAATATTACCTACACGTTCACATCCATAACTCAAAAACTATCAATCGGATTTAATCGCCAGTAGGCGGAGAGGTGAGCTCATTTTGATCAATTTACAAAAAAAAATCTCCAACATTCTTTTGGTCCAACGGTTCAAAAGTTACGGGCATTTTTGTCCAAATTTTGGAGCATTTTTCCATTTTTTGTCATGATTTTGTCCAAGAATATTACTTTCATGGCCATTTTTTTGGCTCAATTTTTTTGACTTACGAAGCTTACGAACCTTACGTTACGACTGGACTGATTTGCGCTTTACATTATTGGCATATTTTTTCACAGGGTGCACACCCTGTGTTATGTTTGTTTATTTCTTTTTGTTTTTAGTTTCTTTATAGACTTCTTTATTTTTGTTTGTTTATAATATTCCAGTGTATGCTAGTTTTGTTTAAACGTCATTTCAGTGAAGTGTTACTTGAAATAACTAACAAATAATCAAACTATTTTGAAATTTAGAAAAGATTTAAAGGTAAGTGTAAAAACATTGCTAACTATTATAGTTAATAGTTATATTATTATTCTATGAAAAACATATTTAATTCTTTTAGTGACGGTTAAAAAAATGGATTCAGAGCCTGGTTCAACGCAAAATCCAACAGATACCCAACGCAGTAGTTTGCAACATTTGGTCTCTCATGATGTTTTTTCTTTTGGCGTGGCCTGTGAATTAATCTGACAACTAAACGAGATATATTGAAGTACTATTTTTTCTTGGCCGAACGTTCAAAAGCCCAAAGCAAAATGTTTTCCTATAAAACATTTACTCCCCAAGTAGCAGACAGATTGTTAGAAATTTGGAATCAACTTAATAATGAACTTATACTCAAAGGTAGCATCATTAGAAAATTTAATAATTTGCTTGACTCATATAGTAATGCAGATAAACAACGAGTAAAACGCGCAATAGAATTCAAAAAATTCGTAGAATCAACAAACCAATTATTCAACATTGGAAAATGTAAATGCAACTTGAAAGAAAACGACTGCTCATGTGGATCTATCCCAGAAAACTTAAAAGATTTCATGCGCGATCAATATAATGACAGAATACAAACGATACCGGAACACGATAGTGGAAGTAAAGAGACGATACCAACGACTATACCAACAATCCCAGTGAGCAACGATCCTACATACGAACCACATTATGACGAAATGGAAGTTGATGTGAGTGGAGGTTCAGATTTAGTTCTACCACCACAAACATACACTCCCAGATACAATACTAAAAACTATGCAATGATGTGTGACAGATTTGGTGTGCATGACAGAATGGGATCAGCATTGGCAACAGCTCTGATGGAAGACCTGGGCGTAAAAGATGCTCATGACAATCTTGTCATCATGGATAAAAGTAAACTTCGTAGAGAAAGAGAAAAATGGAGACAAGACGCACTTCGTAAGCGGTATGATGGCTCGAATTTGATATCATTTTCATTCGACGGCAGGAAAAATGATGCCCTAACTGTAGAAAAAAATTGATGAGAAGTTGCATCCAAGGATGGTTAAAGAACCTCATCTAGTTGTTTTGAGGGAAACAAAATCTCAATTGATAGGCTACACAAAACTAGAAAGTGAAACTGCGGCAAGCAAAGTCAACAAATTGATCGAATTCTTCCAAGAAAAACAATTGTCTCTCGATTCATTAATTGCCATATGCGCTGATGGTGAACCAACAAATACTGGCGTACACGGTGGAATTTTGCGACTATTCGAAAAACAGTTAAAGAGACCACTGAACTGGTTTGTGTGTCTTCTGCACTTTAACGAGCTTCCGTTTAGACATTTGTTTGACACTTTAGACAAATCAACTACCACTGGACCACGATCAACTACCGGAAAGTTGAGCTAAAAAATTGCTGATTGTGAAAATCTTCCGGTATGTAATTTTTATATCTGATTCTTTACCATTTTTCATTCTATTTTTTAGCTTTTATGTTTTCTTTTCAGGTGGTAACCGATTTTGAGGAAATCGCTTTGGAAAATATGCCTCCTGGTGATTTAAATCCAGAAGAATTATCTACCGATTCAAGGTACTTGATGTTAATGGCCAATGCAATTTCTAATGGTGTGGTTCCTGCGGATTTGTCTCACATAAACCAGGGCCAATTGCACATTCTCGTTGGCTGACCAAAGCCAATAGATTATTACGGTTGTATGTGACAACTAATAATCCAACTGAAAATTTAAAAATTCTGGCTAACTATATAATAAAAGTATACACGCCAATGTATTTAAATGTTAAGTATTATAGCTCTGCCGCATACGGTAGTACCTTACTTTTTAAATTTATTACTTGGACACGATTTTTACCACCGAATTTACTTGGAGTTGTAAATACAGTAATTCAAGATAATCCATATTATGCACACTCAGAAAATATCTTGTAATCTATGTTGTTACATAGATTGTTACAAGATTTTACATTACCGAAGAGATATTGTCGACCCAACGGAACTCAGAGTTTATAAAAAATCTCTTATAAACTTTAATTGTACGGAATATACAAATATGATTGATTTAAATGACGATACCATTTTATTCGAACCACCGTTTACGCAAATGGACATTTGGAGGGATATTTAAATTACGAAGTGCCACCGTTCGATGATCCACAAATTCCTTTACACATTCAAGGAACGGAAAGACATGTCCAATTGCTGGCTACCACTGCTAAATGAGTTGCAGGAAAGAATGTAGAAGGCGCTATGGCGACGACATTAGAGAGCCGTACGAAAACACCAAGACTTGAAAGCAAACAAGACTTTCAGAAAAAATAATGTTTTTTTTCACATTTCGTCTTTTACTACACTCAAATTAAATATTTTTTTTTTTTGATAATAGGTTGATAGATATTTTATTATCTCTTAATTTGAATTTTTGTAGAAAAAAAAAAAAATAAAAAGGGGAAAAAAATCAAAAAGTTGGTTTTATGTGTTATTTTGTTTTAGCAATATCGCATGAATTAATCAACCGAATTCGATAAATTTGAGCTTAAACTCTTCTTTTTGAATTGTAAATTGAATTAAATAATGGATTGAGCCAAAAAATGGCCATGAAAGTAATATTCTTGGACAAAATCATGAAAAAAATGGAAAAATGGTCCAAAATTTGGACAAAAATGCCCGTAACTTTTGAACTTTTTACCAAAAAAAAGTAGGGGGCTCGATTTTAACGATAGAGGTATGGTTCCTTCGGCAAATTTTCATGGAATAACCCATAGAATACGGAAATCATAGGGAAATTGGTGAATTTTTTCACTCCCCACAAATCGACCCGCCCTAATGTGCATATATTCAAAAAACTTAGATCAATTTTGAGATTGAGCCAATTCTGATGAAACCCACGCATACCTCCCATACAAAGTTACTTTATCAAAACAATAAAATCTCTAAAAATGCTAAAAAATAAAAATTTTACCAGAAAACGTACGCAAGAGTATCACTTTGCGCTACTGGTGAAGTGAGAACCAGAAAATGTCATTATTGAACTTTTTTAAACTACTTTGAGAATGTGAAAAAGTAAGGTCTGAGGTCGAATTTAGTGTTACTTCATAAGAACTCGTTGTTTCTAGTCTAGCTGTCAAAGGCCGACCGACCTAGCGCGCTATTCAGTTTTGGGCATAAATGATTGAGCCAGTGGTGACCATAATATTTGAAAGCAACTGCTTTGCGACATTCAAGTGTGGCTCGTTTAAGTTCCTCTTGCTGTTACTGTCATTCATTGTCCATTTGGCTGACGTTATCCGGACATCACGGTTGGTACATGCTTCGATGTAGTATCATGAGATATTGAGTCTTTGCGAAACTATTTTTACATCGGAATAAAAGTAAATATTGCTTATATATTGGAAAATTTTTGTTTGATTTTGTGTCACGCAGTTGTTCTGATCAGGGTTGCCAGTTTGGTAATTAATTACCAAATTTGGTAGATAATTTTTGACTTGGTAATTTGGTAATTTTTTTATAGTTTTGGTAACTTTTTGCGCTTTAGTTTTTCCAAAAAATTCAAAATAATCAGTTTGTTGGCAAGGTTTATATAAAAAATTGTATTTAAAATTACATTAAACATTTTTTAGTACAGCATAGCCTTTATGTTTTTTATTGAACATTTTTCTAAGTTTTCCAAACGCATCATCTGAAAGTATTGTGAATATGTAAAAAGAAAATGTCAAAATATTTTAATCTTAAAATTTAACGTTAGGCTGCCAGAATATATTTCTTGCGAAAACTGCCCCAAAGATTTTATTTAGTAGGAGGATTTGATTTATTGTTAAGATGGATAAGTAAGTAACTAAAAAATACAGTTTTATTTTATAAACGATGTTGTTATTCTATTTAGATTTGTGATTAGAGAGAAGGCCGCAGTGGAAAATGATTAAACATCCTCCAGTGGATCTGAGTCTGATAGCTGGTAGGAATTTGAAGGAGTCGGGGCAACGAGGTGATGCACTAAGTTCCGCGTTGAGTTTTGTTAAAACTGATATATAAAAAAAGTCTTCCAGTTTTTAATTGCGTTAATATTGAATATTTTTCTGTGTGGGTTGTCATCTTATTGTCCCGAATACTTTATTTGTTTAAATTTAAGAGTACAATAAAGTCCAAACGAAAACTTTGCAGTTCTTCTTGCGCCCCTACAAAAGCATCGAGTAAAAAGAGTGAGCCAAGTTGAATTTGCTGAGTTGACGTTGGTGATGTTTTGCATCCATCACAATCTGCCTTTCCTGCTTATGGACTATTTGCCGCTGCTGCTGGTTAAGTGCTGTCCTGATTCGAAACGTGCTTTGTAGGTGAAGATCGCCAAAACAAAATCAACTGCAATAGCTGGTGTTTTAGGAAACAAAGCAAAAGAAAAAATTACTTCATTTTTTAAAACAACAAAACTCTCACTAATTACTATCATAGTGACCGATAAAACAACAAAGAAATCTTTAGTGCTTATTGTAAGGTATTACGTCAAGATCGCAAATATTATAAGAGATAGGTTTTTAGGGCTTATTGAAGTCAAAAAAGCTGATGCTGCTTCTTTATATAATTATATAAACAATTTTTTTGAGACCGATATTCCTCTCCAAAATGTCTGGCAAAATTTCAGCAGGATGTAGATTTATTTTATTTAAAAAGTTCATGTCATTCCTTGCATCTTTGCTCTGCATATGCTTGCAAAAAAAATCCAATGCAAATTGACGACCTTTGCCGTAAAATTTTCAAGTTTTTTTCGGACAGCTCCAAGAGAATAAATGATTTTAAGGAGTTTTAGGACTACTGCCAAGTACAATCATACAAAATGCTTGGTCTTTCTTACAAGGTGGCTTGACTTGGAAGAAGTTAGAAATAGAATTATTGAGCAATGGGATGTTCTAAGATTATATTTTATTTCTTCTCTTTTAGAGTGAATGGAATAAAGGCAGGTGGCTTAGCCGAGGTAATGGGCGTTCCATTGATAAAAGTTTACTTTTTATTTTTATCACATGTGTTAAAAATAATTAATGATTTGAACTAAGAATTTCAATCGGAGAAAGTCCGATTGCCTTATTTATATACCCATATGGAAATTAACTTTAAATTGATATTAAGTAACTTTATTAATAATATGACTTGAGGTTTATCTTAAAAATGAAAACTCCCTTTTTCGATACCGCGTGAAAAGTTATTCATGATAGGGCTGATTAGGTCTAACCATTTTTGTAAACAAATTCTTTTTAATCTTTTGTTTTGCAGATAATGGCCTTTAAAAATCATAAGTTTTAAAACTTTTTCATAATAAACATATTTGCTATCGTGAATTGTCTGAATCATAAAATTATTTTTTGTCTTTGGAGTTTAAGCATACATTTTACCTTTGCAAATATTGCGGATAACAATTCCAGATATATTTTGAAATAACGAAAATTGATCGCATGAAAAATTTATAGGAAAAATTTCTAAAATAACTTACTAAAAAATTAGGGGCTTCCAGCCGCTTACAATTGCTTTGAATAAATTTAATTTAATTTTCGATCTTCCACAATATATTTTTCTAAAACGTAAAAAGATATCAGCAAAAGCTTTAAACACTATGCAATAGTTTGTGATTAGGAGTAGTTATTGGAAAAATAGCTGTATATCATATTTTTTCATAACTCCTTAACTTTGAGGTGATGGTGAAAAAGTTACCATATATTTAAAATCAGTGCCCATAGTTAGAATTGATATCCTTCAAAACAAACGACCCGTGATCATTAAAAGATCATCAAAATCTAAACTTGAGGAAACCATTAATTTTTTAAAGCATTAAATGCCATATCATTGAATTTATTCATTTACTTTCTTAATCCTTTCAGTGGATTTGCCCTATATATTGGACACGTCAGAAAGTAATTTTTATATTTATGTTGCAACGCTTTTTTTTAAATCAAATCATTTGGTTCTATGAAAAAAAGATGAACCAATATGGCAAAAATAAATTTAGAGAGATATTTGACATTAAAGTCAGCTGGATTTTCGATTTTGTGCCGAAGAAAAGCAAACATTTTGTTGTTTTTGCCTATTTTATAAGAAAACATCAACCGGACAAAAATCAAATTTATGTTTTTTATCTTTTTATTTTTTAATGAAAATAATATTAAGAGGGTTTAAAAAACAAATATCTAAAGGGCTGGAAAACCGTCAAGGGATTACAAAAATAAATTTTGTGCCGAACAGGAGCAAAACATTTTTTTCTTTGTACAAGCTTGCAAAAAGATAGTAGCAATTTTTAGGACCTAAATGATAGGAATATTACCTCAAAAAACTATTTTATTCTAAGTCTAGCCTGGGCATTTAAAATTGATATTCATTAACAATGAAAGCGGTATACTTTTTAAGTTCCTACTTATTTCAAATAAGAAAGAAGGATCTCATTTTTGTAATACCATTAATTTATTTTTTTTTTTTTTTGTTTTGTGACAAAAAAATTACGTTTACCTGAATTTATTACTTAATTGTGATTTTTATATTTAAATAATAAATAAATTTTAAACAAGAAAAAAGTATTATTTTTTTATGTATGTATTTATTTTTTTTTTTATTTAATTCAAACAAAAGAAATAAACGTCTAAATTTTATAAGTAAATGCGTTTCTGAATTTTGCTTATTTTGTGATTTGTAGTTATTAATAATAAGAAACTATAAACGAGAAAAATGTAATACTTAATAATATTAATTAAATTTATTTTAACACTATTTCTGTTTATTAATTTTTAGTATTTTAATATTGAACAAATGTATACACAAAAATTATAAATTTATTGATTTTATTACTTTAAAGAAATGTTTGTTCAGTTTGGTAATTTTTATTTAATTTTGGTAACTTTTTGATCAAATTTTGGTAACTAAATTTTTTTACAAGTGGCAACCCTGGTTCTGATCACATTTTTAATTCTCATAATAATTGTAATTATATATGTAAAAAATTCTAAATGTAATCGGGAATACCTTTTTTTAGTGTGTATTTCTATTTCCTTCCGCATCAGTTACAATTTAAAAGCTTCGTACTTCAATAACTAAAAGCTCAAAGCATTTTGCTGAAGTAGTAACTGGCTCTGCAGAGCAAAATCCTTCAGGTTTTTTACTTTACCTTCTTATGATTGTGTTGATGGTGAAAATAACTTTTTGAACTTTATCTTGGCTGCTCATTATTTTTCTAGAAATGAGTAACGCAAATAAAATTTAAACAAAATTGAAGCAATATCAAGGTGTGTATTTAAACATTCTGAGGCAATAACTCAAGAGTTATTTAAACAAACTTAAAAAATTTTAACAAAAAATTTTAAAATTGCACACAAAACTGATAACGTGTCACTTGATATGATAAAAAAATACCTTACAACTGCCAATACTGAAATATGACCTTGAGTAACACCATTAAAAGCGTATCTCTTGACTACTTTTTAACAGTATTTATTTTTTGTCTCGCCCTCAAAACAAAAACACGAACTCAAGCACAAGCACAAGAAAGTTAAAAAATAAATTGCAGTTTTATATGCAAATAAATCGAATCTAAATCGTATTACATTTGATTGCATGCTGCATGCAAATCACGCTACACTTGCAGCATATATCAGAAATCTGTTGCAGACAGTTGTAGACATTTGCAATAGCAACACTCAAAGAAGCAACTAAAATCAGCTAATTTCAGGAAATTACTGAATTATTGAAAATAACACAAAAGTAAGCTAAATCAAATAAACTGGAAATAATTTGTTAAAAAAATAAAACTGAAACAAAAACCATACTTAAGCACAAAAAAAGAGAAAGTGTTCTGCTATCATAAAAGTGGCACGCAGTGCTGATGATGGATGAGCCCTGGTGGTGTGGCATGTCGACCGAACTGAGCAGCAGCAACTGTCTAAGAAGCCAATGAAAAATTTTCTAATACAGGCGGTAATTTTTTTTTTTGCCTTTATGAAAATGAAAGCAAAAAAGATTTTTACAACAAATAAAAAAAAAGTTAAATCGAAAGCAACTCATTTGCTGGTACCATAAACATCATGTGAATGTGTCAATGTTACACATAACCTAGAATGCAGGCAGGCAGAAAATAGAAAAAAGAAGTACCATTATAAAAATATATAAAAAATATGCAACAAAAGCTGCAGTAATGGACACAAAAATAAATATGGCGCTGAAGCCCGCAGCTTATGAAGATGGGTAGGTGGCCATGCTTTATAACTAGACTTTTGTTTGCTATGCTGTTAAATGAGAGCTTTTTGTTACCACTTCATTTAAAAGTAATGTGGCAAAAAGTGAAAGGAAGGAAAGTTAACAACTTTTCCAAGTAAATCTGGCATAATAAACAAAGTTAATCAAAACAGAAGGATACAGATTTTGAAATGTTTGAAATGTAAGACTAAAATGTGAAAAACATTTATTCACAGTAAAATATATGAGCATAAATTTTATACTATTTTGTCCAAACCAAAAATTTTTTAAAATTTATTCCATCAAATCTTATAAATTTGTCCAGACCATTTTTCTCATCAGACCAATCGAAACCACTATATTTTTAAATTTCCCGATTTCGGTGAATTTTTTTCTTTCGAACCAGAATATATTTTGATTAACACGTTCCATGAAAGTGCCGAGGAGAGTAGGAGGGAGAGTAGATCCACTTTGGTTTCTCTGGACTTTCACATGAAGAGACCGTAGTTTTCAGCTACGAATAGGATTCGCAAAATCGACGTATATTAGTACATATTACGAATATTTTATTCATATTCATACAAAAACAAACCTTCATTGTACGAATACATTTGTTACATTTTCGAATGATCATAATATCTTATACTGAAAAAAAAACATTCGGTCTGAGCTGGAGTTTGAACCTCGGCTCTTTAGCTTATGGGCCATGCACTATACGAGTAAGATGCAGCCACTTTATAAACATACAAGTTTAAATCATAATTAAACATAGTAATACATTTTAAACATCAATAAAAAGGGCTTTATTAGATAGAAAATTTTTTGACATTAGTGCTCATGATAAATATGATTTCGCCCCTGTGGCTGCCACGACTGGCGCATACAAGGCGCAATCTGGAACACCAGTTTTCACAAAATTTTTGAAGCATTTGCGGCCGCATCTCGCCGATAACTCATCGAATTTTGATTTCCAGGTGTTCAATTGTTTGTGGTTTATCGACGTAGACAAGTGACTTTACATAACCCGAATGAAAATAATCCAATGGGGTTAAATCACACGATCTTGGGGGCCAATTAATTGGGCCATTTCGTGAAATTATTTTTTCGTCAAAAGTTTCCTTGAGTAAATCAATTGTAGCGCCCGCTGTGTGGCATGTGGCTCCATCCTGTTGAAACTATATATCAGCAAGATTAATGCCAGCTAATTGAGGTACGAAAAAACTTCGAATCATGTTCCTATACCGTTCACCATTGATAGTCACATTCTGACCATCATCGTTTTTGAAGACATATGGGCCAATGACTCCGCCAGCCCATAAAGCAGTAATTTTCTGTGGATGTAATGGTGTTTCGACAAAAGCTTGTGGATTCTCCTCACTCCAAATACGACAATTCAGCAAAAAATGGGCTTCATCGGAAAATAAAATTTTCCATGGAAATTCAAAATCAATATCAATTTGTGCTTCAGCCCATTCGCCGAATTGGTGGCGCATACGATGGTCGTTTGACTTTAATTCCTGCACAAGTTGAGTCTTGAAAGGTTTTAAGCCAAGATCTTATCGTAAAATCTTCCATAAAGTGGAAAAACACAACCCCAATTGCTGAGAACGGCGACGAATTGATTGATTAGGATCATCTTCAATGCTTTCCTGTACAGATGCTACAGATTCTTCAGTGCGCACTGTTCGGCGTCTCACGGGATGCACATTATCAGTAACAGTAAATGTGGTTCGAAAACGATCTATTGTTCTTCGAATTAGCAGCTCTGAAGGACGATTATGTACGCCATAAAAAAGACGAAGTACACGATAAGTTTGACGAATAGAACCATTATTTTGATTAAAAATTTCCACAATTTGCACGCGTTGCTCTGGTGTAAGTCGATCCATAATGAAATGTCAAAGCAAATTAAACAAAAAGCATTTATCAGCTGCTAAATGGGTGGTCAAGTAAAGTAGTGATGCCAACTCAAAGTTGTATCACTCTATAAAAAAAAAGCAAAAAAAAAGAAACATTCTGTATGAGCAGGGGTTTGAACCGCAGCTCTTTATATTACATGCACGCAATCCACCTGTAGGATACAGACACTTTACAATCATACAGCTCCTTATATTCTATAGTTGTTCGAAAAGCCAGGTTGAACAATTTCGATTTTAAATTTTTTAAACTCAACTAATAATTCCTACATTTTACGAATAATTCGTACGGGCAACCTTCGAATGACATTTTTCTACTAACATGATTTTGCATTCGTGAATAGTACAAAAGCATTAGTAAATACTACGAATGTAATGGAATAAATTACGAAGTTATTCGTACGAGAAATTTACGAGTATTATTATTTTTATGTACACAATCATTCGTACAATGCACTAATACGAATTGATTTATTTTTCTTTACGAATACCATTAGTATATAAAACAAATATATTCGTAGATACTACATCAGGTATTAGGAACATTTTACGAATGAATTTGTAAAGATATCACAATACAAATACTTTGTATATTGTACGAATATTTTTAGAATGTACGAATATTTTGTTTACGAATATCATCCGTACAAATTTTACTAATAAATGTTTTGAGTGTGCAAAACGTAATACACAAGATAAACGCACATCTTCTACACACACTAGCGTACATTAATTTTTGTACATTTAAGTAAATATATCCTTCGACATTATTATTTTGGTATTTCTATTTGCTATTTTTTTTTTTCATTTTTGCCATTTTTCATACAAAAAAATTTGAACTTTTTTTAAGTTAGTTTGAAATAGGGTTTGCACACACAATTACCATTCCATAGAATCTGTGCACATAACTATACACATAGAAATTATTTTTTTTTAAGTTTGGTTACACATATTATTAGATCTTTTGAGATTGTATAAATTTATTTTGATAAATATTACATCAATCGTAGCATCAATTTGTTTTGCGAGTTTATAAGCAGTTTTCACTTTTGTTATAGTTTGTATTTGCGCTCAATGCGCTAAAGCTACTCAATTGGATATTATTTTGATTGAACTCTTACTAAAGTTGTGATGACATTTTTTTCTGAAGGTAATATAACTCAATGCCGGATATTTTTCTGCAATTAAATAATATTTAAAACTTTTGTCACCACCCAAAAAGTTTATTTACAAATATTACTACCTGTTTGCTTTTGCACACAACTTCCTCTTTTATAAGACCCACTTTTCCAGTTATTGGCAATGCATTTTTATTTCAAAAATATTTTTGCACGAAACACACTTTCTTTACATTGTACATATATAAAATAAATATTAAAGAGACAAAAAAACTAGCATAAGACAACAAAAATAGACCATACTGCTGCTTCTTTTGCTTCCTTTTTTTTTACAACGATTTGGCTGGCAAGCTACACATGGCCTTGTTACTCTTAACCTGGTTTTCACACTCGATGCAACATGGGCGCCCATGATGGCAAAGCTGCTTCTGTTGTTGTTGTTGTTGTTACACATAAAGTAACAGTTCTTTATATCATATAAGTATGAAATGCCTTCATTTTTATATTTTTGCTTTTACTTTTTCCTCATTTGCTGGCATAACATTAATATATGTGCACTTTTCTTTCACTGAGACGACCTTTTTATTTTCCCCCTTTGAAATTTTTGACGCTTGCATTTTAATGCCTTTTCACTTTTACGCTTTTTGTGTAAAGAGTGAGTGTGATTTTCATTTTCAATTCTATGGTAGATTAAGACAAGATATGAGTTGATTTATCATGGCTTCAAGTGAGTTTTTGGGTATTTTTTTTCTCTTTGTTTTTAATTAAAATTTTTCTTAAAAAAAAAGTAAACTTTTAATTATTTTTTGTAATTAGCTAAGATTTAGTGCAAATTTGATAATTTGGAAATAACACATGACAAGGTTCGTTGAGTTTTTTTAATTTGTATGCGGAAGATAAGAATAATAAAAAGCATATGATAAAGATTTTCTCAAAAATGTGATAGACAAGTTTAGCTTCCCAAGTTAATGTGTGAGAAAAACCTACCAACACAGAAATGAACGTTGCATTTTAAAACGATATAGAATTAAAAAATTGGTTTCCAAAATTAATATTATTTTAAGGGCTATAACAGAAATATTAACACTAAAATAATAAAAATTTTAGTTTTTTCTTATTGACCTTAGATTCAGGTTTACTGTAAGAATAAGGGTGATACTACTACTTCTACAACAGTAAGCGCAAGAAATAAAAGTCAATATGATTTGGTTCTTAAATATCTTCTTGGATAAATTTTGATTGCAAGCTTTATATCTTCCAACCAAGATCGTCCAGTAAACTAAGTGTTACACGCCTATTCGTCTTTTAGAAAAACAGCAGAGTTACGCAATTAAGTAACACGCACCTAAAAAAGCTTTTCGGATACCTTCTATGGATATACCAGGTTGTTCAATAAGCTTTTGGAATATAAATAAAAATAAATAATTTTATGGCTTGAAATCTTTTCTATTCAATATATTCTCCCAGAAATTTAATACACTTGTTCCAATGGTCCTCTTATTTTTAGATCACATCACTGTAGTGGCCTTTCAGAAGGACTTCAAAATACCCTTCGGTCACTGCTATCACACCTACCTCTTCGTTTGATGAAAACCGTTTTCTACGCACGAATTTTTTGAGATATGAGAACATCCAGAAGCTAGATCTGGCGAATAGGTTCGATGAGCCAACAATTCGTTTACTGATTTTAGCGATGATTTTTTGGCTTTTGTAAGCAGTACGTTATCCTAATAAAAAGTGACTTTTATTTTGCAAACCAGGTCTTTTTTCACAAATCATCAAGCGTCGAGCTGATCCAAAAGGGTGCAATAATATTTAAAATGAATTGTTTTTCCTATTGGAGATAATCCAAACTGATGCCAAGAACTTCTTTGCAGATTTTTGAACACGAACTCGCTTAGGAGCCGAAGTTCTAGGCTTACACCACTCTCAAGTTTCTTGTTTTGATTCAGAATCATGGTGGTAGAACCCAGTCTCATCCATAGTGATAAATCGATGCATAAAATCCTTTTTATAATTTGAGAAACGCTCTAAATGTTGCTGCGAAAGTCTCATTCGAATGTGTTTTTGTTCCATTGTTAGTGAATGCAGCACCCACTGTGCACACAGCTTTTTGAAACCCTAAATTTCACTTCAAATATAGCTTACACTGCCTCTTGAGATGTCTATGGCTTCTGCTAAATCTCTCTCAGTCAATCGACGATCTTCCAAAACCATATTCTGTTTTTTTTTTTCTATAACTTTTGGTTTTGATGCACTTTTTGGACGTTCTTGAAGTGGATCGTCTTCAATTAAACTCAGCAACCCAGTTGTACACTGTTGAAGACCAAACATAATAGATCAGGGATTGTCCATATCAATCTTTAACGAGGAAAGAATAAAATGGTCTCTCAGCACATTCCATCCGTACAAAGCAGCTGGATCAGACGGTATCTTTCCTGCACTCCTGAAATATTGCCTAGTACCAATAATGCCCTGCCTTATTGCTATTTTTGGGACGACCTTTGCATGGAGTACTATACCCAATGCCTGGAGAGAGGTTATTGTTAGATTTATTCCTAAAAGGGCAGTTTCTGATCTACCGAAATCTTACAGACCAATAAGCCTCACTTTTTTCTCCTAAAAACTATGGAAAAAATTGTTGATCGGCATATCAGAGAGGGTTGTCTTATAGACCACCCGCTGCACACCCAACAATATGCATATCAATCAGGGAAATCAACTCTGAATCATGCTCTTCAGATCCTTACAAACAAAATTGAAAAATCATTGGGGAACAAAGAATATGCAATCGGGTGCTACCTAGAAATTGATTGAAGGTACTTTTGATAACACCAAATATGCTCATAAAAGCGAAAACATTCAGCGCAAAGTCGTTGATGGAACAACAAGTACAAGTACTTGGGTGCATAACGTGCTTAAAGTCAGAAACATGAAATCAACTTTGGGCACTGCAGAACTCAGAAAACCTACTCGCCGCAAAAGGTTGTCGACAAGGAGGAGTTCTCTCTCCAATATTGTGGTCCATTGTAGTTGGTGAACTCTTAGAACTTCTTAGCTCAAATGGCTTCGATGTGCAAGATTACGTTGATGACATCGTGATCCTTATCAGAGGAAAATACGAAGATACCTTATCCAGAGAGAATTCAAAATAGTAGCTAAATGGTGCAGGGAACAGGGCTCAATGTTAACTACAAAATCCAACATCATCGTCTTCATCAGGAAAAGAGTCAGAAAAAACTAACTGAACCTACTCTTTTTGGTGAAACCATAAACTTCTTAAAAGATGTCAAATTCTTAGGTGTGACGCTTGATGATAAACTTACATGGAACCGACACCTAAACAACACAATAAACAAAGCAAGAGCCTCACTATGGGTCAGCAGAAGTTTTATAGGTAAAATCTGGATCCTAAGTCCTAAACTAACCATGTGGTTGTATACTTCCATCACGAGACCTATAGTCTTATATGCTGCACCAATATGGTGCAGTAAGACGATCCAAAAAACAGAAACAATGCAACAACTAGCTTGTGTCTGCATCACACGAGCGCACAGTACTTTGTCTCATAGGAATAAATCAAGATTTTTGTTGTGGCAGATCCTTACAAAATTGGTACCGTTTTTTTGGAAATACTTCCACTAAGAAGAATCCACTATTCTTCAAAACGTGATAACTCCGAAGGGCGGACGCAGGCGGATATCAAATTTTGGAATTTGAAAGATAAATATGTATATTAAAATATATTAAAAAATTAAAGAGATGTTTTTTGATGTTTTTTTTCTCTCAAAAATTGCAAATTTTTGAAAAATATTTTAAAAAAATGTTATTTTTGGACAATTTTCATATTTTTAGTTTTAGCTTAATTTAAAATATATTAAAATTTATTTATTGTTACAATATTAATCTTGAAATAAAATTAAAAAACAAAAGAATCGGGCAAAAATTGCGTTTACAGCAGGACTGTCAACGCTTCACTGCTGGATTCGGTTTTTCGAATATTTAATACACATAGCATATCGTTTGCCATTTAAAATATGGCAAGTAAGAGAAGAGAACAAATCTATTTTCTCTGAAAATCCGCATCCAAAGAAATTTTCGAGAAAAAATGGGCTTGTTCATAGACGTTGTTAAACAGGGTTCTGGAACCACTAATGACGGAAACACCGCACGGAAGTTTTTTGTTAATTACGAAGTATCAGCGGAAATAACTGGCATTAACAAAGATCTAATTTATAACTTCTCATTAATATTGAGGATTTTGTCGTGTGGAAAAAACATTAAAATTGATGAGTTTAGTAAGCTCCTTCTTGATACCAGGAATTTGTACCTAGATCTTTACCCTTGGTATTATATACCTAGATCTGTCCACAAAGTTTTAATGCATGGATGTGAAGTTTTAAAATTCTTCGATTTACCTAAAGGTAATATTTAACTTTAATAATATTAAGAAATAAATAACAATTTTTTTTTAATTTTTGTAGGAAATTTATCAGAAAAAGCATTGGAGGCTTCCCACAAACACATTCGATATGCTCGTTTTAGCCATACGAGGAAAAGCTCACGGGAAAATACAAATAAAGATCTGATGACATACCTGCTGATTTCATCAGATCCTTTGTTATCATCTCAAAGAAAAATCAAATACAAGAACAAGTTATATGAGGAAGATACGTATATGCTTTATTATATTGAAACGGAAAGAACCGAGGATACTTAGGTTTATATTACTTAAATACCTATTTTTTGGCATAAATTTTTTTATTTTTTTTTTAATTTTTATTCTTTTAATCAATTAAACAAAAAATATTTAATTTAATAATACAAAGTGAATTTAGAAATACAAAAAATATTTTTTTTTGCAAAAACATATTTTTTTACATGAAAAGTAACATTTTCGTGAAAAAAAGTGCATATCAAACTATAACCATATCTTTTAAAAAAAAAAAGATATTGCCACAGTTAAAATTTTCAGTTTTAACAAGTTAAGACCTTAAACTTTTCAAAAATATATTTTTATATTTTTTTAAAAAAGTTTTTATAATTTTAATATTTAATTGAAAATAGGGAAATTTCAGTTTTTTTAATTTTTAAACCTCATTTATGGCGTAAATACTTGATGTACATAAAATCTGATTCGATTTTTTAAATCAACAGCCAAAAAATAATAAACATGCAAAATTTCGTAAGGATCGAACAACTCCTTGTATTTATTCCTCACTTTTGTATGGGCTCAAAGTACTGTGGAGCGATGCGTACTGCTCCAACTGTTGCTTTGAAGATTTTGCCTGGTATACCATTACATATTCTTGTCAAGAAAGAAGCTCTGATCTTCACAGTCAGGCTCATGATTGACAACAGTTTGTATATACCAAGTAACACTCACCTAGCGTTATTAGACGAAATAACTAAGGACGAGAATCTAAGTTTATTACCCTGTGACCTCTGCCTTCCAGAAAGGCATTTCATTACTGGTGGGGAACTGAAGGTAACAGACAGAACGAAACAATTCCTTACTTTAAGTGGAACATCTATCAGACTTGTCACAGGTTTCCTAACTGGACATTGCAAGATTAATAAGCACTTATCAACCATGGGTATAGTCCAGGAAGATCTGTGCAGATTATGGAATGAAGATAAAGAAACAGCAGAGCACATTTTGTGTCACTGTAACGGCCTTATTAGGAAACGACTTTCTTACTTTGGTTTAATATACCTAGAACCGCACCAAATAGCGGATAGTTCACCCAAGGAATTCGCTCTGTTCTTAACGAACTTAACGATTAAGAATGAACTATAACTTACAGAGTTTACAATAGGCCCTTGAGGCCGCAGTACCTATCAATCTATCCTATCTGTCTATCTGTACACTGTTGCAAGTGAAGTATACTCTTCAAATAAGTGTTCATGAATTTATTTCGGTTGTACACCTTTCAAAAATAAAATTCAATAACTGCTCGATACTTGATTTTTTCCATATTAAAAAAACACTGTAAAACGTCTACTTTGAAGAACTGCAAATATAAGACTGAGCTGTCAAATCTACATGACACTTTACACGTGTTTCATAAGAAAGTATTACCATTTTTAGACAAATAAAATGGCGGATTTACTACCGCCATCTACGTGTGATTCCATAAACTTATTGAACAGCCTGGTATATCCTTAATTAAGTGTGTACTCCAAAAACCAATGAAGTTATCTTATGATATCAAGGTCTACAACCTATACTATGTCTTATGGCAAGTCTTTCTTCTCTGCAAATTTATATACAAAATTAAAAAACGAGCTTAAAACTTATTTTTATCTTCTATTGCAGAAAAAATTTGTAAGTTTGTATTTAAAAAATTTAAACATATTAAAATCGTAGGAAGTTTTTTCAAATAAAAGAATTTACATAGACTCAAAAATTGTCCACAAAACTAAATAAAATTAATAAATCAAGTTAAGGTTTCCAATCGTAAATTCGAGAAAATAAAAAAAAAAACATGGCTCAACCGAACTTTTTGAAATTAGAATGGTTTGGAACAATCGGTTCCAAAATTTTCTATCTAACAATTCATATATTCACATATTATACAGCTAAATATATTATTTAAATTTTTTTCTTATAATTAGTAAGCGTCTTTTAAAATTATCATATTTTGCTTCCAAGTCTTATTTGTTGGATTTTATGAACAGCGTTTGAAACCCTTTTTAGCTACGAACCTTCTGTGGTAAGTTTTTCATACATTTTGTATTAAAATTAAAATTAGTTTTGAAAAAGAGTGAATTATATCAAAATAAATTTTATGTGTTTTGGAAAAAATTTTAATTCATATTTTTAAAAATATTATCAACTATTGTAAAAGGCAATTTTTGAGCCTGATTCAGAAATTGTGTGGTTTATGAAATTTGGATAAATTTTGATAGGGATTTTATGACTATTCTTTTGATTTAACTTGTTATAGAAGATATTATAATCTGTTAAATTTGCTCTTCAGTTATAGTAATTGAGTAAAATGAAAATCATACTTTTTTTATTGCTCCAAGTTCTAATTCCTGTTCTACCAGAACATTGCCTATCATCATAGTTCGAATGCAACTAATGTCTACTTTGCCCAAACTTGAACAAAGTAACCTGATTCCCATGGGAAACTTTCAATGCGGAAAAATATTTCCAGTAGCTGCAGTAACAACAACATCAGCAACTTCAACAAATTGTTAGTTATAGCAAATATCGGTGCTGTTGTTGCTTTAGCCATTGATGATGTCCATATTGCTTACTGGTTGTTTATTAGATGAGCATAAATTTAATATAAAGTGGATCATTGCTTGTCGTTGTTCTTGTTTTTGTTGTTGTTGTTGTTCAACTTATAGTGATTGTTAGTGAAAAGTGCGTATCTGCAAGATACTGATTCTGATTCTGCTGCTGCCGCTACTGCTCTGTATCTCATGATGCTGCTGTTGCAGCAGTTATGAATTATGTCAAATGGCGTAATTGTTGCAACTTGGCTCTAGGTTCTCATCCACTCATACGAGTATGTGTCCACTTGAGTGTTTATATGCGTGTCAGTGTGTGTGTTTGTGTTTATATGGTTTTTTAAGCTCAAGGAAGCAATAAATACTAGTATCTTGATACAATTTGTAGCTGATAGATACGACGGAAATGCAGCAAAAGCACCAGCAACAGCAGCAGCAGCTGCTGCGTTTATTGCCCGACATGCTGTGTAGAAAACGGATTTTCTAATGAAGCTTTATTGATGGTTATTAAAGCCAGAGCAACAACAACGATAATAATAATAATCATAAATATTATAGCAATACCGCAGCTCAAACGGCAATAAAAAGTATATAAGAATGACAACCACAACAACATCAAAATTTAATGAAAGAACTGTAAAACATTTTTATGAATCATTTAATTGAATTAATGTAATTAAACTTAAGTGTCTCAAGCAAGTTGCTTGATAGAGAAAGCATGAAAGCTCTATGAAACAAGAAGACAAATTCATTTGCGAAAAAACATAGTAATTAAATATTTACAAATTTGCAAATACATCGCGAAGCGAAAAGCTTCTTGTCAAGCCAAATTATTTTAAAGTTCAATCAGTTTTAAAACTTTAAAGCAACTTAAACAACGCAACTTATTTTAAGTGCTTTTTAAAACATTTTGCATGAACTTTAAAAAAAGGGTGTTCAAATAAATGCATTTATTTCAATTTAAATAATTTTTAAAAGTTCTGCCGTTGATAAAGTAAGAACATATTTAAAAAAAAATCAAAATGAAATCAAATCAACTTGATAGGCAAAGTAAAACAAGTACAAAAAGCCTCCATGATGCACACACGACAGCAACAACAACAACAGTAACAACAACAACAACACTGACATCCGTGTCAGTGTCCAAAGCAAGTGGTTTCCTGTGGGAATCCTTTTTTCCAAGCATTTGGCAAACAGACAAACACTCATGCAGTAGAAAAATGAAGGAAGATGAACACAAAAAATAAATGCAGTTAAAAGGGATTTTTATGCTACTCGTTGATTGAGTTCGCATTTCAAGCAGCTGACAGCTTTTAAGAGGATTTTGACATAATAACAAAAACAAATGCTGCATTTAAAAATGATAGCTACGACAATGTGGCGAGACAGAATTCATTTTCAGTCATGTAGAAAAATAAATAAACATCGAAAAAAAATAATTTATTTGATAGAGCGCTTCTTTTACACAACTTTTTCATATGTAGGAATAAATGGAACTTTAAAGATATTTGAAACATTACAAAATTATTTGTATGAAGGAAGTATATTTTAGAAATACAAGCTCAATGGAGAATTAAATAATTTTTTTTAAATATAATATATACAAATCCATTCTCGTTAAGTGTCAAATTTTGATTAGAACATATAAAGTTCAGCAAAATATTTTCGTAAATAGTATATTTCACAGAACCTATGAAAGAGGTTAAATGACCTATGAATAGGTGAACCAAAATCATCTATGAGACAGTCTAACAAACCTGAAGAGGGAATGAAAACAAAAAACTCATATGTATTTAGGCGTTTTAAAAGCTTACGTCTATTTATTTTTTGAACGACACGGAGAGAAAAAGTCAAGCATTCTATGATTGAATCAAGCAAATAGGCTATAAGCTTACACTCAAGCGTAAATTTCTCAATTCAAGTATTAATTTGCTAGAATTGGTCAAATTTAAAACACATCAAGTTAAGAAAAAAATGTTTGATTCAAGAATTGATTCAGAATATGTTTTCTAGACTAAAGTCTAATATTTGCTTGAAGTAAGGAGAACAATTTTTTAATTCAAGTAAACAATTTGCTTGATTTCAAAAATTTATTTTAATTGAATTGGGAACATTTTGCTTGATTCAAGTAAAGAATTTACTGAAAACTAGAGCTTTGCATGCTATGAGAAATTTATTTTCCATGAAACAATTTGCTTGATTCACGTCAATAATTTTCTTAATTCAAGAATGTTTTGCCTGACTTATATGCTTGAAGCAGTATATATATATCAAGCAGAATATACTTGATTCAAATAAAGAATTGGATGAAAACAAGAATAGTTTGCTCTGTTTGAGAAATTTTTTTATGCTATAGTTCCGAAAAATTTTCTTCATCCAAATAAAGAGTTTTCTCAATATTAGAAGGTTTGTATTTTTATTTTTTTTATAAAGGGAAGAATTTGCTTGATCCAAATAATTAATTGTCTGAAAATTAGAAAATTTTGTTGTTGCATAAGACTATGTTGTATGTAGTATCTGAAAATAGTAAATAGCTATCTACATTGTATTTTTTAATTAAGCAAAAACTTGTAATGTTTTGGAAATGTTTTATTTAATTGAAGCACAGCCGCGAATAACGTTGTAAGCGACATTTTTTTAGTGTTCTTTGCCGAATACCTGTTAAAATTATGCTATATAAAAACAGAACTGAATAAGCAGTAAAAATTAATAAAAATGTTTTTAAAATTAATTAAAGTGAACAATTACAATTTTGTAGCTTACAATGATATTTGTGGCTGTTCTTCAATTATTTATTTATTTATTTATTGTGTAATATTAGGCATGCTTCAATTATGTTTTTCATTAAAAAAATGCTCTAAATATATTATTTTAAAAGATTATGAAGCAAAAAATTCAATTATTTTAAAATGAAAAATTTTCATATCTCTTAATATTGAAAAGCAATTAAAATGGCTAAATAATTCAATTTGACATTGTTCGAGGGCTAAGCATATATTAAAAAGAACTTGACAAAATTGGGGTTTGTTTTAAGTTTCACGTTAAAAATTTTCTAATTAGCATAATGAATTGCATATCTTGAGATGAGAAGAGGTTAAGTAATGTTTTTTACTCATATTTTTAAGGCTTAGGCCTTTTCCACACTTGGTCAACGCAACTCCAACTCAAGTTGCTAGCCTGTGTATTTATACCGGAACCTTCAGATTAAGCAACTTGCACGCAACAAGCGCTCGACACGTTCTCAACCTGTTCAACGCAACGCGGCTTTCCGCAATTTTCATCGGCGACGTGTTGCATGAGTTTGATTGTTTGGTGAATTCAAGTATATGTAGTGCAGTAGGCTTCATATTAATCAAGGTGAATAAGCTAATTTATTAGTTCCTAATAGAATCTAAAAGAAGAGGAAATAGTTTGCAAGATGAGTGAGCAAGTGTTAAATATTAAATTAGTGCAAGAAGTCGAAAAAAATGAGTTATTATATAATAACAATTATTATATGTTGCATGACTTTTGAAGCAAGTCTGAAAGCATTCGGTTTATAGTTGCATTGCTTTTAAACTTTTTCGTTGTTGCGTTGAAGTTGTGTTGGAATTGCGTTGACCAAGTGTGGAAAAGGCCTAAAGGTTTAAAGATTTAGGATTGAAAGTAGTTGTATAGCTTTACATGCTTGCATCCAGCAATTTTGAAATCATTTTATATTTTCTTTAATCAACAAAAGAATCGCTTAATTCAAGAATATTTCGTATGACCAAATCTGCGTTTGCTTAAATAGGGATAATATTTTCTTGATTCAAGTCTTGTTCAAGGTTCTAGAATCGAGCATTTTATTCTTGTTTCAACCAACCATTTTTTTACTCAATTTTAGAAATTACAAAATTTTCCTTTCTTATTTTTAGTTTTTAATGCTTGACTTGAGCAGATGAGGCTTTACTTGACATTTTCTTAAATCAAGCAAAACATTTTTTTCTTAATATATATATTATTTTTCTCCGTACAAGTTTTTAAGTTTACTCTAAATTTAGCTATTATGAAAACTACATAAGTATGAAAACTATTAAATATTGGATATGTCTTTGATAAAATCGTTTCGTTCACAGTTCTATAGTAAAATTTTATTAGAAATATTTTGAAAAATAATTTAACCCAATTGTAATTTCTGTATATATATACATATATATATGTATATATTTATATATATATATATTCATATATAGATAAGTTCTTACCCTACTTTCCTTAAAATAATTTTTTTCTAATCAGTTAAGGTTTTTGTTAGTTTTCCTTTTTATATGCTAATAATTTATTATCATTTATAATAACATAATATGCAATTAAATTAGTTTTTTTAAAAAAGTGCCTTCTGTGCTATATAAATGTCAATGTAACATTTTATCATTTTGTTCAATAAATGATCAAGATTTAAAAAAAAAAACATTTTAACCCGCTGGCGCTCATCATAATAAATATTTTTTCTAAGTTTTTAAAAAATATTTAAAAATGTATGCACAAACGTAGGCCTGCAGGGCTGAATTATTCTATGCAAATGATTCCTGAAAAATGTTCCTATGTCTTTAAGAACAAAATTTGTCTGCAACTTATATCTATGGAAATATACATACATGTGAATATTTCTGAAGGTAATAAACTTTTTACCTAAAGTAATTAAAAATTGACTAATATAATACCACACGCATACTGCATAAGGGGCATATTTTCTTTGTCAATCCGTATATCAAAGTAAGGTTAAGTTAGGTTAAACTGGATGCCCTCGTGAGGGCTCACATAGACCAATTCAGGTCCTTAGTGGTACCGATAGCGAACAAAAGGAACCTTTGTGTTTGTTTTAAAAGTCTTTAAAGATTTGCGTTGAGTTCGCAAACCTTAGGAGGGATTCTAGAGACACCCTGGCTGCATCTTTAAGCGACGGGAATGTCGATGAGCCTAGGTATTTTAGTCTCGATCTGAGTAGGGCGGGGCATGTGCATAGTAGGTGCTCCAGGGTCTCCACTGTGCCCGGTTCCTTGCACTTCCTGCAGTTGTCATCCGTGGTGATGCCAAGCTTCCTCGCGTGGGCTGCCGTCATGCAGTGACCAGTGAGCATGCCCACTAGTGTCCTGCAATCTTTGCGCGGGCGTGCCAAGATGAACAGAGTTCGTTTTTCGCATTGTGCATTGCACATGATTTTCGAGATTTTGCACGATGTCGTATCTCTCCATCTACGATTCACTGCTAGTGTGGCTCTTCTTTCGAGGTTCCTGCACAGCTCTTGTAGCGGAGTAAGTACATGCTCTGCGAGTTCTGATTCCAGCCCGGCGCCTTCCTTTGCTAAACCATCTGCCATCTCGTTTCCCTCAATGCCCTGGTGGCTAGGGACCCAGTAGATGCGCACTCTTTTCGAAGCGCATAGTGCATCTAGTGCATCTCTGCCAGCCAAGACACTTTTGGACTTGATGCTAGCGGAGCGCATGGATTTGATCGCCGCTTGACTGTCAACGAAAATGTTGATGTTAGAGTGTTCTGAGGGCTATCTCAGCAGCCTTCCTTATGGCAAATATTTCCACCTGGAAGATACTGCAGTGGTTCGGCAGTTTATATGGCTGCCTTATATTAGGCTCTGCGCACAACACCGCCGCACCTACCCCCGTAGGCATTTTGGAGCCGTCGGTAAATATGTTGACCGCCTGCTGTGCTTGTTCTATGCCTTTGCACCAGTCATTTGGTCCCAGAAGAGTTCGTGCTTTGGAATTGACTATCGTGCGAGGCACCATGTAGTCCGTGCTACTAGGTAGATCCTTTCCGATTGTACAATGTCCAAAATTTTAAATGTGCATGTTGCCTGCTGCCGTAAGGCGTTGTGCCGTTTTTCCGGCTATTAGTTTTGCGTGTATGTCCAGGGGGTTCATACTTAGAATGGTTTCAAGCGCTTTAGTTGGAGTTGACTTCAATGCCCCCGTGATGCATAGCACTGCCTGCCGCTGAGTTTTCTCCAAGTGCCTGAGGAATGTTGATTTGTTCACAGCCGGCCACCACACAATAATCCCATAGAGTAGAATAGGACGCACTACCGTTACATAGATTCAGTGCTTCAGAAAGGGTGAGAGACCCCAAGAACTGCCTAGCATCTTTTTGGATGTGTATAGTGCAATGGTGGATTTCTTCACCCTTTCTTCCACTTTGGTTTTCCATGACAGCTTGCTGTCCAGGATGACTCCTAGATATTTTGTGTGAGTTTTCGGTATGAGACGTATATCGTTCAATTTCGGTGGTATCCACTGTGGTATCTTGTACCTTTTCGTGAACAGAACCAGATCCGTTTTCTCTGCATTAATACTAAGACCGACTGAATTTGACCATCTAAGTACATCTTTGAGTGTGCTCTCCATTATGGAGCTTACTGTTGATAGACATTTCCCTACTATAATAATGCTTATGTCGTCTGCATAGGCAGTTATCCTCGGGGCTCTACCTGCGAACTTTTCGAGTAGTTAATTAACTACAAGATTCCATAGTAGTGGCGAGAGGACCCCTCCCTGGGGTGTCCCACTGCGAGCTTCCCTTACCATGGATTTAGTGCCCCACTCAGCCCGCACCTTTCTGCAGCTTAGCAACTTGTCTAACCAAAGGCTTATTGCCGGTGGTGCCTCTATTGCACGTAATCCACTAAGGATTGCGGTGGTTGATACATTGTTGAATGCACCTGAGATATCTAGAAACACCCCGAGTGCGTATTGCTTGTGGTGGAGGGCTTTTTCTATGGTTGCTACTAGGGAATGTAGTGCCGTTTCAACCGATTTCCCTTTCGTGTATGCGTACTGGTTGGTTGATAACTGGATTGAATTGTTTCTTAGGTGCAAGTCAATCAGTTTCTCGAGCGTTTTGAGTACAAAGGAGGTCAGAATTATTGGCCTGTAGTCTCTCGGACAGGGATGGCTGCTCTTACCTGCCTTCGGTAAGAATACAACCCTTGCTGTCCTCCAAGCCACAGGTACATAGTTTAGCCTGATGCATCCGTTAAATATATTATTCAGCCATGAGACGACTCGCGATTCAGCCGTTTGCAACATGGCAGGAATTATGCCGTCTGGTCCCGGAGATTTGTATCCCGAGAACGAGTTTATAGCCCATACGATTCCGTCCGACGTTATTAAGTCGTGTGCAACCTGTAGCGGGGTTGTCCTGTGCCCTCGTATTGTAGCAGTGCTTGGAGCTTCGGTACAGCCAGGAAAACGCGCCTTTAAAAGCACCTCGAGGGATTCCTGACTGCTCTCCGTCCACTGGCCATTGTCTTTGCGTAGCTGGCCCTGAATGGAGGGCTGCTTTGAAAGTAGCTTCCTGAGCCTTGCTGTGTCCGCAGTTTTTTCTATGTTTGAGCAGAAGTTCTTCCACGAGTGTCTTTTTGCTCTGCGTACGTTTGTTTTAAAAAGTTTGAGCCTACATTTGTATTCCCCCCAAATTTCCTCTTGGTCAGCTAGTTTAGCTAGTTTAAAGAAATCTTTTTATAAATCTCTTTTAAATATCAAAGTTAGCACGCACACAAAAAGTCGTGGAAGGTATTTAATGTATGTATTCTGGATCAGAATCACCTCCTGAGTTGATTTGGTCATAGTTTTATTTCGTCACGATATCGACTGTATCGAAAAGTATCGTCAAAATATCAAGTTCCAAAATTAATCAAGCCGCATGAAAACACCTTCTTTCTCCTGTAAAAAGTGACTTTATAAAAACAGTAAACTTTCAAAAATTTTAATATCAAAAAATAAATTGTTATTCCGCACACCGGCTTTAGTTTTTAATATGCAATTTAAGTTTTAAATTTAACATAGTCAAAAGAAAACCTATTCTAAAAGACAAAAACTCTACAAAAAAGGCATGTATTCATTGCTATTTTTGACAACAAAACACTTGCCATCTTTGCTGATTCAACGATCTCCTCTATTTGGCCTTCTGTTTTCATTCCCAAGGAAGAACAACATTATTTTTTTCCCTAAAAAAATTGCTTCTGCTTAGATTACCTTGTAACTTTTTCATAAAGAGTTAAAAAAAATTTCAAAAACACGCTTTAATAATGGCCCTCAGTACTGTTATTTAGAATAACAGATTGTAAAAAATCTGATACAAAAGTAATTTCTTAAATATATTTTTTTAATTATTTTGGCTAACTAACTCCTTTCTTTCTAGTCATTCTAAAGAAGTGCTTATAGCAGGCCCCTTAAGAATTGAGAGAAGGAAAGGCCTTAAAAATGTTCCCGTTTATAGTAAAATATGGGTGGTAGGGCTGAAAAATCAATAAGAAGGTTTGCCAGTAGCGCTTCATAGTCCTGCCAATGGCCACTAGGATACTTCCTCCAATACAAAATGGCATCATTAAAAATATATTAAAATCTTCAATAATTTTTGAAGAAAGAGTTCAAAAACATTATATTTTACACATAAACTTTAAAACTTCAAATGCACTCTGAATATGAAATTTGGAAGAGTTGAAAAAGACACGCCACGACGATACAATGTGATGTCAACAAGTTCCAAACCTTAAAACTGCGAATATAGTTCCGCAAGTATTAGTGGCTGTGGGGATATTTTAACTCTTACCCAGTCGAAAATACTTTCTTAAAGTTCTTCATAGAAGCACGCCTTGTAGAGATCTTGTCCAAAGAGACTCTATATAGTAAAGTTTCAATGGAGCATTTCCGTAGAATAATTTAACCCTTTAAAATTAAGCTTAGCACCAAGAAAGAGTGGGACTTACTTACTTACTTAGTTGGCGCTACAACCGTATGTCAGTCTTGGCCTCATCTAAGAATTTGCGCCAACCATTTCTGTCTCTCGCTTGCTGACGCCAGCTTGAAATTCAAAGCTTCGTCAGGTTGTCCTGTACTTGGTCTTTCCAACGAAGATGCGGTCATCCTCTTCTGCGTTGACCGCCGCTGGATACCGAATCGAATATTTTCTTCACTGGAGCATCGACTTCACAAAGAGTGGGACAGCGAGATGATATCGCAAGTCAAGCATCCACACAGTATATCATGGTATACGGATGGCTCCAAAACATTAGGCCGCGTTCATTGTGGACGCTTTGGCTGAAGCTGATGCATAAAGCTGCTTTGTCAAGCTTTTTTGATCATAGTGAACGCTTGTTCAACGCTGCATAAAGTAGCTTATTGAGCTTATTGGTGTTCATAGTGCGCGCTTTATGCTTTTGGCTGATATGCTTTGTTTTCATTTGTCTCTTTGGAAAATAATGCCCTCAATTGCGTTTTGCAAAGTAAATTTTTTGTTTAATGAGTATGTAGATTCACGATGATCACCAATGAAAGATCAAACCAATAACAAACAAAAGTTCAAAGGAACTTGAAAACACAAAGCATAACAACTGTGGAAAGTTCAGCACAAAAAGTACCCAAGAAGAAAGCAAGAATAACGAAAACTATGTAAGCAAAAGAGATAGAATACACAAGCGCATACAACTGAAAAGCACCACAAAAGGACCACAACGCAACAACAACACAACAACGGTTAAAACTTCAGCACATAAAAAATCAACGAAAATATTGTTAACAGGCAAAATAGATAAACATGTGCGGAATAGCATTTTAAAAACTTTAAAGGTATTATAGCATTCTAAAATCTTAAAGGTATTTTTAATCAAATCTGTCAATGCATAGATTTCCGATCGCCCCCAATAAAGGACATTTTTCGAGTAAAGCCAAAAGCGGGTAATCTCAGCTCTTTGGTCGTCATAAAATTTTATACACCCTACGACCGCAATCGAGTGCTGAAGGCTTTCGGCGATTACAGAAGGAGATTTAAGAAGGCTGTTAATCTTAGAGATGCTGATATTGACTCGGACAATAATGTTTATATACATGAAAGCCTTCCAGTCGAGCCCAGAAAATTGCTTCAAGCAGCAATCTTATGTAAGCGCAAAAAACAACTTTTTAATGCATTTACTATCCGAGGTGCAGTTTTCGTCAGATTGCGTCAAGGCAGTGATATTGTTAAAATCAACAGTGCAAAAGATCTTGCAAATATCGTATGTGATGCTGTTGAGGGTGCTGGAAAGAACTAGAGCAGTTCAGCTGTTTTGGTTTTTTATTTTTTATGTCATTTTATTATTTAATATTATTCGTATTCTCTTCGACTATGCTTCTCTTTCTTACCTTCATAAGCGCTTATTATTATATGTTCTTTTATTTCTTCCATCTATCTTTTTTCTAAGTTTTCTTTCAAATGCTTTAAGTACAAATTATATTGGTCTACTATGTCAATTGTGAATAGTTCTCTTAGTCATGCCAGCGAAAATCAGAAGACTATGATTGATGTCTTATGTAGCCAACACTCTGGACTTAGGATTGTGCATTTTAATGCAAGAAGTCTTAATAACATTAAGATGGATTGCGTTAAACATGTATTTTCTGAATCAAATGTGGATATTATCTGTGTTTCAGAAACATGGTTTCATGTGGATGCTAGTGACTTCTTAGTAAATATTAAAAATTATAGGCTTCTTCGAAATGATAGATTGGATTGTAGAGGCGGTGGCGTTGCAATATACTGCAAAGAAAATTTAAATGTTAGAGTTTTGGGAAAATCGTGTGGATCGGATGTGGAATATCTAAATGTTGTAATATCAGACTGCAGAAGCAAGATTTTTCTGTCATGCGTATACAATCCCAATCGAAGCTGTAGCTTAGAGCCACTATTCACAGAACTTTCAAATTGTGCTATAGACTTCCAGCATTTTATTCTTTGCGGTGATTTTAACGTAAATCTTTTAGCTCATGACCACCTATCTCATAAGTTTCATGATGATTTATGTGCAGTAGGACTGAATTTGGTTAATACAACAATGCCAACTCGGTATGCAAACAATGCCTATCCAAGCTTGTTGGACGTTTTTGTTGTATCTGACCTGTCGTCTATTATGCTGTTTGACCAAATTTCGTTTATTTCTGATCATGACCTCATTTTTTGCACCTTAAACATAAATCTAACAAAACTTGCCACTGAAACTTCATTTCTATATCGTGACTACAGGTCGATTGATTACACATCTTTGTACCACAATTTGTCGCGAATAAATTGGTCAGACTGTTGGTTTCTTGAATCAGTCGACGAAAAGTTAAAGTTTTTTATAGATAAAATTACAAATCTGTTTGATAATCATGTCCCTCTGCGTACTCGTCACGTAGCCAATAATTCTTGCCCTTGGTTTACACATTCTGTACAATCGGTTCTAAAAAAACGGAACAAAGTCTACACTAAGTGGAAACGAAATCCTACTGCACAAAACTGGCAGAATTATAGGCAAGTTAGGAATGAAGCTACAAACGCCATTAGGATTTCAAAAAAGAGGTTTTTTTCATCAAAATTAAATCCTAAACTACCTTCAAAACAGCTCTGGAGCAATTTAAAGGGCTTAGTAATATGCAACAAGGAATCTGAAGCGTGCCACATTGATCCTAACATATTAAACGACTTTTTTGTTGCTAATTCTACATCTATAGACACGCCTGATAATGGCGAGCATGTTTCTCATAACTTGCCATTTGAATTTCAGTTTAATACAGTTAGCGAGTTGGATGTAGCGCGCTGCATAAAAAATATTAAATCAAATGCTACTGGTGCTGACAGTATCTCCGTAAAATTTCTGAAATGCATATTGCCTTATGTACTAAGTCCACTTGTACACATAATAAACCACTGCTTTACAACTTCGAGATACCCTGAGATATGGAAAGTGGCGACAGTCATTCCTATTGCAAAAAAATCAAATGCTTCGGAACCATCCGATTTTCGACCGATAAGCCTATTGTCTTCAGTTTCTAAAGTATGTGAATCTCTCATGGCTGAACAAATTTCTCGTCATATAACTACTTTTGGCCTGATGTCTAAGCTGCAGTCAGGCTTTCGGCCCGGACATAGCTGCTCCTCTGCTTTAGTAAAAATTCTAGATGATATAAGATTGCCATATGATAGGGGTCATCTGAGTTTGCTTTGTCTATTAGACTTTTCTAAAGCGTTTGATACTGTAGACCATACTTTACTCTGTAAAAAACTTAATATTTACTTCGGATTTTCCAATGCCTCGGTTCGGTTTTTGCATAGCTACTTGGATGGCAGGTCTCAAAGAGTCAGGGTAGGGAACAATTTCTCGCTTTACAAAAGAACCACGAGTGGAGTCCCACAAGGCTCTGTTCTTGGCCCACTTCTTTTCACCATGTTTATAAATGATATCTTTAGTAAATGCAATCATGTAACCATGCATGCGTATGCTGACGACTTACAACTGTATTTGTCTAGGCCACTTGGACTAGTTGAAGATTTAATTGAAAAAGTTAATGAAGATTTAAAAATAGTGGCAGAATGGGCGTATCTTAATAAACTGATGTTAAACCCTCTCAAATCGTATGTCCTACCGGTTTCAAAGACTGCATTTGAAAATCTAGATATTTCACCGATTCTCCTTAGTAACGTGCAGCTAAAATTCGTATGTAAGGCCACAAATCTTGGTTATAAAATAAATTCTTCTCTGTCTTGCGACGACCATGTTAACTCCTGCGTCAGTAAAATTTACTATGTCTTAAGAAATCTCCGAGTGACTGCAGATTTTGTACCTGTTGACATCAGAAAAAAACTAGTATTAACGCTATTACTGCCAATTATTACATACGCGGAAGTTGTCTATAGCAAAATGGACTCGAGATCTTTGCAAAAACTACAAGTTGCTTTTAATAACACTGCACGCTACGTTTACGGAATTAAAAGGTCTGATCACATTTCACGCTTTACTTATCAGTTATTAGGCCGTAGCTTAACAAACTATCTTGAGGCAAGAAACTGCATTTTCCTGCATAGGATCATCCACTCGCGATGTCCAGACTATCTTTTTGAGAAGCTTAAATTTTGTAGATCAAGTCGAAGCATGAACCTAATTATTCCTAAGTTTAATTTTCTTAACTCAAGTAGATTGTTTTTCGTTAGTGCAATAAGACTATGGAACTCACTGCCAAACAGCATTAAAAATGTTTCCAATAGTAGGTACTTTAAGCATTTAATTTTCGAGCACTTCTCTTAACTCTCTTTTTCGTTCTGTTTTCTTTAAATTTTCCTTCAGTTCTTAAATCTTAACTCTGCTTCTCAACTAATTTTTTTTTTTTTTTTTCTCTCAAATTTTATTTTATAAACTGAGAAAGCAATTTAAAATATTAACATTTAATATCTCAATATTTAGTTATAATTAAAATTTTTCTTGTTCAAAAACTAATGTATGTTAAAATTTGATTTTAATTTGATATTAATATCTTGTTTAAATAATTCTGTATTTTTTATAATTCTATATTTTGTCTTTATAATGTAAATTAATTCACAAATATTTTACTCTTATAAGTTGTTATGTATGCTATAAATGAGGCATGTAAAAGACTAAGTCTTAAATGTCAACATATTGTAACAAAATAAATACAAATACAAATACAAATACAAAAATGCTCTACAACAAAGCATAAAAAACAAAATTATTTTTCTGTGTGAGCAAGCGAGATGGAAAGATAAGCGCTGAAAAGCATTTGAAATTAAGCTTTATGCTAGCTTTATGCTAGCACTATGAACGCTTTGAGCTTTTTCCATATGATTATACACAAAGCGTTTTTCAGCTAAACCTCTCGGCTAAGCTAAAAGCGTTTACTATGAACGCGGCCTAACTACTTATCATAATCTGACAAGTGAGGTTTCGTTAGAAGCGTTTTAATCGTCTGCTGATTAAAGACAATGTGACGTATTATTTAATTTAATAAAGCGCCCTCTAAAGGACAAAAAGTCACGAATAAAAAAAATTTTTAGTGACATAAGCAAATAAGGTATCGTTAGAAGCGTTTTGAGCATGCGCTGAAGAAATATTATGTGACGTCACATTAAATTTAATATAGCGCCATATAGAGGACATAAAGTCAACTACACCCCTAACTTCTAAAGTACTTATCATAATTTGACTAATAAAGTATCTTTGGAAGTGTTTTGCTCAACCGCTAGTTATAGGCTATGTGACGTCACATTAAATTTACAAGGCGCTCTCTGGAGTACATAAATTCAGCTAAACTCCTATCTTCTGGTTATAGAATAATCCGCTGGATAATCCGCTGGTTATAGGCTAGCGTCACATTAAATTGAATATGGCTCCCTCTATAGGACATAAAGTCTACACTAGGACATAGAATGTACTGTTTTGTAAGGGTAGTTGAAGTAATCACCAGGGATGTCGCAATTTTACGGTATATCACATGACGATCAAGCATTGTCAGTTTGCGACCAACATCAATGTTTTGTGGTACAGCAACAGATTTTGCACGCCCAAAAACAGTATATACAAATCCTTCACGAAATTCGTTGGTGAGCGAAGTACGGCACCGCATCATCTCTGTACTACCCACCAATATACAGAAGTTTTTTATGGTGCTTCATCGCCAAAAGTAGAACTGAATAATCGATTCACTCCTGTTGAGATAACTCACGTCAAAAGTTGTAAGAAGTAATCGCACGAAAATGTTCACGTGTGAATTCCTACTTTTTTTTTTAACACAATTTTAAAAGCACTGTAAACAATACAATAAGTGCACACATACCAAAACGTTTTGAGTACGCATGGGCTAAAAAAAGATGAATTTTCCAATGGAAACGTCAGTTTGACTGAAATGACATTAGCGTTGTCAGAATTCAAAATATATATAGTCTACGTACACGTATAATTTTATTTTTGTCTTCTCTGACGGACTACTTTGATCTGACAAAGTCTGTAATTTTATAAAAGGTTTAAAAATCATCGAACGGTGTGATCAATACTTCAACGGTAGGAAGTTACATACTGACGGTAAATTTAATGCTTCGATTTCATGTTTTATTATTAATCTGTTTTAGTAAAAACTTCTCAAAATATTTAAATCGGTAGTTAAATTGCATTATACGATTAATTGCTTTATTTTTTAAAGTACCTAGTTATCAAAATATTTTAAATTACCTGATGGAATAATATGCAGAGTAGTAACAAATCGTACCTGAAATTAAAAAAAAATTAATAATTATTGCATGTTAAAAAACTTATTACTTTTTATATTAAAATATCTTTGGATTGTTCAATGTACTTTATGAAAAGTTTAAATTCAGAAAAATCTAAGTTCCAAAAAACAAAATGGGAGATGTTTTGTAAAACCACTTTTCTCGATTGATAACTAATTGTGATTTATTCTTTGAATTTTTATATGATTTTAATTGTGAGCTATTTAGATCAATTAAGTTTGAAGAAGATAATATCAACAATAACAACAACTATGTATAGAGTCAATCACACAGCAGACTAGACAGTCTGTTTTGGAATTCGCTATATTTCCTCTTCAATAGTCTTGACCAAAAAAGCCAAAAGCCCTGGCAGCTAGCGCTCTTTTTTTATATTAATTATGATAATTATTTTTTGTAATTACTATAATAAATAAATAAATAAACCAAGAAAAAATTTCTTAACCATTCCTTAAAAACATTTATTCTTTTTAAATCGTCAAAACTGGTCAAGTCTAACAGCCTTCATAGTATCAAGTAGTAAAAATAGAAATCTATTACACTTGTATGGTCCGAGTTCCTCCATCGGTTCTCTAGGGAAGCTCCTTTGAGTCACTTTTATTTATTTTATTCAAAAATAGTCTTATATTATGTAAAACTTTGCTGGGATAAATTGTAACTTGAAGTTCTGAATGGATTAACACAACCTCACTTTTACTTTCAGTCGCAAAACATGTTTGCGATACTCACGAATATTCTTTTTGTGCTAACAATTGTTCCCAAAAAGATCAGCCATAGTTAAGGATCTTGGCATTTATTTTGATTTTAATCTTCCATTTGAAACTTTTTCTAAGCCAAATTCACAACTAATTTTGACCAACACAATTTTGACCCACTTATTAAACCTTTTTTGAGCTTGATACTCGAAGATCCCTGCATTGTTTGGAGCCCTTCAAACTTTGTATTGCCTAATATCTATACATATCAGGATATATCTTCATATGACATTCACTACAAACTACTTCGAATCCAAACTTAGGAGCAAAGAAGAAAAAACTTGATCAATATGATAAATCAAGGGCATTATAGATGACAAGATCCAAAATAACACAGTTGTCTATGTAATACCGTGAGATGTTCACAGTATAAACATTTAGCTTTAGATCATATATGTTCTTCCTAAGAAAACATGCGGGCGGTGCTTCCACCAAGCTTAGAGCACCCTTTTAACCATTTGTCGGCAGTTTTGTATCTCTTTATATCGCAATGATCTGAAACATCCCGCTTGCAAAAATTTGTCGGTGACCATTTCATGTGTGCATTTACCACTGGGCTAGCAAATATTGATTCTTTGAGCATAACTGCTTATAAAGAGAGTTTGCCGACAGTTTCAAAGAGATTATGATTTTATAGTCTCAATATAAATTCGTTTTATTGCAGAATGGTTGCCCACAATGATCGTTGTGATTGATGATAAGAGTTACTATATCTTTTTAATTCTTATAACAATGTTTGAATATTAAAAAATTCTCAAACTCTTTTGTAAAAAAGGAGAAGAATGTCTGAATGATGTTTTAAAAATGGAAATATGTACAGCAAAAATCTATTAAAAAAATAGTTTTTTTAACATTTGACAAAAATAAAATGTGACTTTTGAAGAAGATAGCTCAAAAAATTATCCCATGGCAATGTTAAAATCCGTCAAGTTTAAGCAAACATGCGAGTCGTCCGCATGCTGCTTTGCCAACAGTGCGTTCGTTCGACGCAATGATGTGAATGTAATTCTTTTAAATTTTTTTTTAATTTAACTTATTTGACAACGATGAAGACGATAGCGTCAAGACTTGTCTGCTTGCAAATGTAAAGGAAAAAAAAAGGAAATTTTAACATGTCTTCAGTCGCAGACACACTGACAGCCAGACTTATAAACAGTCCGGATGAAAGACAGACAGATTGTTTCAACTTGTAGCTTCAACTGATGGCTGACGACTCTGACTGCTGTTGCGCTTCGCTGGGTTTCAGACAAGAAACGCAACATCGAACGACTGACTACTTTAGTTGCGCTTTTCTGTTGTTGTTGTTGTTGTGTTTGTTGTTACTGTTGATGCCTGTTGCAGTCCAGTGCTGTCAGTTGTACGTAGATGAGCAAAAAAAATACACAGAAAATGTATCTATGATAGAAAACCTCTATACAACTTCGAATGAGGGCTTTTAGTCAAAACGTTTACGCGCTCTACTCGCTAGCATATTGCTCTTGAGCTGATCTCGAACTTGGACACATACTGAGGAAGAAAGACTTGCATAAAATTGTTGTTTTTGTTATTGTTGTTGTAGTTTTTATTGCTCTTGTCATGACCTTAAACTTGTAACACCAAAGCCGCTGGATGAAAACGGCTGATGAGAATGAAACAGCGACTGCGCACCATTTCGAAGCACGCAAAACGTGTGCAAAAACTAAAAAACAGCAACAAGAGCTTGGAAACAACTACAACAACATCAGCAACAACTATAACGACAGCGGCAAAACATGAACAATTAAAAATGTTTCTAAATTAATTTTTTCAAAACTCGCTTCAGCTCCCCTTTTTATAGCTTTTTTTCCCCCACCTCTTAGTGCAACACCTCCTTTACTTTTGATACTTTCCAACACTTTTTTCCTGTTTTTTCTGTTTTTTTCTTTTATTAATATTTCTTCAACATTTTAATATATTTTGTTGACTCTAGAATCTGGAGCCTAGCAGCCGGACGTCATCGTCGTCGCTTGTTCCTTCGCTTCAACGAGCGCGGTGCGCATGCGTGAAGCTGTTGCTTCCTTTTATTGCTCATATTTTACTCGCTTTATCTGCATAAAGCTTCCCTTTTTTAATATTCACAATTTTCGCTTAATTTGCTTTTATTAAATGCAGGCTTAAGTGGTTAGTTGTTAAAAAGTGGTTGCCGCATAAAGTTTAATCGTGCTTAAAGATGAACGCAGCTGCGGTCGTTGACATTGTTTTTTTTTACTATGATGATTTCTTAAAGGGTTTTTTTTTATAGATAGGTGATTCATTTGTGAAGCAGGGAGAAGGTGATAATAAAGTTTTGCTGATAGAACTTTTTTATTTTTCTAAAAACTTCTTCTGAGTTTAAAAACCCTTTTCACAATATAATTTGGGTACATCACTTTGATATTGATCAAGAAAATTGTTGTTATATTTTGCTAGTTGCATACCTTTACAGCTCAAAGAAACAAACTTTTAAAAAAGTAATTTGAACTATTTCACCACATATCGAAAAAAACAACTACAAAGGCATACCAAAATAATACTATCGCAGGATATTTGCTGAAATTAGCAGAAGTTATGTGTGCCGAAATGTGCAGAAGTTTTGAGAGATTGCTTGGAGTGTTGTGTCTTAAGCCCTCGATTTTATACTTTTATTTTATGAAATTAGATCCGGGCTGAGATATGACCTTACGTGTGTACTTGCCTTCAATTATTTGGAAAATTTCTAAATTATTACAAAAATTTACACTTACCAAAAATTCAATTTTTGTTCTAAAAATTTCCTCCAATTTATAAAAATATGTTCGGTTTTCTAATAATACATTTTTTATTTATCTATAGTAATAAAACTCATTTTCTGTTTGTTTGTTTGTTTGTTTGGCCTTTATACAAATCTAAACGGCTCAACGGATTTTTCTCAAACTAAGTACACATATTAAGCTTATCCCAACTTAAAATGTTACATACTTAGTTTTTGCCACGCCCTCTCTGAAATTTTTCAACTAACGGTAATTTTGTTATTATAAATTTTTTTAGTATCGGAGATTTTTGTATATATAATTCTAAAAATGTTTTGTTATTTTGACATCAAAAACACTCACATATCTTCAAAATTGGAGAAATTTTCAGTACAACGACTTTTTCATAAAACATCGTTACCAAAGAATGAGAAAAAAACGACATGAAAATCAAAGTTTGGTCTTTCAATGCAAATATCTCCGCTGTCCAATAATATATTTCATTAAAATTTTTTTTGTTCAAAAGTTCAATAAAATCACTTCACAAAAATAGGTTGAACTGTACCGTTAAGTCAGTGTATATATGTTTTATGAGTATGCCAAAAAAGGTCCAAAATATTGACTTTTTACTCAAAAAATGACTCAAAAATTGTTGTTGTTGTAAAAATGAAATCAATTAAAAACAGCAAATCTGACTACCTTGAACATGACATAGCATTTATTTGCAAAAATTCTTCCAGCTAAGCGCAAAAATTATTTTACTGTTTTTGTCATCAAAACTACAAGCGAAATTTATTTTTTCCAAAATGTTGTTTTTATATTTTTTACAAAAAAGTCAAGTCTCAAAAATAATTTATGTGAAAAAATTACCCCAATATCTCTTTCCAATCAAAAGTTATGGCTAAAAATCTATTTTTTCATACAATTGACTATCTTCTATATAATGTACTATAATGCGTGTACTGTTCCACTGTAAACATTTGCTTGGAATGACGCTTCAAACGCGGTATGTCATTAGTCGATTTGGCATCACTGCGGAAAGTTACAGTGTTGCCAGATAGGCGCTTCGAATATGGACAACCCTGTATATATAAAATGGAATGTGTGTTTGTTTATTTGTTTGTTTGTACCTTATAGGAGACCAAACCTCTGGACCGATCTTCCTGAAATTTTCACAGCATTTAACTGGGACTCTGGCATGATTAATAGGGTACTTTTTTGACCACGCCCACTTTTACGCCTACTTTTTTAAAATTATGTAATTGCTCCCATATAGTTTTTAACATATTTACTTCAGATTGTATACACATTATACTCCAGGCGAGGTAGAAATAAACATTTCTTACGCCACGCCCTCTTTCACGCCCCTTTTCACGCCAAATTTAAGTTTTAAACTTTTTGTTCTCTGTAAAAATTTGTTCCTTCCAACGGATTATTTTTTATTTGGTAGTATATTGCTCTTAATACTGTTAACGTCGCCATATTACTATGAACCACGCCCACTTCACCGACCCCTTTTTTAATTCAGATACTTACTTATACCACTAACAAAGTTTGCTATACAAAATTCTTTTTTTGTAATATGTATTTACCTAAAGTTTTATATACTTTTTATCTACAGGTAAGGTAGCCATAGATTTTTTTATTACCAAATCCCCCTTTTTCGCTCCATTTTACTTTAATTATAATTAATCTGCTTTCAATCTATATATAAAAAAATTAATGTCTGTCTGCCTGTTTGTTTGTTTGTGCTTTATAGGAGGCCAAACCCTTGGACCGATCTTCCTGAAACTTTCACAGCATGTTACTATGACTCTGGAAGGAATAATAGGCTATATGAAGTTTCATTGGACAAAGGGGCGTGGCACCGCCCAAATAACCCAAAAATGTAAATCGCCATATTTTGGGCATTTTTTTACCTACGTCGATGATATTTGGTACACATGGTATTGCCATAGTTAGGAATACGTACCAGGAGAAAAGTGGGTGGGACCACGCCCCTTTTAAGGAAAATTAAAAATCGTAATATAGTCTTAACTACTGGACCGATCGTCATTAAATTTTCACAATAGGATATTCTTACGAAATAATAAATTCTTGACTATATAAAGTTGTGAGAGGACAAAGGGGCGTGGCCTCGCCCATATAACCTAAAATTTAAAATCGTCATATCTTGGGTATATATATATGGTATTGGCATGAATAGAAATACGTACCAAAAGAAAAGTGGGCGGAGCACGCCTCTTTGTTTGCGATATATTGGAGGCTGGACCTGTTAACCGATCTTAAATTTTCACAGCGTGCAGCTTTGACTCAGGAATACTTATAACATGATAATATTTTTCGACCATGTAAACTTCTGCACCTACTTTTTTAATACGTTTATTAACGGCTTCACCTCAAATTTAAAATACATATTAATTAAAATAGTGGGGTAGCCCCATTCTCTTTCTCCCACAACTGTCTGCAAAACAGCTGATTTTGTAATATGTGTTAATTAAAATAGAGAGTGGGGTAACCCCATTCTCATTCTCCCACAACTGACTGCGAAACAGCGTATAACGGAGTGCAACTGCTGCTTTTTGATTGGTCTAAAAATAAAAAGGGGGAGCATGAAGCAAATTACATGCGTTTCAGTGCTGAATTCTAATTGGTTTACTACAAAAAAAGGGGAGAAGCATTGCAATAATTAAATTAAAATTAAATAAATAAATTTTTGTAAATATATAAATACTTTTAATTTTATTTTATAATGAGGGGGGCAGCGAAGCTCACCGGGTTCAGCTAGTAATTTATATTTTTTATTTTTTTTATTCCTTCGAAGCTTTTGTGGGGTTTGAGACCCTAAACACCTCCTTGGCTACGGGTCTAATAAACATACATTAAAACCGATCGCTGCATTGTGCATTACATATTTCATATAGAAAAAAAAATTATTTATACCAAACCCGATGTACCACATTTTTCGTAAGCATTCGTTCCAAAAAGTACGGAGAAATTGTAAAAAAAAAACACAAAATATTTATTATTCATTCAAATTTTAAATTCAATTAAAATTTGTAGATTCTTCCAGATAGGGGGATACATTGTATTAAAGGGGGGAAAAATCACACTTTGGAAAATATGCGCTGAAGGCTTGTGCTTAATTCACGATACGGAAGTGAACACTTTATAACTTTTTTAATACTCTACAGTGTAGAGTCTACATAAACATTTAAGCATCGAGTTGATTTTTAGGATTTTTGAAACTGATTTTCTAAATAATAAGCTATTTTTAAAAAAAATAATAAGTCAATTTACTATATCGCCCCTTAGCTGATTTGACCATTTATAAAATCTGGCTAGATATTTATATAAAAATACGAACTATTGTTGGCTATGTTTTAAAATCCAAACAGTTAGCTATGCTGTATCCATTGGAAAAAAGCTGCTTGACTGTATACCAAGCATGCAAAATTCACATCTGAAAAGAAGTTGTTCATCTTTAAAATTGAAAATATTTGGTGCAGACAAATCATAAGAAAGTTTTGTAAATTTTCGAAAATCTCTTGAAACAAGTAAGGTTCAAAATATTTGAAAATTATGCTTATAATTATAGTTTTATAATAATAATTTATAACAAATAGGAGTATAATTATATATATAAATTATATACCTACTTGTTATAGATTCTGAAATACTTTTTTTCTAATTCAATAAATAGTCAAAAAATTTGATCAAAAGTATATATTAACTGCATTATTCTGTATCACGAACATGCACACCAACGATGAGAAAGACACGAGAAGCAATATTTTCTTCCATACAAAATTGTATTGCTTCTCGTGTCTTTCTCATCGTTGGTGAGCATGTTCGTGATACAGAATAATGCAGTAAAAGAAACTTGAAAATATTTAGTCGTTTCTTTAACCAAAAAGTTAATTGATTTCTCATTTCTTTGGAAAATCTAGACGATAGGAAAGAAGTATCACTGCATCTGTTTCTTAAAGCCTCCTGAAAAGCAAAAGTGCAACAAATTGTATGCTTAAACAGCAATATTAAAAAAAACACCTTTAACCATTTGTATTTCTTAACAATTGTGATCGAACAAATTTTTGGCAAACAAAAAAAATTAAAGAAGCCAACTTGTGAAGATGCACCAAGCCCAAAACAAAAAAAACTGCACCTTAAGCTGTAAAACTAAGAAATAGTAAGACCACAGTTAATGGCTGAAATTTAAAAACACTTCAAACTGCACCAAAGCAACAACACTGATGAACAACAAGATGAAAACAAAAACATATTTGGGGGGAAAAAAATAATGAAATATGATATTTTAAAAGGCATTAAGAAGGTTTTGCAATGGCTGCTGGTGCTAATGTTGCTGTTGCAGCAGATGTTGTTGTTGCTTATACCGATATTGTTGTTTTTGTTGATGTTGAAGTTATTATTTTGACCTCACTTTGTGACCTATAAAAAGCGACGGGCAGCAAATAGATGTTGCCAAAAGCCTTAAGTCACTATAAAATCAACAACAGCGACCTATGACATATTACGACAAAGTAGCAAAAACAACAAAAAATAGCAAAATATTGCCACAAAATAGAGATAAACATTGTTTTAAAATCAGCTATCTTTTTGGGGACTGGCTTCAATTTTCCATAGCTCAAAAATCAATTGAGTTAAAGTCGCCTAAGGAGCTGTCAGTCATTCAGTAAGTCATTCAGTCAGCCGCTCACTCGCCAAAAAGCCACTCAGGCAATAATTTGTTTGTTGTCTTTACCACCGCTTCAGCGCCCAGTCATCATCATTCACACAAAGCCACACAAAATTTGGACCAAAAAAGTCGACAGCAAAAAGTCCCCCGAACAGCCACATTTTAATCATAACCATAAAAATCATCTGAAAAAAAATTTACTTAAAATTTTCGTGATCAATCGACGTGAACGACGACGGGCTGTAGAAAACGTAACTAACCCCAAGTTGGGGAAGTTTTAGCCAAGCCAGAGACTAGCTGTCAGCCAGTTCGATCTTGTTAAATGCGCCTCGCAGCAGCTGCCGCTGATCCAAGATGTCAGCAGAAATTTGATAAACAATCATGATGACGTCCTGTTGAATGCCTATCGCGTTTGCTGTTGTTGTTGTTGCCCTTATAGGGGTTGCCTTGCCCCCGCAACAGCTTTGATAGCTTTTTTCTTTTGCATGACTGATCGTGGTGTTCATGATTGCCTCAGCGGACTGTCATCATAAGCCATAGTTTTATGGCTTTTTCGAGCCATTTTTGATTTTATGCCAAACATCAAAAAATATTAGTTTTTTCTTCGGTCAATTGTTGCCCTTAGCTTTTAATGAAACGGCGAAAACTGTGATTTTTTGTTAGGACCTATTTTGAGATTAACGATTTTTACGTTTGTGACCGGTGAAGGTTAGGCGATATTTTTTTTACCTTAAAAAAATTTTTTTGAAAAACTTGTTTAATTTAAAAACAGTTTGGTTACCGTGCAAAAATTTTTATGACGCAAATATTGATGTGATGTATGTGGAAAGCAGCGTAATTTTTAATGTAATTAATAAAAAGATCTTTGTGCTATGATGTGCCCGATATGTGCTATGATATGCTGCATTGAAAAAAATTTTTTGGAATTTAGCTTTGCCATTAATTTATTTTATAATATGGTTAATTGTGCTGGAATATGCTCTGGTAGTGCTGCAATGTGCAAAAGAATGATTTAATAATTTGCATATTGAAGCCTTGTTAAGTAACATTATATTAAATTACATTACATTACATTACATTACATTACATTACATTACATTACATTACATTACATTACATTACATTACATTACATTACATTATATTACATTATATTACATTACATTACATTACATTACATTACATTACATTACATTACATTACATTACATTACATTACATTACATTTCATTACATTACATTACATTACATTACATTACATTACATACATTACATTACAAAACATTACATTACATTGCATTAGATTGCATTACATTGCATAACATAACATTGCATTACATTACATTACATTACATTACATTGCATTACATTACATTACATTGCATTATATTACATTACATTGCATTACGTTATATTACATTACATTGCATTACATTAGTTAAGTTACGGCCACGAATTGATTTTTTTAACTGTGAAATATGATCGAATTTCCGAATCCTAAAAACACATCTCGTACACAGTTCAAAAATCTTGGACTAATTTTTAATCCAATCATGCAGTTTTTAATTCTTCTTTTATAAGAATTTAGACTCTTTATTATATTAGAAATGCTTTTAATAAAACGTAGAATAATATTAAATACCTTTTGGAATACTCTAATAATGCAACGTTTGGCTTGGTTCGTATGTATGTTTATCATTTCTTTATACATGTGGCTTCATAGAGCAAGTGTTAGAGCCCAAAACTTGTAACATAAACGTAGTAAATCAAGTAAATATTTTGCTTAAAAGCAAATCGGCAAAACTTTGCTCAATCACGACGTGATTTTAAAAAATTGCTAATTTGAAATTACTCCTCTTTTTTTTAGGAAAAAGCAAATTTATACTAAACTCAAGCAAATATTTGCTAAATTATTGTAAACTCAAATAGAAAATTTTCACTAGACTCCAGCAAATATTTGCCAAGTTATTATAAGCTCAAATACACGGAGAAAATTAATTTGCTGAAATCAAGCAAATGTTTTGCTTAAAAGCAAATCATCATCATCATCATCATCAGTCACAATGTGATTTTAGAAAAGGATTGCTAAATTGCAATTACTCCTCGTGTATTTAGGAAAAAGCAAAATTTTGATTAAATTCAAGCAAAATTTTGCTAAGTTATTGAAAACTGAAAAGCAAATTTTTACTTAGTTGAAGCAAATATTTGCTTAGTTATTATAAATTGGAATAGCAAATTTTTTCTTAATTCAGGCAAATATTTTCTAAGTTAATTTAAACTCAAATAACAAATTTTTACTCGCTTTAAGCAAATTTTTACTAAACATACGAGCACACGTTTATTCTTTACGAAGAAAATTAGGTGACGATTGGTTAACAGCTGATATGGTCGAATGGATAAGCCGATGCGCTTACACTCATGTGGCCGAGGTTCAAGACTCCGGATAATGGTAATTTTTCAATTTAATCTAATAATAACAATTACTTCACTTCAAAAATATGCTAGATTTCATCAAAAACTAATCAAAATTTGCTATTCCAATTTATAAAAACTTTGCAAATATTTGCTTGAATTTAGTAGAAATTTGCTTTTGCAATTTATAATAACTTGGCAAAATTTCACTTGAAGCTAATTAAAATTTTGCTAAGTTATTATAAACTGGAATAGCGGATTTTTTTTTTTTTCATATATAGTTTAAAAAAACATTTGTAGTAACTATATCTCAAGTAAAGTCAATCTTTGTGTTTTAAAAGAAATGCTTTCTGGATTATTTGGAAACTTTTTAATTGCTCATTAGATTTTTTTTAAATTTTGATTTGGAAGGGGTGAAATTTTTGGTTCTAAGATAGTTTTTCTAAATATTTTCATAATTTTCTCGATTTGTTTTATTAAAAACGGCAGTTGTTCCCGAAAACGATAAAAAATTGTAATTGTAATTATTTGACCAATTTAAATTTGTTGTGTTTTATTTCTGTTAGGCCTTTTTTGGTCTAGCATTTTTTAAAAATACTGCTATTGTAATGTTAGTGTAATCTTTAGTTTAAGAAATTTAAAAATTGCTCGAAACCGTTTTGGCCTATCGTAAATTAAAATTGCATGATTACAGTAGAGAATACACTTATAATATACATATTTAAAATGTCAGCTATATCTTAAATAAGTCATAAAGCAGTGTATTCTCCATTTTGAATTTTCTCCAAAAAAAGTGATGTCATTGAAACCACTGTAACTTTTGAACTAAACTGTATCAAATTTGCGGAAACTCTTAATGGGTCTTGTTATTTATGTAACATTAAGGGCTCTATATTAAAAAAAATTTGATGAAATTACTGACCTTGGTGTAATATTCTAAATTCACTTTTGTCAGCCATCTTAACTATATTTTATCTAAATCTTACTCTGTGTTAGATTTTGTAGTGCGTAATAGTTCTGATTTCTCTGATCCATTTACTCTGAATTTTTTATATTCTTCTTTCGTTCGTTCAAAATTAGAGTGTGCTATTGTTATCTGGAGACCTTTTCTTTCAACACATATACATCGTTTGGAGCGCATTCAAAAGAGATTTACTCGCTTTACAGTTCGTCAATTAAACCTCTGTGATGCTAATCACTCGTACTTTGATCGTTGTAAGCTTTTAAATCAAAAATGCTACAATGTAGAGGTACCATATTGTCATTATTATTCATATATGATATCGTTAGTGGTTCAATAGATTCTACTGCACTTTTGCAATGTACCTATCAGAAATGTGTACCGTTTTTAAAAGTATCAAAAAACTAATTATGCATTATATGCCCCCATTTCGAGAGCTCTCACTGAAATAAACTTAATCCCCAATTCTTTTGCGTTAGATTTTTCTTTTCCTAAATATATCATTAAAAAGTATCTTAAAAACATTTACTATTGGATTTAGTATATTTTTAAGTTATAAATTGTCAGTATGGAATTATTTGTTCATTGACTTAAATAAATAAATAAATAAACTGTAGATTATCATGGATCATATGAATTCATAAAAATCATAAAAGATTATCAATAGTGGCGCCATCTATGTGACATCCAACGAGCTTATTGAGTCATGCATTAAATCGGTGTTCCAATGATTTTTTTCTAATTTATTGAAATTTCTTCGAGAACTTTGAAAATAAAAATTCTTTTAACTAATTAAAACCACCAACATTTGATCAAAATTTAGATAAACTTATATTTTGATTAATTCTGTATTCAAGAATTTTTAATGCCAAAACAAAAATATAAGTCTTTGTTGTATGATTGTTATTAGCAGAAAAAATGAAAAACAAAAATTTTAATTTACCCTTTAAATTTGTCTAAAAAATGTTTAAAATTATTCTCAAAAAAACATTAACTCAATTAAATTTAAAAAAAAAAATCTTGATAAATGACCAACCTAGGCTATTAAGCTTATTGAAGCTAAAACCGCTCACTGTCACTGACCCACTCAAAAGCTACTTTTACATTCATTTATCTTCGGTGAACACATGTTTTTTTTTTATTTATTTCTATATTTCCGCTATGGTGGTTTTAATTTGAAAATATTTATTTCCCCTCATCGTTGTTGTTGCTATGGCATACAAAAGCTCAATTAAATTTTATTTTTATCAATTTCCTTTTTTTTTTATTTTTTTTTTTTTTTTTTTTTTTTTTTGTTAAGTTGTGTTAGCCGAAACAATTGACAATAAATTTTGTGGTTCAAATGTTTGTATGAGTCAACTTTTAAACCGATTATCGGTCGTCGAGTCAACGTGATCAGCAATTAGCCAATAGCTGCGTTTTGGTTCCATTCATTTGGTTAAAATATAAAAACAAATAATGATAAAAACGCCGCTTTACTACCATCTGGAGGCTGGCGCAAAAGAACACCAAACAAAATATAATAAAATTCAAAATAATCATTACAATAAATAAGAATTGATAAGCATAAAAAGGCAACATATTATTCGCAACCAGTTTGGTTGGGATGCTGATTAGGTGATGCTATCTAGGCATTAGTGACATTTCGAATTTACAGTATATTCTTTTCAGTTTGCAAAAATTATTTATTGTTTTCAACTGTTTTTTAGTAGTTTAGAGTGAGTTTATGATAATAGAAATTGCAAAAATATTGTTTTCTTGCCATTTTTGACAGCCGCAAAGACGCTGCTCTGCGCTGTGCTCACAGTTTCAACAGATAAGCCGTTGCTTTAGCTGCAAGAGTATTAATAATAAATATCAAAACAACTTTTCAGCACCTAATGAAGACTTCAAGATAGAGTTTTCTGCACCTCATATTTTGTGTTGCTGCCAAAAGTCCCAACCATCAAATGTCAAAGTTGTCAAATATTGTTGTTCGATAGAAAATATTGCAACACGTTGTCAGATTGGCTCATCAATTTATATTTTTTTTACTGCTGGTTTTTTTTCATTTAATGGCTTTTAAAGCTTTCATCTTTATTGCTTTATGGATTTTGGGATTAGCTTTGGCTACCAATTATAATTGGTTTGACCTTACTGGAATTTTATTTGATATTTTTGACATTTAATAGAGGACATTTATTGTTCTTGTAACTTATTGAGGACGCAAAATAACATTGGTTTTGTAACAACGACTATAATGATGTTTCAATGAAAAAATTTGTCACTTTAGCTTAAAAAAGTAAAAAAAAAAATTATACAATGGGACGTATTAATAAAAACTAAGTGAACGCTTGGAGTATAGAGCTTGAGTGTGCATTTTGAGTGAGCGATGTTAGTTAAGTGGAGCGTGGAATCCGTATTAAATAAACTCCTCTCCGCTCTGAGGGCAAAAAAAACATTGTTTGAGTGTCAGAAAGCCAAATTTGTTTTTCAATAATAAATTCTTTTGTGTCATTCGACAAAATACGGTACTTTTTAAAAAAAATTTTGTTTTTATTAAAACGGATGTAAAAGGTAAGTAATAAATAAACTGTAAGTGTGAATAAACTGTAAGTATGCAAAATTTTAGCTTAGTTTAGTTTAGTTTATTTCATTAAGTCTTTAGATACAAATATCTTTACAGACTAAAGTTCAAGTAATATATAAAAAATAACAAATAGTGTTACAAAGTATAAGTAAATAATATGGGCTTATGTTAAGAAAATATCATTAATTACATTTTTAATAATATATTTAGGAACAAAGAAATCGAATTTATACGAAATACACAAATCATTGAAAAGAGTCAAAGCTCTCATTATTGGCTCATTTTAGGCAGTAGTTTTACAATCTTTTAAATAAAAGAGTTTTGATGCCGGGAATTATATCTATATCTATATATATAAAATGGAATGTGTGTTTGTTTATTTGTTTGTTTGTACCTTATAGGAGACCAAACCTCTGAACCGATCTTCCTGAAATTTTCACAGCATTTAACTGGGACTCTGACATGATTAATAGGGTACTTTTTTTCGACCACACCCACTTTAACGCCCACTTTTTTTAAATTATGTAATTGCTCCTATATAGTTTTTAACAGATTTACTTCAAATTGTATGCACATTATACTCCAGGCGAGGTAGAAATAAACATTTCTTACGCCACGCCCCTTTCACGCCAAATTTAAGTTTTAAACTTTTTGTTCTCTGTACAAATTTGTTCCTTCCAACGGATTATTTTTTATTTGGTAGTATATTGCTCTTAATACTGTTAACGTCGCCATATTACTATGAACCACGCCCACTTCACCGCCCCTTTTTTTAATTCAGATACTTACTTATACCACTAACAATGTTTGCTATACAAAATACTTTTTTGTAATATGTATTTACCTAAAGTTTTATATGCTTTTTATCTACAGGTAAGGAAGCCATAGATTTTTTTATTACCAAATCCCCCTTTTTCGCCCCATTTACTTTAATTATAATTAATTTGCTTTCAATATGGTATATATTTGGTGTCTTTAAAAAGTGTTGATGCACAAAAACATACTGAAATAACTTTTTTATTATTATTTTTTTTTAATTATTATCAACACAATTAAATTTAAATATTAATATTGCACTACTTTTCCTTCAAGTGTAACATGAGGTGCGATTGCCAACGCGTGTTATAACGCTTACCATATCATTGACATACAATTAAAATTATGTATATGGCAATTCATTTCACTAATTAAGAACGCTACTGATTGGCTGCCGTAAGAATAAATACTATTTCACCAAACGGGAGCTATGTTTGCAGCCATTAAAGCTGAAACATTCACAGCATGTTACTATGACTCTGGAAGGAATAATAGGCTATATGAAGTTTTTATTGGACAAAGGGGCGTGGCACCGTCCATATAACCCAAAAATTTAAATCCCCTTTTTGGGGCATTTTTTGACCTACATCGATGATATTTGGTACATATGGTATTGGCATAATTAGGAATACGTACCAGGAGAAAATTGGGTGGGACCACGCCCCTTTTCAGGAAAATTAAAATCGCAATATAGTCTTAACTACTGGACCGATCTTCATTAAATTTTCACAATAGGATATTGTTACGAAATAATAAATTCTTAACTATATAAAGTTGTGAGTGGACAAAGGGGCATGGCCTCGCCCATATAACCCAAAATTTAAAATCGTCATATCTTAGGCATTTTTTGACCAACGGCGGCAGTATTTGCTATATATGGTATTGGCATGAATAGAAATACGTACCAAAAGAAAAGTGGGAGGAGCACGCCCCTTTGTTTGTGATATATTGGAGGCTGGACCTGTTAACCGATCTTAAATTTTCACAGCGTTCCGCTTTGACTCAGGAATACTAATAACATGATAATATTTTTCAACCATGCACACTTCTGCACCTACTTTTTTACTACGTTTATTAACGCCTTTACCTCAAATTTAAAATACATAATAATTAAAATAGTGGGGTAGCCCCATTCTCTTTCTCCCACAACTTTCTGCAAAACAGCTGATTTTGTAATGTGTGTTAATTAAAATAGAGAGTGGAGTAACCCCATTCTCATTCTCCCTCAACTGACTGCGAAACAGCTGATTGTGTAATTGCTGCTTTTTGATTGGTCTAAAAATAAAAAGGGGGAGCATGAAGCAAATCACATGCGGTTCAGTGCTGAATTCTAATTGGTTTACAACAAAAAAAGGGGAGAAGCGTTGCAATAATTAAATTAAAATTAAATACATAAATTTTTGTAAATATATAAATACTTTTCATTTTATTTTATAAAGAGGAGGTACGAGGCACACCGGGTTCAGCTAGTACATATATAAAAATGGATCGTGATTTGTTCGGATGCTTAAAACTTGAAAACGACTGGACCAAAATGGATACTTTCTTCTGCGGATTTGTTTTTAATTGCTATGCAAAGGTTTAGGAAAAAGCAAATGTTGCCACACCCTTTTTTACCGCCCACAAATCAATAAAAATGCTATATTTAAAACGGTTTTTGTCGTATTAAACTAAAATTTGGTAATTAATTTTGTATAATAACTATAAGTTACTATACTACAAATGGGCGTGGTCCCACTATAGCTACGCCTACTTTTAAGAACAGATAAAAAGGCTTCGAAACAACTGGCCCGATGAGCTCAAATTTCGGCAGTGGATTTGTTTCGAGTACGAGATGGTTTAAGAAATAACTGCCACACCCCTTTTTACCGCCCACAAATGTATAACAAATTTGCAATATCAAATTGCTTTGGAGTTATGGGTCGCACAGCCTCGAAATTCAGTATTTAACCACAATTTATACATGTCGTTTCACTGATGACATTTTATAGGAGTAAAAAACAAGGAGGAGTGGCACCTTCGATACTAGCAAAACTTGGATATCGAATAGTTACAGGTCGCACAGCATCGAAATTCAGTGTTCGACATCAATTTATACATGCACTTTCATTAATAGCATTTTATGGGCGTTGGAAAAGGGGGAGTTGCACCTCCCATACAACCCAAATTTGTGCTATCGAACAGCTTTGAAGTTTTATGTCGCAGAGCATTGAAATCCAGTATTCGACCTAAATTTACACAAGCAGTTTAATTGGTAACATTTTATGGCGTTGGACAAGCGGGCGTGGCACCTCCCATACAACCCATATTTGCGATATCGAATAGCTATGGAGTTATAGGTTGGTCTGCTATTAAATTCAGTATTCAACCTTAATCTAAAAATGCAGTTTTACTGATAACATTTTATGGCGTTGGACAAGCGGGCGTGGCACCTCCCATACAACCCATATTTGCGATATCGAATAAATTTGTAGTTGTGGGTCACACACCGTAAGAATTCAGTATTCGACCTTATTTTATCCATGCAGTTTCATTAGTAACATTTGATGGGCATAGAAAAAAGGGGAGTTGCATCTCCTACACAACCCAGAGTTGTGCTATCGAATAGCTTTGGAATTATAAGTCGTACAGCATCGGAATTCAGTATTCGACCTCAACGTACATATGCAGTTTCACTGACTTCATTTTATGAGCATTTGTAAAAGGGCGTGGCACCTCCCATTTAACCCAAATTAACGATATGGATTAGCTTTCAAGTTATAGGTCGCACAGCATTAGAATTCAGTATTCGACCTCAATATATACATGCAGTTTTATTAATGACATTTTATGGGCGTAGGACAAGGGGGAATAGCACCTCCCATATAACCAAAATATACGATATCAAATAGCTATGCAGTTATAGATCGCACCGCGTGGGAATTCAATATCCGACCCCAATCTATGCATGCTGTTTTACTGAATACTTTTTATGGGCGTTGGACAAGGAGCGTAGACAACCTCAAATACAACATTAATTTGCGATATCGAAGAGCATTGGAGTTGTGGTCACACACATTGGAATTTAGTATTCGGCCTCAATTTACACATGTAATTTATAATAAAATTTTATGTGGCTTATAAAGGGGGAATGGCACTAAATTTTCGATATCAAGTAGCTTAGGAGTTACAGAACGCACAGATTTGGAATTCAGTATTCGACTTCGTATTCACATGCAGTTTTACTGATAAAATTTTAAAGCGTTCTTAAAGGGGCGTGGCTCCTCCATTTAACCCAAATTTGCGATATTAAATAGCTTTGTAGTTATTGATCACACAGTTTTGGAATTCAGTATTCTACCTCAATGTATACATGCAGTTTCATTAATTACATTTTAAGGGAGTTGAAAAAGGGGACGTGATACCTCCTATACAACCCGAAATTCTGCTATCGAATGTCTTTGAAGTTATAGGTCCCACAGCGTCGGAAATTAGTACTCGGAAAATTAATATTCGGAGTAAATTTACAAATGCAGTTTCATTGGTAACATTTTATGGGCGTTGGACAAGGGGCATACAACCCAAATTTGTGCTATCGAATAGTTTTGGAATTATAGGTCGTACATCATCGGAATTCAGTATTCGACCTCACTTTATACCTACATTTAAGGGAGCGTGTCAGCAACGCGCCGGGTTTCAGCTAGTCATTAACAAATAAGAGCGACGAAATCTTACATCTTGATTCCAGAGATGTAAATCCTAAAAGCAATAGGCGCGTACTTTAAGGGGCAACGGATCGAGAAAATTTATAGATCGTAGAGCATATCTGGAAAAGTTCTTTTGAACTTTTTCCAGTCTAAAAAAAATATGTAAATGAAGAATTTTCCTTCATATGTGTTTGTTTGCAAATTCAATGTAGAACTTGACGAAAAAACAGCGCTAGAACTTGGTGAAGTTCAAGATAACGCAATGCTTGAAGAAGATGCTGAAGGTCCTTTAATTTTAGTAAGTAAACATAAAAATTAAAATTGGGTAAACTTATTGCAATTTTTTCAAAAGTTTTAAATTTTTACCTTCAAATAAACAAATTCACCTTTTCAATGATACCCTTTTTACGAAAATCGCATTTAAATTACCTGAGCCACGTTGATACAAAATAGACCCTATTTTGGCTGCGAAAATTGATTCTATAAATTTATAACTTCGGATTCTAAGAAAGCAATTTGAGCCAAGCTGGATATGGTAAGTGCAACAGATGTAACACTTCATTCTGTAAAGGAGCAAAATATGTTATTTGTATTGCTTGAGTAATGCTGAGGCAGCTAGATAGCACACTCAACTTTTGTTGAATGATCTAAAGTTTTACTAATACGAAATAAACAAAAACTGAGTGTACTGGAGGTTGCAATTTTTATTCTGAGAGCATACTCACAACGTCAAAGAAAAATATGAGAAGAGTGGAGTTTAGTTATTTTTATTAATATGCTTTATTCATACCGATCAGAGTAAGCGCGAGTGGAGCTGAGTTCACTCCACTCGACTCGCTTTATTAATTTGACCCAATGTGAAATCACCTAAATAAATTCGTATAGGCCTTATACCAACCCTAGCTATATGTTGAGTTTCTGGAACTTTAAGAAAACATAAAACCAGTCTTAGCATCATAGAGGACATTTGGTTTTTTAAGAGGGGAAAAAGGAATATAAAAATTAGAAGTAGAAGGGGAGGTAGGTAGAAGGGGAGGTGGCGTTGCAATTTATTGTTCGTCTTGTTTGAATGTTTAGTTTGTAAATAAAAGTAATGATATCTGTGAATTTTTAAATGTTGAAATCACTGATAACTATTCCAAAATATTAATATCTTGTGTTTATAACCCTAATCGTTGTAATAATGTTGAACCTTTTTTTAATGACCTACTTAATAGGGTTACTAATTATGATTTTTTATTTGTGTGTGGTGATTTCAACATTAATTTGTTAAACAATGATGCTTTGACAGACAATTTTTATTACCATTCCACAACTTGTGGCTTGGAGTTAGCTAACCATTACATTCCAGCTCGATATGCGAACGATTCTGAACCCAGCTTACTTGATGTCTGTTTAGCTTCTGATATATCTGTAGTGTTAAAATTCGATCAAATGACATTTCTTTCAGACCATGACTTAATTTTCTGTTCCATTAATGTTAACTTGAATCGCACTGCTCAGTCCTGTTTTACATTCCGTGACTTTAAATCTCTAAATATAAATAATGGTTGTGATAATTTGTCTTATGTAAGTTTTAATGATTCTTTCATGTATGACTCAGTGGATGAGAAGCTAAGTGTTTTCATGGATAAATTGAATGTTGTTTTTGATCAAAATGTTCCTTTACGTACTGTGAATGTTTCTAGTAACAACTGTCCTTGGTTCACTAATCGTGTTTTAGGTGCTATAAAGTTGAGAAATAGACTACATTCTAAATGGAAAATTAATCGCTCTAGCCAAAACTGGGAAAATTATAGATTATCTTGAACAATGCATCAGCAATAATAAAACAGGAAAAGACTAATTTCTATAATTCAAAACTAAATCCTAATTTGGATTCAAAACAGCTGTGGAAGAATATTAAAAGTCTGAGAGTATTTGGAAAGCAATCAGATGAATGTAATTTAGATCTTGGTCTTCTCAATGATTTTTTCTTGAGCACTCCAAGTACAAGTACCAGCTACGAAAACACATCTTTGATACAAAGGAATTTTATTTTTCGTTTGCATTCACTCCTGTCGACGTAAACTTTGTTACGAAATGTATAATGCAGATAAAATCCAACGCTGTTGGAGTTGATGGGATGCCAATTAAATTTATTAAAATTGTTCTTCCTTTTATAATTGAACCTTTGACCCACATTATTAATTGTAGTTTATCTAGCTCGCAGTACCCAAACATGTGGAAAACTGCCACAGTGACTCCGATACCTAAAACTGCTAACGCATCTGACTATAAAGACTACAGACCAATAAGAATACTACTGCCTGCATTAGGAAAGGTGCTCGAAAAGATCATGGCGGACCAAATTTCTCAATTTTTTAATGAAAACAAACTCCTATCGCCTTTTCAGTCAGGTTTTCGATCTGGACATAGCTGCTCGACAGCGATATTAAAAATTACTGACGATATCAGGATAGCGTATGACCAAAATTTTATAACACTGCTGTGTCTTATTGATTTTTCGAAAGCCTTTGATACTGTTAATCATACTTTGCTTTGTCAGAAACTAGCTATGTACTTTAATTTTAGTCATAATGCAACTAGTCTAATAAGACATTATTTAAACGGAAGAACACAAAGAGTTAAAGTAGGAAATAATTTTTCATCTTTCAAAACCATTAACACTGGTGTTCCACAGGGATCCATCTTAGGTCCTCTTTTATTTTCAATCTTTCTAAATGACGTTTTTGAAGTAAGTAAATATGCTTCTATTAATGCATATGCTGATGACATTCAGCTGTACCTGTCTCGTCCTGTTGGCCACTTAGAAGATTTAAGCTTCAGACTTAACTCAGACTTATTATTTATTAATAATTGGGCTGTAGCCAAAGAAGTAAAATATAAGGAAATGGTGTAATAGCAGAAAAGTGTGGTATTTTCTATATTGGTGTTGGTTCACACATATACGGAAACAATCACAGAGGGCCGTATTCGGTTGTATCGTAAAAGAAGGCCCAAACTGTTAAAGTTTGTTCTTATGCATTAAAATTTTAGAAACATTTCAAGAATAGCAACAACTCTAATTATTTAAAAAATTTTTGAACGCTCGCAATTGGCTTAGAAGTTATAGGCATCCAACGTTGGAAAAAGTGGACTAAAAATTTAGCTGATTTTTTAAGTTTTCCAACAAAACTAAACTTTATGGGTATCAAAAGAGAGATAATACAAGTATATATTCAACAAGATATCAAACATAAAAATACATGCATTTAAAATACAACCCTTTTTTTTCTTAAAATCGCGAGATTTTTCCAAATTAATAAAACAAAATAAATGTATCAAAAGGAGGCCTTCGGATGCTGCTTAGGGTTTACAAACCTCAGTAAGTACCACACAGGCTTCTCTGTCTACAGCAGTTGTGAATGCAGTTATCTTTTTAATAATTCTCTTTTTAATGTATTGCTTTCGTAAAAGAGAAACCACTAGTCTTTCAGACAAATTCTAATTATAAAAAAATTATATCTTAATGAGTTCTTATGTAATTCTAAATTTGACACCTCGTTGAATAGATACGCACATTACCTTTATTTTAATATCCATAAAGCTTAGTTTTGTTGAAAAACTAGAAAAACTGCAAGATTTTTAGGTAATTTTTCTATATTTGAAGGCCTATAAATTCTAAACTTCAACTTTAATTACAAATTATATAGGTTAATTTTTTTAAATCCTTATTTTTTTGGGTGTTTCTGCCTAGTTGTTGTGTAAAAATCAGAAAAATTTAACAAACAGGTACTAAATCTGATTCACTATGCTGAAAACAAGAGCTCCCCAAACATGTATTCAACTGCGAAAAATGACTGCGCCCCTGAAGCAGTGTTTGTGTTTTGACAGATGTGGTTTGATCAAACTGGCGGAAAATCAACGGGGTCTAAATTGCATTTTTAAACCATTTTTAAGAAGAAATATATACCTTTCTAACACAAATCAGTTAAAAAAATATCGTTAGATACTAAATAAAGCACTTTTGTTAAAAGAATTTAAACCGTATGGACATATTTACCTGTGGAACGAATGCTCATTGTTTTTGAGTTTTGGGGAACTATTACAATTCTTAACCGCACAACTCATATTGCATTTCTTTTAGTGGTTTTTTTCTTTAATTTTGTTGCTTTTTAAGCAGTGAAATATGCTTAAAATTAAATTATGTTCAACTATTTTGCTGAGGAATCTTCCAATCAGTTGCCAGGGTTCTCAAAAATGTCAAAAAACACACTCTTTCTCGCTCGCACAATTTACGAATGGTGCGACAGTTCACGTACAGTGTATGTGTAAGCAACACCATTTCCTTATATTTTACTTCTTTGGCTGTAGCTAACTCGCTGGTAATAAGCCCTTTTAAAATCCAATGTTATGGCAGTTGCTAGAAATTGCTCTAGCTTTGTAGACATTCCACCATTATTTATTGGTTTTGGCCAATTAGAAATTGTTGAAAAGACTAAAAATCTGGGCTTTATAATGAACTCTAATCTAACTTGTACTGACCATATAAATAATACTGTAGGAAAAATATATGGAACCCTTAGAAATTTACGACTCTCCTTTGCCTATACCCCAATTGAAACTCGCCGCAGACTTGTTGTGCAACTTATAATGCCACTTATATCTTTTTCTGAAACTGTTTTTTGCCAACTTGACTCACAGTCACTACACAAACTTGTAGTAGCGTTTAACAGCGCAGCAAGATATGTCTATGGTGTACATCGGTATGATCTCATTTCTGCGAAAAGTAAAAATATATTGGGATGTGATTTATTAGACTATCTTAAAATTTTATAAATTATATAAAACGTTCAGAATATCTTTATGATAAACTTAATTTTTTTCAGTCCGTGAGATGTATTAATTTTATTGTCCCTAGGCATAATTATCTTAATACAAGTAGATACTTTTTTATTAGCATAATTAGAATTTGGAACTCCTTGCCAATTAATATTAAGCAAATAACTTCGAGCAACGACTTCAAACGAGCCAATATTTCGTTTCTTGAATTAAATCTCTTTTTCTTCTTTTCTTTCCTATTTATAATTTATATTCTATTCTGATGTTCCGTTCTACTATTTCTTTCCCGTACCCTATCTTTACTTACATTTTAGTTTTTAAATTTTTAATTGATAACTTAATTCAGCTTTCATTTTATTTGATTTGATTTGATTTAAATTAACTATAATGCTTATTTATTTGAATATTTTATTATTGTAATATAATTTTTATTGTAAATTTTTCATTTTTAATTTAAGTTTTTTAATGTTGTTATAATATGTTCATTTATGTACTATAAAAGACTAAGTCTTATTGTACTTAACTAATTAATAATAATAAAAAAAAAAATTTGTATTGTTATTTGTATATTTATACTAATAAGTTTTGTTATCACTAATTTCCAATAAGAAAATTTGCACAGAAAACCATTTTTATTTATTAAGCTAGCTGATATACCCGGTGTTACTCTGGATTTTATTTTGGACATATTTTTTTTAGGATTTTATTAAAATTTTCTTATTCTCCCCTATAAAAATATAGGAGAGATTTGCTAAAATGAGTAATTAAATGAGAAAAGAGATGTCTTTAAAGAGAAATATTTTCTTATGATTTGAGTTGTTTGAATTTTAAATCTTAACTTTAACAAAAATTTGTTGCCTGCAAATAAGCCTCTGCATACGAAAAAAGTCATTGGTTTGTGACTAAGACAAAACAAAAAACTGCTGCTGACGTTCTGTCGAGTCACTATGAACAATCACTGTTTGTCTAGATGACTATTACAAAGTAATAAATATCTATAAGAAAAAGATAATGCCGTTGCTGGCAAAGCTGAATAAATAAAAAGATTTCACTAATCGAACACATTTGTGCAGAACAATAAAACTGCAAGAAAAATACAGGAAGTGTCCACTTCATTTTTTTTTTGCAAATTTATTAACTGCATTTTTTTATAACAACCCCATCTGATTTGGATTTAGGAAGGTTTTAGGAAAACAATTTTTTGAAAATTAAATTTTTTTTTAAATTGATTATTGTTGTACAACTATTCAAGAATATGAAAAAAAAGTTTCAACTCAATCCCGCTCATAACAAAGATTCTATAGCGCTTGAAACCCGGTGCGCCAGAGTAACTTTAACTTGACAGAGTAACTTTAAACACATTATTTTCGAAACAGACTTTTTCAAAACGGGCCACACTACTTGCAAACAAACTAATCGACTGGTTTAAATATTTTCTTTTAATCTGTTTGTATTGTTTTTCGACACATCTTTTACCAAAATTAGCGTCTTTGGAAAATTTGTCTAGTTTTTACACGCAACAATATGGTCAAGAATAACGTAAACTTTTTGATTTTCTCTTTCACGCTTCATACTTTTCTTAATTTTGAATATTTCCATTTCGTTTTGGTAAATTATATGTATTTAAGGGTCTACTTTCGAATTCACTATTTTTCAGACTATTTGGAACGGAGCTATGATGTGGCCCGATTTTCCCCTTTTCTTAAGCACACCAATTTCAGTGCTATCTTTATATATAAAAATGGTGACGGGACATAATTCCAAGGAACATATCCCAAATTTCAAATTTGGGGTTGTGCGCCCTTATTTTCCGTGCATAGTCCCAAAAATTGGATTTTGGATTATGTCCGCTTATTAAGTGGTCATATACCTCTAGAATCCCTTGTATATCCTCTGTCAGGGAAAAATTGCACAAACATAATTTCATCAAATTGGCCTACCCTACCTCAGTAAAATTTTTATATGTGCACAAATATTTTTTTCTCCTTGGTTTATATTAGGGGTTGGAATTAATTTTAAAGGTTTTTTTCGGTTTTTGAGCATTTATTTAGAAACAACGGTACAATGTATATTATTCAAAGTATTGTCCATCGTTAGCTACAACATTTTCCCATCTTTCTGGCAGCATATGGATTCCGCGCCGGAAGAACGATTCGTCTTTTGAGGCAATCCACGAATCGACCCATTTTTTGGTATCCTCGTAAGAAGTGAAGCGCTGCTCAGCCAAGCCATGCGTCATCGATCTGAATAGGTGGTAGTCGGAAGGGGCTATGTCTGGGCTATAAGGCGGGTGGGGTAGCACATCCCAATTCAGCGCCTCCAACGTTTCCTTGACGGTTCTTGCAACATGTGGCCGTGCGTTGTCATGTTGAAAAACCACTTTGTCGTGTCTTTTGGCATATTCCGGCCGTTTAACCTTTAATGCTCGGCTCAATTGCATCAATTGTTGTTGGTAGCGTTCCCCAGTGATGGTTTCGTTAGGTTTTAGCAGCTCATAGTACACGACACCCTTCTGATCCCACCAAATACACAGCATAAGCTTGGCGCCATGAATATTCGGCTTGGCCCTCGATGTTGATGCATGGCCGGGTGGTCCCCACGATTTTTTTCGCTTAGGATTATCGTAATGGATCCACTTTTCATCGCCAGTGACAATACGATGCAAAAAACTCTTCCTTTTATGCCGTTGAAGCAGTTGTTCGCACATGCAAAATCGCCGTTCAACGTCTCTCGGCTTCAACTGGTACGGCACCCAATTTCCTTGGTTTTTAAATCATTCCCATGGCCTTCAAGCGTTTGCCGACCGTTGATAAGTCGACTCCCAATGATTCTGACAATTCTTGAAGGGTTTGACACGGGTCTTCATCGAGCAAGCCTCCAATTCCTCATCTTCAAACTTTTTCGGCTGGCCCGGACGCTCTTTGTCTTCCGTATCAAAATCACCACTTTTAAACCGACGGAACCAGTACTCACAAGTAGAAATCGATGGAGCATAGTCCCCGTAAGCCTCAGTAAGCGTGCGTTGTGCTTCAACCGCTTTTTTCTTCAAATGGAAGCACAAAAGTAAACCTTCCCGCAAATTGCGTTTTGTTGGAACGAAAGTCGACATGTTCACAGAGAAAAAAATATATGTTGTTTACACTTCAGTGGAATGACACATACTGAAAAATGAAGCTTACACAATGTGCTTTGAAATGAATATAGTCACAGGTGTGCCCGATGCGATCTATTGATAGTTACGCCATCTCTTAGAAAACCTTTAAAACTAATTCCAACCCCCAATAACAATCTAATGATTTTGAGTTTGCCAACATATTTTTTAAAGAATGGAGTTAATTAGTCGAACAAAGAATTCTTCTCTTCCTCGTATTCGTAGCACCGTTAATCGAAAATAGTACGAAATCTGTCGTGTGCAATAGCAAATATTTATATGTGCTCAATTGCTTTTTTGTGTTTTAACTGTTATAACGTAAAAATTACGAAATTTTGTTGAAAACCATAAACATAACGATAATATTTTTTTGGAACAAAATATGAGCACATTTTAGAGTTATTTTATTTTTCAAATAAAAATTCCACTTGGAACCACTACATCTAAAGAAGATCGTTGAAATATAAAAGGCTTAAATAAAGCCGATATAAAAGTAGGTGCTATAGCTGCTAGGACAAATCGTCATCGAAACACCATAACAAATTTTTAAAATACCCTGGCAACTATGCTATAATCAAGAGAAGTGAAAGAAAATCCGTGATTGACCAATGGCACAAAAGATAAATTCGACATCTTGATGTGCAGAAAGGGATGAGTTGTGGTAAAATTGCTATGCATTTTGATCTAAGGGTTACTAAAAGCAGAATCTAACAAATTTTGGATGAAAATGCCAACGTCAGTTATGAATCGCCCTTCTCTCAACCCAGGCTTCAACCATGAAAAATACAAATATTGTGAGAAAGAATTTGGGAATGTCATATTAACTGATGAGAATAGGTTCAACCTTGACGGGCCCGACGGTTGCTAGACATACCGCCACAACTTGCGATATATTGAGCTATTAGATGATGGTTTAAGTGAGTTCATATGCTATAAATAAAAGGAGAACTGGACTTTTGAACAGAACAGCACTAATGTATATGTTACACAGCAGAGAACTGCATGAGTGGCTTCACTAATACATATAAGCACTCGTTGAAAATGAGAATAGCTATCGTGCATTGCATTCTCTTTCAAGGAATATACAAAATGTGGACTCGCTCAAAAATTAAACTTCGCTAAGCTTCCTTTTCACCAATGTATTGCTTAAGAGACTCGCTGTTAACTAATAGATAAAGCTACAAACACTCAGCCTCTCAAAGCTTCTCACTCGCCCTATTCACAGAAAGTTGATAAACTATTCGCATGACTCGCAATGCTTGAGCGAATCACAGCGAGTCATCTACGAAGGTTAGGTACTGCGCTGATTTCAACTACGCTGATCTTTATCGTGCACAGGAAATAAAAAAGGAATGATTGCAAGATGAATGTCACGGGATTCAATTAAGAAGATCATGAACACCAGCTGGAATAGATTTGCCTGCATATAATAGGTTTTTTAAAAATTTTTCCCAAAAAGACATGCGGCGACAATGAAATACAGAGCACCATGCAAATTTTTTTTTTTTTTGTTACAAGGCAAATTGCACAACTCAAAGCATTTGGCGAGTCCCATTAACAACGTATCTTTATCTCGAAGCAGGCAGAATTTTCACTAAATTCGCAATGTTTGTTCGAAGACTCTCACAACTCTCAGCTGAATCGCGAAGCATTCAAAATGATCACTATATTCACTATGTTTGTTCGTTTATACGCCCAACTCTCAACGTGAGGATCGAAGCAACTACATGTTGTAGAGCATAGAGTGAGAGCATAATTCGCACTCAACATTAAAAAAGGGAGTGAGTTAATGCGAAGCAAACAAAATTGTTTGAGGAATGCGAATGGCTGAGAAAACAGAAAATGTAGCGAAGAAGGAGAGTGCGTTATGAAGCGAAGCGCTTGTTGCAGATCTCTGGTGTAGAGGTATATGCAAGCCTTGCGGATGGCATTCTTCTGACGATGAAACAATTTTTTGTGCATCTAATTTGAAGACACGCCAAGAACATCTTCTTGTTGACAATATATGTTCTGACTTACAACAAGTTAGTTGTATTTATAATAGTCTGGAAAGGCTGCTTGACCTAGTCTTAACTAAAGACAGTAACAATGTCATTGCTCAGAAGGCACTTCATGCTTTCACTACTATTGATAATTACCATCCACCATTGAGTATTTGGTATAAATCCGATAGGGATAATATGGTAAATTCAAGCTCTGTTGATACAGTTTATGAATTAAATTTAAATTTTGAGATTGAATCATTTACTTTATAGTTAATCACGTTATAGTTATAGTTAAAAAAAAACCTAAAAAATAATAATCTAATTAGTTCAATAAAATTTTTTTATATAGAGCTCTTTACCATGTTTTCTCAGTCAGTACCATACAGTCCCAAATTTGCGAAAAACTCTGCGTACCCTTGGTACACAAAGGATTAAAAGACTCTTCGCAACAATAGGAATAGGGCATGGAAGAAATATGTCTGTAGCTTTGACTCAAATGACCTAGAAACATACAAACGTTTATTTCTGGAATTTGAGAATCACTCAGCTGCATTATATGAGTATTTGGATAATATGAAGCTGAGTATTTTGTCTGATCCAAGAAAATTTTGGGGATTTATTAATGTTAAGAAGAAGACAAATGGATTTCCTTCTTCTTTCAATCCATTTCAAGATGGATGGATCCATTTCAGGATTCCACCATTGTTTGTGGCCTATTTGCCAAAATTTTTAAAGAATCATTTTGTTCAGATTGTTTTAATCCTGATTTATCGTATTTTGATTATATGAACAACACACCCAAAGTTTCTTTGGAGCATATATCTTTGACCTCAGAGGATATTTTTAAGTATATTGAATCAATCGATTAAGATTTTAGCGCTGGATCAGATGGAATTCCTGCCGCAGTGTTAAAACAATGCGGCTCCATTTTGTGTCAACCACTCTTGTTACTTTTTCATAAATCAATTAATAAATGTAATTTTCCCCTTTTTTTGGAAAAATTCTTATATCAGTCCTATTCACAGCAAAGGTTGCAGGAATGACGTTACTAATTAAAGGCCTATCGCTTAGCTGTCCTCAATTCCTTAACTTTTTGAGCGAATAGTGTACGATCGAGTGAAAATTCACTGTATACAAGTCATGACAACTCGTCAGCATGGTTTTGTTACTGGTAGATCCACTGTGTCTATACTCCTCGATTTCACCACATTCTGCTTAAAATCTATTGATTCTGGTAGCCAGGTCGACTGTATTTACACTGACTTTAGCAAAGCTTTTGAGAAATGACCACGTAATCTAATTTTATTAAAACTAAAGTTAATGGGATTTTCAGAGTATTTTGTAATCTGGATCAAATCATATTTGATGGAGCGATCTTATCAAATACGGTTCCGAGGCGTGTTGTCTTCTGAATTTGTTGCAGAATCGGGTGTTCCTCAAGGAAGCCACCTTGGTTCACTTGTTTATTTTAGCCATTAATGATGTAACCCACATCATCAAACACTCTCATCTACTTATCTATGCAGATGATATGAAAATAACAGAACAATTGATTCTAATGACAACTCAGACCTGCTCCAGTCAGACTTGAAATCCTTTGAGGTTTGATGTTCTAAAAATAACATGTTTTTAAATCCAGATAAATGCCAAGCTATGACCTTTTCACGTAAAAGGAACGATTTTATTTTTGATTACAAAATTGGATACTGCAAAATAAGATACTGCATTAAGTCCGGTAACTACCGTCAAAGACCTTGATGTATGCATGGATTCTAAATTGGCCTTTAACATGCTTATTGATAGAATTTGTAAAAAAATTATCTTCTATGCTTGGTTTTATAAAACGCTGGGCCAAAGAGTTTGATAGCTTAATAACAACTACAACGCTGTATTATTCAATTGTGCGTCCTCACTTGGAGTATGCAAGTCAAGTATGGTCCCCAGTTAATTACAATGTGCATGTTGATCGAATAGAAAGAATTCAAAAACGTTTTGTTCGGTTTGCTCCGAGAGGCTTGAGTGGAACTGACACAATTAACCTTCCTTCATATGAGGACCCTCCAGGAAAAATTGGAAGGCTTCCATTTAAAAGTGATAAAGAAACATTCCCCACCGTATCTTTCGGAAGCTTAAGGGTAGTTTTGTATTTATGTTGTTGCCAAACCGCTTCTTTAAGAATGCTTATAGAAACTTTTACTTATTGTCAAGCAATGACAACGGAAAATATTAATATCATTGTTTCCTAGCCGCTTGTTACACAACACAACACAAAAATTCCAAACAAAAAATCACTTATCCCAGGCGAAAGTACTCGATGAGAGGAGAAAAGTAATTTCTGGATTTTGCTAGATTGGTTGCCGTTCGTTTTTTATGAGCCTCTATAGTTTTTTCGCCAAATTTGATTTTGAGCACTTTTTTTGCAATTTTCTTCTATTTTTCGCATGGCCACAGCTCGAAAAATGCTGTGAATTTTTATTTGCAGTCTTCAGCAAAGTTGTAGCTCTTGACTCGGCCAACTGTCAAATGGTGAATAAATTAAGTCGGAAAAATTTCATCTTCATGCTCAAAACCCCAAAAATGTCGAAAAAATTACCACTTTTTTCACCGATTTTTTCCGTTTTTCGACTACAGCTCTTGAACTATTGAAAATTTTACCAAACAATCAAGGGAAGAAATGTAGCCTATAAAATTATGAACAACTTTCCAGTACATACCAACTTCATACGACCACTCCTTGATACGGATTTTGCAATTTTTTTTATTTTCGTTTTTTATATACAATACATCGACGATACTGATTAACACAAAAACTATACAAATTAATGCCCGTTTGATGCCTTTTTTATACTTTTTTTCATAATCTTTCACATATTTTCATGTTTTTCACTTTAATCAGAAAATTCAATACTAAATTGCAAAAAAAAAAATACATGTGCCTTTTTTAAACTTTTGCTCAATAAAAATAATAAAATAAAAAAAAATGAAAATTAATCACATTTGTATGGCAAAATCTGGGAAACTGGGGGCGATGGATCAATGTAACATGTCTGACTGTCTCAACCTGGCGAGGCCAGCATAATCTTTGTGAAATCGCCTCAAGTCGACTCAAACCTCCACGTGGTGTTTCCTGGGCAACGTCAAAACTGACAACCGTTAGTTTGGCGGCTAATCTGAGCGGCGGGCCTCCCTAGGCTTAAAATAGGTTGTGCGTCGGGTTTGAAGCCCACCCGTAAAAACCAATTTCAATGAAAACATATAAGAATAGAAGAAAAATGATCCCCAAATCTGATGACGACTACCGCAAACGAAAAACTGATAATGATTTACGGATATGCACCTGGAATGTCCGAACCCTTAATTGGGAAGGTGCATCTATCCAACTGACTGATGTCTTGGAAAGATACAAAGCTGATATCACTGCTATCCAAGAAATGCGATGGAAGGGACAGGGTTGCATTCGGCATGCACCCTGTGATATCTACTACAGCGGCCATGCGGAGAAGCACGAGTTTGGATGCGGATTTGTAGTTGGCAAGAGACTACGGCCCCACGTCCTGCGATTCACACCTGTGAACGAACGACTTGCCATAATCCGCATCAAGGTTAGATTCTTCAATATAAGCCTAATATGTGCGCACGCTCCGACAGAAGACAAGGACGATGAGATCAAGGAAATTTTCTATGAGCGCCTTGAAAATGCTTACGAGCGCTGCCCCCGCCACGACGTAAAAATCGTGCTTGGTGACTTCAACGCTAAGGTGGGCAAGGAAAATATTTTTGGTCCAACAGTCGGAAAGTTCAGCCTCCACGACAACACCTCCGATAACGGAATGAGGCTGATTGACTTCGCCGCAGCACGAAACATGGTCGTAAGTAGTACTAGATTCAAGCATCTCAATATTCATAAAGCCACCTGGATGTCCCCTGATCAAAAAACAAAAAATCAAATTGATCACGTTTTGATCGACGGAAGGCACTCTTCCAGTGTATTGGATGTACGCACGATCCGTGGTGCAAACATTGACTCGGATCACTATCTTGTTGCAGCCAAGATCCGTACACGTCTGTGCGCAGCTAAAAATACACGCAACCCTACACAGAGAAAGCTAGACGTCGACAAGCTGCAATCGAAACAGACAGCCGATGCTTTCGCCACTCGACTCTCACTCCTGCTTCAAAGCACTCCTCCAATCGATGATATATGCGCGCAGTGGACACACATTTCCAACTCCATGCGTGCGGCTGCTGAAGAGGTGATTGGCTACCAACGCCCTCGCCGAAACCAGTGGTACGACCAGGAGTGTCGCGACGCCACTGCAGAGAAAGACGCCGCCTACAAAGCCACTCTGCAGTCGGTTGTAACGCGCGCTGCTAAGGAGCGATACAAAGAAAAGAGGAGGGAAGAGAGACATATTTTCAGGCGGAAAAAAAGAGAGGCAGAAAAGCGCGAGCAGGAGAAGATTGAGATGTATGGTGACAGGAATGAGGCCCGAAAATTTTTCGAAAAAATAAGACGCCTTGCCGATGGTTTTAAAACCGGGGCCTCTTCCTGCAAGGATGAAAACGGGAATCTAGTGACAGATGTCCAGAGTACACTGACGTTATGGAGGGAACACTTCTCTAAGCTTCTAAATGGCGACGCTGACAACAATCCCGCCAATAGAGATGATATTCCGGAAACCCCAATTGCGGATGACAGCGTCGAGGTTTCGCTGCCCGACTATGATGAAGTTCTGACAGCTATAGCTCGGCTTAAAAATAACAAAGCCGCGGGAGCTGATGGCTTACCTGCTGAGCTGTTTAAGAACGGAGGCGAAGCTCTACTTAAATGCATTCACGAGCTTCTATGCAGAATATGGTCGGAAGAATGCATTCCGAACGATTGGAATCTCAGTGTGCTCTGCCCAATCCACAAGAAAGGCGATCCCACTATCTGTGCCAATTACCGTGGGATAAGCCTTCTTAATATCGCATATAAGGTCCTGTCGAGCGTTTTATGTGAAAGATTGAAGCCCATTGTAAACGAACTGATCGGACCTTATCAGTGTGGCTTCAGACCTGGAAAGTCCACCATCGACCAGATTTTCACGCTACGACAAATCTTGGAGAAGACTCAAGAAAAACAAGTCGACACCCACCATCTTTTTGTTGACTACAAAGCCGCCTTCGACAGCCCAATAAGGAAGCACCTGTACTCCACCATGTCTGAATTTGGTATTCCTGCAAAACTAATACGACTTTGCAGGATGACACTGAGCAACACCAGCAGCGCAGTTAAAGTCGGGAAGGACCTCTCCCCACCATTTATTACCAAACGAGGTTTCAGACAAGGTGATTCCTTATCGTGCGACTTTTTCAACCTAATGATGGAAAAGATCATCCGAGCTGCTGATCTGAGACGTAGTGGCACAATATTCTACAAGAGTGTTATGCTGCTTGCGTATGCTGATGACATAGATATCATTGGCCATAATACGCGCGAAGTCAGTGCAGCATTTTCCAGATTAGAAAGAGAGTCAAGTCGAATGGGTCTGTCAGTGAATGCAGATAAGACGAAATACTTAGTGTCAACAAACAAACAGTCCCAGCGTCTTGGAACCCACGTTACCGTTGACAATACCTCCTTCGAGGTTGTGAAGAACTTCGTCTATCTAGGATCCAGCATTAATTCAACCAACGACATCAGCATTGAGATCAAACGAAGAATAACTCTTGCCAACAGGTGTTACTTTGGGCTCAGTAGGCAATTGAGAAGCAGAGCCCTCTCTCGACGAACGAAAATCACGCTCTATAAATCGCTCATCATGCCCGTCCTACTTTACGCATCACAAACCTGGACGCTGAGCAGTTTAGATGAAAAGACTTTAGGAGCATTCGAGAGAAAGATTCTTCGTAAGATCTACGGACCAATCTGCGTCAATGGCGAGTACCGAATACGGTGGAATGATGAACTGTATGAGCTGTACGCTGACATCGACATAGTCAAGCGCATTAAAATCGAGCGGCTTCGCTGGCTTGGTCATGTTCAGCGCATGAAAGACGATGCTCCAGTGAAGAAAACATTCGATTCGGTACCCAGCGGCGGTCAACGCAGAAGAGGACGACCGCATCTTCGTTGGAAAGACCAAGTAGAGGACAACCTGACGAAGCTTGGAATTTCCAACTGGCGCCAGCAAGCAAAAGACAGAAATGGCTGGCGCAAATTCTTAGATGAGGCCAAGACCGACATACGGTTGTAGCGCCAACTAAGTAAGTAAAGTAAGTATGGCAAAATCCGTATCAAGGAGTGGTCGTATGAAGTTGGTACGTGCAGGAAAGTTGTTCATAATTTTATAGGCTACATTTATTCTCTTGATTGTTTGGTAAAATTTTCAATAGTTCAAGAGCTGTAATCGAAAAACGAAAAAATCGGTGAAAAAAGTGGTAATTTTTCGACATTTTTGGGGTTTTGAGCATGAAGATGAAATTTTTCCGACTTAATATATTCAGCATTTTTGTTGGCCGAGTCAAGAGCTACAACTTTGCTGAAGACTGCAAATAAAAATTCACAGCATTTTTTGAGCTATGGCCATGCGAAAAAAAATAGAAGAAAGTTGCAAAAAAGTGCTCAAAATCAAATTTGGCGAAAAAAACTGTAGAGGCTCATAAAAACGAACGGCAACCAATCTAGCAAAATCCAGAAATTACTTTTCTCCTCTCATCGAGTACTTTCGGCTGGGATAAGTGATTTTTTGTTTGGAGTCAAAAAGTTCAATATTGCGTCACTGTGTTATAGAATTCGATAGTCTAGTGGTATCGCACTTGACTGTCGCTCAAGGGTCCCGGGTTCGAATCCTAGCCAGACATTTTCATAGCAAGGGAAAGGAATGCTTCCACATTAATTTTTAAGACAGCGGAGAGGAATGTTTCCACATTAATTTTTAACACAGCGGAGAGGAATGTTTCCCTTTAATGACATGCTATGTAAGAAAAGAAATGGAGTGTCCAACGGAAGGGAATGCTTCCTACATTCCATGGAATGTTTCCTGTTTATATCCGGAAATATTTTCATTTCCTGGAGGGGATCGTTTAATTTAATTTAATTTTTAAAATTTAAATCTTTAAGTGAGAGAAGGAAATCTGCTGATATCGTCTACTTACATCAACTCATAACTTGTGTATTCGATTCTCCAGAACTTCTTTTATAAATTTCTCTTATAATTTTTAACACTAATCGAAGAAGCAGTAGAAACTCTAACAATTTGATTTATTTACCATTTAGTAGAACAAGCTATATGTTAACTGCTCCATTAAATCGCATGAGTACCTTTGTTAACAACTGAAGCGAGTTTGATGTTAACTTGTCGAAAGGTCAACTCAAAAATAAATTGAAAACTAATCAGTGTAAACGCATGGTTAGTTGTTATGTCTTGTGTTGTCCCTGAGCCCACCCCATATTATGGTGGGTAAATTTTTCTTACATTTGATTATTTTGGACCATTTTTATCGATATCTTTGAGATATTTCAAAGATATTTGGGTTGATTCTTAAAATGATCAAAAGTGTGGAAAAAGCTGTAGTAGCTAAACTCTATTGTTATTGCATGTAAAAAAACAAATTCTTCCCAAGCCACAAATGACTTTCAATAAATCTGAAATATACCCGTACTGTAGTGACCTGCTGTTAGTAATTTCTAGTTAGTTAGTAGACCCATAGGATCCATTGTGCATGCCTTTAATTAACACTCCAGATTTAGTCTTTTTATATATTTGAACACTGTCTCTGGCTTGGTGTTCTAGATTGTTGACGGGGGCACTACTTCCTCTCCAAAATGGAGGCGTCTTAGTCTGTGGATTGCCGGACATTCACATAGAATGTGTTCGGGGGTTTCTTCTTCCTCCTCGCATAGTCAGCAGACGTCTGATTCAGAAAGACCCATCTTTTTAAGATGGTATCTGAGTGAGCAGTGATCTGTGAAGAAACTGGTGAGAATTTAAAGATCTGCTTTGTTAAGCTTGAGTAAATCTTTGGATTTTGATTTACTTGGAGTTAAAAATTTCTTAGATTGCCTTTGTTCATTAGTGTTGTTCCAGTGGCACTGAAATTTCTTATCTTTCCATATTCTAATTTTTTCTAAAAAATAGCCTTTTGCTAAGCTAATGGTTCAGGTCCTATAAGAGTTCGAGACGCTTCTCTTTTGGCAAGGCAGTCCACCCTTTCGTTGCCCTCGAATCCTTCGTGACCTGGAAGCCACCAGAATTCTATTTTGTTGCTTTGTTCCAGCGTATTTAATAGCTCTACGCAATTGGGGACCAGTCTTGATTCAAGTTCGTAGGCTTGAAGGGCTTTTAAAGCCGCTTGACTATCTGAAAGTATGTAGCTGTGAGCCCCCTTTGATTTCCTGCGGAGACATTCTCTGACACAAACTACAATGGCATATACCTCCGCCTGGAACGACGTGTATCCCATTGGAAGAGCTTTTTGGAACTTGGGACCATATATCCCCGCTCCCGTTACTCCATTTTCGAGTTTTGACCCATCAGTATACCATATCTGTGAGCCAGGATCAACTGTGAAGCCATCATTCCTCAATAGTTGCCTATTGGGTATAACGACCTTGTAGATTTTTGTGAAGTTTACCTTCGGCAGCATCCTGTCGGGGATTTTGAAAAGAGGTAATTTTCGAAGGTTTTTAGTATAAAACCAGCTGTTAGTCATGACTTGAATCCTATCGAAAACCTGTGGGGCATTGTTTCGGCCCAAGTTTATAAAAACGGGCACCAGTTCTAGTCGATGAAGCATCGGAAAACAATTCTTTAAGATAAATGGAAGAAAATCGATGGCTCAGATCGTTGATGTACTTCATGCCTTTCACGCTTAGCCAAGTCATATATAAGGAAGGAAGACATATATTCTTTTATAAAATCTATATATATTTCTTTTTTATTCTATAAAATCAATAAAAATAGGTTTTGCACATATAAATATTTTCTATTAACTTTTTAAATGCACGTTAATTTACGTTTAATAACAGCAAGTTTTTTAAATAAGCTATTAAATATTTTACATGTAAGTCCTTAATACTATTTCAATAAAAAAATAATATAAAAACAAATGAAGTTATGTTTGCTTGGAGTTGCATTTGAAGTGTTGCACATATAATTATTTTACATATTTATCTGATGAGGTATATATCATATAGACAAAAGAGCAAGTGTATAAATATAGAAATTTTTTATAAAAAAAAAAAAAATTTGTTAAATTTGTTTATGTTGCCAGTCTGCTATTTCGTTCATTATATTAGCAGCAGTGTGGCAGTGGCAGTAAATTTAGAAATGGAGCTAACCTCAGCAGTTCTGATTACTGCCGCTGCTGTTATGTGAGAATTACCATTTATTTATTTATTTATTTGATTGCTAAACCTTAACAGGTTTTATAGCAAATTTAAAATTATAAAATAAGATATTTAATACAATTCAAAAATATAAAGTGTGATTTTGAATGAAATAATGTATTTTTAACAAACTAAAAAGTTTTAGTAAATTGCTTAAAGTATATAATTTTATTAAAGTATAAAAAATAATAGAAAAAAAGTTAAGTCAAAATCGATAAAATCAAACAGCATAGCAGGGTTGCGTTTTCAAGACAAACAAGGTCAAGTTAGCAACAATTTTTGTATACGGCGGAGTCGTGTGACAAACAAGGTCTCATACCCAATAAAACACCACTCCAATAGGTATATATATAATATATATCGTTCTGTCTCCCTGAAGCCGGTGAAATCCTGGCTTGACAGGGTGGTTACTCGACAAACTAGGTCAACTTCACCAAACCAATTTTCATAAAATAAAGAAAACCAGTTGCGAACGCAGGCACCAAGACAAACTAGGTCTTATCGGCCACTCATATTAATATATTACAAATCGATCTAACGTAGTGTTTCAAGAGGTAAAAAGACACCAAGACACCACGGTACCGTCGACAAGTGTAGTTACAATCATCATGAAGATATGAGGCAACTGAAGATCCCAGGTTTAGGTCCATTCAGATTACTTAGATGTTTATCCACCAAAATTTTCCATTTTACGCTTAGGTCCATTTATTAATTTAGATTGTTATATTAATGTGCTTACAAATCACCAGATGCATCAGATATATGTTTAAAAGAGCTTTACATAATCAGCGACGGTACTGCAAGTAATCTATAATTTTATGTTTGATTGAGTCCATGGATTCACTTAAGGATATAACATCAGATACAAAATTAAAATCACCGCAAGCGCTTCTAAGAGGTTCATTTTGCAAATAATTAGTTCTAAAAAAGTTCATGTGGAGTAACTCAAAAGATCTTCTAGGACAAAGAGGAATATTAAAATATACTTTACTCAATAAATTTGGACTGTTGACGTATCCATGTAAAAGTTTTGTAATCCAGCAAGCATTTATCATAATTCTCCGATTTTTTAAAGAAGGAAGATTTAAGAGTTGTAACCGATATTCATAAGGTGGTAAGTGAAAATCAGTATTACAATAAAGACAGCTTAAGCAAAACTAAAGAAATTGTTTCTGCACAGATTCAATGTCGTCTATGTAACAACCGTATCGTGGGCACCAAACAACTGAAGCGTATTCTAAGATAGGCCGCACTAAGGAAGTGAATAAGGTTTTCGTTATGAATGGATCATTAAACTCTTTGCCCAACGTTTAATAAATCCTAAAGTACTATTTGCTCTATTTATTATTTTATTTACATGAATATTAAAGCGTAGTTTAGGATCCATTGTAACTCCAAGATCATTGAAAATATCTAAGGACTCCAATGGATAACCACAAATTTTGAAGGTACATTTAATTGGTGGTTTGCGCGAGAAAGACATATGCTTGCATATCTTCATGTTGAGGTTCATACGGTTCGTTTTGCACCAGTTATGAAGATCAATGTCGGCTTGCAAAAATACAGCGTCATTATCATTTTTAAAAGAAAGGAAGAGTTTGACGTCGTCAGCAAACATTAAGATGCTAGAATGCATTATGAAAGATGGCAAATCGTTTATAAAAAGTAGAAACAGAAGGGGCCCAAGATGACTTCCTTGAGGTACTCCTGAAGTAACAGAAAACTCATGTAATTTCTTGAGCTTAAAAAGAATAGATTGTGTTCTATTGCTTAAGTAAGATTCAATCCACTTCACTAACGGTATAGGAAATCCAACAAGATGTAATTTTAAAATCAATAGTTTGTGATTTACAACGTCAAAAGCTTTGCTGAAATCCGTGTAAATAACATCAGTCTGCATGCCTTTTCCAAAGTTTTCTATAGTTTTTGATGTAAATTCGAGAAGGTTAGTAATAGTAGATTTTTCAGAAAGGAATCCATGTTGGAAAGGAGACATTAAAGATTTAACGCTATGCGATAGTCGTGATGTAACAATTGCCTCTAAAAGTTTAGGCAAAGCGCTTAATTTTGCGATGCCACGGTAGTTATCAATTAAAGACCTATTTTCGGATTTATTTAGCGGAATGATAAATGAATGCTTCCAGGCTGCAGGAAAATAGCAGGATTTTAATGATGAAGTAAATAGTAAAGATATTGGAGTTACTAATTCTTCACAGCAGTATTTTAATATACATGAAGGTATGTTATCAGGACCACTTTTATATGATTGAAACACATTATTCCTAAAATAACAGCTGATCACTGCCACTAGCACTGACGCTGCCACTGCTGCATTGTAATTTCGCTATAAGTTCGCAAAAATTTTTTTATACGGAAGAGGATCAATTCCAGGTTCTCTTTGACAAAATGTACCAAGAATATGACTTAAAATGTTCGTGACACTTTAAGGAACCAAATTCGAACTTATTGCTTTCACATACTTAAGGCAAATAGCAAAAACTAACAACTACTCAAAATAAATGAGAAATCATCTAATTTTCTGTTAACATAAAAAACCAAAATAGCCTCCGCTCTACCCAGAAAGTATAAAAAACATCTTGTAACAGGTTTATTACTATCTCAACCTGCTACTATGGTGTACAGTAAACAAAAACGCAGCTATGTACATGTAATAAAGCAATGTTAAAAACCAATTAAAGATTATTACCAACAAAAAAAAACTTGATAAACTTAACTTGAGCTTAGTTGAAAACACAATCATATATGAAGGAAATTTAGAATTCTGCGTAAGCCGCTGCAGGCAAAAAACAAAAGCAATTAAAAATATTTCCTGCTAGTTTTGAGGCACACGTGAACCACCACCCAGCGTGAAGAGGTACTACATCTATAAATTTTTTTTTAATTGAAATGAAACTCAATACCAGGCGGGATTTAAGATTAAGGTAAAGGTAAAGAAGCATTTTATTTGATTCTTAAGCCAAACATTGAGCTAACAATTTTGTGTAACACCAAAAAAGTTACTCTAATATTACCTTTACAAATTTACAATTAATTAAAGGCAAATAATTTTAATTGCAGTTTGAGGCCAGAAATGATTGAATCATTAATTTTTTAGAAAAATATTGATTAATAGCTAAATAAATTTTAAGTGTCCATAAAGTATGCGTGGAATTCGTGACCTCTTATAGCTAAAAAGCTTATCTATTATAATCTATAAGACAAGAAATCTCAGAAAGTGACAAAATTGTAGATCAAATTTTCGCACAAAACGATAATAGCGAAATCTGCTATTGTTTTTCTATGTTTTTGAACATTAGAATGTGCTAACATTGTTTTTCTTATTGCAAATATCATATTAATTATTACCTTGAACGTGTTTTACTTTATCTTTTCTCAACTTTCATTCTTTCAAAACGAAAGTTGTGTTAACATCTAATATATTTATTCTTAAGCGTTTAGTTATTAAAAAAATTACCATGCTTATCGCTTAAAATCCATCATAAATCTTCGTAATGCTTTCTCTAACTTAACGCCTTTTGTTTTATGAACGTACGAAAGATTTTTTGACAAATTGTTTACTAATTTTAACACCCAACTCATAAATAAGAGAAAAAATTTTTTATATTGCAGAGCGAGTTCTGAAAGTCAGGCGTGAAAAAAATATGACATATTAAACCTTCACAAATGGTGTTGGACAAAATATAACAAAACACAAACACTCACTCGCACAAATTTTATGCTAATTCATTTTATTTTTTACACTAAACACCACCAACGAAAGAAGTTTCGTTAGAATCATGCTGTTATGGTGATCATGTTTATTATAAAAACTAGCTACTATGAAATAGCCAAAATAGAACTGTAATTAACATAAGTCAGATTTTTTAACATTTTTTACGGTTATTTGTGAAAATATGAGTTGAAAGCTGATGAGCCAAAATTACAATATTATTTTTATTATTATTATAATAAAAAAAAAAGAAAACAAATAAAAATGTATAATTATAAGTAATAAAATTATTAAACAGAATTTTAAATGATTTTGACTGACAGCCAAAGTGTGTGATTATTTTATGTGGCACAGTGTAGATTAACAATCGAGTTTGTGTGTGGCTCTTTTTTTCACCATATTCTAGCCGAGAGCTTATTTTTGTTGTGAATTCTTTCTAGCACTAAATCAGAACAGCAACAAGTTGAAACGAATATAAAAGTCGTTGCTTTCTGAACGGTTATGAGGTTAAAGACCTGAGTAACAAAACAAAAAACAAACAAAACAAAACAATAAAAGTTGCGATAGAGGGAGCTGTGGGAGGGGGGTACTTGAACTTTTCGCTGCTTTGAATATTGAACAAATTAAACACAAAATCATGCTGGCGAAAAGTTGCTTAAATGATTGGCAGTTGAATTTATTATTGCAACTTACTGTAGTAACTTTTTGGTTTTAATTCTTTTGTCTAAGTGCGAGAATGTCAAATACCAATTTGTTTAGATATTTCATCTTCTTAATTTTTCACAAAAATCTGACAAACTTAATTGAGAGTATCAGAAAAATGTCACTTAAACAATTAGAGTATTTAACTCAATGAAAATAGTAGAATGAATTTCAATCTGATTGAGTGTTTTGGATGTCAATTTTTGTATCATATTTGACAATTTTCATTTCATTCAACGTCAGAACCAGAATTGGTGGCCGCAGGGGGTCAGGTAGGTAAACTTGCCTTCACCTCTAGTAAAGGTCTAGAAAAGGTATTTCTATTGGGTGTTTACATTAAAAACCGAACTTTTTTGGATGAAAATAATATTAATTAATTGGAGTACGGAGTAATGTAATTAATTAATTAATTAAATTTATTAATTAATTAATTAATTAAGATTATTAATTAATTAATTAATAAATTTAATTAAAGAACAATTAATTGTTCTAACGAATCTTTCCAAAGAAACAACAACAAAGTTTTTCAATATGAAAAGGACTGACTGTTTTGAAGGAAGTATATTTTTTGGGGAGAATCGGTTGCAAAATGGGGGAAATTGATCACCAGAATTGGGGAATTTGATTGAAACGAGTTGGCAGCCCTGTTCAGTTTATCAATTCGAGAAAGGAATTAAGAAACAGCAACAACAATGCCACACAGCAGAGGTTGCCAGCCAAAATTCGGAACAATTCCCACGAAAATTACCTTTTTCCCAAAGTAAGATAAATTAAATACCACCAAAATTCCCATGCTAAAGGTAAACAAAAAAATTCCCACAGCAATTAAACAATACAAAAAAAAATCCCACGATCATTAAAAATGACCACAAATATACCACGCGTTTTAAAAATACCACCAAAAATCCCATATGCATTTAAAAATCCCACAAAAAATGCCATGCGTATTAAAAAATACCACGAAAAGTCAATCAAAATAATTTTTCACAATTTTTTTAATTTTAAAATAATTTTTGTAAGCTTAACGCTTGCATGCAAAAATGTAGAATTTTCAGAAAGGGTCATAATTTTAAGGTCAGAATTTTGTTCAGAAAAGAATGCGCTGTTAGTTTTTATGCAATTTTTCGATGTCAATTTGTTCTTAAAACAAATATGCAATTTAATCGTTTATATTAAGAGTAAGTTCGAAGAAATGTACAGCGTAAACTCTTCTATATATATACGTCGATCATCGAATACTTTGATTAAGATTTTGCTTAATAAAAGTAAAAAAACAAATTTTACGAAAAAATTCCCAAATTCCCATGCAATTAAAAAATACCACGCTGAATTCCCACTCCAATTGAAAAATACCACGCTGAATTAAAAAATACCATTCCCAAAACAAAAATTCCCAAGATCAATTAAAAATTACCACGAATGGGATTTTTCCACAATACTGGCAGCCTTGCACACAGCTCTGTTGAAGTGTTCTGAGTCACTCTCTTCTCTCTCGTGTATGCTTCAGCAACGATGTTCAACAGAGCTGTGTTCCTATTGGTTTGCACTGTCCCATTGGGAAAAATGTTTATGCATTTGCTTAGTTTTACCTATATTAATAACAACTTAATCGAATAAAAATTATATTTTGCAAATGTACTCGAAAATAACTTTCCAACGATGTAAGACTTATGTGAATATGCTGACGTTAACACAGGTAAAATGGTTCCACAATTTTTTTTGTTTTAGTAATAATATATAGATATATTACCACTTTCACTTAGCACAAGAAATACGACTAAGGCACTGAAAACAATTAAAAAAAAACACCTCATTTGTTATTATTTGGTAAAGAAAATCAGGCGTATTAATTGGTTCATTGGGAGAAATTGGTTTCAAGTGACATTTTTAACGTATCCAAGTAAAAGATAATAAATATTTTAATGAAAATTGTTACAAATAATGTGTCACTTTTTCCGTTTTTTTAACTGAAAGTTTTTCAACTCTGTACTTTTTCTAATCTAAAGAGTTAAAAAAGAACCCAAGCTGAACACATGCCGTTAAGGCCAAAATATTTTGCAGGGTCAGAGAGTTTAGTAAGATAAAGAGCATATAAAAACATAAAAGCATGACTTTAAGCAAAAGAAAAATTCATGAAAATTTCTTAAGTTGGCATGGAAAAAGAAGCCAACGACCGGCATTTCATCTATCTATCTATCTGACTACCAACAAAAAAATGCAAACTTTAGAATAGACTAAAGAATTTCTGTTTTTTTTAACATTTACATGATTCAAATGAGTGGAACGCCTTGAACTTCCTCAAAGAGAGTTCAAGCTGCAGACAGACAGACTGTCAGAAAAATCGTCATACCGAGTGTAAATCAACCAGCTTGACGACTTTGAAGCTGCCAGTAGATCTGCTGAAGACAAGCTAAAGTTTCACACTTCACGGCCTATTGAGCGTGCTAAAAAATAACTAAGAAAAACACTCAAGAACCAATAAAAACTAAAACAGCATTAAAAATAAAATTAAATAAGCTATGAAGTCAGTCAAGCTAAAGCAAAGTCTACTTCATAAATTTGCATACGTCAAAGTGACTTTACAAGTCGAGAAACTACAAAAGATATACTTATAATAATAATAAAATAACTAACTCATTTAAAAGTAGAAGTTGAAGAACTTCTGCTCAAGCTTCAAGGATTCAAGAGCGTTACATGTGCTCTTTTGCACATTATTTTTATTTTTAATGCAGAATTTTAAAAATATCCATACAAATTTTACAAAAACAATTAGGCTAACAACCTTGAACAATTTGTAAATGCCAAATAACTAGTTTGTTTTTAAAAGTTTCTCAAAGTTTTATTTATATTATATAAATGTAAAATAAATTCAAAATTTTTTTATGCATTTAATCATTAATAAGTGTTAAAAAAATTTATTCCAAGAGCAGAACATTATAAAAAGATGAATTTTAGGGGTGAAATGAAAAACCGAAGCAAACGCTTTGCATTTATTTCGCTAGAGTAATAATACTCATACTTTAACATGGATATGGTCTAAAAATTAACAAATATTGAAACTTAAAGTTTGAGTTTGAACCTTAAGGTTTGGTAAAAAAGTAAAAACATAATGCTAAAACAACTTTTTTTCATTTTTAAGATCACATATCATTTTTTTATGAAATAGGTATTTTGAAATTTTTGTTGAACTCAAATTAAAAATTAATGTTCAAACTTAACTGATTCCTATCGGCTTCCCTTGATGTAGGTCACGCAGCAAAAAATTCTGCGTTGATACATCAACTTAAGTGTAGTTTACTGCTTTTTTAGTTTTTTTTTTTTTAGACTGAACCAACGCTCAGGGGATGCCCCCTATAAATGCGAAAGAAGGGTGATAGTCAGTTGGAGGGTGGATAGATGAAGTAGGGTCGGTGAGTTTGCACAGCTTAAAACTGCCGGGAAACACGCTCGCAGGGAGACTATTCCACAACTTAACTGTGCGACTAAAGAACGAAATATCACGGTAATGCGAGGTTCTATTGGTCATCGATGCAATGGTAAAGGGGTGGGCTTGGCCACGTATCAGCTGAGGTGAAATGTTTTTTGCACCGTTTTAAAAAACCTAGGCACCTGCCCGCTTCTTTCGACACATCGAAAATATGATCATTCCAACAAAGATCAGACTTGATCGATATGCCCAGAACGTCAAGAGCGGCTGATTACACAAGATCCACACCATTCATTTTGAGGGATGCTAAGGGGCAATTCATCCGCTTGTGGGTAAACAGACAGCACTGGGTCTTGCTTGCATTGAACTCTACTCTAGTAGCAAAACTCCACTCGGAGATTATTTTGTAGATCATTACCAAAATGCGATAACGCAATTGCGCTATAATTTCAGTATCAACAGCTATGTTTTCAGTAATAACGGAGTTAAATTTTGAGTTGGATAGCGCTGTAAGCTATGAGTTAAATTTTTTAATATTAGGCAACTCAATAAATTATGTTGTGAAGCAAGCGCAGTTAATCCTCACTTGAAAAAAATACATCATATATAGTAATAAAACTCATTTTCTGTTTGTTTGTTTGTTTGGCCTTTATACAAATCTAAACAGCTCAACTGATTTCGCCCAAACTAGGTATACATATTAAGTGTATCCTTACTTAAAATGTAACATACTTAGTTTTTGCCACGCACCCTCCAAAATTTTTCAACTAACGGTAATTTTGTTGTTATAATACTTTTTAGTATAGGAGTTTTTTGTGTATTTAATTTTAAAAAATTTCTGTTATTTTTACATCAAAAACACTTACATATATTCAAAATTGTAGAAATTTTCAGTACAACGACTTTTTCATAAGGCTTCGTTACCTAAGAATAAGAAAAAAACGACATGAAAATCAAAGTTTGGTCTTTCGGTACAAATATCTCCGCTGTTCATTGATATATTTCATTAATGTTTTTTTTTTTTTTTTTTTTGAAAAGTTTAATAAAAGTCCTTTACAAAAATAGTTTGAACTGCACCGTTAAGTAAGTGTAACTATGTTTTATAATTATGTCAAAAAAGGTCCAAAATATTGAATTTTTACTCAAAAAATGACTTAAAAATTGTTTTTGTTGTAAAAATTAAATTAATTTAAAATTGCACATCTGGCTACCTTTCATATGACATAGCATTTATTTGCAAAAATTGTTCCAGTTAAGCGCAAAAATTATTTTACTCTTTTTGTCATCAAAACAACAAGGGTTTGATTTTTTTTCGCTAAATTTATTTTTTCCAAAATGTTGTTTTTATATTTTTTACAAATAGTCTCAAAAATAATTTATGTGAAAAATTATCCCAATATCTTCTTCCAATCAAAAGTTATGGATAATTTTTTTATACTATTTTTTCATACCAGACTATTGATAAAACTGAATTTTGTTTTAAATTTCTCTATATTCTTTGAGCGCCCCACCTCCATTTTTGCTTTTAGAATGCAGTGTGTGTCTAGCGTAATTGCAAACTTTTTCGTTTACATAAAATTTTCCTTATAGTAACCCAGTAGTGGATGGAATATATTCCGAATATATGAAGCATCAATTACCTTGTAATGACCACTACTTCCGACTATATAACCTTACTATGCATAAAAGGCTTTACATTTAACATTGAATGAGACAGGAGGTAAGTGATCGCCTCCCTTCAGCATTACCTAGAAGTTATGGAGTAACATACTACTTGCATTAAGTTATAAAAATCACTGTATACTTTTTCTTGTATGCTACATTACAGGTAATGAGGTATGAGTTAATTACTTCTGCTATATGCAGACGCATTACTTTTTGAAAAAAGTAATGCTTCCTTACCTGGTAATTTATTCTGTATTAGTTCTATGGTAGCCACTGGCAAATCCGCTGCTGGGAATGTACTTTGTTTTTTTCTTCGATTTAAAAATGTCCATATCTCAAGAACCCATTGAGTCCCACATGATATTTAAATTATTTGTAATTTTTAAAATGTGTTTATGGTACCCCTTCTTTGAATTCAATTAGCTCAGCGCAAGCGATGGAACCCAAAACCACCAAAATTTCCCAAAACTATTTTTAGATTAAAGTCCGTTTCATTACCTTTCTAACGGTAACTCAAACTTAAAATTTAATAACTTTTTCATTACTCCAGAACTTAAAAAACATTTAACCGAGAAGTGTGTGTTAAAATGTTTATATAAATTACTCTCAAAGTAACGCTGGGTATATCAGCTAGTATCAAATAAAAGTATTGTATCAACACATTTCAATACTAAGCAATAAGTTATTATTATAAAGGAATTGTATCTCATATCATATAGTTCGTTTGTTTAAACAAAGAAAGAAGAAAGAGCAGAAATAAATGGATTTGTAATATTGCGCTACTGCAGTAATTTTAATTAAAAAAGTGATCCAACGTTATAACGCCGTTAATTGAACCGTTAATTAATTCAAATTATTTCATTAATTTTAATTAATTCAAATCAATAAATCAACACAGCGCTGCGTCCTATGTCTTTATAAAATAAGAGCTAGTGTATCATATCTAAGTACAAGCTGATATATCCCGTGTTATGGGAACTTATACTTTACTTTACTATACTATACTATACTTTACTTTGTTTAACTCTTTGATGAAATTTTCATATAAAAAATACCCTTGAGGTTAAGAAAAAAAAGTCTAAAAATATTTTTTTGTTATTATTTATTTTTATTTTATTCATCATATTTATTTTTATTACATTTTATTACAATCATCAAATCTGAGTGAGTTGAATTTTGTCACAACATACCAAAAAGGTTTATTTTTCAGTGGTTCAAATTTTGTAACATGGTACTTCAAAGAGTTAATTAAATTCATCTATAAACCTATACTACACCAACCCAAAAAATGAAGGGTTTTTTATTTTTAAGGCATGTTGAAAAATAGCTTCAATGACATCTCAAAAGCACTTACTGGAATTTACGTCCCAAAATAGTAAACCTTAGGCACTGCTTGTCTCCAATTTTTGAAAATTTTCGCCACATAAATAAAGTTATTTTTCAAAAATATTATTTTTCAATAATGAGTGCCTTCAAGAATAGTCATCACAACAAAAAGCAACAGACGCTATACTTTTCTTTCATTTTCCTAATATTAATTTTTTTACGTTCTATTACTTTTCAACAGTATAAAATGAGGGTGTGCTCTTGGAGGGTTCAAAAGTTATGGCATAAGACGTGAAGTGTTAATGAATTTTCAATACAAATTTAACTAGGGTTGAATTTGAAAGTTGAACAAATCCAAAAGTTTTGATACTGTCTGTCCCAATCTAACGTAATAATGAAGGTTCTGCAGTACAGCCTTGTTCGAAATTTCAGAAATATCTTGTCTAGGACACTCAAGCAACCACAGTTTTTCATGGTTGTTGTGAGGGCACTCATTATTATTCAGAAGAATTATGAAGACGCAGACCGAAATTTTGGGTCCATCAGGTTAGACGTCTTTGCAGCATCACTGCTTTGAACTAGTCAGAAATCATTTTCAGAAACTTTTAATGACGTATGGATCCAATCGGACGCAATACTTCCTTTTTTCAACTTTCTTTTTCAGCATTTAGATCATATCTTGAAAAAGAAAGACTTCAAAATTTCAAGGTTTCCATGATTATAATCTCTTTTTATGGGTCTAAAATCTGGCTTATTTGGATTGGTCGAAAAAAATTTTAGCCTCATACTGTCAAGCATTGAACGTGAAAATTCATAATGTTTTTTTGTCTATATTGTGTTCTTGCTTTAATTTTAACAGAAACCCTTATCAAAACCAAAAATAGTCCCATCGTGTTCAGGGACTTCGAATACATAAGGTTAGATCATGAGATAAACCATCGATTATCACATTCTCTATTGATATATTTTTGAAAAAGAACTTTATTTATGTGGCGAAAATTTTCAAAAATTGGAGACTAGCAGTGCCTAAGGGTTAATATTTTGGGACAAAAGTTTCAGTAAGTGCTTTTGAGATGTCATTGAAACTATTTTTCAACATGCCTCAAAAACAAAAACCCTTCGCTTTTTTTGGGTCGGTCTAATCCAGAGGTGTCGTGGCAGTGAGCTAAATTACAAATTCAAAAAAAAAAAATAAAAGTTTCGACGGCGACGAAAAAAAATTAAAAAAAAACAACAACTTGAGCACACTGAGCTAATGTCTTTTAAAAAAAAAATTGCAAAAAAAGGTTTTAAGCATCTGACGAGGCCCGAGAGTTACACGCAGCCAGTAAATAAAAATATAAAATGATTCCAGACAAGTGATATTGAAAATGCTACAATAAAAAACTCGCCACCACTTTGAGTGTGCGCTACGAGAAAATACCAACAAAAAACACATAGCAGCAATATCATTAATAGCTACCCTATAGGAATAAACTTACTTGTTTTTAAAAACAACTAATTAAAAAACTAACTTAAAATAAACTAGTTTATGAACTACTTTGAACTATATTAAGGCGGCATCCACTTCAATTTTGAATAGTTTTTATTGCATTATATATGAAGTAGTTTAAAAACTACTTCAAAACAAGTGGCTTAAAAACTACTTTGAATTATATTAAGACGGCGACTGCTCTGATTTTCACATGTTTTTATTGCAAATTTTTTATTAGATTACAAGTTTATATATATTTAACCATGCAATGTCATCAAATAATATTAAGTTTAGGCTTCCACTTATATGAATTTATGTATTTATTTTTTTTCAAAAAAATTAAATAAATGATCTCTTTGATGTATAGAAATGTAAAATTTTTATGCTTTTAAATTCATCTTCAGTATGTGTAATATTAACTAGTTTTCAATTGATTAATTTTAAAGTAATTAAAAAATAATTTAAATTTAACGAACTTAGCAAGTAGTTGAAAATATATGCGGTTTTTAATTGATTTATTTTAAAGTAATTAAAAAAATTATTTAATTTTAACTAAATTAACAAGTAGTTGAAATATATGCTGTTTTCAATTGATTTATTTTAAAGTAGTAAAAAAATAATTTAAATTTAACTAACTTAACAAATAGTTGAAAACAAATGCATACGAAAGTCAATTAACTTATTTAGCGGACATCACCATACAAAATATGTTATTTCGTTCTATGGAAAAAAGTCAGAATTTCAACTAGTTGTGGTTGACAAAAAACTACTTTTTCAACTACTTTTAAGTTAATTGATTTTCCTTCTGGGTAGCTTTCGACGCGAGCAAACAACAACAATGTCATGTACATAATTTCTCGAATAACAGCACACACGGAAATATTGAAGTTGTTGAAAGTGAGCTAAAAGAGCTATGGGATTAACAACTCTATACAGCTATAAGAACAATACAGGAAGTGTGCATTTGTTGTTTTTTGTACATTTAATAGACTTTTTGTTCCAGCAACTAAATCCAATTTGGACTACATTTTGCATATGTCCATAACGACATCTAGCTGTGAAATTGATTTTTTTTTAATATATTTTACAATACACAATTGAATTTTGCGAATTCAATACCGCATTTTTTTCGGCAACAAAATTTGAATTGGGCAACGATTTCCAGGCTATCCACTTTGGATTAGATCCATATTGCACTCTAGCTGAGAAGTTTTTTTTAATATATTCTGATATTTTTATAATTCACGCAACTTTTTTGGTGAAAATAAAATATAAAAGTAAAAACAAAACACTTCAAGTATTTCCATAGATTAAATAAAAGCTTGGCAAAGATGAGCTAACAAACGGACACAATTGTAGGGAGGAGTGGGTGGTATTGCAGAAAATGAGTTTTATAGAAATTTTTCAATTAATAGAAACACTTTTTTTAGCCATAACTTTTGAATGGGAAAAAACATTAGGGCTCTTTCTTCTCATTAATTATTTTTGAAGCTCAACTATTTTGTAAAAATATACAAACTTTTTAAAAAAATATATAATTCTAGAAAAACAAGGGTATCCTTCGTATAAGGACATTTTTATTTAAATTTTAAATCATATGAAAGGTAGTCAAGAAATCAATTTCTATTTTTTTTACAATAAAAGCAACTTATTTTAATAAAAGGTATAAAATATATGATACTTATCTATAAAAGGACAAATGAGATTAAAGATACGCTCAACTAAATGTACTGTTTAAATTTCTTTTATTAAAACTTTTTCTATTTTCTTTGTTTATGAAATTATACGAAAAAGTCATTGTATCAAGAATTTTAACAGAGTTTATGATATCTGAATGGTTTTATTGGCAATGTAACAAAATTTTTTAGAATTAAATAGACGTAAAAAAGTACTTCAGTAAGTCTATATGCATTAGCCGAAAAACAACTGAAGCCCATTTAGTCTAGAATGCAGGTACTATTTGTGTGAAATTTGAGCGAAATCCATTCTACCGTTTAGTTCTGCTTTCGTCTCTAACAAACATCGGAGAATGATTTTTAGTAATATATATAACTTTTTAGCCCTTAAATAAACTGGTAATTCTACATCTTTTACTATTATAAGAGTAATATTTATTTGTAAATGAGTTCTCAAAAACGGACCAAGCTGAAATAATCAGTATAGGAGTAAGGATCCTGTAAGGTCGACAAATCAATCTAACTAGGTCTTCGTTCTGAGAAAATTCGTTTAGCAGCGCACAAGTTATTGATTTTCGATATTCAATAAAACGGTATGCAATAACGCAGTCAACTGAACTTCAACTCTATAACGCAATTCAGCGCTGTGTTACCCATATTGTTTAAATCAAATCAGAGCTAGCCATATATCAATATCTATGAAAGTATAAATTTGACCTGGACTGAGTAAGATAATGCATTCAGAAAAATCTGTTCTTCACATGTCATTTAATAACAAACCAAATCTAAATTCCAAATGAAATAATTCTTTTTTGACGTTTTCAGTAGAATACAAGAACTTAACATTGAAACTTTTAATCATTTCAGTTTTATTTTTCATGCTAAATAAGTGCAACAGAAAGCGCTTTAAAGAGCAAGAATTCGAACTGGTGTGAAAAAATTCCTTTAAGTACCCTCAACTTTAACATTGAAGGAGCAACGACAGCGGCATTGACTGCACTAAAAATGCTACACAAAAGTACTTTAGATGTGTGAGAAACGCAGCGTGTGAATTTAAAAACAAACAAAAAAATAATCAACTAAAGTGCATCTCATTGAAAGCAACTACGCAGTGTGAGAGCCTCTTGAGGACGTATCTGCATTCGAGAGAAAATGCAAAAAAATAATCCAAAGCTTTGTTAAATTCCGCAGTGTTTAAAAAAGCGAGCAACGACTAGAACGACGAGGGAATGTCTTTTTCATAAAACTTGGTTGTTGGTTGAAAGATTTTCAAGCAAAGAATCAACATTTATGGGCATTCGTGAGACTATTTAACTGACTGTCAGTCTGTTTAGTTATCTGCTGCTCTGTTTCTAGGTATCTCTCTTTACGCTGTCCATCATATGAGCTGCTGTCCCCCCAAGCAATAATTTTTGTTATTATTTTTTTTTTTTTTGTTTTTTGCTGTTTGTCAGCTTGACTGCGTTCTGCTAGATTAAATATCAGGGAAGCAAATGTTGGCAATAATTATCGAGTACCATAATTTTTATGATTTTTCAAAATAAACTTTTAATAGCAGAATAACATCCTGTGTTGTTGCTGTTGAATATACTTATACACATACATAGTTGGAGTTGGTGATGATGTTGATAGATTCTAACTATGTTTATTCAAGAATTTCTCAAGCATAAAATTTCTAGCGAAGCTAGCATTTGTTAGAACGTTAAGCGGATATGTAAATCAGGCACCAGCAGAATGGTTCAAAAAATGCAAGATTAAAAAAAATGTTTAAATAATGTTCTTCTATTGATATATATTATAAAAAATGCAAGAGATTTGAAAAAATACTAATGAAAAACTTACTCATAGCTTGTGGCTTTGAAGTAAGGATAACGCAGTTTTTTAACCTTCGCTGCTGCTCATTTTGAGTAACCTACAACACAGAGCATTATTTGTAAAATTTATTCAGTTCAAAGAAAACACAAACTTCATGCATAACAGCGTTTCACACAAAGCAAGAATACGTCTAGAATTTATCAACAAATTTCCACCTCAACTCCTACAACGCAGAAGTCGGCTTTTTTTCGTTCTATTTCGCATGCTTCCTCATTGGTTTCTCAAGAAAGGCATTTTAATGCCATTACGCCCAAAGGGAATCACGCTTTGCTGATCAAAAACGAAACAAAATGAACGAAACATTATTAGAATAAGTTGTGCTAAAAGCACTTAAGAACTTTATTCCAAGCGACTAACTGAGCAGCTGAAAGCACTTACGGAAGATCTTACTATGGCTAACAATACACTCACAACATTTTTTTAACATTAAAGAGAACCATTGAACGAATGACATGAGTGCAAAATAATTACAAATTGTGGCTCAAAGTGTTAAAAAACTTGTTGTTTTTGTTAATAAAAAAAAACAACAACAACAAAAAGGATCCAATTTGTTTACCTGAAAAAAATGTGCAACAACAACAAATAATCGCACAATTACATGTTATTTAACTGCGCTCTCAGCTGCGTCTACCGAAAAAAGAAACAAAAGACTTAAGCAACGAACTTGGTTGCATTCGTTCAGCTGATCGTTGGACCTCAGGAAAATGCAGAAAGTCCTCAAAATCACGTTTTGTATCTGTGATGAAATAAAATTAAATGTTAGTTGTTATTGTGCTCGGTGCTATTTTTTAGTTGTTGTGTGCCATTTGTTATGTGTTCAGCATAATGGAGTGGTTGTTGTATTAATTTTCATCGAAGCATCATCACTTAATTGAGCAGCTCTCTTTCTATCTCTTGCTTTATGTTACGTTTTTCATTAGTGTTGGAAAAACAAACTTTTTTGTCAGAGTGAAATTATTTTGTGTACTACTCAGCTTTTGTCAGCTCTATTTTTGGCAAACAAGTTAGTAAAAATAAATGCTGCAAAAATCGTGCCGAAATAATTTTTTACGACGAGAACACAGACGACGAAGTCATTGATTTTTACACAAAAGTTGTTTTTTATTTATTGTTGCTGTTGTTGTTGTTTTTGCAGAAATTACGCAATTATAGGTGATCGAACTGTATAGGTTATAGTTGTCAAGAAGATATGCGAAAAAGAAAAAAATGGTCAAAACGGTGGAGTGAAGTCATAGCAGCAACACACAGCTGTCACAGTGACTGTGGCGCATCTTTCAGTTACTTGTTATTTTTATATGCTACTTTTACCCGTTCGATGTTATCGGTTGTTGGTTTAAAATCAAAATGTTATTTTTGTACTTGTTTTTTATAACACTCAATTTTATTTTATTTCAACATTTGAGTATTTTCATTTTTTTTTTTACATTGCTTTTAAAGTTTTTTACATATAATTACATATATTTGTTTGTACTTGAAATGGTTTTTATATGCTGTCGTGTTCTTTTTGTTATTTATTTGTTGCTGGTATTCTGCTATAATTTTGATGTTATTTTTATTACTGTTTTGATTCGTACTGTTTGACTTTTTACGCTTGCCAATTATTTTATAGCAAATTACACTGACCTCAATTCTGCTGTTGTTGACATGAATTCCGCAGAATAATGTTGAAATGATTTGAAACCATTTTGTTCGTGTCTGAAATATGATACAGAGTTTTGCGTCTAGAGTGAGAAAATACTAAATAAACATTTTTGTTGTAATCTTCTTGAAGTATGCTGTGAGCTTAAGAGCAACTATGGCTACAGAATTCTGAAGTAAAAACTGAAATATTCTCAATTGAGGCCTCTAATTAGCAAAGCGAAATCTTTTACTTTTAATAACGAAGCTCAAATTTAATTTAGGTCATAATTGCAGCACATTTTGATTTTACTATGACTACCCGAGTAAAAATATAAGCGGGCGAACATGGGCACGGCCGTGCGTACAAGGGTCGAACATGGCCTCAAACTAATCCAAAGAGCCTAGCGGCCAAAAGTTGGGTCGACCAACAGCTGTACAAGTCCTTAATTAAGTTGTAAGCCCGTTGAATGCCACCAAATTTGTCCGAGCTCTTATTCAACAGCAAACGCCTACGCAATAACAATAGCAAGCCTGACTCGGTGATTCTGATGTGGATAGTATTGCCACTAAAAAAAGCTGCTTATTTTCATTGTGACATCACCACTGCACGGCTAGTGTATGGCGGCTATAGGCTTGAGCCTTGAGTAGTTTAGATTCGAGATCAATAATACTAAACACTTGCCAAAAACGTGAAACACCCTGTATCTCGAAAATTTTACAATATAGAAGGAAACTGAGTACGGAGTTGGAACGAGTATTGAAAGTACATATAGGAATGAAAATGGACTTACCGGATCCGAAATTCGTAGACTATTATTATTTATCCAAACATGTATGAATATAAAAGCACTGCTATTATTTTGAACGCAACTGTACATTGGTGGATAAAAAAAAACATTTTTTTCGACACTCATATTCTGGTATCTGGATTCAAGTAGATCTTAAATCCAAAAGGATATCGAAATCGGTGGTACCGTCATCCAGCGGTTTTGATTTAAAAAAAATCAATTTTCGCCAAAAATTACCGGTTTTTTCGCCGTAACTTTTTATCAATCTAAAATAACTACCTGTATGAGAATTTGTTGACTTAAGAAGACTTCTGTTGTCTTTTGTAGACTTCAATTAAAAAAATAACAAAGAAAAATGTTTAAGGTTTTGATTTTAGCAGCAAGGCTGTAGTTCTTTATTTTTCTGACTGTTCGCAAAAAAGTTAAGTTAAAGTTGTTTTACAAGAATGCACCTAGCTACACTCATTTGTAACTGTTCGTTTATACAGCTTGCAAAGTTATAAAAATAACTAAAAGAGTATATGTTTAACGGAGATTAGAATACTTAAGTATATATGTATGTACATGAGATTGAGTATAGGAATGAGTAAAATTAAAAAATGAGTAATAAAGTATGTTAGTAAAAAATGAAAGCAGTTAAGTTGTTTTAATGCACAGTGATTAGAGTACGTGTAAATGACGCTAACATTTTCCCCCACGAAGAACGACAGTTCTTAACCCGTATCATGGTGTGATGTCTTCCTCTGACCTGTTGGAGGTAGATTGGTTCGGTCGCCATGTTGACCTAGCTGTGCCTCTGCTCACAGCTACGGGCTGGTCAGATTCATGATTTACACCTGGTGTTACATCGTTGATCGGTAAAAATGCGGTCTTAGATACTGGTCGCTTAACGCTCTTGCCATTGCAAAATAAAGTGACCACTCTTACACACCCATCTGGTCCGGGGTGCGTTTGTTGTACACGGGCCAGTGGCCATTGGCCTGGTGGACAGCGCTCATCGACTATAAGCACTAGATCCCCCACTTCAGCATTTCTGTGCATCTTCAACCACTTCGGTCTGGCTTGTATGCGGCAAAGATACTCGCTTACCCAGCGCCTCCAGTACTGTTGCTTCAACTTCTCAACTACTTTCCATCGGTTGAGGCGATCTATGTTGAAATCTATCAGATCTTCTTCTGGTACACATAGCGTAGGCTCACCAATAAGGAAATGAGATGGAGTGAGTGCAGTGCAATCTGATGGGTCAGTAGAGAGCGGACAAAGAGGCCTCGAATTAAGACAGCCTTCTATTTGTGCCAGCAAAGTGCTTAGCTCTTCGTAAGTTAAAATCCTATTTTGCATAATGCGCCGAAGGTGATGCTTCGTCGATTTAACGCCTGCCTCCCAGAGGCCACCAAAGTTAGGCGAAGCTGGTGGGATGAAGTGCCACTGCGTACCACTATTTGCTAGAATTTCGATAATTTCTTGTGGTAGTGATGATAGACTGCGGTTATTGAGCAACTGAAGTTCCTTGCTGGCTCCAATAAAATTTGTGCCACAGTCTGAGTACAGATCAGTACATAGGCCGCGCCGTGATGTAAAGCGTCTGAAGGCGGCGATGAAAGATTCGGTTGAAAGGCTAGTCACTGCCTCGAGGTGCAAAGCTTTCGTCACCATGCATATGAAAAGGCAAATATACCCTTTTGTTGTAACTGTGTTGCGTGCAGTAGACTGTTTGATAGTGATCGGCCCCGCGTAGTCAACACCACTGTGCTTGAATGCTCGTGCTGGCTGCAATCGAACTTTCGGCAGGTTGCCCATGAGCTGCTGCGATACAGTAGCGTTGTATTTAAAGCAAACGATACAACGCTTCTGAACACTCTTTGCTAAGTTGCGTCCTGAGAGAATCCAGTACTCCCGAGCCACATACGATTGCATTAACTGCAAGCCACCGTGCAGTGTTTTCACATGAGCATCTGCAAAAATAAGAAGTGATAGTGGATTTTGCTTTTTAAGTAAAATTGGGTGCTTTCGAGAAAAGCCAAAATTTGAATTTTGTATACGACCACCAACTCTTAAAACACCTGCTTTATCTAAAAATGGACAAAGATTAGAAATTTTGCTACTAGTATGAATGTTGGTTTGCTTTTGTAGTGCAGCTATCTCTAGCTGAAAGTCGATTTGTTGAGATATTTTAATTAGCTGTTGAAGAGCACGGTTTATTTCACGCGTTTGAAGAAACCCTGTTGTTTTTTCTTTATTGATTTGTTGTTGTCGCAGTCGTGGCGATGTATTGTGGTAGAATCTAAAGGTATATGCTATTACGCGCACGATTTTGTTTAGAGAGGAATATTTTGTTAAGATTTCTGGATACTCAGTATTTTGAGTTGTTGTCGTATGTATCTCTATTTTGGATTTCCGTAGATCAAGGCTGGTGCAAAAATTAATTTTTGGCTGTTCCGGCCATGTCTCTGGTGGCTGACACAACCACGTTGGTCCCGTCCACCATAAGTGATGATTCAGAAGTTCTTCTGAGGAGATGCCGCGCGACGCGCAGTCTGCGGGGTTATCAAGTGTAGATATGTAGCGCCACTGGTCTGCACTTGAGCGGCGTTGAATTTCTGATACTCGATTGCCGACGTAGACCGACCACTTTGATGACTGGCCACGTATCCACGAAAGTACTGTTGTACTGTCAGTCCAGTAAATAGTTTGAGTTATTTCTCGATCCAGCTGCAAACAAATTTTATCAACTAGCTTTACCAGTAAAGTAGCTCCACACAGTTCAAGCCTCGGTACTGTCACAGTTTTTAGAGGAGCGACCTTTGTCTTTGATTGGAGTAATGTTACTCGTCCTTTGCCCATATTGTCAACTACTTTCACGTACGCCGTTGCTGCGTATGCCGACTGAGACGCGTCGCAAAATCCATGTATTTCAATGCGGCTCAACTTGTTTGCTCCAATCCAGCGTGGAATTTTTATGTTCTCCAAGATTTTAAGATTATGGCGATAGCTTACCCATTTGCTGCCTAAATCTGCAGGTAATGCGTCTTGCCAATCAAGTCCTAGTAGCCACAAATTTTGAAACATAATTTTCGCTAGTATTGTTGTAGGAGCCAACCAACCCAATGGATCGTACAACTTTGCAGCGTCGGATAAAAGGCTACTTTTTGTGATAGCTCGTTCTTCGTCATAACTAATTTTAAATGAAAATGTATCACTCACAGTGTCCCATTCAATACCAAGTGCCTTTACAACATTTTTGTCACTTTTTCCGGTATAGCACTCAGTAAATCCATGGAGTTTGAAGTCCACTTTCTAAGATTAAAGCCACCCGCATTCAATAATTTACAAAGTTGTTGTTGCAAACATTGGGCTTCCGCATAAGTATCAGCGCCAGAAATAACATCATCCACATACGTGTCGCTCTGCAGTACTTTACTAGCCTCGGCGTAATTGACTTCTTCATCGGCCGCAAGTTGCTGTAGCACTCGAATAGATAGGTACGGAGCTGAAGTAGTTCCATACGTTACAGTACATAACTTGTAAATAGAAATATCATCGTTCACCGAGTCACGCCATAATATCTGCTGGTATTTCTGATGTTCTTTAACCACACGAATTTGGCGAAACATTTTTTCCAAGTCTGAGCGAAATCCGATTTCGAAGCGTCGCCAACGTGTAATTATTGTAGGAAGTTCGGTTTGAAGAGCTGGGCCCGCTGAGAGATCTTCGTTAAGAGACTGTTGAGGGGGGCGCTTGCTACTTCCGTCAAATACGACTCGCAACTTCGTCGTAGTACTATTTTCACGTATTACACCGTGATGTGGCAGAAAATGGCAATGCTCTGTTAAGTCCCGGGGATATGAACCAATTTTTTGCATATGACCCAATTGTTCATATTCTGTCATGAAGTTTCGGTAAGCTTCTTTTAGAGCTGGTTTCTTTTCGAATTTCGCCTCAATTTGCTTTAGCCGCCGCAGGGCGCTGTAGTCAGTATGACTGAATGTAGGCATAGGTAAATTATTTAATGCTGATAAAAATGGTAGAGCAACAGTGTATCGCCCAGATTTATCGCGAGTACAAGTGCTTTTAAAGTACTCTTCACACGCAGTTTCTTCTTTCGTCAGTTGCCTTTTTTCGCAGAGCTCTTCTTGCTCCCAAAAGGAACGAAGTTGATCATCAAGAGAAATTAAATTCACATTTAAGGTAATATCATATGCGATTTCCGATGTAGGGCCTGACACGATCCAACCGAAGTGTGTAAATTGTAAAAATATGCCCTTATCAAATTTCTTATGATTCGGTAATACGATGTTTCCATACACATCACCACCCAGCAGCAAATCAATGCTGCCACTCTTATTAAAATATGGGTCGGCAAGAGCATATTGCGTTAGATTAGGGAGGGAACTTTTGTCTACATGCAGAGGCTGGTAAGCTGTAAGCGATGGTAGAACTAGTGCACTGCATTGCAATTGAAAGTCGCTTTCATTCGATGATAATAGAGTTAAATTGACATATTTGCGAGTAGTGCAGGGTGTTTTGCCTCCTACTCCATTGATTACAGCAAGCGTATTTAATTTTTGCAGTTGTAAAAGTTGCACTGCGTCTTCGGTAATGAGTGAAGCTTGCGCACCTTGGTCGAGTAGCGCTCTTAAGCAATAATTACCAGTTGAAGTTTTTACAATAACACGAATTGTAGCGAGTAGAACCTGTGGCATCGCTAAAGTGTTGAAATTGCAAGCTAAATTTGCTGCTGCAGTGCTCGTGGTAGGCGTCGAAGTATTGGGTAATGTTACCACAGCAGAGGTAGCCTCTGTTGGAGAAGTGAACTCGGTGTGAATGTTTAAGGACTGATTTAAAAAGTCATTATGGACAATCGTGTGATGTTGCTTTTGGCAGATTTGGCAGCGAGCATTTATGCGACAATTATTGGCGAAATGGCCAATGTTTAAGCAGTTATGACAAATCTGCTTTAATTTCAACAAATCGCGTTTAGCAGCAGAAGGTAGTGAGGCGAATTTAAAACATTTGTAGAGTAAATGACGCTTATCGCAGCATGGGCAGTTTAAGTCAGCAGCATTGGCAGTAGTAATATGTACATTTCGACGAAAAGCATTTCGTGAAGCATTAGGAAGGGGCTTGGGTTTTGATTCCATTGAAAAAGAATGATTTTTACCATGAATGGTCTCAAGTGTACGAAAGGTGGTTTCGAGAAATTCAAACAGATCTTTAATTTTTGGGATTTCAATTGATGCCTTAAGCGACTGTTCCCACTCCTTCCGAGTTTGAGCGTCGAGCTTATTGACAGTCATATAAATCAGAATAGCGTCCCAGCTATCTGGGTGTATGTCCAGTGTGCGCAAAAGTGCAAGGCAATTGCGAGTGGTATCTAAAATTTGCTGAATGCACTCGGCAGTGCCATTCGAAGGTGCAATCGAAAAAAGCTTACTTAAAACTGTATCGACAATTTTCCTTTTATTATGATACCTAAGATTTAAAGCGTTCCAAGCAAGCTCATAGCTTGCGTCAGAAGCCGGGTACTCATTAACGATGTCGAGTGGTGTATCTTTGCATGAACCCTTTAAATAGTAGTATTTTTGGATTTTAGTGAGATCACTATTATTGTGAATAACCGAAGTGAACATGTCTTTATACGATATCCAAGCAAGATAATCACCAGAAAAGGTCGGAATATCGATCTTAGGTAACCGAACTGTTGAAAACAGGCTTTCATTGCGGCTTTGTGACGGAACTGCAAAGGTGCTCGCATGAAATTCTAGCGAAGCTGGACCATTCGGTTCCATGAGCAAGTCCAGTAATTTACCCTTGAACGTAAAATATTTATCGCGAAACGTATAATATACCTTTTCTGTCATATAAGGTACATCAATAGCATCGATAGAGTTGTCCCGAATGAAGTCAAATAGCTGGGAATGATTTTCTTTAAATTCATTAAAACATATTTCTATTTCATCCAAGAGACTCTGAACAAAACCGCGTGTTTTTTCAGACCTTGGTTTGCGATCAAAATTCAGCGCCATGCGCTCGAGTTCACTCAACATGACTCTTTGATCTTCAATTCGGTGGTCAATTTTTTCCATTTTATTTTAATAAAATAAAACTATATACATACGTCACAAATCCAAATTAATCAATCCCGTTGCCCGTTGTTAAAGCAGTGTTTGTTACCAAATGTCCAGATAGAGAGATGTTCCAATCAAATTCCTTTACGCAGCACGTGTCCAAGATTACAGCAAAGTCGTCGACTATCCAAGTTAAAACGCTTGAAGCATTTGTAATAATTGAAAGTTTGATAAATATCCCGGGTTTCGGCACCAAATTTTATGTATGAGAATTTGTTGACTTAAGAAGACTTCTGTTGTCTTTTGTAGACTTCAATTAAAAAAATAACAAAGAAAAATGTTTAAGGTTTTGATTTTAGCAGCAAGGCTGTAGTTCTTTATTTTTCTGACTGTTCGCAAAAAAGTTAAGTTAAAGTTGTTTTACAAGAATGCACCTAGCTACACTCATTTGTAACTGTTCGTTTATACAGCTTGCAAAGTTATAAAAATAACTAAAAGAGTATATGTTTAACGGAGATTAGAATACTTAAGTATATATGTATGTACATGAGATTGAGTATAGGAATGAGTAAAATTAAAAAATGAGTAATAAAGTATGTTAGTAAAAAATGAAAGCAGTTAAGTTGTTTTAATGCACAGTGATTAGAGTACGTGTAAATGACGCTAACACTACCAAAAAAATGGGTACAAATGAAAGGTATCTGGGACACCAAAGTTATAAATAGGAAGATTTTTAGATTCAAGAAATTTTTTAGTGCAACAGTGTTCAGAATTCGGTCAACATTTTGGGTACTATTCACTAAAATGGCTATAAATTTGCTGTTCATTCGCTATAAATATGTTAATTTCTGATTGTTCACCACGAAAGGTGAAGCCTTTTCAAAGCCACACCATTTTAGAAATAATAAATTTTCTAAAATTTACTGAAAATTAGTGGATTTTTAGATTTGTGTGAAAAATACCCTTTCAAAAATACTTTCCAAAAAAGTTGAAAAAAAAATTCCACTGGTTTGATTTTTTTTATTTTTTTTTTATTTTTTTTATTTATCAATAGATTACAGCAAGTCTTTTTGAACAATACTTAATTTTTCCAAATTTACTGAAAAATGGCAAAATTATAGTGATTTTAGTGAAAAATACCCAAAATGTTGACCAAATTCTGAACACTGTTGCACTTAAAAATTTCTTGAATCTAACCATCTTCCTATTTACAACCTTGGGGTCCAAGAGACCTTTCATTTGCACCCAACTTTTGGGTTGTTATTTTCACCGGTGATTTTTGGCAAAAAAGTGATTTTTTAAAATCAAAACCGCTGGATGACGGTTCCACCGATTTCGATATCCTTTCTGATTTAAAATCTACTTGAACCCAGCTCCCAGAAAAAAGTGTTTTTTACCCCTGAACAAAACGATCCACCTTAATATACATATACAAATTTTATTTCCTAATAAATGGTAATAAGCCATCAAAATGTCTTCTTCTATAATATTACAGGCAATTAAAAGTACGACAAATCTTGGAGAAGACTCAAGAAAAACAAGTCGACACCCACCATCTTTTTGTCGACTACAAAGCCGCCTTCGACAGCCCAATAAGGAAGCACCTGTACTCCACCATGTCTGAATTTGGTATTCCTGCAAAACTAATACGACTTTGCAGGATGACACTGAGCAACACCAGCAGCGCAGTTAAAATCGGGAAGGACCTCTCCCCACCATTTATTACCAAACGAGGCTTCAGACAAGGTGATTCCTTATCGTGCGACTTTTTCAACCTAGTAATGGAAAAGATCATCAGAACTGCTGATCTGAGACGTAGTGGCACAATATTCTACAAGAGTGTTATGCTGCTTGCGTATGCTGATGACATAGATATCATTGGCCATAATACGCGCGGAGTCAGTGCAGCATTTTCCAGATTAGAAAGAGAGTCAAGTCGAATGGGTCTGTCAGTGAATGCAGATAAGACGAAATACTTGGTGTCAACAAACAAACAGTCCCAGCGTCTTGGAACCCACGTTACCGTTGACAATACCTCCTTCGAGGTTGTGAAGAACTTCGTTTATCTGGGATCCAGCATTAATTCAACCAACGACATCAGCATTGAAATAAAACGAAGAATAACTCTTGCCAACAGGTGTTACTTTGGGCTCAGTAGGCAATTGAGAAGCAGAGCCCTCTCTCGACGAACGAAAATCACGCTCTATAAATCGCTCATCATGCCCGTCCTACTTTACGCATCACAAACCTGGACGCTGAGCAGTTTAGATGAAAAGACTTTAGGAGCATTCGAGAGAAAGATTCTTCGTAAGATCTACGGACCAATCTGCGTCAATGGCGAGTACCGAATACGGTGGAATGATGAACTGTATGAGCTGTACGCTGACATCGACATAGTCAAGCGCATTAAAATCGAGCGGCTTCGCTGGCTTGGTCATGTTCAGCGCATGAAAAACGATGCTCAAGTGAAGAAAACATTCGATTCGGTACCCAGCGGCGGTCAACGCAGAAGAGGACGACCGCATCTTCGTTGGAAAGACCAAGTAGAGGACAACCTGACGAAGCTTGGAATTTCCAACTGGCGCCAGCAAGCGAAAGACAGACATGGCTGGCGCAAATTCTTAGATGAGGCCAAGACCGACATACGGTTGTAGCGCCAACTAAGTAAGTAAGTAAGTAATTAAAAGTATATTTCTAGGTAAAAGGTTAATAAGATTTCGTTTTGATTTAAAAATATTTCCTTATTAAAATTTAAAACTAAATCCTATTAAATCAATAAGATGTCCTTATTAAATTTTAAAAATAAATCTTATTAAATCTATAAGATTTTTTCTTAAAGACCAAGAAGTTCTGATAAGATATTCTTATTGTTTTTAAAAGTTTTCTTATGAAAAACAATAAGATTCTTCTTAAAATTATATGATTTGCTTAAAAAAAAAGCTTATAGTTTTAGTAAGATTTTGTCAATGGTTTTAATAAGACAATCTTCTTGGATGAAAACCATAGAGAAATCTTATTGATTTTCTTCTATTATATTATATTGTTTTGGCTCTGTGCGGGTATTGAAGATATGTGAATAGTTTTGGTGTCAACATAACAGAATTTTTTAAATCAAATTGTCAAAGAATTTCGATGCTTGAAAGTATTTCAGTAACTAAATTTGCTCTTGTTGAAAATTGGTGGAAGGGGCGTGGTCAAAACTATGTATGTTACAATCTAACCTAGGATGCATGTAATATGTGACTGACATTTTAGCGTAATCCTAGCAACTGTTTTGGTTTGTTTTCCGGTCAAACAAACCAACGAACAGAAAATGAGTTTTATGAATAAAGATTATGAAAAATTTCACACCTGACCAAACTTTTGGCATACAACAATTTGGCGGATTGCATTGTTTTTGCAGATATGAAATCAAAAGTGTTCCAATTGAACTGTGCGCGTGGGGTGTCCAACGGTCCCGACTCGTTTGGCATTCCGGCAGGCAAGGCTGCTTGGGCGTTAGTGCAATGAAACATGTTCGACGGGCTAACAAATTAAGTACTCGAGTTAACTTCAGATGTTTTCCGAAAATATTGCGGCAGACAAAAACTACAAAATAACACTTAAAACAATAGCTAGATGAAAAATTCAAAATAATTTTCACCTCATAAAAGCAAAGCTTAGGCACAAAATCACTTTTGTGCACACGTTTTCTCCAGGTGCAACCACTAGCTCAAATCGACAACAACAACACTAAAGCAATAACAGAAAAAAAACCTCCGCACTTGGTTACATATTTCTGCACACTGGCACTCAGCCATGTGTGACAGTCTTGGGCGTTTCTACGGTTTGCTATTTTTTTGTCGTTTTATTAGTTTTTTTTCCATTTTTTAGTTACAATTTTTCGCTTTTCATATCTGCACTAGTTTAAAAGTCTGTCAGTGTCTCCAACCTTTTTACATGTTGTTGCCCTCATTTAGTATGGGCCACAAATTGAGCGTGTCGCATGCTGCATGCCACACCAGCTACCAGTCAGTCAACCACATGCGGTTTATTTTGATTACTTGTGGTGGTCACTTGATTTTCAAGTGGGCTTATGTCCATTTTTTGTATTTAGTTTAATTTTTTCAGTTTTCTTTTATTGTTACTTATAGTGTTTGCATTGTTTAGCTTTTATCTACATTTTTCAATAACCAAATTTTTTGACAGTTGCAAAAAACCACTTGGCGACCAATTTATGGTCCATGACGCTCACACTGTTTTTGCAAATGGTACTAGTTTTGCATATATTTATTTAATATGCACTGCCAAGCACTGAAATAGTAGTGCGTAATCGAAAAGCAAGTTTCATATACCCAATCAGATATCGATGGCGACCAGTACTAAAATTATGCTAATATGTTGCATCCCTGTTGTTCGCAATTTAAAGTAATACACAAAAAGTAAGTTTTATTGTTTTTTCGTATAAATTAAGCAATGAAAAATAAAAATTCTTGTATCTGTATCCTAAAAAGGGGTAGAAAACGAATTCTATCGGAGTTTACGGTAAGAAATCTCGTTAGGTGCGCAAAAATTCGACCAAAAATGTCGGCTGTGGAGATCCGAGACGAGTTGAAATTTCCCAGTGGTGTTCATACGGTACGAAGAAGGCTACGGGAACATAATTTATTTGCCCACAGTCGTCGTAAGGTTCCTCTTTTAAAGAAAAACCACATAGCACAACGTCTTCTGTTTGCTCAAGAGCATCAGACATGGCCTATAGAAAATTGGAGGAACATAATCTGGACAGACGAATCTAAAATTGTGCTATATGGCAGCAAAAGGTCTCGTGAGTATGTAAGACGCCCACCTAATACGGAATACGACCCTCGGTTCACCACAAAAACTTTAAAGCATATTGGATCTAGTATAATGATGTGGGGCTGTTTTTCCTACGTAGGTATTGGTCCGATTCATAGAATTAAAAGCATAATGGATCAGCACGCGTACGTCAACTGCAAAATGTGCTGTTACCATTTGCTGAAAGAGGACATGCCGCTGAAATGGATATTCCAGCAGGATAATGACCCGAAACACACCAGTAGACTTGCAAAGGAATGGTTTCGGCTCAATAGAATTGAGGTTATGGTCTGGCCAGCTCAGAGTCCTGACCTCAATCCCATTGAAAATCTTTGGGCTAATATTAAGAAATCTGTATGGGATGCTAAGCCCAAAAACAATAATGAACTTTGGCAAGTGGTTCAGCGCGGATGGCAAGCTATACCACTGAAGAGATGCGAGACGCTTGTGGACTCCATGGAGAAACGCTGCTCAGCCGTAATTAAAAATAAAGGCAATGCAACTAAGTACTAATAACTTCCCGAAATTCATCATTGTTCTCTAAATATTAATTTTTTTCATATACTACTATTTTACTGCTTCATGTAATTTTCATGTAAACAAATTTTTATATAAAAATCATAAAATGTGACTATGCAAATCAAAAATTTTTTAATAAAGACGTAGTTAGAGTAGTAAGCTCTACTTTTCAATGCATCTGTTGGCAAAATTATTTAAAATTTTTCATAGTCTGCAAGAGTATAAAATATTTGTCCCCACTACTATTTCAATGCTAGCAGCTGTATATACTTATATACTATCAGCCCACAGTGGTTTGCGGCTTCGACACGAACGTTTTTTTTTTATAAATCTCCTTAAGACTATAAATGTCAAACGAAAAGAAAAGCATTTCTTCTTTTGATAATTAACCCGAAACACCCTGTCGTTTCAGGTTAATTTAGTTCAAACCATTTTATATTTGTGTTAACATGTCATTCTGAAAATTTTAAAAAAATTACTCAGGGTGATTCGGGTTAGTTATGATATATTCTTTGAAACTTTAAATGATTTTAATTGTGAGCTATTCTTCAAACTTACTTGATCTAAATAGCTCACAATTAAAGTGACAATTTCAACTTATTGTTTTTTGTTTTGTTTGGTTTGGAGTGCAGCACGCAATTGGTGAAGAATATGATCACTGCCTTTGATTCCATTCATGCATCGATGACATTAAAACTCCATTTTATGCACCATCATCTGGACGTGTTCCTGAAACAACTGCCCACAGAATCAGACGAGCAGGGTGAACGATTCCACCAGGTAACCATGCCGATGGAAAGACGTTTCAAAGGTAAGAAAATCGACGCAATGATTGCTGAAGTATGCCGGTGGTCTCAAAAGATATCACAATTCGAGCACGAGTTGACGGAGGATGATAAAGAAGGACATACAGAAGAAGATATACCGTTATTCACTCCACAAACTGGAAATGACGCAGAAGATATCGCCGTGGCTATTTTAAACTCAGAATCAGACGACGAATCAAGCGAACCAGCTGCAAAGAAATCTCGGCCTTCCACTTTTGGAACGTCAACTGTCAAATCATCAATTTCGCGCCAGACAGCCCAAATGGACATCGACGATACTGATTAACAAAAAAAAAAAATACAAATTAATACCCGTTTGATGCCTTTTTTTATACCTTTTTTCATAATCTTTTATATATTTTCATGTTTTTCATTTTAATCAAAAAATTCAATACTAAATTGCAAAAAAAAAATAATATATGTGCCTTTTTTAAACTTTTGCTCAATAAAAATAATAAAATCAAAAAAAAAAATGAAAATTAATTACATTTGTATGGCCAAATCCGTATCAAGGAGTGGTCGTATGAAGTTGGTATGTACTGAAAAGTTGTTCACAATTTTATAGGCTACATTTCTCTCTTGATTGTTTGGTAAAATTTTCAATAGTTCAAGAGCTGTAGTCGAAAAACATAAAAAATCGGTGAAAAAAGTGGTAATTTTTTCGACATTTTTGGGGTTTTGAGCATGAAGATGAAATTTTTCCGACTTAATATATTCAGCATTTTTGTTGGCCGAGTCAAGAGCTACAACTTTGCTGAAGACTGCAAAAAAAATTCACAGCATTTTTCGAACTATGGCCATGCAAAAAATAGAAGAAAATTGCAAAAAAGTGCTCAAAATCGAATTTGGCGAAAAAACTATAGAGGCTCATAAAAAACGAACGGCAACCAATCCAGCAAAATCCAGATATTACTTTTCTCCTCTCATCGAGTACTTTCGGCGGGATAAGTGATTTTTTGTTTGGAATTTTTGTGTTGTACTGTGTTGTCTCCTTGCTAGCTCAGGTGCTTGTTAAGCACAAAAAAAAACGAAACATGAAACTCTCGCAACACAAACGCGTGAATAGAAAACGATTAAGCAATGCTTGGCATCTGGCATTATTTCTTAAAAAACTAAAAACTTTAATTAAATACACTTATTATTTACATTTTGAAAGGAACATATCCCAATAAAGCGCTGTAACACAAAAATGTTATTTTAGCACTTTTTCCATAAAAATCGGCCCAGTACTTTTGGAGTTAAATGGTAAAAGAAAATTAGCATTTATATTTTATATAATAGTATGGATATATAAAACTTTTACTTAACAAAACTAAAACGTAAATGGGGCTCTAGAGCGCTACTACCAGGTCTTCATAGGGTTTTCGAATGTCTTTCCCATTCATATCATGACATTTTCATGGCTTCTACCAGGGGCGGATCCAGGAAAATATTTCGGCGGGGTTTTAAAAATATTTATGCACGTTATATATACACTGCGGTCAAAAAAAAAATTACAATAGTTATTAATACAAACAAATTAAACATTAAAACATGTTTTTATTTTCATAAAAGGCTTAATTTAATTAAAAATACAGTATCTACTAACAACAAGAATTAAATATATTAAGGTTTTCCAGATTATTACTAATTTTTTAAAATACTACTAAAAAAATAAGGCGGCAAAAAAAATAGTAGTTCATAATAAATGGTCATTTTAATCAATGTTTTTTTTTTGCAATAAAAAAATACAAAAGGTTCTTGAAAAATTAGCGATATAACAAAGAACCATTATTTCATTTAAAAATTTTGTGACTCAATTATTTTAAGCATGTCTCAAGTAACCGTATGTAGCAGCAAAGAGGACAATTACATGACTGCTCTTTTGTCTGACTTTCATTTTTATGAATTAGTGTTATACACTGCTATTATTTGGACTGCTGTTGTACGTGCATAGTTTGTCTATTAAATCAGTAATCAGTAAATCAAATCAACTGCGATTTAGATCATAAAATTATATTAATTTTTCTATGCTCTTCGACATAATTTCCATTACACTTTCTCACGTAACGATGCACGTTCAACACAATATATATAAAAAAAAAGAATGAAAAAGTCTAATTTTTAATAAGTTTTCTATATTCGCGTAGTAATTAAGTAGCACTATATTAAGTAAAAGAAGTTACAACAATTGACCCAGAGGATTTAAAGATATAAGCAAAAATATGATGGAGTTACGTTACTAAAAACGAAAGTGATTTTTTACTTTGATTATAAAATTTGCAAAACTCTCTGAATTTTTTGCAAAACTTTTTTTAGAAGGGTTTAAAATAATATAAGTTTATTTTCAAAGCGATTAAATTTACAAATCTTCTTTATTTTTTATTTATTAGGCTTTTTGATCTTGCGCTACGTTATTTACGTCACGTTACTAAAATTTCCATTGTAGTTCAATTAAGTGATTAGGTAGTTAAGTAATTATATAATCTATCTATATATATAAAAATTGATGTATGTATGTGGGTATGTGGGTATGTGGGTATGTGGGTACATTCACACATTGTGGGTATGTGGCCTTATCACTTATAGACTCCAAAACCGCTGAACCGATCTCTATGAAATTTTAAGGGAAACTGAAGCCACATCTTGAGAGTATTCCTGTGTGTTTTTGGTAACGATTCGACAAGGGGGCGTTGTACCTTCCATTCAATCTAAATCTGCGCTATCGACCACAAACCAAAAAAGGGTATATGTCAGATGGTTTGGGTAGTATTACACAAAAATTTTGTAGTTTAGTTCATATGGTTAGTCTCGGCATGTGAACTAAAAATTGGCCTGTCCCACTTTAGTTAAACTCACTTTTCGGGAGTCAGCGTGGAGTTAAGCAAAGTGCACCAGGCTTAAGCTAAATTGAGCTGAAATTTTGGTAATCGATTTGATTCGAGTACGAGATGGTTCAAGGGAAATAATTTTGCCGCACCCCTTTTTAGCGCTAACAAAACCACATAAATGCTTTATTTCTCACGGTTTTGATCGTATTAGACTAAAATTTGGTAATTAAGTTCATATGGTTACTTTCGGCAGCTATAATGAAAGTGGTGAATGTATTTGGCATTTCTTGACATTTTCGTATATGGCAGTAAAGCGGTCTGTGGCAGAACAACGTCTGCAGGGGAATACTAGTCTTGTAATAAAAAAACAAATTTTTTTATATTGGCATTTCCTTGCCTCAAGCATAATTTCATTATTTTTAGCCAACGCCTTCCATTTTTACTAAAACAAAAAGTTTACGAAACATTTTCTAAACATTTATGAAAAAGCAAACTGCGTTTGTGAAACAGTGGGAACGATCTCATCATCATGGTAACTGAATCTATGTATAAATGGCTTTAGTTAATAAAATTAAAATGTTTCTCTTAGATCATAAAATAATAAGTTTTAATTTTTTGGTCACCGTACACATTTTTGTGGAAATGCTCAGATACGTTTTCTATCTGTGTAGAGATGAAATGTTCGCTTGAAGCCACTGAAATCGGAAGGTTTGCGCTTAAAAATTTGTAGGAACCGATGTGTCGATGGGTAGAATTACTTATTGCAGTTACTGAGAGCATCAATAAATAATTTCGCTCGTTTTTGTTTTGGAATCTTCGAACCGTTTAAGGGAGAATATCAAAGATTTTCTTTTATTATACTCTCACCTTTTCCACATCGCAAAGTGGTGGGACTTAATTTTTTTTTCTTTTTTTGGATATTTGGCCTATTTGGCCTATTTGAGAACGTGAGATATTTCGGGTATTTAGGTGGGATATTCTACTGTGTCCAAGTTTTTAAAATTTAAAAACGTATTCGTATATATAAAAAAATCTTTATACTTTTTTTTAAAATAGTTTTTAAGACTATTTCTTTTCATACATTGGATAATAAAATCAGCCCTTTTACTGAGTCCCGTCGTAATACGATATAGAAAAAACTACGAAAAAGGCATCACTGAGTTCATTCTCGCAGCGTTCATTCTAATAAACATACATATTAGAAAAAAATTTAATAAAAAAGGTATTCTTTAAATATTGAAATTTATAATAATTAATTGAAGTTTATTATGATTATAAAAGAGTTCATTTTTTATTTTAATCCGTCCACATTCAGAGCAGTATGTACTTACAATGAACATTTTTATAGAACTACAAAACAAAGTATCTTCGTTTTTATTTAAAGATTTTGTTGGTAAGAATAGAAATATTTAATTTTCTTTTCCTGAATTCCACACACACTGAATAAGTAAGCGGTAGTTTACTTATCACTTTTTGGCTTTTTATTGAAAAAATGTAAAATTAATTGCTATTTCTGCATGAAGTTCCAATTTTCGTTGAAAAGCTGCTCATATTAATTGTAGAATAAACAGTGTTCGGCCGATGTTCGGCCGCTTTACGCCCGTTGTACAGCAGATATTTTTAAAACTGCCTCTAAACAGTCACTGTATGACCCTTGTACGACCGCTGTTTGACCAAAAAGCCTTGCAAACAACCCTTGTACGAGCCTTGTACAGATGAGAAAAATATTCACAATAAGGCCTTGTTCGGCCGCTGTTTGGCCTTAGCTAAAACAGTTTTTATTTTTACTCTAGCTTTTTTAATTTGCCTGTGTGTTGTCATGATAACATTCGTATTACTGAAATGAAGTTCAGCTTATCGAAGTTCGAAAATGAACCAGATCGGATGAAAACCAGGCATACCTCCGATATAAAATTACTTCATTAAAATGGTTGAATTTCTTTCAGTTCCACTTAAATCCACTTAAATTAATTAAAGGACTTTTAATTTTATATATAAACTTTAACCGCAAAAATCCACTTTAATTTTGAAATAAATTTGAGTGTTAAATTTAAAGTGGTTTCACGAAAATAAAGAGCAAGTTCGAAAATTTACCTAATCGGATGAAAACTACGCTACCTCTAATACAAGTTGACTTCAATAAAAAGGTACGATTTCTTTAAATTCATCAAAAATTTATACAGCCCTTAAGATTTTGCAAATAAGTTTCAATTTTTGCTTTGTACTCAACTCCACAAAGTGACGTCATAGTTATAGCAAAATCATTTTAAATTCCATAAAAACTTATGTACTTATTTGATATGATACAAAAGCTTTGATATTCAAGAGGTTATCTTAGACATAAAATTGATAAATTTGAATAAAAACCACGTGTTATAACAAGTGACGTCATCAAAATAATAAAACCAAAACAAAATAGTTATTTGATGTAATATGTAATACTAACAACTTTTCAGAATATTGCATTATTTAACAAAAAGAATTTTTAAATGGTATAAAACACAAAATCCAGTTTCAAAACTTTAATAATTCGCGTGTTGAGAGTCAAGCAATTTCTTTTATCTTTCTTTATTCCATTCCTTTACAAAAAGCATTTTAAAATATAAAACACAAGAACCATATATGCACAAAAATTCAATGATTCTCATATTAAAATTTAGTTTTAAACATTTTTTTTTAATCAAAAATTTATTTTTTAATATACATTTTTATTTTTTTTTATTTTTTTTTTTTGTTAATTTCTTTACCTGAGTTGATATAATAACATATGAAAGTATAAATCATTGTGTTTAAAAATTTTGATTTCATGAAATTATATAGTCAACAGAATTCATTTATTGTTTGTGTTAGGCATTAATGATTAATTCTGATATTTCAAGCTTATTTATTTAAATGCATTGATTTGGTTGCTTGGTGTTGTTGTTGTCGAATTCACAGCTGTTTTAAGTGTTTAACATGGCTGTTTTTATTATTGTTCTTCTGTTACTGATACTTTTATTATTATTATTGTTATTGTTGTCATCGCAACCATTTGGCAAACAAGTTCACGAATACTCGATATAACATTATTGTTACTGTTGTTGTTGCTTTTGTTGTTACTGGCGCTTCGTGCAACGACTACGCACTGCAGAAGCGAGGAATGCATGTTTGTTTGCAGAGAGGGGTAAGTGGAGAATGGTCTAAATGGTTGGTCGAATCGCGGACATTTGGCGTGGCGTCGAGTAGCCGTCATCAGCTGACTACGCTACAACAATAGCAACTACAACAACATCTATTTGCAAACTCGAATTATGCTAATTTAATTTGTTGTTCCAGTTTTGTATTTTTTACATTTTGGTTTTGTTTTGCTCTTATGTGATTTTTAGGTTTGTTTGATGTTGTTTTTCTTTTTTTTTTGTCATTATTCTGCTTGATTGACATTTTTAAATAACAAAGCAGCCATCCGAATTAAAATGCAAATTAAACAAAAACGATTTTATTTGTATATAAATATTTGGACTTCGGCGCCGAATGACTTAATTTTTGCATATTAACTAAGCGGGTTTTTAATTAAATTACCGTTATATTAAGCGCATTTGCGTTAATTTATGTAGCAGTAATTTTTGTTTGTGCTGTTTTTTTTAATTTTGTGTTAATAAGCAAGATGCGTGAAACAAGTTTATTTTTATAAACATTTTATCCATGAGTTAATTTTATTGTAAATGTTTGCACAACTGTTTTAAGCGCCGGAAATAACTGAAATTTAAATCCTTGAAGTATTAAAATTTAACAATTAAATAATGATTTTTTTTTTATATCTTTAAAAGGGCATATTAAACAAATTAAATCAATTAGATGCTGCATTGAGTAAAAAAAAACAAATATTTGTTCCAATTTTTGATCTGTTTTTAGTTAAAAATAATGGCTTTGACTAACTTTGCATTGGTTTATTGGTTTTTTGACCAAAATAAAATGTTTTGAAACGGAAATGCATCATTAGCTGAAACAAGTTCAAAATTTAAAAAAGAAATATATTTATTAAAATTAATTAAATTTCTATTTTAAATAATTGATGACTCTATTTGGCTCAAATGCTATCAGCTGCATGCATAATTTGGCTAATAATTAGCTATTGTTATTTTTAGTCCGCTAATCCATTAAAAATAAACGTTTCGCATTGGATTTTACAATTTTGTTTGCGTTAATGTTTATAGTTTTTTATTTTTCTAAATTTTTTATTTTTTTTTTTGTCTATAACGATTTCCGTAACCTTTTTATAACGATGACTTGATTTAATAGTATCTATTATCCATGATTTAGATACATAGTAATTATGTATCTGCATTGCAAAATCTGCAAAACTGATGAAAGGTTAAGGAAAATATCCCGACTAAAAATATTAGCGTGCGAACAACGATCGATCAGCGCTTGAAAATGGGCCGCACGACCATACAAGGGTCAAACATATGCCTTAAAATAATCCAAAACTTCTAGTGGCCGAAAATTGGGTCGAACAACTGCCGTACAAGTTCTAAATTAAAATGTACGCCCGTTGTATGCCACCAAATTTTTTAAAGCTCTTGTTCAACAGCGTGCTAAAAAACAAAAACAAGCCTCACTCGGCGATGCTGATGTTAAAAGTATCGCCACTTATATGTGGAGCAAAAGAATTTTTTTGTGTTTGAAATTAGTTTAAAAATCTGCTCATTTTCATTGTAGAATAATCACGGATCGGCCTATGTACGGCCGCTGTACGACCGTTGTATAGCCGAGATTATTTCTACACGGCCTCTTTACGTCTGCGGTTTGGCCAAAAAGTCCCGCAAACGAGCCTTGTATGACCCAAGAAAAATATTTAAAATTAGACCTTATTCGGCCGCTTTTTGGCCTTAAGCATAGTACTCTGTTCAGTTTCATGTGAAATTCCACTCAAATATCTATACAAAATATGACAGCTGCAAAACAAGCGTGGAAATTTTCACAACATTTTCGTCAGAACAGTACTCTGTTCCGCAGCGTGAAATTAAAGCAACATGTTTCTGAGCAACATTTTTTCACGACAATTTAATTATACTGCCTATTTATTTTGAAGTGAAAAGAGAGAGATCATATAAAATCTCCCAACTTATTCCCTGAGTCTCTCTGAGAAACGTTGCCATAGGAATTCCTCGCAAAAATTTAGCTAAAAAAAAAATATTTTTTAATCGGGATGTTATATCGTCACCTGCATGCCAAAACCATGAATGTGCTTTTTTATAGTTTTTGGAAAAACTAGTTTAAAGGCTTGGATGCTTCTAAAAATTAGCGAAGTAAAATTTTTTAAAATTTTCATTTACCGAATGGTAAGTATTTGATGACTTAACAATAGTTTAAAATTTGGCTCGCCTACCTCTCTCCAAATGGATTTTAAAACACATTCATTGTTTTGGCATGCAGAAAAATTCCAAATTATAAAATGTTCATGCTTACAAAGAATCGAGTAATGTAGTATGAATGTTGAAGATCTGTGGTGCGCTTATGTAACCATTCTCTACCACTTTTTTCTCAACCAGTTGAGATTGTGACGTCACTATAACGACATTCTCAACTAGAGTGTTCATCAGTGCTGCCGCTACTACTTCAATCGAAGTATTTTGCTTCATTTCACAAAATTTACTTCGTCACTCCTTCTTCCAAAAATCTGCTTCACTTTTTGTTCTGCTTCAAATTTTAAAATTTTTTCCCTAATTTTCCCAAGAAAAATATTTAAAATTAGACCTTATTCGGCCGCTTTTTGGCCTTAAGCATAGTACTCTGTTCAGTTTCATGTGAAATTCCACTCAAATATCTATACAAAATATGACAGCTGCAAAACAAGCGTGGAAATTTTGCAAGATGAATCGGTAAGTAGTGCAATAATTTCCATAAAATATATAAATATATTATTAATTATAAATACTTTAATATCTTTAGCAAAGGAATACGCTCACCGACGAAGAACAGGTTAATAAGTAGGTATCTATGTTTATTTTAATCTAACTTTGCAAACAAGTATTTCTGCATGGTGCGTTTCAATTTGTAATGTGAAAGAATAACTTAAAATTCAACTTTCTTTTTCAGCTATTTCCAAAAGGAGCTACCTGCACAAAATTCAGATCCAGAAAATGAAGGGTTAGTATATCATTAAACAAATTTATTTGTGTTTTATACATATAAAAAAGCACATGAAAATCAAAATGGCGGCTATATCAAGTTTTATCAATTGATTTTTACAGTGGCAGGTGCAGATCATCTTCAAGTGATTCGTCTCCTCAAAAAAAAAACTTGTCTAGGCAGTGGCAGATCATCTTCTAGTGATTCGTCTCCTCAAAAAGAAAGGACAGCATTTTGCAAAATTTGCCAAAAATATCTCTCTAACAATAAAACAAATATTGAAAGACATGGCTATGGTGAGTCACATAAAAAAAATGAATGCACATTGAAGCAGCAGCCGAAAATAAACCAAAATAAAAAAGTGCAAGCATTTGAATCGAAAATTCGAAAAATAAAAATTGCGGAGCTGAAAAAAAATATTTACGCGGAAGAGATTTACTCAATGCAAAAAAATTGTTTACGTTTTTACATTTCGCTAAGCAAGCAAATTTTAAAAAGAATAAATTTTAAGGACCCAGTTTTGAAAGCACTACAAATAATTGATCCATTATCGTTAGGGCCAAGCCTTGTGCCACTTATTAATATATTCCCTAATCTCGTCGGAAATATGAACATTGAAGATATTAATGAAGAATGGAGACTTTTATTATTACATGCATTTTCCGAGGAAGAGATGACTCTTGAAATGTTTTGGCAAAATGTTTTTAAAGTAAAAAATAGTTTAGGAGAGCACATGTATCCACATTTGCGGCAATTTATAAGTTCTTTACTTTGCTTGCCTCATAGCAGTGCTTCCACGGAGCGTGTATTCTCCCAAATGAAATTAAAAAAAACGGCTATCCGAAATTGTCTTAACGTAGAAACAGTGAGTTCTATACTTCTAATTAAAGAAATAATGTCAGAATTTGAATTTTAAAATTGGGTTCCACCCAAAGAAATCATAAATAAATACCAAAAAATTAAGACCAATTAAAATTTAAAATTATTTTAACATATTTGTATACATATATGTACTTATAATAGTAACGAAATGTGATTTATATTATTATTTGTATGTTTATTTTATTATATGTATCTATATTTAAAATGAAATGTTATTTTTTTGTTTTTCTTATTAAATAAAATTAATTATATTGTTTTGTTTTCAAAAATGTATACTACTTCAATTTCATTCAATCGACTCCACTTTTTTTCCAAAATCTACTTCACTCAATTTTTCTCTAGCGGCAGCACTGGTGTTCATATAAGTGTGGTGAATTGAGAAGAGTATTTTTTACTAGTTGAGAAGTTCTCGCCAACATTATAGTAGTTGGGTTTGTGGTTTTACAATTGGGAATAGATAGTGTAAGTTTGATTTATATTTATTATTATTTTATATTTATTTATATAAAACTGTTTTATTTATATAGATAATCAAATATAGAAAATCAAGGGTATGGAAAAAAATGTTCATTGGAAAGATATATTAGGGTAATTTTTTCACATAAACTATTTTCAATATATAGACTTGACTTTTTTGTAAACTTTATTAAAACAACATTTTTGAAAAAATAAATTTCAGGAAAAATTCATAGGGTACCCTCGGTGTTTTGATGACAAAAATACGAAAACAGTTTTTGCGCAAAACTGGAAGAATTTTTGCTAATGAATGCTATACCATATGAAAGGAACTCAAAAATAATATGTTTACTTGTTTTAGTTTTTACAACAAAAACAACTTTTGAGTAAGTTTTTGACTCAAAAGTCAATATTTTGGACCTTTTTTGGAAAAAAGATAAAAATATATACACTAACTTAACATTAAGAGCTTTTATTGAATTATTGAACAAAAATAATTTTAATGAAATATATATAAAAACAGCGTAAATATTTGCATACGAAGTTAAAACATTGATATACGATGTTTTGTGAAAAGTTTTTGTACTAAAAATTTCTATAAATAAATTTCCGTGCCGCCGTCTTGATGATACTGGCTCTTCATGAACTCGTCAGCTTGGCTATTCCACTTGGCTATACCCAGGTAGACTTATTAGGATGACAGCAAATTTTCATACCCATATGCTCTCAAAATGTAATGCTGCCATATCTTGAAGTAACAATCCATAAGTTTTATATTAAATAGGTTCTAATTTGCAAACAGCAAAGTTACGGCATTTATTCTCATAGATACGTTTTATACATTTTATAAAAATTTAAAAATATTGGCCCATTATCATAGTTAAAATAAAGTCGACTTTAAATTTTGTGTAAGCATTTTTGACAGTTTTTCAATATAATATGTTGTGAAAAAGATTGCACTAAATTTAAAGTCGACTTTATTTTGACTATGATAATGGGCCATTGTCTTTAACGTTAAAGCAAATTCGCCAAATCTGATAATATTGCAATTCCACGTCATTTAAAAATTTTAATTTATCAGTTATTAACCATAAACAAAAAACTAAGGCATTTCTTAATACTATTTTATTTTCATCCGATTTCATCATTTTTCCGATTAAAAAAGTCCAAAAATTATTTCCCACAAAATTATTTAATTTAAAAGGTGGCAGTATTGGTCCTGAGTTTGACACTTTACGGGTACGGGTTTCTAGGAACTTAACTCTAATAAGTTTACCTGGGTAATTTTACCACGGCCCAGTCTTTCCTTATATATATATATATCAATCAAAGCAAATTCTCAATCACAAATGTCAAATTGTCAACTCACCACGAAGATCTCAATTGGTGAGTTTCATGACATACATAAACACTTGTTTTCTACCGGTAGAGTTTAGCAGAGTGGTTGAGCATGACGTCACGACCAGTAGAGAATTTCTCAACTGAGTTACGTTAACGCAGCACTATAATATATGGATACTTTAGCTTGCAAATGTATTGGCACTAGGTCCCTCGATTTATGATTTAAATTTTGTTGGCCTACTTCACTCCTAAAAGATTTAAGAACACATTCATTGTTGGCATGCACAAAAATTCCAATTTATAAAACATTCATGCTTCAAGGAATCGAGTAATATATGAATGTGAAGGATCTGTTTTTTCTGATATTTACTTTGCAGATATGTTGGCATTAAGACCCTAAATTTATGATTTATATTTGAGTTGGTTGGCCTAACTCACTCCTAAAGGATTTAAGAACACTTTCATTGTTTTGGCATGTAGAAAAATTCCAATTTTTTTTTAAAGTTTGTTCCAGAACAATGAATGCGGCACATAAAATTGCATCAGAAACAGCAATAAACCCAAAATCGAATTTTTCACATTCATGGTTTTGGCATGCAGGGGACGATATTATCTAGACCAGTATATGAGATTATAAAAAAATAAGGAAAATTAACATAAGATATATATTTATTTTTATTTTTTTTTTTTTTGCTAAAATGCATAACGGCATTTTTAACAAAGTCATACAGCATTGCATATGCAAATTTTGACGATTCTTACAAGATCATTATAAAAGTTAAATAGTTTATGTAACCTTTTATATAATTTTATTTTATTTTATTTTTTCAATAATGAAACCAGAAAGGACGATATTAAACGAATAACACAAAAATTTTTTCGTAACAACACTAAGAAGGTGCGAGCTGGTCATTTTCTAGCAACATTTTTTTATTTTTACTTTTATGACTATCTCAAATAAGAGTATTTTAATAAACTAAAAACAGTACACACTCGATTATGTATGGGCTTGTTTGAGACACTCAATAATTGCAGCAATACTGCAACACTTTTACTCATTGACAGTTCTGTTGCAGATGTTCAGCTGATACTTTATCTACAGTCTACTGTTAAGTAAGAGCGTGTACGGCATTATCCGCAGTAGGTAAATAATGCAACCCTGAAATTTTATCAACAAATAGGCATAACATCTGCCCTTGCCGCACTTGTAAAAAAATTACATTAATGAGTGCTGCATACCCCAACGCTTTGAGGCAGTTTTCCTTTGCGCCCATCCAAAAGGACCAAAAATTTCCTATGCGGGGCGCCGGCAAAGTATTTGAAAAAGTCAAAGACTTTTGTCCAGAAGTGGGTGCAACGCTTCAAGGAATTTAGGAACGTCGATGACCTTCCCGATCGTGGCTCAACATGGAACGTGAAATGGATGAAAATGGATGAAAAAATGATCGTGAAATTGTTTTCGCGGAATCCTGGCTTAAGCTTGCGTCGAGGGCAAGCAAAATTGAGGCAAAAAGGTTGACATATTTCGCACGTAAATATTCGTAACTAATTACGTGCAAATAATTTGAAATGGCGAAGCCACTTAAAATAAAGAAACAACTGTTATCCGAAAAGCACGTTACTAAACGACTGGCTTGAGCAACAGAAAACATTGATCGCGATTGGAGTAACGTACTTCTCTCCGACAAAACGTCTGTTTGGGGTTATTCGATTGTATCACAATAAAAATTCAACTTTGAGCATGCAACAAAAGGGTTTCGGCACTTTGCACCTCTTTACCGAGAACCTAAATGCTGCCAGAGCAGTCCAAATTTATGAGAAAGCTTTATTACCAGCTGCCAAATGTAAATTTATCATTAAAAACGAATCCGGAATTCTGCAGGAGGAAAATGACCCCAAACACCGCAGCCACCTCTGCACTGATTGGAAATGCGAAAAAGGCATCGTAACATTAGATTGGCCAGCACAATCACAAGATGCTAATTCTATTGAAAACGTCTGGGCCTACATCAAGCAATAGCTTCGAAATTCGACGTATTTGGAGAGCGCTTCCCGTCGAATATACCGAAAATTTAGTGGAAAGTATGCCGCGAAGATGCCAAGCAATTATTCACGCTGATGGTAATTGGACATCTTTTTGATAAGATTGCGTCTTCCTTCGGAACATTTATAAAGAATGTATGCAAAGAAACATTTTCTTAAAAAAATTGTTGGATAAATTATACCGTACACGCTCTAACTTAACATACTGTAAATATTGCATATATTTTGCGCTGCTTTTGTGATCGAACGTGATATTTTCAGAATGAATTTTTTAATAAATTAAGCGATTGATAACTTTGCAGACAACGGGAGCTACTTGTTATTAAAATATAGAAAATCAAGAAAACAAATGTTTTTGCGGAAAATAATGTTATTTTGACAGAAATTTTAAAGAAGAGAACAGTGGCGAAAACTGCAAAGTTTTTTAATTTTTCGCTTAAAAGTTTAAGAAATGGAATATAAAATAGTATCTGTGTAAGAATATGATAAATAATAACCATTTAATCTAAAATAGATTGCAATAAATAATAATTTTTCTGATTTTCTTCTTCCATAACTTTTGCGCAGTATAAATATTCATGTTGCCGGATTCTTGCATTTTGCGTACTCCAAATGCCAAATTTCTACTCGCTAGAATGTTTGACTTTTTCAATTGTTGCAAGATTTTTGTATCGAAGGTGTTACTTTGATATGTTGCGCAGTATTGCTGCAGTTATTGAGACTCGAACAAGCCCTATACCAATTAATGTTAGGCTAGATATAGCCCATTGAGACTCCATTTTCTAAACAAACAAGACAAACTATACAGTTGTATTTATATAAAAGGTTTTAATTCATAACAAATAAGGATTAAATTGAAAGTCTGTTTTGAAAAATGTTAATTTTATTTGTATAGTTATATGTACATATATCATTTGGGTGCAAAGCAATGCAATACAATACAATACAATACAATACAATACAAAGTATTCTTAAACTTCGCTGGGTCGTTATATTATTATAAGCTTTTATTTAACTTGCTTCGTTCGTATGTATTAGGGATTGTCTTTCCTGGATCCCGGGATTTTTTAATAAAAAACTTATATTACAAATATTCATGTAAATGCAAACAGTTAATTTTAAGTTGATATGAATATAGAATTAGAAAAACCTTTTATTGACGCTGAAAAAGATTGTTAAGACAATGAGTGTGAATCAGTGGAGCAAAGACTTTACAATGTAGAAAAATTCGCAACATCGGGAAGTCAGCTATTCATTTCAAAGTTATCAGATATTCTGACTTAAGGAATAATTTTGTTTTGTGGTAAAGGCAATCGTGATCGAAACTTACAAATTGCTTACGACTGTTGTACAACTATTTCTCCAACTAGGAAAAATAGTCGAACAAAACTCTGCAATAAAAAATAAAACGCGTTGATCAGCTTAATATATTGCTTTAAAAATAATTAAAACAAAAAATTTAGTTTTGAAAAGTCTTTTTTAACCTAAATTTGCCTTAAACACAAAAAAAAACATGGAGACGGTGTACAAAAAAGGGTTAAGAATTTATATATTAATACCTTAAACTGTTCTGTCTTTTATTTTTTTATATTTTTTGTTATTTAACCCTTTCAATGGCTAGGCTAAACTAAGAACAAAATAATTTTTTTGGGGAAATATTCCTATCATTTAGGTCCTTAAAATATGAAAAAACATACCTTTGATTTTAACCTGCGCTACTTACGTTTTGTTTTTTTGAAATTGTTTTGTTCCTGTTCGGCACAAAGTCTTTTTTTTAATCCCTTAAAGGTTTTTCAACCCTTTAGATCTTTGATTTTTAAAACCATCTTAATATTCTTATCACTAAAGCCTTAAAAAGATAAAAAAACATACATTTGATTTTTGTCCGGTTGATTTTTTTCTTATAAAAAAAGGGGAACATTTTTTTTTGCACAAATTCGAAAATCCAACTGGCTTGTATGTCAAATATCTCTCCAAACTTATTTTTATTATGTTGGTTCATCTTTTTTTCATAGAACCAAACGGTTTGATTTAAAAAAAAGCTTTGCAAAATAAATACACATAAAAATTATTTTCTGACGTGTCCAATATATTGGGCAAGTCAACTGAAAGGGTTTAATTAATACAATGTGCTAGTCATTAATATTATTTAAGTTTTTTGTGTTTATTCACAATTGTGTGGTATACTGATAGTGTGCTTTTTTTTTGCCATAGTTGAAAATCACAATTATAACAACCTTTAAAATAGAATTTGTGGTTGGGAACCAACCTTCCACTAACGCTTTTTGCTAATGCAAATAAATTAAATATACAATTTGATATATTTTATTAATATATGGCATAAAAAAGTTAAACTTGCGTTTTGAGCTTCTTCCATTTTGGCAATTAGAAAATAACTGTCAACCGATCAGTTGTTTATGGAACTTTAAATACGACGATCGTTACACATATCATTGGGATACTTAAAATTAACACACTTTTGGTTTTTATAGATTTCATGTTAAACTAGAAACAATATAAGAACCGCTTAATATACCGCTTAAAAAACAATATACTGAAAAAAAACGCTTAATGTGTTTTGATTTTGTTACTTTATGCATGAATTAATATTACATTTTTTAGTTTTAAGTAATAAATAACAAAAAATTGTATTAAAAACGTTTCGAATTATTTACTTCTTAAAATTTTCAATCCCGAACTAATCCCGGGATCCAGAAAAGCTTCCGGGATTGGACTCCCTAGTATGTATGTATGTATGCATTCCCGTCAAAACTTGCAAGCCATTTTTCCACAACTATTTGGTATTCGATTAAGCTGAAATTTAGCATATAAATGCCATATTATGATACAATTTTTTGCCACACCCCCTTTTACCTCAAACAAATCAATAAAAATGCTATATCTTTAAAACTACTAGACCGATCCAGCTGAAATTTTGGCAGTAAATTTTCTTCGAGTAGAGAATAGATAAGGAAAATGTTTTGCCACTCCCACTTTCACTGCCCACAAATCAGCAGTTAATTTCCTTTAAGTAGCGGATAATTAAGGAAAATGTTTTGCCACTCCCTCTTTCACCCCCCACAAATCCATAAAAGTACTATATCTCTAAAACTACGGGGCTGATTCAGCTGAAATTTAAACAGTAAAGTTTCATCAAATAAAGCATGGGGTTTATAAAAAACATTTGGCCACACCCCCTTTTACCGCCCAAAAATAAATAAAAATTCTATATCTTCAAAACTACGGGGCTAATTATTAGCTGATTATAACTTGCTTCGTTCGTATGTATGTATGTATGTCCGTCAAAATTTACAAACCATTTTTCGCAATTTTGCAAACTTGTTGGTGTCCGATTAAGCTGAAATTTAACATACATATGAAAGTCTGGTGACAATGCAATATTATGGGAATAATTTTTGCCACACACCTTTTACCGCCCACAAATCAATAAAAATGCTATATGTCCAAGACTACTGGCTCGATTCAGCTGATTCGGTAGTAAATGTCACTAAAATTGTAAATCGTGTAAATAATGTTAATACTGTAATAAGGTTAATGGTCTAAAAAAATTAAATTCTGTAGTTTTTGCTAAGTTTTGAAAATAAAAGATGTTAATAATAAACCTTGAAGACTAAAAGGTAAAAAATAAATAAAAAGTAAAAAAAAATTTAAAAAATAAGCTTTTATTTAGAAAGACGTGAACTAAAAAGAAAAATAAATTTAAGTAATGTGACCTATATGTATATAGTAGGTATATTCTAGGTGCAGAAGAACCCCTCTTTTGGTTACTCATCATAATAATATAAACGTACGTAAATTGGTAAGTTCTAAGGACTTATATGAATTTAGAATTTTTCAAATACATTTCTATTTAAAAGCGTAAGGGGGGTAAGGTTTTAAAAAGGTTTTTGTTTTATTTTTTTTTCTGGATGTACAACATGTCGAGAGTATTGTGTCAAGTCAATCGGAGCAAAACTAACGAAGATACAGCGTTTCAAGCGACCGGCCTTCATACTGGGATGTTCGAATATAAAAAATTTTAAATCGATTTTCCCAAACATGTAATTTTTAAAGTCGGTGACCAGCCTACAGAAAAAACTACTAAACCGATCGCTTATAAAATTATGTACACATATTCTACATGTAATAAATATTCTACATTTATAGCGTCGATTTTTTTTAAATTTCTAGATTGCTAACAATTTCACAATAACAAATAGGTCGATTTTTTCGTCAAAAATCGTCATTTTGGCTTCAAAATGGTGCCAAAAATTGAAAAATTGAAAAATTAAAAAACTCGACGAGACTGGATAGATAAAGTAATAAACTAAAGAAAGCATTTTGATTTATTGGTTTCAGATGATCCAGTGATGCTGTAGGCTGGTCACCGCACAAAAACTTTTTTCGAGGCGCCTGCGGAGATCTACAATAAATCCGTTATTTTTCTCTATTTTTGAACAACAATTTTTTTAAATATTTTTCAAGTGTTGTACTTTTATATAATAATATGTAAAAGAAACCTACAGCAATAATTTTTTCTAAAAAAAATTCATGAAAAAAGGGCTTTTTTAGACGAAACAAACCTTACCCTCCCCTTAAGGCACTGATATTGTATAGTTTATATACAGGTAAGCTTACTAAGAGATTCAATATTACTGATAATGTGTAGTAAACCTGTATAACGGATCGCGGACATCGGTGCCTCAAGCTTTTAAATATAAATGTATTTGCAAAATTCTAAGTTTGTATAAGTCCTTAGAACTTACCAATTTACGTACGCTTATATTATGATGATGAGTAACCAAGAGAGGGGATCTTCTGCACCTAGAATATACCTACTAAGTACATATATGACAAATGTCACTTAAATTTGTCAATTTAAATTTTAAATCACTGAGGGTTCATACACAATTTTTAAAATTTAATACTGGAAATAAAGTCGTTGGGTAATATACATAATCAAGTGTGTACTGTATTTGACTTGCAGGCTTGAAGAACGACTATTAATAAATTTTGAATACAGTTAAAAAATCATCCATTTTTCATTAGCTCTCGCTTATAAAAAATATGGTATAAAAACTTTACAGTTTTGGGACAAGGTTTGGAGTGTGGCATTCGGATTTTAATGCAGTTAAGATTTTTTTTTTTGTGCACTGTTTACGTCAAACGTAAACACCGTGTTTATTACCCGAACATGCACTTTAGCTCAAATTTCCATATCAAGGAAAAAATTTTCAATAATAATACTAAAAAAATTCATCAGACGTCTTCGTGATTGCTTAACTCAGTTTTGTTTGAGCGTAATAGTTACAGTTTTTCTTTGATACAGGCGAAAATGCAAGACAGGTGGCTGAAAATGTGATTAACTGAAAATGCCATTTGAATGTCTTCCAGAACTTGTTTATAAAAATGCCTCTTGAAAGAACTTCTTTATAAGGCTAAGAAGAAGCTCAGTTTTATCTATAGAATGTCCTCTGGAAGCAGTGTCCCTAAGAATGCATGTCACATTTGCATGAAAAATTTTGCTGGGTAGATACAGTTTTCATTAAAATATCGTTGAAGCAACATATCCTCCGCGTGCGCGTTGTACAATTTTATAAAACCAATGAAAAGCTTGGCAAAATATTTACGGTGAACCATTTTAAAAGCGAAGGTGTTTCAAAAGCTACTTTATATAGAATACGGAAGTGAAAAGAAATTGTGGAAGTGGAAGAATTCCAACAATAATGAATAAAAAGGCACTTTCTAAGCTTAAACGTGACGCAGCTGCTGAACTTAAATGCGATCAAAAATATATTTGCAAAACATTGAAAAAACTGCAAATAGTGCCGAAAAAAACAGATCACCAGAGTACACCGTTGAGCAAATATCTACCATTAAATCACAATGCCGATGGATGCTTCGAAATTACAGCAAAAAATCTTACGCCTTGAAGGATGAAAGTTATTTCCCGCTCAGTAAATCTCAAGTGCCTGAAAATGATCGGTTTTACTCAAATGACGTTTCTGAATGTAATTTCAATGTGAAATTAAAGTTCAAGCATAATTTTGAGCCAAAGGCTCAGCTCTACATTGCCATATCCGGAAAAGGAATTTCAAAGCCTTGGTTCAAACCAAGTGGACTTGAAGTTAACCAAGAAGTATACCAGAAGGAATGTTTTGCCAAAATTTTGATTCCTTTTCTGAAAGAGCATCACTCTGATGGCAATTATGTTTTCTGGCCTGACAAAGCATCATCACATTACGCCGTAAAGACGCAGGATTTCTTAAATAAACAAAAAGTTAATTTTTTACCAAAAGAGCGAAATCTCACAAACTTGCCTCAATGCCGTCCGTTCGAAGATTTTTTTTTGGAAATTTAAGCTCGATGGTATACAAAAGCAATTAGAGAGCAAAAAACTGTCAAGAACTCGAAAAAAGAATTCGTGCAAGTATTCGTAAAATAGACAAAAATGCTGTCCAACAGTCCTTCAGAGGTATCCCAGCAAAACTGCGCCGTACGGCTGATCAAGGACCTTTTTCAACCATACATTAAATTTTTATTAATCTTCTGTAGCTTACACATATTTTTGTACTAAATATTTTGTATGAAAATAAAATAAACTTTTGTATGACGTTTTCAAAAAAGTCTCATTTTTGGCATCACCTGTTAGTATCCAATCGAAATAGAAAGAACTTCATTTTCCATATTACAAAAATTCGTAGAGAAGCGATTATAAGAAATGTGAGCTAAACTTTATGATGAGGAATTCAGAAAACATTTTTGAAAATTAATTAAAATTGGAGGTTATCTATTTAAGAAGAAAAAAATTATATGAAAAGTCATTTTCAGAAAATGAAAATATTATTAACCGCAGAAATATTAAGATAACCAAGAGATAAGAAATCAAGCTTGAGGGCTCATTTTAAAACCGAACACACGTAGTATATTAAAAAAAGTCAAGAGTGGTCAAATATTGCGTTTATTATTTCCACTGATATTTTTTCATTCTCCTTGAGTCATTCTTGAGATATTACGCATAGATTTTAAAGGATGTAAAAATTCGTATTCAACTGACTCGATTTCGTAAACGTTTGTCGTTCATTTCACAAGACTGAAACAGCACCTCAACTGGAAACTTAGTTAAGAGTTATTTTTGATCAAAAACATTTATTTAGACACATTTTGGTTTAAATTCGAGAACCAGCAAATGGGCCGATTTCGGCCCCTGTTTAGAGCCGATCAAAAATATAACTATGTATGGTAGCTTTTATTGAAATAAAAAAAATAAGTCACGTTTAAGAATTATTCAAAATGTAATAAATTTGCAACAAAAGTCCTTACTTCAAAGAGTCCTTAATCTAATTAAATTCTTATTTAACTAAACTAAATGATTTTTATACTATAAAAGAACATAGTTCTAAGTGTACTAAATAAAAGTATACTGATGTAAGCCTTTAATTTTTTTATAAAAAAAAAATAAAATAAAAAAGTGTATTGGCATATATATATAAATTGTTGTAATCAAAAGCCCCACTATATGGAAAATCCTGGCTATGGCTCATCGTTATTGCCTCTAATGAAAAAATTACAATAGTGCAATTTTTCAAATTGGTTTTTTTTAAATTACAGTACGACCTCGCTCAACGCAACCAATTAAATTCAAGCCAATTGCGAAATCTGAGGTTATTGCAAAAACCGAGGAAAAATTTTATATTGGCCAATAGACCTATTTCCAACAAAAAATATGCATTTTCTACACATTCAAATTAAAGTGAATCGAAAAATGTTTGTTCAGAAACATAATTTCATTTTATTCAATTTATTTTTTTAAAAATTGGGAAATTTTGGTCTGCACTTTGTTGCAATTTATACTTTGCGTACAATTTGGGTGTTGAGATTATCGAGGAGTTGCGTGTAGCGAGGGTTGCGTTGAGCGAGGTCGTACTGTACTTTTTATTTATGTATCGGAGCTATCAGGAAGATAATTTAAATGTCCATATAAAAAGTATTTTTATTACCACACTAAAATGTTAGCTGAATGCAACTTAAATGGAATATACTTTTGTTAGCCTCAATCTACGCTTCAGTACTAAGATTTTGAAATATAAAATAAAAAATAGTTTGAACTCACCTTTAATGATTTTTCTTGAACTATTTCTTGCCCTTTTTAAATATTGTGGACCACTGAGTTAATTATTTTTATTGTGGTTTTTATTGTTGTTTTTTTTTTTTTGAAGCATTTAACTTTAAGCTTTTAAAACTATAAAACAGCTTATTGAATTTAGCCAAATATGAACTGAACAGAGGTGCCAATATATAAAATCTTGTGCTGTTGCGCAAGGCTTGTAAATAATAGCTTTTTATTTTTAAACTAAGTATTTTAATTGTTATTTTTTTTTTAGTTTAGTTGCTCTTCGTCGACAAGCTATTAATTTTTACACAATTCGAGTAATAAAAAAATTATAGAAAAAAACAGTTAAAAATATCAGTGCAAGTTACACTAAAAAAAACGATAGAAAATAATTTCTTCACTTTTTTGTATTTTTTTTTGTTATTTTTTATTTTTTTTTTTTTTTTTGTTATTGCTTAGCTGAGCAACAAACAAGAAAAGTACAACAAATACGGGTACCGTTAGGATAAATGATTATTGGCAAAACTGCTTACTTTTTCACTTTTTGATGACTACAAATTTGAAGCACAGTGCTGCGCGAACAACAAAAATAGTTGAATTGAATATAACATGCAGTTAAGATACAAAGATACACTTTTGCTTTTGTTTTTGTAGATATATTAATTATGATTCTAGCTGTATTTAGTTATTATCTTTTCTTTGCCACTAAAACATTCTAGCGGTTTAGCGGTTCTACTTTACTATATTTTATGCTGATTTCTTGCTTGTCTTTAATTAGTTTTATAATTAAAATACTTGAGATAGAAAAAAAAAACAAGTAGCAAAATAATAAGATATTGCAACCGGTTTTATGTTAGGCACTCGGAAGACAACAACAACAAGAACAAACAGCATCAACAACAATAGCGACTCAAGACAGGCTAAGTTTCATTGGTGCTTAAAGCGCATCCGTCAGATACTTTTCACAACTGTGTGTTTGTTTTTAGCTGCTGTTTGTTGGATTTTGTTATTGTTGCAAAAGCGAAATTTCGCAAACGATGATTTTTCACAGTTTCAAGGCTCTGCCTGCTCTCGACTCACTCAATGTTCAGCATTCAGCACTCCACAATCAGCAATCGGCGTTATGCTGCAATCCACAAGATACTGCAACTAGCAGATATAATTGTGCAAACTGTTTATAATCGCAAAAAGGTTCTCAAGTACAATTTGTTTTTTTTTCCCCCAGCAGCAGTAACTTTTTAGTTTTCAACAATTCATTAGCTACTTTAAGCCACTTGAATTTACTGCTCCTATCTGTGTGATATGCAGTTAAAGTCGTTCACAAGTTAAAAATAAATCAAACTCGTTTCCGTATCTACGAGTGTTTTTACTGATTTCTTTCACTTTATTTAATTTTTTTTTTACTTTTACACTTCAAAAATGTTGTTCACTTTTTCTTTTCTGGTTTTTTTTTTTCCCAACTCATACAGAGTATTAAAGCAATTGTTTTAATTTCGTTGCATTTTCTTGATCAATTTGAATAAAAAAATTGACACAATCCAACGTCTTTTGTTTTGGACACCAACTTCTTATTTAATATTATTTTTATTTATTTTTTTTTTGTTTGTTTTATTATTGTTATAAGTATTTAATTATCTCACGTACGCGCGTTTCGCACACCATCCGACGTCGTTTTCAGAAACTCGACTGATTCACTGTCGTAGTTGTGGCCGTTGCTTCAACTGGTTCGTTGGCTCAGGCTGCCTGGTCTCAAACGTTTTGGCCGTATCTACTGCCAGCTACTTGGGTGCTAGCTAGCGATTTATGCCTTGGCGCTGCTCCAACTAGTATAAAAAAGCAGTAGACGCTGAGAGTACTCATGGGAAAAATAGTAGTAGAACTTGAAGAGAGAACGAGTGTCGATGGGAGAGCGATGGTGGCGCGGAGTTGCTTATGTTTTGATTTTATTCATCAATTTTTTTTTTGTGAATTTACTATGAGAGTAAGCTTACTAACTGTGCTACGGAATCATATGTTTACAAGGGAGCTTACAGCGTTTCCATTGCAATAAAGTGTTACTTTAATCAAGCTTTGAATTTATTTAGTACTAAAATTAAATTGAATTTAAAATTTTTCTAGGAATGTGTGTATAACAGTTTGCCTTTCAACGCCAATGCCATGTTTAAAGTTAATACGCACGATTTCAATATTTCTAGAGTTGGTCTGATTTTACTCATTGATGGTGGGAAATTTGTGATTAAGACAGTCACATTGGCAACAATTGAATTTTTTGTCAAAATCCAAACACACAAAATATTAATATACATAGCATTATTCTAAGAGTAAAATCTTTTATGAATTTAATTGTGGTTTTCTTTTTTCGACTATTGCGATTAAGTGTGTAAAATGCGTTTAAACAGTACTTTTTTTCAAATGTTTGTTTTATTTTATACCTTTTAATATTTGTCTTCGCCAATTGCAGGGAACGATCTAACTACCCCTTGGTTAACAAGCTTAGCCTTTAGCCTACTCGGCTATCAAAGCCTTTATTGATAATCAAGTAAAGTGCATACATTAAAATATTTCGATGAAGTAACCAACCCGATATTTTTTCTATTTGTTATACACTGATATTTTTGTAGAAAACTCTTTAGGCTTTAAATCTTGTGCTTTTGAGTTAATTTTTTTTTTTTTTGTTCTTCACAACATTTGTAATTCACATAAATTTTTTTGTATCACATAAGCCTTTAAAAGTAAAAACTAAGCACTTATTTCTAAAGATTAAATTAAAACCCGCCATCGTTGAAGGAATACACGGATACAATGAATTAAATATTAGAAAGGAGAGAGGAGGGTGGCGGCTCAAAGAATAGAACATTTTAACACAACAATAAAATTATTAATATGATGGTCAATGGTATAAAAAATGGAATAAAATGTTTTTAGCCATAACTTTTGACTAGAAAGAAATACTTTTACTAATTTTAATTATATTTGAGACTTCATATTTTGGTAGTAAAAATATATAAACGACATTTTGAAAAAACTAAATTTAGTAACCAAATCATAGGTTGGTTACCTCATAGTTCAATAATTGTTAAACTATTTTTGCATCAAAAATGGAAGAATTTTTCAAATCAATGCTGTGTCATATGAAAGTTAGTCAGAAATGAAATTATTATTTATTAAAGTTTTTTCCTAAATGACTTCTATATTTATTGTGTTGACTTTATATGATTTCAATACATATTCTAAATGTTTGATAGTTTAAATCATACTTGATTTTAAATACAAATTCTAGTTGTTTGATAGTTTAAAATCGTTTATTTAGCTTAAGGTCACAGTTAGAACAATTAATTGCTCTAACGAATCTTTCCAAAGAAACAACAACAACAACAAAGTTTTTCAAATATGAAAAGGAAAAAATCACTAGCTAATCTTATTGCAATTTCGGCCTGGCTAAGGGCTTCATCAGAAATCTGTGTGATACCCGTGCAAGCGCGCACTAACGCACTGCACCACCGGGGCGATGAGATTTGAAGTGTCAATTTCTCAGTTTTTCTCAATTTCATAATTTTTACATTTGTTGTTGTATTCTTGCTTTACTTTAGTCTCTATGCTTATGTTATTATATGGAGTCCAACAGCCTGCTGGAAGTCTTCACTAACAGAAAAACTGAAAAATTGACACTTCAAATCTCATCGCCCCGGTGGTGCAGTGTGTTAGTGCGCGCTTGCACGGGTATCACAAAGATTTCTGATGAAGCCCTTAGCCAGGCCGAAATTGCAATAAGATCAGCTAGTGATTTTTTTCCTTTTTTTTACATGAAAAACTTTGTTGTTGTTGTTATTGTTTCTTTGGAAAGATTCGTTAGAACAATTAATTGTTCTAACTTTGACCTTAAGCTCAATAAACGATTTTGAACTATCAAAGAACTAGAATTTGTACTTAAAATCAAGTATGATTTAAACTATCAAACATTTGGAATTTGTATTTAAATCATATAAGGTCAACATAATAATTATTATTTATTTTTACAACAAAAACAACTTTTGTGTAATTTTTTGAGTAAAAAGTCAATGTTATAGGCTTTTTTTTAAAAAAATATATAAATATTTACACGGACCTAATGGTGTAGTTTGAACTGTTTTTAGTAAGTGCTTTTATTGAACTTTTGAACAAAACACAATTGAATGAAATATAATTAAAAACAGCGCAGATATTTCTATCGGAAATTAAAACTTTGATTTTCATGTCGTTTTTTCTCATTCTTAGGTTTTAGTAAGCAAAACTAAGTCTGCGGAAAGTAAACGCTGATTCGAGCAAGCCGGCAGGCAGGCGCAAGCAGGTACCTGCTCCGTAAATAAGCCGTGCAGAGTGAATGCGATCAGGTCAGATCAGATCAGTGCGAGAAAAAGTTTGTTATTTATTTTTTTCCAATATTGCTTTCTATTTTGCATCCTCCGCTTATGGCGTTTATGAAGAGTTTTTTATTTTTTATACATAAATAGTACACTATATTTAAAAGAGCTACAACTCAAAAAATTTAATTTTCAGGAGGAGCAAAAACATTTTTTTGGTTGGAAGCTTTTTACGCCTCTTTTTGTGATTTGCTTGAATGAAATCTGAAAAACCATCATCAGTAAACATTATCTAATAACAGCAAATATTAAGCTAGTGATAGTTTGGCAAATGGGGCTATTGGTAAACTAGTGCACATTGAAATTGACCAGAATGACCAGGTTAAAAAAGTTTGGCAGGAATTCGATGAGTCTAAAATTGGACAGAAAGCAAGAATGAAAGCTTCTGCTGATGCTCAAACGATTCAAGTTGGAAGAAGAGCTGTGCCAATTCTACGAAAAAACAGTAGCATACCTCTTAATAAAAATAAAACAATCACAGTTACAAGAAATCATTTTCCATTAATTCCTGCAATGGCTGTAACTATTCATAAGTCACAGGGTGGATCATTCGCAGATTGTTTACGAATATGACAAAAAGCATTCCTTGCAATTACTCGAAGTCGCTTTATCTCATGTTACTAGTATTGACGGACTTTTTATCACAACCCCTGATGACAACCCTCAACAATTTATATTTCATCATGGAAAGTGAAATGATTTTTCTAATGTTGATTTAATTCGAGAATTTTAAAGATTTTCTCTTAACAAATTGGAAACTAAATGTATTATTATAAAAAATTTGATAGAGAGCAAAAAGTTATTTTCTGCAATGATTTTATGTTGTCAGAGTCTCCATGCGCATTCTCAAGATCTTACTATCAAGATCTTATTGCTATCAGAAACAAAAATGCAAAATGATGAAATTATCGATATCACTAATTTCGCTTGTATATCTCAATTCCAGAAAGATAGTTGTCGTTCTGGAGGAGTTGCAATAATTAAAATAAGTACAATACAGTCACTGGGGATATTTCTATATATTTAAACAGACTTCAGCTACAAAATTTTTCCGCTGATATTTCAAAAATTGGAGAGGTATATTCTGCAGAAGCAGGTTCCATTGAACTGGGTAAAAATTATCACAAAATGTCAATTGTTTTTGTTGGAGATTTTAATTGCGATTTTAGATATGAATCCTCAAAGGCACTTTAACAATTCCTTTTTGGTAAATTTAATTTACAAATAATAAGCGATCCAAATATATGTGCAACACGATTAGGAACTATTGATGCAGTTTTTTCTAGATATATCGCCGACATATTATCCGTACCATACGTTTGCTATTTAAGTTATCATAAACCCCTAAAATTCATTAATAAAATTCGATAATAATAAAAACATTAACAAAAATATTTCAAAATGGATGTAAAATGTAATAAAATAAAATAATAATGATATGTAATTAAATTTACTGGTGTGATTATAACTTGTGTTTTTTTTTTATTAATTTGATGTTATTTTAAATTTTTGAATTTCAAAATTATTTTATCTATGAAACTGTGAAAAAGCTTCGCTTCTCTCGTGTGTCCAACGACGCATCTATTTTTTTTTCAGGGGACTCTATACAAAAAAAAAGGGACAAAACGATTTTTTTTAATTAAAGACTAATTTGTCGGCCTTTGTAGTCTAGTGAAGAGTGCGCTAGACTATCTACCCAGAGGTCCCTGGTTCGAATCCGGGCTCGGGCATGGTTCTTTCACTTTCTTTATTCTTTCCTACACATTTTAGAATTGTGGAAAACAAAAAAATCTACAGCTAAATTGTGGAAAATGTGGAATTAATGGACAGGAACAACTAAGGGCTGGAAATGCTTACCCGAGGTTAAGGCATAACACTAGCCTCGGTTAAAAGCAATTAAAATTGTCTTTCACAGTTGTTTCGGCTAATCAATAATTCACGTATGGTTCCAATCAATTCCTCTAAATAATCTATTTTTTCCTTTCAGGTCAAAGACCAAACCTTGTTTGTATAAGGCACATGCCTTGGTTCTTTGGTATTTAATAAAAAAAAAAAAAAAAATATATGTACAAAATTAAAATAGCCGATGTATATGATCACTACTAATAGTCTAACATGAAAAAGTATATACATATTCAAATTAATAACACAATTTTGTATTTGTATTATGTGTTGTTTACAAAATTCTTTAACAAGATTTTATTGCAATTTTTTAAAATTTGGATTTTTACGATTTCATTTATTACAACAAGAAAGAAAATGTAATTTTTTCATAAAGTAAAATATTAATGTTAATGTTAATGTTAATGTTGTGTGGTGGAGATGCGTACTGCGACCTAAATGAGATCTATTGTACCTCCTTCTCAAAGCTCCGCTGGGTTTGCGGATTACAGAATTTCATCCAGCCCTATTTCTCTAATGAATTTGAGAATATTCTTAGGTTCAAGGGATGAAACCTGCTCTAGACTCAGCTCATAATTCCCCAGTGCTAGTTTACGCCTGCGAGCCACGGCGTCGCAGTTTGTAAGTAGGTGTATTGGAGTCTCCTCTGCTTTTCCACAGAAAGTAAAATATTACAACTCTTTTAAATTTCATCCGATTTTCTCACCAATGACACGTTGTAAAGGTATTTGAATCTGCTATTGATTAAAGTATAGAATACTTTATAGATTAGAAGTATAGAATGATTTAATCAGTTTACAGAATTTTAATACGCATTTTAATGACGAAAATCCTCATTTTCGCCCTTTATACCAATGTAATGAGATTAAATCGCAATGAGCCTTACTTTATCAGTGTCCGATTTGGATAAAATATCTGGAGAGTTATCTTACCGGCCAGTGGAACATTTCTAGCCACCGAAGGAAACGCTAATTTTAGTTTGAAATTCTCAGTGCAATTCTGGGCTGGCCTAGTGGCACAACATATCGCACATCCTCTTCAAAAGAGTCACATCTCAAAATGTTTACATATGTACTTTTTCGTGTAAGGCAATTTGTAGTGATCATATACATCGGCCGTCTTAGTTTTGCACACAAATTCTTAGTCCTTATTTAAAAAAAAAAATCCTTTTGTCTCTTTTTTTTTTGTATGGAGTCCCTTGAAGAAAATAATTGTTTTTCTCTTCTTGAAAATGTACATTTTTTTAGTTGTAGCTCTTTTGAAGACAGTGTGCTATTTATGTATAGCAAATAAAAATTTTTCATAAACGCCATTAGCGGAGGATGCAAAATAGAAAGCAAAAATAAATAACAAACTTTTTCTCGCACTGATCTGATCTGACCTGCTCGCATTCACTCTGTACGGCTTATTTACTGAGCAGGTACCTGCCTGCGCCTGCGTGCGTGCCTGCTCGCATCAGCGTTTACTCTGTCCGCAGACTAAGAGATAAGAATCGTTTAAGCACACTTTCAATTTGGCTTTTTACACCACTTGTATTCAAGTTTCAAAAATCCACCAGTGATTAGTGTCAGATTAAACTTGATTGTTTTATTATTACATTGTTATTTATAAACACATTTCAGCGTATGTTTAACTTTAAACATAACTTAAACACGAAAACGTTCCCGTACTCGATTCCAGTAGAATGATTTTGCTTGAAAACTTTATTTTGAAGCTCGAGAGAGAGAGAGAGAGAGAGGAATAACATCCCAGTAGAATAATTGTCAAGCACTCTACACGTTTTTTAATCGCTGCATTAGCATGAATTCTGAAACTCCTTCTTAAATAAAAAAAAAGAATGGAGATTAGAAGGAGTCGAACGAATTTGTCGCTTTGGGCAGATTGATTCTGAAACTCATTCTAAAATGAGAAAAAGGAAGTGAGAAGAGAAGGAGTCGAACGGATTTGTCGCTTTGTGTATCAATTATTTCCTGCAAATTGTAGCATAACGGGAATGATGGAACACGTGTTCAATAGAATTCATTTTTTTAACATTGTAGTTTGTGCCTCAGTCATTGTCGAAATTTTTAAGTGAGCGCAACATTAATTGTTTTGGAAAACTTTGTCTTAGTTTTAAAGTTTTAAGAAATTAAATAAATAAAAATAATGAATAAAAGGGGAAGGAGGGGTAGGAGTGCTATAAATAAATAAATATTAAGAGAAAAACATACTTAAAAATAAATTAAAACGAGAAAATAGATTAAAACAATATTTGGTCAATAATTAACCAACTACTTTTCCCCTCTATTTTGTGACTATATCAATATATATTTTTAAAGTTGACCGTAGTAAACAAAATATGTGAGAGAGGTGACATATCAAAAAACATTCACAGCTTGATTGGTCCTGGTATTTTCTTAAATTTCAATTACGATGGCATCCAAAAAACAAGAGGTGTTTAAGTTATTGCATGGCATTAACAATATTTTTTAAAGTTAGTTTTACACAGTAATATTTTTAACATTTCTGAATATTTGCTTGTGATTTTAGAAGCATGTGAAGAAAAGTATGCAATGAAAGATAATTACGTGATCGAAATCAAAAAAGGCTTCAAAACTGCAAAAAAATAAAGTGCACAAAACAACGTGCTTGGTCAAAAAAAATTCTTAAGTTCTTATTAAATATCCCTAATTTTTCTTAATCAATTATTATTAATAATAATTTAATAAAATTTAATTTTAAATCAGCGTAATAATTGAAGTACCAATTTTTTTTAAGGAATGAATTCATGCATTCACTTATACAATAATTTGTATTATTACTAACAATTTTCTTCTTAAATTATTAATTAAAAAAAAAAGCAGCGTCTTTTAATTTTGGTATAACCAGCTGTTATTAAATTAATTATTTACAGCTACTTACGTAAGAACTAAAATAATAGTTGTTATAGAAATGCTAACCATAAAACCTGTTTGCTAAGAGGCATTTTATAATACTTCTTACGGGAGCATTCCTGAAACTCTTGCATGTAACAACTTCTATAAGCTCTTTGTGTAGAAGTGAAAGTGCAATGCCTTGCATTTTGGCTCGTTTCATATAAAAAATAACTAAGAAAAAAATCGAGTTGGTAAGGCCCTCCACCTGCCTAAGAAGTACTTCTACAACTGCTTTTTACTCCTTACTTATTCTACTGGGATGCAAAATGAACCCTCTTTAGTGTATTGCAATTAAATGAAGTCAGTACAGGATTTTTCACAGTTGTTTAAAGCCTGCGTAACTCTAACGCCAAAAAGGCTGCTTAAAACTAACATGAAATTTTTTGGCATTTCTATTGCTAAATTTGTTGTTCTGAACAAAATTAATTAAATTGTTATATTTAAAAATTTATTGGTGTTATTTAATTCATTAACTTAAAGTTGCTGTTAATTGATTGAGTTCATTAAAATGCCTTTTGATTTGGATTTTTTTATGAATGAGATAGAAATCATAGATTATTTTGATGAAAACATAGCGCCACGGGTGCCAAAATTATTCAAAATAAGATATAATCCCATGGAGGAGCTAAGGGAAAATTTATTGAACGCATCATGCTGTGCAAAAAATTCATACTGTGAAAAATATAAGCAAAGGAACATTTATCACAGTCTGAAAGAGCGAGTAACTTGCTAAAAGTGTCGAGTAAACAAAAATTTGACACAAGCCAGTATAGTTATTAAAGCATTTATAAATAATAATTTAAGCAAGATTGCGTTAAACCTTAAACCTTGTATAACTAAACAACCGCTTAAAAAATGTTTAACGAAATCTAATAAATTAGACTGTTAATACTTAAAACAAAAACAGTTGACATTTCTGTAAGCAACTGTGCTTTCATTAGTTGTTTTGTGATAGACTTAGACGTAATTGAGTAGTTATCTCACACACTAAAGTAGTTATCAAATATATGATAAAAACGTGCGGAAAATTTTTAGTTAATTTGGGGAGCAATCCTCACTTGTTTTGATAAATTTATTTAATTTGCTCGAATTTTTTTTATTTTCATACAATATGTCAAATAAACTCAAATCTTATACACATAAAAATACTATCTAGCATAGAACAAAAAAATTGAGAAACAATTTTTATTTGTATTGGAAAAAAAGAATTTGGGTCTAAAATATTTTTTTCTAAGAACAATAGTTAGTTTTTGTTCAAGGAGTATTTTGTCATTTCAATAAAAAATTTATACAATTAGCGTGACGCGCTATTTTAAAAACTAAACAACAATTTTTTTTTTTTTTTTTTTTTTTTTTGGGAAAAACTTTTTTTTAAAGTGAGTAATGTATTGCTGAACAAATTTTGTGTTTGTTTTCAAGACGATTTTTATCTTTAAGACAAAATTTGTTTATTTTTTTTTAAATTTTAGTTTCAACAACTGCTTTGTTTTTTGAAACTTTTGAAAACTTTTTTAAAATGAACCGTAAAATTCACTTAAAAATGTGTAGAACGAAAATTTCAATAAAATATTTAAAATTTGACTTTTAATAAGAGAGCATATTTCATTCGTATCCAGAACTGATACAGAAAAGGTATGGAAATAATATTTGACACGTTTGCTTAAATTTAAAAACATAAAAGTACATAATAGTATATGGTACAAACTCAACTTTCACCGCTTAGACCAGATAATTGGTTCTTTGAAATACCACATGGACCATACCCACAAATGTTGGAAACTCCCATGACAAAACAACACTTACTAAATTTTTTTTAAGTTAGCGAACAATTCCTAATTACCTTTTTTATGATATTCATCGTATTCAGAGTTTTAATGTATACCAAATAAAGAAGAAGAATATTTAAGACAAAAAGCAGCATTTTTCATTTCATATTTCATTTTTTTTTTTGCCATATTTGAACGTCTCTTTATCTCAGTATTTGTCTAAAAATAATTCAAGTATAAGAAACAATTCTAAATGTAACAAATTTATTTATTTAAAAAGGATATCTAAAAGAAAAAGAAGCATTTTTATTTATTTATACTTCAAGTCATCAAATAATCAGAATTATGAAATTTAGAAGATGGCTAAATCATAAGTTGGATATATATATTTCTTTTTCAATTTGCTTCATGCTTAAATAGTGTGTTGGATGTAGTAAGAAAATAAAGCTCAATCAAGTCTTAAAGAGCTATTTTTTTGTACTGGCAATTCTATTATCTATTTCCGTATAACAGTTACAACCACACTGTAAGAGAGCAATAGACTAAGAGAACTTAAAACGATGCACTAGTAAACATTGCATGCATACAAAACCGGCTTTTACTTAAACACTTTATTGTTTGTTTTTATTTTGATTTTTAATATGCTACTGATAAGCAAGAGCTGTTTTCACGGAGAGTAAAAGCGCCCACGTTGTTTAGGGTTGTTTGTGGAGAGAATACTTTAGAAGTAGTTAATGCAAAAAAGTAGTAAAGAGTGTTGCTTTTTGTTGGTTTGCTGCAAGTGCAAAGTTGTTATAAATTTACTTAACATTTTAATTAAATATTTAAAAATAAAAAATAGCATGGATAAATATTGCAGGTAATAAAATTAAAACAGTCGATAATCAGCAAACGTTAGGAGATGTTTAAAAAAAACTTTGTTCACTCTCTTTCTTTTAATTCAAATAACTAAAATACTTTTCGAGTGCTAACTATTGCTAATTATTGTATAAAAAAATAAAATTAATTACAGACTTAAGAGAAAAACAAAGAAGTAAAATTAAAAAAAGTAAAAAGAGAAGTAAAGAAGTTAATATTTTATTTTGATGAAGAAAAATCTTTTTAACTGTAATGTGTTCTAATAAGAGAAATAATAATCTAATCACACAAAGTCTGTAACTTATTTTCACAGCTCCAATGATAATAAGTAAAACATAAGATTTGTAAACATCTTGTCAAGATGTTTAAACTTGTGTTGTGACAGACCTGCATTTTTTGTTTATATAAAGCAAAGAGTAGAGAAAAACACTTTTATAAAAATTCCGACTTAATAGCTGAATTAACCAAAAAAATCCTTATCAAGCCCATCAAACTAAATGCACTGTACTGACATCAAGTTTGACAATTATTGTCTTTGGCGTCATAACAAGATTTAAACTTAACTAAACGCACATTTTGTAACATCTTTTATAGTCTCTCCTTTAGTATTCCGACAATTATTTTGAATTTTCCATTAACCCAATCTATTCAAAAGTGGTAAACGGTGGTGAAGGAGAAGACTTTTCAAAAAATTATTTATTGCAAAGTTTAATGATTTTGTAAAATCAGACATTAGTTTCTTCTTTTAAATGCCGAGTGTCAATTGTTTTTCAATTCAAGATGGTTCTCGCAATATGGCAGCTAAGCCCATTACTGCACTTCGTATATTGAAAAAACATCACTATTATTAATTCGAAAAGGATCAAATTTACAAAAATAAATTGCAAAATATGCATTAGGGCGGGTCGATTTATTTTTCGACAATTTCCCTATGATTTCCGTATTCTATGGGTAATTCCATGAAAATTTGCCAAAGGAACCATACCTCTATCGTTAAAATCGAGTCCCCTGCTTTTTGTTGGTAGATTTTTTCCCAAATTGACGTTCGTATGAAATATTACCTACACGTTCACATCCATAACTCAAAAACTATCGATCGGGTTTAATCGCCAGTAAGCGCGTTGGAAAGGTGAGCTCATTTTGATCAATTTATTGTACAAAAAAAATCTCCAACATTGGTCCAACAGTTCAAAAGTTACGGGCATTTTTGTCCAAATTTTGGACCATTTTTCCATTTTTTCATGATTTTGTCCAAGAATATTATTTTCATGGCCATTTTTTTGGCTCAATCCATTATTTAATTCAATTTACAATTCAAAACGATGAGTTTAAGCCCAAATTTATCGAATTCGGTTGATTAATTCATGCGATATTGCTAAAACAAAATAACAAAATAATAAATCGCATGAATTAATCAACCGAATTCGATAAATGAAAGTAATATTCTTGGACAAAATCATGAAAAAATGGAAAAATGGTCCAAAATTTGGACAAAAATGCCCGTAACTTTTGAACCGTTGGACCAATGTTGGAGATTTTTTTTTGTAAATTGATCAAAATGAGCTCACCTTTCCAACGCGCCTACTGGCGATAAAACCCGATCGATAGTTTTTGAGTTATGGATATGAACGTGTAGGTAATATTTCATACGAACGTCAATTTGGGAAAAAATCTACCAACAAAAAGTAGGGGACTCGATTTTAACGATAGAGGTATGGTTCCTTCGGCAAATTTTCATGGAATAACCCATAGAATACGGAAATCATAGGGAAATTGGTGAATTTTTTCACTCCCTACAAATCGACCCGCCCTATTATGCATATATAGAAATTTTTGCACTTTCGGTTTATTCAATAAATTTTGTGTTCAGCGAAAAGTTTTATACAGATCAGACACCTCCTTCTAATTAACCACCTTTTTGCACCTACTTTATGTGGGTTCAACGCACTGTGCGATGGACTCATGGACATTAGGGCGTATCGAAAAATTTAGATCGTGTTCTAAGAGGTCTCAAAAGTTGCATAAGGTGGTCAAGTTCTCCAAAAAAATTAGGATGTCTTCCTCTCCCGCAAGAACAAAGTTGTTTTTTAAGAAAAACAGTAAAAAATCACGTTCTCAAAATGCTTTCATTTTTGTTAGAAAAACTGCATACCTCTTAAAGTAAAAGTAAATAAAGACTTTAACTAACAATATCCAGCCAAACACGATGCCATTCTCAATTTTTACCCATAAGGTCCTGTGTGAAGGATACTCGAATCTCAAGGTATACTCGAGATAGCACAGAGCTTTTGACTGCTATCTTATTGCCTAAATTTGTGCGATTTTGATTAAAGTGTTAATGTATGTCTTAAATTTGGTGATTTAATAATTTGCATATTTTTTGCATATGCATTTTTTTGTCTTTGAGAAAGGTATACTTGAAAGGTACTTGAATGCAACTTTTTGACTTTTTCAAAATAATGAATATAAAGTCTTATATTTCTTCTTATATTTGTGAACATCACCCTGTCCAAAAGTATCAATTTACAAGACCCGGTTAAGACCACGGTTTTTTTTCTGATTTCGATTTTTTAAAAAAAAATTGTCTTTCCTTATGAATTTTATTATTTCGTTAAAACACCTTAACTTAGCATTCACAAAAATGTTATACTAAAATTTTGAGTTCCTGAGCTTGCCATTGGATGGGTCTCAAATGACTTAACAATTGTTGTTAAGAAGTGTTTTAATGAAATAATAACCGTTAAGGAGATATGAGCAAAATTGTTAAATTTCATGCTTGAAGTAACTTTTTGTAAATATAGAAATAAGAAAAAAAAAACCTAGCCTTTTACTGCTGTTTTAAAAAGATGCTTTTAGACAGGTTTTCGTTCAAAACTATTTCCAGAATCCGAATTGAGAAAATTATCTTCGGTACCACTTCTGGTGCCCGAGATATGAAACCTAATATTTCTTTTTTGGAAAAAATTAATAAATTGCATTCAAGTATACATTTCTCCAAAACAAGAAAATGCATATGCGAAAAATATGCAAATTATTAGTTCGCCAAATTTAAGGAAAACGTTAACACTGCAATCAATACCACCAAAATTTAGACAATCAGATAACAATTAAAAGTTCTGTGCTATCTCGAGTGTACCTTTAGATTTGAATATCCTTCACACAGGCAAGCGCGTCGGCAAGTACAAATGGTGGTGCAAAGAAAAGTTCACCAAAATTTCTTCAAAGAAACATGAATGTGAATAAACAAATTTTTTATTTTAGTTTAAAATAAAAAAAATATAAAAATATATAAAAAATATTAAAATTTCATTATTTTTAAAAGTTCTTCCAATTTCAATATTAGAGATCATTCTTTAAAGGATCTTTCATATGGTAATATGAAAATATAAGAAATAATGGTTGCTTTTATAAATCAAGACTAGGTATATTTTTACATGGTTTAAATGCAATAAGGTACAAAAAATTATATCAATTTAAATTATTCCAAAATGTTTCTTTCTGTCCTTGCGAGAAACAAACTCTTTCACCACCTCCATCGAATTCAATTCTTCGGTTTTATCTTTGTGAATGTGTATAAGTGCCGCATGAGTGAGTCGTTTCTGTGTCATAGTTCGAAGATACATTTTAAGTGCACTAAAAGACCGCTCAGATGAAGCTGCTGATGCAGGCACAGTCAAAAGCAAAGCAATAAGTTTTTCAACTCATTTAATAGTTCTTTACAGTAACCGAATTTTTCGCAAATTGGGATACAATGCCACTACAATTTCAAGGTATTTGGCCAGGCAATTGCTTCAGCAATTTCATCTGCAAAAAAGTCATCTGCATAAAGATCTAGTTTTGTATATAATGGCAACTGTACTGAAGGAACCGGATTTGATGTTTCTTCAAAACGTCGAGGTGGATTTTCATCAGCTAATTCACAGTAGGGGCTTTCGCATGGTCCAAAACATTGGACCAACATGGCAGATTGTACAACATGTAGTACCATGCGTAAGCTAAAACGATAGTCGAAATTTTTGGTTTTTTTTCTGCCGATTGTACAATATTGTACAACTATGTAAAATTACTGCTCAATTGTTAGGGCATCTAAAAGTTGCTTAGCTATTAGCCGGATGTGTTCTGCTTGAGAGCTTGCAATTAATGATGTTGCTTTACAAGTTGGATCGTTCGAACGCTCAATCAAATAGTCCCATTAGTTTTTAATCTAACTTATCGTACAACATGTCGTCCAATATGGAAAGCCCCTAAGAACATGTCAAATTTTTTCTTACCAGAGTTGCAAAATTAACAAGCATTAAGCTACATAAATATGTACTTAAGGGTGCTTTTAAACTGAAGTGGTGGGTTTGCAGTAGAAACTCTACATTTTGTTCTATCTTTCTGCAAACACAGAGAAAGAAAATGATTATCTGCAAGCATGCTTATGAAGAAGAGAGAAAGAAGAGGAAAATATATAATACAAAAATATTATCGTTGTAAAAAAAACTGATATTTTGAATATCTTTTGAAGTTTTCTTTTTAAATTGTTTATCTAGCTAAAAAAGTGGGGGAAACTGCCCCCTTTGTCCCCCCCACTTCCGACGCCAATGCCCACAGGACATTGTGGGTAAAAATCAAGAGTGTCACCGTGCTTGCCAAAATATTGTTAGTTGAAGTCTGTATTTACTTTTGCTTTAAGACACACGAAGTTTTTCTTACTAAAATTAAAGCATTTTGAGATCGTGACTTTTTACTGTTTTTCTCAAAAAACAACTTTGTCCTTGCGGGAGAGGAAGAGATCCTTATTTTTTTCTAACATTTTTTTTGGGAGATCTTGACTACCCAATGCAACTTTTGACACCTCTTAGAATGTGAAACTCGAAAAAAAGTTGCAATTCGATACGAGCCAATGGGCATTTCCATCCTTAGACCTAAAGTGAGCTAAGAGATAGTCGAATTGAAAAATTTACAGCTTAATTTGAAGAACAAACGTATACTAGATTTTATTGTAATGATTTGTTACTAAAAAATAGAGGACAATGACAAAGGGTTCGAAACGCTACTAGCAGTCCTTTAAATGGGTTTCATAGCCTTTCTACGCTTATATCCAAGCCTTTATAGTTTTTTATATAAACCCTTTAGGCAACAAAGTGTTTCGAAACCGCTTTCAAAGCACTTTACAAAATCAAAAAACAGCTTTGTTCTCGTTTTAAATAGCGCTTTTTCTACATTGAAATGTCGCAAAGTGAGAGATCTTGGCCATAAATATAAGTGTTAATGACTTTTTTTGTTTTTAAGAGTGGAACAGATAAGATATAATAAAAATATGATATTTACAGATTGATTCTGCCGCGGTAGCGTTAATCTTTTCAGCGCAAAAATTCACCTAATGGTAGTTTTTACAACCTTTTGGTATTCTTCAACCAAACGTTACCGGTGAATGTTGTGAGGTGGTAACAAGCAAAACAGCTGACATTTGTAGTAGTTACTTTACTTTTTCCATTTCTTTTTGTTTTACCATACTATCACGCAGAAAAAAGTGAGCTTACGACGTTTGACAGCTTTACCGAGTGCGAATTGATCTGTTAATGTTTTTTACGCTTTTTTGTTGTTGTTGTTGTTAAAACAAATCTCCTTGTGGTTTTTAGCAGGAAAAAAAAGACATTAATAAACCACTTTCCAAATTTTTCGAAATAAAATGCATTCATACATATATTTATAAAAAAATATGGTTCTTGCTACAGGAGATTGCCCGAAAGGCAATGTTTTGTGTAATTTTTTTCTCGTGGAACTGCAAATTATTTTAAGAAAATAGTACGTACAATAAGTCTACTTACACATTGTTTTTTTCTCTTATGTCTTGATTATATGATATGTAGCCCTCAGATTGTAAGAGTATATATAAATGCTCAAAATATTTGGATATATAGTATGCTATTAAAAGAGTTATTAAATTAGTAAATAATGATCTTCGACTGGGCTGAAGCGAAAATACAGACGCTTATATTCGGGTAAGTACTTGTATATTCGAAGTTTTGAAGGTTTCGTCATATTGATGACGTCACTTTGTGTAAATGATAGGCGTGTATTTCTTTCAACTTCTCAAAATATCAAACTTAGAGAACATTTTAAGCATTAAAGTTACGCATGTTATGTGGTGAATTAATTTTTAAAGAATTTATAAAGGTTCTACAACTTTAGTTACGTCATTTTGTATGGAAGATAGGTAAAGTTTTCATAAGATTGCGCCAAATTTCAAACTCAGAGTGCATATTAAAAATGAAAACATTTACCTTAGTAAAGTATTTATATGTGCACAAATATTTTTTATTTTTTCTCCCTAGTTTATAGCAACACAATTTTTTGAGTTTGCCAAAAATTTTTTTAAAGGATGTAGTTTATTTGTCGAACAAAGAATTCTTCTCTTCCTCGTATTCGTAGTACCGTTAATCGAAAATAGTGTGAAATCTCGCGTGTGCAATAGAAAATATATATATATATATGTGCACAATTGCTTTGTTTGTGTTTTAACTGCTTTATTGTAGAAATTACGAAATTTTTGAAGTGAAAACTTCTTTAGGCGCGTTGAACGATTTTGGTAGAGGGTAAATCATTCGTTTGCATCATCGCATATTTACATATATTGTATATAGTTCATATATATGAACAATTTAGCTCATTGAGGAAATTTAAAGAATATTTATGTATATTTATATAATAACAATTACGTATTAAACGTGCAAAATAATTAATATTTTCAGTAGTAATTGAATAACTAAGGTCTGCTTATCCTAAGCATTCTATTTTTTAAAACTGTTTAGCTTAATTTCTTATATGGACTATGTATAATTTTTAATCAAGCGCGTCGGAAGCGAATTTCATCTGGGGGGTCAGTACAAATGGGGTGGCAGTACAAATTGTGGTGCAAAAAAATTTCACCAAAATTTCTTCAAAGAAACATGAATGTGAATAAACAAATTTTTTATTTTAGTTCAAAATAAAAAAAAATATAAAAATATAAAAAAAATATTAAAATTTCATTATTTTTAAAAGTTCTTCCAGTTTCAATATTAGATATCATTCTTTAAAGGATCTTTCATATGGTTATATGAAAATATAAGAAATAATGGTTGCTTTTATAAAGCAAAACTAGGTATATCCCTACATGGTTTAAATGCAATAAGGTACAAAAAGTTATATCAATTTAAATTCTTCCAAAATGTTTCTTTCTGTTCTTGAGAGAAACAAACTCTTTCACCACCTCCATCGAATTCAATTCTTCGGTTTTATCTTTGTGAATGTGTATAAGTGCCGCATGAGTGAGTCGTTTCTGTGTCATAGTTGCTCGAAGATACGTTTTAAGTCGTCTTAATACACTAAAAAAACGCTCAGATAAAGCTGCTGATGCAGGCACAGTCAAAAGCAAAGCAATAAGTTTTTCAACTTCATTTAATAGTTTTTTTTACAGTATCCGAATTTTTTGCAAATTGGGATACAATGCCACTATAATTTGAAGGTGTTTGGCCAGGCAATTGCTTCAGCAATTTAAGTTGCACGTGGAGGTCGCTCACATCAAAGTCATCTGCATAAAGGTCTAGTTTTGTTTTTAGATTTTGTTCAGAAGGCACTTTTCCGTTGAAGGCTTCGATTACAATATTACAGTATAAAGCTACATACTTAAGGGTGCTTTTAAACTGAAGTGGTGGGTTCGCAGTAGAAATTCTACATTTTGTTCTATCTTTTTGGAAACACAAAGAAAGAAAATGGTTATCCGCAAGCATGCTTATGAAGAAGAGAGAAAGATCAGGAAAATATATAATACAAAAATATTATTGTTGTAAAAAAACTGACATTTTGAATAACTTTTAAAGTTTTCGTTTTTAAATTGTTTATCTAGCTAAAAAAGTGGGGGCAACTGCCCCCCTTTTGCCCCGCTTCCGACGCCAATGTTTTAAATAAGCAACGCAATATAGATATGGTGAACATGTATATTGTGTAAGTGTTATGATATAAATTGATATAAATAAGCTTTAATTTTTTATATTAATCAATAATGAAATAATTTAAATAAATTACTTTAATAATATGTATTTTTGATATGGTAACACTTTTCCTTAAAATAAATAGTTTCAGTAATATATAAAAAATTTAATAAATTGTTATAAGCTCTTAACAAAAATAATTCTAATTTCATATGCCAACTGTAGCTACACGATTAGAATTCACAACACCTACAAAAAATTTCCATACATTATATACATAATGTAATACATTATATACATAACATGGGCGGGGATCATTGATGATTTCAGCCGGTTTCAGATATTTTGAAAGTCTCCCCGGTTATTGATTTCATGAAAATCGAATGCACAAATGTAAATTGAGTTATTAAATGATATGTTAATTGAGTTCACATGCTATAAATACCAGGAAAACTGGACTTTTCAGCAGGAAAATGCACCAACAAATCCTTCCCGAGCCACAAATCACTTTCAATAAATCAGAAATATACCCATACAGCAATGACCTGCTGTTAGTCATGTCTTGAATCCTATCGGTAACCTGTGGGGGCATTCTTTCGGCCCAAGTTTATAAAAACGGACGCCAGTTCGAGTCGATGAAGCATCTGAAAACAGTTCCTTAAGATATATGGCAGAAAATTGATGGCTCCATCCTCAGATCGTTGATGTACTTCATGCCTTTCACGCTTAACCAAGTCATATAAAGGGTGTTTTTATAAAGTGATACAAGTTTAAGTCATAATAAAACATAGTAATATATTTTTAATATCAAAGAATCGGACTTTGCTGGATAGAAAACTTTATTACATTAATGTTTAATAATGATTTTGCCACGGCTGGCGCGTACAAAAGGAACACCAATTTTCACAAACTTTTCGCAGCATTTGCGGCCGTATCTCGCTGATAACTCTTCGAATGTTGATTTCCATGTATTCAATTGTTTGTGTTTTATCGACGTAGACAAGTGACTTTACATAACCCCAAAGAAAATAATTCAATGGGGTTAAATCACACGATCTTGGGGGCCAATTAATTGGGCCAATTCGTGAAATTATTTTTTCGTCAAAAGATTCCTTGAGTAAATCAGTGGTAGCGCCCGCTGTGTGACATGTGGCTCCATTCGGTTGGAACCACATATCAGCAAGATTAATGCCAGCTAATTGAGGTACGAAAAAACTTCGAATCATGTTCCTATACCGTTCACCATTGATAGTAACATTCTGACCATTATCGTTTTTGAAGACATATGGGCCAATGACTCCGCCAGCTCATAAAGCGCACCAAAAAGTAATTTTCTGTGGATGTAGTGGTGTTTCGACAAATTCTCCTCACTCCAAATACGACAATTCTGTTTATTTACGTACCCATTCAACCAAAAATGGGCTTCATAGGAAAATAAAATTTTCCCTGGAAATTCAAAATCAATATCAATTTCTGCTTCAGCTCATTCGCCGAATTGGCGGCGCATACGATGGTCGTTAGGCTTTAATTCCTGCACAAGTTGAATCTTGAAAGATTTTAAGCCAAGATCTTTTCGTAAAATCTTCCATAAAGTGGAAGGGCACAACTCCAGTTGCTGAGAACGGCGACGAATTGATTGATTAGGATCATCTTTAATGCTTTTCTGTACAGATGCTACAGATTCTTCAGTGCGCACTGTTCGGCGTCTCACGGGATGCATGTTATCAGTAACAGTAAATGTGGTCCGAAAACGATCTATTGTTCTTCGAATTAGCAGCTCTGAAGGACGATTATGTACGCCATAAAAAAGACGAAGTGCACGATAAGTTTGACGAATAGAACCATTATTTTGATTAAAAATTTCCACAATTTGCACGCGTTACTCTGGTGTAAGTCGATCCATAATAAAATGTCAAAGCAAATTAAACAAAAAGCATTTATCAGCTGCTATATGGGTGGTCAAGTAAAGCAGTGATGCCAACTCAAAGTTGTATCACTCTATAAAAAACACCCTTTATAAGAAAGGAAGACATATTCTTACATAAAATCGATATACATTTATATTTTATTCCATAAAATCAATAAAAATCGGTTTTGCACATATAAATGAACTTTTGAACCTATGAACTTTTTTAATACATCATATTTTTTTTAATAACAGCAAGTTTTTTAATTAAGATATATCTTGTTTAACATATAATTCCTTAAGAAAGGGTCCGCCAAATAGCGCTTTTTTTTTTGAACGCATTGTGTGGTCAGGTGGCTTCAACTTCTGAACCAAGTGGACTTTGTATGGCGTCATACCAAGGTCTTTATGCAAAATTCGTCTCAATGATGTCTCCGAAATGTTCAATTGTTGAGAACGACGATGGCGCTTCACGCACACTTTCTGCCACAGTAGCAATATTCTCGGGTGTACGCACTGTTTTTGGCTTTTCACGCTTTGGTTTATCGATGAGGATGCCAGTTTATTTCACTTTTTTCACAAGATAACGAACATACAAAACTAACGGTGCTTCTCTTCTTCCAAAATCCGTACGCAATTTTCGCACACATTCTGCAACATTACCATGATTTTCAAAGTAATGTCGCAATATTTCCCAGCGTTATTTAAGCGTATACACAACCATATTCATTCAGCGGAAGGATAAAACTAATTTTCTGTCAAATCAGACATGAGCTAAGTGTTACCATTCACGAAATAAGCACTAGTTGAAAGAAAAACGTTAGATGGCGGACCCTGTACTATTTCAATAAAAAAATAATATAAAAACAAATGAAGTTATGTTTGTTTAGAATTGCATTTGAAGTGTTGCACATATAATTATCAAGAATTTCAGGTCATTATATTAATTTTTGTTTTTTTTTTTTTTTTACAAAGATACTAGCTGATATACCCGGTGTTACTCGGGGGAAAAAACGGAAAATTTTGATGTTTAGGTTTTATTCGTTCAGAAGCTAACGATTTTGAGCCAGAAAAAAATAAGCTTTTGACGTAAAGCGTATGGAAATATGCAAAAGGATTTTTTGTCATTCTAAGAAAAAGAAGTTGTATTTAAAATTTGTGCAATCTTGAAGATATGTGAATTTTTTTAGTGTCAAAATTACAGAATTTTTTTAAAATTAATAAAACGAAGTTTTTCGCTTAAAAAAGTATGCTAGTTGGTTGATTTCCCTTGCTTATAACAGGGTGGAAGAGGCGTGGTCAAAACTAATTATGCCAAAACATAATCTAAGATTTAAGTAAAATGTGAGCCAAATTTGAGTTAAATCCAGAAAATGATTTTGATAATGTAGATATTGGGGGTTGGAATTAGTTTTAAAGGTTTTCTAAGAGATGGCGTAACTATCAATAGATCGCATCGGGCACACCTGTGACTATATTCATTTCAAAGCACATTGTCTAAGCTTCATTTTTTAGTATGTGTCATTCCACTGAAGTGTAAACAACATATATTTTTTTCTCTGTGAACATGTCGACTTTCGTTCCAACAAAACGCAATTTGCGGGAAGGTTTACTTTTGTGCTTCCATTTGAAGATAAAAGCGGTTGAAGCACAACGCACGCTTACTGAGGCTTACGGGGACTATGCTCCATCGATTTCTACTTGTGAGTACTGGTTCCGTCGGTGATTTTGATACGGAAGACAAAGAGCGTCCGGGCCAGCCGAAAAAGTTTGAAGATGAGGAATTGGAGGCTTTGCTCGATGAAGACCCGTGTCAAACCCTTCAAGAATTGTCAGAATCATTGGGAGTCGACTTATCAACGGTCGGCAAACGCTTGAAGGCCATGGGAATGATTCAAAAGCAAGGAAATTGGGTGCCGTAGCAGTTGAAGCCGAGAGACGTTGAACGGCGATTTTGCATGTGCGAACAACTGCTTCAACGGCATAAAAGGAAGAGTTTTTTGCATCGTATTGTCACTGGCGATGAAAAGTGGATCCATTACGATAATCCTAAGCGAAAAAAATCGTGGGGACCACCTGGCCATGCATCAACATCGAGGGCCAAGCCGAATATTCATGGCGCCAAGCTTATGCTGTGTATTTGGTGGGATCAGAAGGGTGTCGTGTACTATGAGCTGCTAAAACCTAACGAAACCATCACTGGGGAACGCTACCAACAACAATTGATGCAATTGAGCCGAGCATTAAAGGTTAAACGGCCGGTTAATATGGCCGGTTAATATGCCAAAAGACACGACAAAGTGGTTTTCCAACATGACAACGCACGGCCACATGTTGCAAGAACCGTCAAGGAAACGTTGGAGGCGCTGAATTGGGATGTGCTACCCCACCCGCCTTATAGCCCAGACATAGCCCCTTCCGACTACCACCTATTCAGATCGATGACGCATGGCTTGGCTGAGCAGCGCTTCACTTCTTACGAGGATACCAAAAAATGGGTCGATTCGTGGATTGCCTCAAAAGACGAATCGTTCTTCCGGCGCGGGATCCATATGCTGCCAGAAAGATGGGAAAATGTTGTAGCTAACGATGGACAATACTTTGAATAATATACATTGTACCGTTGTTTCTAAATAAATGCTCAAAAACCGAAAAAAAACCTTTAAAATTAATTCCAACCCCCAATAATTAACTTTCATATAATATTTTGACGTGAATTTTTCCGATATTTTAAAAGCTATTTTGCTATTTAGGGCAAAGAAAAATCCAATAAATAAGAGATTACTTAAATCGGTGCAGCCGATCTTTTTATATTATATGTTATATGTAAATGGTATAACTAACCCTACTTTATTTTATTAATTTAGATTAATGTGATAAAATAATACCAAAATATTATTAAGTAATAGTTTATTAAGTACAAAAATGAAGTATTTCAATAGCGTATCAGCAAGACATTTACTTTACTGAAGCTATGTATTTTGCTGCATGAAGTGCCCTCGGGTTGATTGTCTTCAGTGAAGCACCTCGTGATTTACGACATTTTTCGTTTTGTTATCAGGTGCAAAAACAAATAAAGCGGATGGTTTGGCGACACATGCCACTTTTCATGTATGCATATGCATATGACAAATACGTTTGGTTTGAGTCTAAGAAAAATATAGTACACTGCTGTTATTGTCATTTCACTGTTGTCAATTATTTTAGGAAATTATTTTAGTACATTTCAACTTTAATAAATGTGCTTTCGATAGCTCAGTCGGCTCAACCATCAGTTTTGAAGCCATGAGGTAGTGGGATCGATTCCCACAATGAGCAGAACAAATGATTTTTTAAAATTTTTTTTTTGTATTTTTAAATTTTTTTTTTTATTTTAGGGAAAAGGCAACAAAACCAAGTTTACCAAAAAGTAATGAAGATAAAAATCTCTTTCAGTTGCAAAAAATACGGTTTTAAAACTAAGACTTTCTTATTCGTTAAGAAGATTTGATTTTGATTATTAAATGCCAGAAAAAAGTAAGTTTTTGCAGTAAAGTATATTGAATTGAATTTAGCTTGTGTGGGCGAGGCTACGCCAAGTTTTCAATGCCCGTGCCAGTAGAAATGCCTGACCAATAAGTAACTCCATACTGAAATTCATTGTTATAAGATATTTATTTCCAAAGCTATTCGATATCAAAAATTTGACTTGCATGGGCGGAGCCACACCCCCTTGTTCAATGACCGTCTCAGTTTTCTAGCAGAAGGATATCACCCAATAATAATTCCATATTGAATTTCGTTGTTGTACGACATTTAGTTCCAAAGCTATCTGATATCAAAAATATAAAGTATGTGGGCGGAGCTACACTCCCTTTACTAAAGCCCATCCCAGTTTTCCAGTAGATGGATATCACCAAGTGGCAACTCCATACTGAATTGCATTATTATACGGCGTTTAGGTCCAAAGCTATTCGATATCATAAATGTTAGTTGTATGGGCGGTGCCACACCCCTTTGGCCTATACTTCCTCAATTTTGCCAGTCGAGAGACACGACTAAACAGTACGTTCTAGCCGAGTTTCATTAAAAAAATTCTTAAAAATATTTTCAATTACATTTTTACAACGGAAAGGAGGAATTTTAAAAAATTTTCAGAGGACAAGTGGCGTAAGTCCATTCATTTTATATCTCCCTTAATAATAAAGATAATCGCTAGTGGGTAGTTTTATCCTACTTCTATGAAAAAATGCTGTCATTCCTCATCAAAAAATTCTTAAAAATATTTTCCATTACATTTTTACAGCGGAAAGGAGGAATTTAAAAAAATTTTCAGAGGACAAGTGGCGTAAGTCCATTCATTTCATATCTCCCTTAATAATGAAGATAATCGCTAGTGGGTAGTTTTGTCCAACTTCTATGAAAAAATGCTGTTATTCCTCATCAAATATCATTGAAAAATATCTCCTATTAGATTTCTACAGCGGAAACGAGAAATTTAAAATAATTTTCAGTGGCGCAATTCCAAATTTTTTTAATAATATGCAATATTCTGCACCATTTTTATGTTCTATTTAGTTTATTTTGTACGATATGGATAGCTCCATTTATGCTCTTGACCTAGCTTATAAGCAAAACTGAGTTCTTTATACTTGGAATTTATTATAAGAACTTTTCTAAATGTTCAATTTTCTCAAAACTACCAAAAATGGACTTACGCCACTTGTGCTCTGAACAGCTCATATATAGATTTACCGTTTTGATAAAGTCTCTTTGTACGGGAGTACAATTTGAATTTCATACTTAAAAAGGATATTAAATATCAAAGCTCATTTGCAAAATTTCAAGTCAATATATTAATTTTTGTGAAATTTAAAGACCTTTTACCGTTTTGATAAAGTAACTTTGTATAGGAGGTAGGCGTGTTTTTCATCAGATTTTGCTCATTTTCGAAATTGACCTTTATTTTTAAGTATCAAACAAACTTAAGCATCAAATTTAATTAAAGACAAAGAAACATCACAGACAGACAGACAGACAGACAGACAGACAGGCAGACAGACGGACATGGCTAAATCGACTCGGGTGGTGATGCTGGTTGAGAATATATACTTTTCTATACCTACCATGCCTTCTAATGGGCATTATAAACGGAGTATCAAAAAATTCGTATAGAAGGAGGGGGTTTGAAAAAATTCGTTAGAGCAATTAATTGTTCTTACCTGACCAAAAGCTCAATAAACGATTTTAAACTATCAAAAAACTAGAATTTGTATTTAAAATCAAGAATGATTTAAACTAGCAAACATTTAGAATTTGTATTTAAATCATAGAAAATCAATATAATAAATAACAAGGTCATATAGAAAACTTGTATCTAATATATATGTACGGCTTACCCATGTTTTAACTCTAATCAAAAAAATTACCTGGAATTATAAAGTCATAATTACCTATATTTAAAACATATTCAATTACAGTACAAGCTTCCATAGACGGACGCTCTAATAAGCAAACACATTCTTGGGAATGATCAATTTTTGTTTTTTTTTCCATAGAAAATGCTCTCCCATACACAGGTTTTCCAATAAACGCACGCGGACACACAAACATGTCTATTTATGAAAAAAAAATCTCCCATAAGCGGACAATTTTGTCTTTTTTAGATCACAAATGTTACTCCTCTTTTTTTGGTTTTTTCGACAGTTCGGCCTGTTTTTTTTTTCTTTTTTTTTACGAATCTACTCTGAATGAGAAATCAGAGTCTCAGAAATTTACTTGCATCGCTTCCAAGAAACTTACGCCAGTAAAATTTTATAATTAACAGCTTACGTATGTTAAAACTAAAACTAAGACTAAAACTATCCCATGTCCATTTCTCGGTGCTTTTTTCAAAACTTGAATTTTAAAATTTTTGGGATTTTTTCCGTAAAAATACCTAAACTCCAAGTTTCCAAAAAGATACACTTCTAGCAACAAATTGCATAACAACCAGATAGTTAAATGTAATCGCATTATTTTTGGATCTGTTTTAAATATAGTTTCCATAAAGTTTCAATGATATTTTTTCAAATTTGCATTTCTGCAATATTTTTAATACAACAAGGAAAAAATTCGATTTTTTTTAAAAGTATTCTAGAATTAGAAGATTGATGAATTGTATTTTAGTAGTTTTTGTCAACTTTTAATGATTGATAGCTCATTTAAAAGAAAAATTGAACGAAAAACAGGGCGAGCAACAGTTTTTCAAAATTTGCACTTAAAAACTCTCATTGGGATTTTTTGAGAAAATATCGTTTTTTTCCATATAAATTAGATTTTTAACTTAAAGGTCGCAAGCGGCACGTTTAAATATCAATATTTATTTGTAAAAATTTTACAGTTTACTTCTGTGTTGTGAAGGAATAAAACCCTAGTCCGTAATTCATTACTTTCGAAAGAAAAATCAGGACCACTCTAATGTACATATTTACATTTTCATTTATTTTGTGCTAGTTTTGTTTTTTATCTATTGAAGAATATAAACTATTTTAAATTAGAATATCGCAATGCCCATTTTTTTAATTTCATCTATATATTATTTTTTACAACATTCCCATATCCAGCAAAAAAAGTGCTTCCAAAAGCATTGTGGATTCCCACAGAATATATCCCTTTTCCAATTTTCTCGCAATTTTGGTATTGGGAATGAGACGTGTTAGGGTTTTGTTGGGGTGTAAAATATCCCTTTTCTCGATTTTCACGGCATTTTGATGTTGGAAGTAGGAATTGGTTGGATTTTCTAAAAAATCCCACGGAAAGTATCTTAAACATTGATTACAATTATATAACATTTTTTTACTTTGAATTTAAATGCTATTTGAATGTCTTCCAGAAGTAGTTTATGAAAATGTCTCTTGAAAGCGCTTCCTGATAAGACTAAGAAGAATCACAATTGGATCTATAGAATGTCTTCTGGAATCAGTGTTCCTTAGAATGCATGTCAAATTAGTATCAAAAATTTTGCTGGGTAAGCGGACATCTCTCATATGCGGACAAAAAGTAGGTAGCCATCTGTGTCCGCTTATGGGAGCTTTCACTGTATCTCAATAGCTGGCTCAAGATATGATTTTGTTATTATATCAAAGTCTTTAATAGAAGCTGTTTTTAGAATAATTTATGAAATGTTTTTATGAAAGATGTGCGCAGGTTTTTAGAAAATATGAAAAAAGTATAAACAAATTGATCAATTCAATCGTAAGAATGAGCCACTTTTATAAAAAACCTTAAAAAGAAATTCTGAAATTATCGCATAAACGGCTTCATTGGAAAATATTATGCAAAAAAATTCAAGATAACTTAATATTTTGTAACAAATATTATTCCATTTTGTGAACGAGTGTAATATTTAGGAACGTCAACAAAAACCATTTAATTAAATAAGTGCTTTGTTTCGCAATATACCGATCTATCGAGCTACACTCAAAAAATTTATTAGTAAAATTTCTAGGAATGATATAAGTAAAAAAAAAATTTGTACATTCTACAACTATTCGTACAGTACACAACAATTTTTTATTGTGATATCTTTACAAATTCATTCGTAAAATGTTTCCTATGCCTGATGTAGTATCTAAGAATATATTTGTTTAATATACTAATGATATTCGTAAACAAAAATAAATAAATTCATATTAGTGCACTCTACAAATGATTGTGTACATACAAATAAAAATATTCGTAATTTTCTCGTACTAATAACTTCGTAGTTTCTTCCATTACATAAGTTGTCTTTACTAATGCTTTCGTACTATTTACGAATGAAAAATAATATTAGTAGAAATAAATTATTCGTAGTTTGATAGTACGAATTAATAGTAGAATGTACGAAATATTAGTTGAATTTCAAAAATTTAAAACTGAAATCGTTCAGCCTTGTTTGTCGAATAACTACAGAATTTAAGGAGCTGTATGATTTTAAAGTGACTATAGCCTACTGGTAGAGTGCGTGGCCCGTAAGCTAAAGAGCCGAGGTTCAAACCCCAGCTCAGACCGAATACATGTTTTTCTTTATAAGATATTATTAATATTCGTAAAAATAACAAATGTATTCGTGCACTATACATTTGGTTTTTTACGAATACAAATAAAATATTCGTAATATGTACTAATATACGTCAATTCTACGAATCCTATTCATGGCTGAAAACTACGAATAAAATTTGTGGAATGAACGCAGTTATTAGTAATATTTACACACAAATATTTTGGAGTGTGCGACTGATACTTAAGAATATTTGACAAAATTTGTTAATAGTCAATAAAAATTGTTAGACAGGTTTCAACTCAATACATTTAGTTAATGGAAACAAGTCCTTTTCTTAGTGTGATAGATCTGAACTAAGGGTTGACATTTTTATATAAGTTAAAGAGTACCGAAAAAAAATTATTCTATTAAGATTCCGATTTAGTAGCTGAATTGAACGTAAAAAGTCCTTAGCGAAACTATGAAACATCAAGCATAATGGGCTTAAGAGATGTTGGCATTTTTTTATCTTTGGCATCAAATTTAGATTAAAACCTAGCTTAACGGGCAATGCAAATATTTGTTAATTAAAGAAAAAAAAAACCTTAATGTTAATTTCTATCTCTAAAAAATTTCTTCAACAAGTTACCTTTAAATGAATTTTGTTTTATTTTCCCTTCTTACTGTCAATGGTTTTATGGCTTATGTTTTTCTCTTAATCCATTTAAGGAATTTTTGCCATATATCCTCGATATAATTATTTAAATCCTTAATACTTCTATTCGAGTCTAATCACAAATGCAAAAAGAGCAGAGAGGCGCTTTTTTTTGGACAGAATTCAATGCAGCCTCATTTTCAGCACGTCTTCGCGGCTGCAATGCGAGATTGGCGTTAACAACAACAACAACAGGAATAAAAACAACAACTTAACCATAACAAGTATCTATATAGTTCCAGCACGACAACCTAGCGGCAAGGAGCTGACAGCAGCTGCTTTTACACTGACAGAAAATTTCAAAAATATGAAGAACTTTCACACTTATTTTTTTATACTAAAACCATATTAAATTTATTTAAATTTTATATATTTCAATTTGTTTATTTATTTATATTAAAAAACAATTTGTATAAATTTTAAATTAAAAAAAAATTTATATAAAAATTTAAACACTAATTACAAATTAATATATTCATATCAAAAATTATAAATTTTATGTATGTTTATTTATTTCTATATATAAAAAAAAAATTTTTATTTTTTCTAAATTAATTATTTTCATATTTTCAAAAGCCAAATTAATGTATTAAATTAATTTTTATAACAATATTTATTAAAAAACGTCTTTAAAATTCAAAAGTTTTCAACTTTGCGAACTGTTTTTTTTTTATTGTTTATTTTCAAATTTCCGCCTGATGCATTATTTGAGCTTAAAATCCTTATTTCTTTTAGTGCGACAACACCAGCGAATTCACATTTTTTGTTGCCGTAACTCGCGCTTGTTTCTATTCCTATTCTAGCCTGATGTGATGCTTCAGTGTTGATTAAACGACGCGTCGCCTTAGTTCCTACCTGCATTACCTCACCTCTGACCAATGTTTCACTAATACTACAAACTCCTTCTCTCGTATCTCTCCCGTAATTCCCTCAACACCAAGCTTCCAGCGTTCGTTCCTTCGATTCGTTCATCCACCGGTTGGTTCATCCTTTTATCCGTCCAAGCCTCATCGTGAAACATTTTGTTGCTGTAGCTTGTTTGGATTTTCTTATTTTTATTTAATACCCAAAACCGGTGTTGCTGCCATCAGCAGGAAGAGTTTTTCTAAACATTTTTTTCATCTTGGTTCTTGTTGTTGTAGCTTCTTTGTGTTTTTTTTTTTTTTTTTGCATTATTGTGCTCAAGTGTTGCCAATTGCCATGGCTTAAATATTCCTAGTTGCTGCTTGAGCTTCAGTTTAAAGTCGTCTTCTGTCTAAAGACATCGTCATAGTAGTTTTCTCTGTTTTCGTTGCTGTTTTTTAGTTGTAGTTCTACCATTAACTTCATATATTTATATATATATATAATACATATATATATTTGGATGTCTCTGTGTCCGTCCTTCTGTCTCAATGTCTGTGTGTATGGTTGTCTGCCCGTGGCTTGTCTTCATGGCCTTTTCATTTGCAGCGTCTGCAGCAAGATCGTTTTAAAAGTTGTTGTTGTGTTTTTTAGCCACAAATAGAGCTTCTTCTTTTCTCGTAGTTCGTGCGTTTAGCACGATTTTGATTTTCTTAAATGTTAAATGCAGCAAACAAACGAAATTGAAAATAAAACTAGGGAAAAAACAAAAGACTATAGAAAAAGAAATAAAATTTCGTAGTTTATTGTAAAATTCAGTAAAACAGGCATTTATCACGAAATAAAGTAAACGCTGAACTCAACAAAGTTTACAAAATAAACCAAATTTTTTAAAAGATTGTTGAAGAAATTCCGTTTTTATTCTAATTGATCATATACTTATAACTCAAACTGTAATTACACATTTCTTTTATTTTGGCCATATTAATAAATCTTTGTTGTGGCATTTGAGAGCGAGCTCTTTCGAACTGTCAGAATGGATGAAAAGAAATCAAGAAATTAATGCATAGAACAAAGAAAAGAACAGTGACAGTTCAAGCAAAAGCGGAAAAAGAGTGCATTTCTCTCAAGTGCCACAACCTTATAAATGAACCGTGGCCTCGAGCATGGTAGAACTAGTAAAGGTATATGCATTTCAGACTGCTCTCTTTTTCTCATAGCCAGAATTGTCAAACTCAAGCATTTTGCTATCCTTGCCTATTTTTGCTTTCTTATCGCATTCTCATCGTTTTCAGATTTTGTATGAGCTGTCAACTTCGTTTTGGCAGTTCCGGCAGTCTGTCTCTCCGAAATGCATATACCTTCTCTAATTCTACTATGGAACAAAGAAAAGAACAGTGACAGTTCAAGCAAAAGCGGAAAAAGAGTGCATTTCTCTCAAGTGCCACAACCTTATAAATGAACCTTGGCCTCGAGCAAGGCAAAAAGCGAGATACATATAAATGCAGAGCAACGCTCCAAAACAAGACAAAAGAAAACAAGATAATTTTTTATTTCTTTGATATGTATTGTCTGAACACAATAAGGACGATGATGCCATATCGCATCACTAAAGGCCCAACCAAAACAGATGAAACGAGACGATAGCAACTTGACGAACGTCTGCACTCGTTATAGATGTTTACGGATTTTACCCAAAATGAAACGAGTTGCTCAACTCGTCTGAATCAGCTGATCAGTTGGCAATCTAATGTTAATTATTAATTTAATTTGGGCATTTTTTAATTTTTAATAAATATTTGTGAAAGATGAGTGAAATAATGGTGAAATTGAAACAAATCGATGAAAATTAAATACAAACGCACTCTGCACAGCTGTTTTGACGAGTTGCTACGCTAGCAGTTCGGTTCTTTCAGAATAATACGTCTTGTCAAACTGTTTCGTTTAGTTTTGTTCAGTAACGTTTGCTCATTTTGGGTAACTACATTAAAATGTATTTAACCGAACACTTACGTTTTTACTCCTTACTCGTCCGAAAATTTGGATTTAAATTTAAAGCCTTTTTGGGTTTGGATAAATAAAGAAACTCTCAAGATTTAACATTAAATTTTAATTTTAACCCAAATTTTCGACCATGTAAAATACACACAAAAAAATCTCATCGGTTAATTCAAACGATATTTGCGGTCACTTTACCGTCAATACAATTGTTGTTGCACACATGGTCGAAAATTTGGGATTAAATTTAAATCCCTTGAGTGTTAATATATTTATCCAAACCCAAAAAGGTTTTAAATTTAAACCCAAATTTTCGACCGTGTAAGTCGGATCTCGAAAAACTAACCGTATCACATAAAAATTAGTCAAAATCAAAATTAGGTAAAAATTTGCACATGTGTGAAAAAATTGTCCCGTCATTAAGGCGTTAAGGAGATTGATAAAAAAACGTCCGTGGCAAAACCGCGGACAACAGTGGCCTGCTAATCTATACTATTATATAAAAGGAGACTCACGAAATTTCATCCAGAATAAGCTCGGTAACCGCTGAACCGATTTTGATAATTCTTTTTTTTTATTCGATTCTTATGATAATAAAGATTGTTATAGCTTACCAAGGTTTTTGAAAAATGTATACTTTAATTATTGCAAAATCACGCATTTTATTTGATGCCTACATTCAACCAGCAGCATAATATAACAGCAAGCAAAGCTTTTCTCTCTTTGTCGAGAGAGCTTCTCTCAATATAACACGACAGCCATGTTGTGTAGTTAAGCTGAATTCACTGATAACCTTCAGCATGTTTTTGTAGGATTTAAAATAATTTTAATAACTTTGAGAGCGTGCAGAGATTTTTCTCTCTGAGCGAAAACTTCATACGAAAAAACTTTCAAAACATTCTGAAGGTGATCAGTGAATCCAGCTTTACTTTCAGGGAGATTCTTGCTTTCATACAGTGTTAATTAATTTTCTTTGTTAATGTTTTGAGGGGAGTTGCCAGAATTTTTTTATCAGCATTAATTATGTTTTGTAGCCTTGCCAGCCAGCTTTTCCCCACTTGAAATTGTGTTAGTCTATCTATACGAATATATAAAAGCGTTGTGACACTGCACGGACGTTTGACAATCACGCAAGAATCATTGAACCGATTAACACGATATAGTTATCAAACGATTTGTTATTCCAACTTTATCGTAATATGCTATGTTAGATTTGCCATGTCTACTTTCCATGCCCACTTTTTGCAAAAAATGCTAAATGACGATTTTGGTCGTATGAGACTAGAATTTGGTTATCTACGTTGTATGGTTACTTTCGCTAACTTTACTAAAAATGGGCATGACCCACTTTAGTTAAGTCCACTTTTCGAGGGATAAGCTTGGAGTAAAGCAAAGCGCACTAGGTTTAAGCTCAATTGAGCTGAAATTCTGGCATTCTATTCTTTCGAGTATGAGATAGGTTAGGTTAGGTTAAAGTGGCTGCCTCAAATTGAGACGCACTTAGGCCAATAAGGCCCGTTGTGGTACCACAGGGGTTGATCTCCCTTCTCTATTCAAACCAGCTTGAGCTGTTCACAAAGCTTAGGATTCGGTATATCGATATTTCCGAGAGTTCTTCGAGGTCTCTGAGAAACCAGTTGTTTAGGTGAAGAAAACGTTTTTGAGCCAGCGCTGGGCAGGTGCAGAGAAGGTGTTCTGTAGATTCCACCTCCTCCTCATATCTACAGCTTCTGCAGAAATCGTTGTGGGGTATGTTTAATCTTAGAGCGTGCCTGCAAATAAGGCAGTGCCCTGTCAGGATCCCTATCATGGTGCCAATGTGATCTCTACTAAGAGATATGAGTTCTTTTGAACGCTTCAGATTGAGTTTGGGCCAGATTTGCCGTGCTATATTACAAGTGTTACCTGCTGACCATCTTTTGTTGGTGTTAATACAGGATAACTCATGTGTAAGGAGTTTACATGTGGTGAGAGGAAAACCAAGGTTTGTCTTGTCTGAAGATAGTTGTTTGGTAGTACCTGTGCGAGCGAGTTCATCTGCTCTGCAGTTATCTAGAAAATCCCTATGTCCAGGAATCCAGCATAGGATAATTTTGAGCTGCTCTGCCATCTCGTTTAGAGATCTGCGGCAGTTGAAAACTGTTTCAGATGTTATTTCAACAGTTCCTAGGGCTTTCAGAGCGGCCTGACTGTCAGAAAGTATGCATATATCCATGGAAGATATATCATTTTTCTGAAGCCAAGTTAGCGCTTCATGTATAGCAGCGATTTCAGCTTGAAATACACTGCAATGGTCAGGGAGCCTGAAGGCTATATTGATGCTTAATGCTTCTGAGTAGACTCCTCCACCTATTTTGCCATCTAGTTTTGATCCATCCGTAAAGATCTCAATGACATTGTGAGGTGAATGGTTTTCTTGTTCCCACTCTTCTCGAGAGGGAATGGATACATCGAACTTCCTCTCAAAGAGTAGTTTTTGTGTGATGTAGTCAATGGACCTAGGTAAAGGAGGGAGAAATTTTCTGATACAAGAATGTCCTAGTGTACCTTCTTTCCACTGGGAGGTGGCTACTAGGCGGATGGCTGTATTAGCGGCCATCTGTTTAGCTAGGATATCAAGTGGTGTAAGATGGAGCATTGTGTCTAATGCGTCTGTCGGAGTGGTTCTTAGGGCTCCGCTAATGCACAGTTCAGCTGATCTTTGAACTTTACGGAGAAGGTTATGGTGAGTCTGTTTTTCGAGTGCATGCCACCAGACAATAGCACCATATAGCAATATTGGCCTTACAACTGCTGTATAAAGCCAGTGAGTAACACTTGGCTGTAAACTCCATTTGCTACCCACCGCCCTTTTGCAAGAATATAGGGCAATGTTCGCTTTTTTGGCTCTTTCGAGCAGATTGGGCTTCCAGTTTAGTTTCCTATCCAGTATAAGGCCCAGGTATTTTGCTTGATCTGAGAAGATAAGACTTGTATTTCCCAGTTTAGGAGGGCTAATTTGAGGTACATTGTGTTTTCTTGTGAAAACTACTAACTCAGTTTTATTAGGATTAACGCTGAGCCCACAGCTGATAGTCCAGTTGACAAGAGTATTTAGGCAGTTTTGCATAATGTCTCGGAGAGTAGATATATATTTTCCAGAGGTAACAATAGCAACGTCATCGGCATATGCTATCACCCTGCACCCCTCTAGTTCTAGTTTGCCTAGCAGTTTATTCACTGCTAAATTCCAGAGTAGAGGCGATAGAACCCCTCCCTGAGGGGTTCCTCTTGGTACAGATCTTAGCGTGGATGCCGCTCCAAATTTTGCACTTATAATCCTGCCAACTAGCATTTGGTTTATGAGTGCTATCAGCGCGGCATCCACCCCAACTCCGTCAGCGCACTGGTGATGGCCCCTGCCTCGACTTTATTAAAGGCTCCTTCTATATCAATAAAAGCTATCATTGTATATTCCTGCAGATAGAGGGATTTTTCAATGATGGAGATTATGGAGTGGAGAGCTGTTTCCACTGATTTGCCTGTAAATGTTTTACATGTTGAGATAGAGATAATGGCTTCTTTTCTATCATGGATCTCAAGTGAATATCAATTAATCTCTCGAGGATTTTTAGAAGAAAAGATGAGAGACTAATTGGTCGAAGGTCTTTTGGGTTTTGAGTATGAGTTGGTTTAAGTGAAAAAATTTTGCCACACCCTCATTACCGCCCAGAATTAATCAAAAATACTATACTTCGAACGGTTTTGGTTGTATTAGACTAAAATTTGTTAATTTAGTTCATACGGCTACTTTCGGCAACTTTACTAAAAATGGCGAATATATAATTTTTTTGTCCGAACAGCATGAAAATTCTTATATAGCAGTAAGGTGGTCTTCGGTAAGACAACGTCTGCCGGGCAATACTATACATCAATAAGAATGCTGTATATATCAGAAAATTCTGATCGTCACGCATTGATGTTTCAAACGGAATCGTCTAGCATGTATTTTGTTCGAAGGTCAACTTACACTTTTACAAATTCACAAAACGATCATAAAAAATTCATTGAATTGGGTCAGGACAAATTCTACTATAACTGTAACGTTAACTATGAATATATAGATAAGAAAATAGATTTAAAATGGATTATAGATTTATGTATATAACTTTGAAATAGTTTGAAATATTTGAAATATTTTCACAGAATTATTTTTTAAGCTATATTTGAAAATGTTTTTCACATAAATTAGTTTTTAAGCTGTAGCACATTTCAAAAAATATAACAACATTTTATCTACAAATTATTTATCATCAAAAAATCATAAGGGGGGTAGGTGACCCATGATTTTTAATAATAGAAACTTTTTGTGTCAAATAGAACAATTTTTGCAGGTAAATTATGTTATATGAAAGAATAAGGAAAATGAAAATTAAAAAAAAATTAAATTTGAAAAAAATATGTACAACAAAAGCAACTCTTGGCCTATTGTTTAGTACAAGTTGGATATTTTAGAGGTTTTTTGAAAACAATATAAAGCATTGCATTGGTGAAATAACTGTTAACCTTTGTCATTTTCCCAATTTACTTAACTTTCAAACAAAAAATTTGGATGAAAATCGATTTGAAAATGGCGGAAATGTTTGCTTGCTAAGTCAAAACATGAAATTCCAATCGTTTTTTTCTCATTCTGAGGCTTATGAGTTATACTGAGGAAATTTGTAGTTTTGAGATATCGCAAGAATTTTAATGCCATAATAACAGGTTTTTTTAAAACATAACTAATATCCGTACAAAATATTTCCGAAAAGAAAGGAAAATTACCGTTAATTTTATTAATCAACGACTGTCCATACAAAAATGCATTGTTGAATGCATTGAGAAATTCTATAGTTTTTGAGATATTGCCAAAAGTTTGATGTCATTGTAACAATTTTTTTTTTAAATTTAAGAAGAATTGTTTGACCGAAGCCCAATAACAACAATTAATAACCGAAGAAGACCGATTAACTACAACAATTTAAGAAGAATATATTTATTTTCAGAATATATGTAAAAAATTACATTTTTGATTGCAAATTTTAAAAATTTTTTACCCAAATTTTTACGCTGTTATGCAGGACTTTTTCAAAAGTAAAAAAAAAGAAAGCCAGGTTAAATTTATGTCATCATAACAATTACCGTTTAAATAAGTTGTTCAAATTAAATAAAGTAATTTCTTAATATATATACCATTTTTTCATAATTTAACAAAACAAACACAATAATTTTCATATTTTGAATTTGTTTTAATAACACTTAATATTTTCATTTTAAGATTTAAAATTTTAACATAGTATTTAATATTTTTATCGCAGGCGAAGCAGCGGGTATTTGCTAGTAGTTATATATTTGCTAACTATACATTTGTTCCTAGCACTGGTTATGAATTTGTATCTATTTCTTTTTAGGTCAAGATTTGATGATTAGTTTCTAAGAGAAAGATTCAATAAATAATAATAAGAAACGTTAATAAACAAAAGTGGTGCGATCGGGGGACCCCCGTCAAGAACGAAATTCCTTACGCTTTCTCTTCAACTCCGAATGTTGAACTTACGAATTTCGAAATGAAAAGTGGTTTTCTAATTTAGCTGGGCCAAATGGGAATATTAATATGGCGTAACAAGAAAAAACATGGTAGTTATAAGCATATAAATACATCTAGAAATAAGAGTAGAAATAGTAAGACCATATCAGTTAAGAAAAATAATAATATAGTGAGTAACAACAATTCTAAAGTGAAAATCAATAATTCTAAAATGCCTACTTAATCCATAGTTAAAAATAATATTAAATTACTTTTTGAGTCCACAAAGAACCAATCTAAACCTTATCAAAACTGGAGTTTCAGAACTTGTGTATTTTCCGATTTCAATAATCGTGTTAATAAACGCGTTTCTTTTAACCTTAACCCTGAAAGATCTTTGCATATTCCAGCCCCACCTGTCTATAACTTAAATACCAAAAGAAGTTATCCTAATTTTATTCAGTCTCACGTTCTTAACTCTTCACAATCACATGCTCTATCAATATTTACAACTCAAGCTAATCCTCAGATTCCCACTTCAACAACCTCAACCATTTTATCCACCACAAATCAACCAATATCACCTGCAACACCCTCTTCAAATACATCCATCGTAGTCTCATCACCACCTTTTATTGATCCTCTTCTACCCCCCACCCCCCCTGAGCGAAATTAATAAAAAATCTTGCTAGCATAAGTTGTGATGGCCGATTTATCATGTCTCGTCTTCGTGACCGGCGTTTATATGATAATGTTCGCTTGTACCTGGCATACCTATATAACAAATCGGATTCTATTTGTAAAGATGGTATAACTAAAATAAGTGCTATGGTTTCGATATATCAAGAAAGTCTTCCAACCGAGCCAGAAGAATTGAAGAAAATTTTCATAAACTGCCATGAAAGCTTCAACTTGTCCCCAAAAGTTTTTGATAATTATCTCTCTGCATTCGCATCGCATCATACACATTCAAAGCGGATTTGGCACCTACAAAGATCTCGTATCCAAATTCGTAAAAACTACTACTGCTTCTAGCTCTCACGCTATTACAACCCTTATCTCCCAAAACCAGTCTAACCTAGTGCTTTAAACTTATTCTACCATAACTGAGGTGGTATGAGAGGTAAACTTAGTAAACTTTTTGTTGATGCTAAATCTTGTCACTTCAATGTTCTTGCCTTTACGGAAACGTGGTTAAATGATACATTAAAAAATGAGAAAATTCTTGATTGTAATTGGAAAATATACCGTAATGATAGAGATTATACAAAAACCGGTATTTCTCGTTGTGGAGGAGTTTTGATCGCCACACACAATGCCTTGTCTAGTGAGATAATTGCAACATCCTCCCATAATTGCCTTGAACTCCGAATAATAAGAATAATACTAGATCTAAATCGTTACATCTATATTGGTGCAATATATATTCCTTCCAACTCAAAAGAAAGTTCATACAATGAGTTATGAGAAACTATAACTTCAATTACAGCCACCTTAAACGAAGAAGATAAAATAATTATAGTGGAAGACTTTAACCATCCCAATATTTCTTTTATTACCGATGCGAATGACAAACACCTCCTTCCAATTAATCTTACTAACTCGGTCAACTTTAATTTACTTAAATAAAAAATAAATATACTGGCCATTTCAGCCTTTGGAAGGACTTTGACCTAGCTTCTATTAATCAATTGTGTTGTGCGTATTATTAAATGTTTGATCACAAATGACCGAGAACTGGACCTACGTGTTTTATGCTAACTCCGAACGGCTTATGTTCTCAAGAAGCTTTTATATGGCAATTTTTACTCTCTGAGGTTTGCCATTGTCTGCACAAAGGTTAATTAATTCAATTGAAAAAAATTAATTCAATTGAAAAAACTTTCTGTCTGAGCTGGAATTGAACCCGGGCTACCGCTGTTCTTTAGCTTGGGGGCCACGCACTCTACCCACTAGGCTACGGCCGCCACACTTATAATTTACTTAGCACCTTTTATAGTAACGATTGTCAGCAAGTAGCTCCCATCCCTAACCAGAATGGACGGTGGTTAGATTTAGTTCTTACTAACTCATACGACGAAGTCAACGTCACTTCAACCTATGGAGCAGAGCATTTATTATCAAATACCCATCACCACACTGTATTTACAGTTGAATTACTTTCTTTCCGTATAACTTTTAGACAATCCTTTAATAATTCTGTCGTTCATGATTTGCTTAATGCTGATTATGTTATTATAAGAAATGTACTGAATTATTTTAACTGGGACCAACTATCAGTCTTGGATTTGGACGCTGATATTTCGGTTTTCTATCAGAGTATCTTTTCCGTACTTGATACTTTTGTTCCAAAAATAAAAAACGAAACAAACTATCTGAACCGTGGCTTGATCCCAATCTAAGGCACTCAAAAATCAAAGAAATAGTCTCTACAAACTCATTAAAAACACCGGACTTGTAAGTGATGAAGTAAAGGCAAGATATGCAAAGAAGCATTTAAATTTTACACCAACTTGATTGGTGAAAGAATTATTAATGACCCTAAAATATTTTTAGACTTTGTGAACATCAAGCGTAAATCGGTCGGATATCCTACAACCATGTTTAAATATAATTTTTCTTCTTTCAACAGACAAGTGATCAGTAATCTCTTTGCAGATCATTTTAAAGAAGTATTTCGTACTCCTTTAAACCCAATCTGTACCTCGTTACTGTATCCCAACACGTCCCCTTTGGTTTGCAAAGTCAATATTAAACAAGAGGATATTATTAATTCTATAAATGAATAAGATTAATACAAGTCTCCCGGTCCGGACCTTATACCACCTTTTCTCCTTTGTCTTTGCAAACAGGTGTTTTTACATCTGTCTAGAAGTCATCTCATCTTACACCAATTTATAAGAATGGCGATAAGAGAGCGATCGAAAACTACAGAGGTATTGCTTTATTGTCAACTATTCCTAAGCTTTTTGAAAAAGTAGTATGTTTTAAGCTCACTGAAATAGTTAATCCACACTAAAATGAACAACAACACGGATTCCGTAAAGGACGATTCACCACTACAAACCTCACAATTATGGTATCAGATATTCTTAACAATATGGCAAAAGGTCATCAGATAAATGTCATATATACCGATTTTAGTAAAGCATTTGATCGGGTTGATCTCATTATCCGAACTAAACAATTAGAAAAATTCGGTATATCTTTGTTGAAATGGCTTATATACTATCTTAGTAGAAGATCCCAATATGTTAAATTTCAGGGTACTCTATCTAATAAGATTGTTGTTTCATCAACAAAATTGGTAAATTGGTGTACTCAAAAAAGCTTTCTCTAAATGAAAATAAATGCTATAATTTATTCCCGTAAAAAAAAAATGCTTTATAGTAGTTTTGAGCTAAATGGGGTTGAACTAAAAAGGATCAAGCACATTGCAGATCTTGGGGTTATTCTAGATATTAGGCTGCGCTTTAATTTTCATCTCGATCATATCACATCCAGGGCAAACAAGCTTCTCGGATTCATTAAGAGACGTGCAAACGAATTCAAGAACGTCTGGTTAATTAAAACCCTATATTGCACACAAGTGCGCCCAATTCTTGAATATTATTGCACAGTATGGAACCCAAGTTTTGAAGTGCATTGTGACAGAATAGAATCTATCCAGAAACAATTCTTACTTTATGCCTTGAGAGACACGTACGACCCTCGTGACTATAGAAACCTGCCACCATATGTTCACAGACTGGAAGCCATTAACATAATGCCGTTGTCAACAAGAAGATCGCTACTTTGTTCATGCTTTATATTTGATGTCATTGCCCGAAACATTGACAGCGAATATATTTCCAACATAGCAACAATTAATGACCCAATAAGAAGAACAAGGCATACAAGATTTCTGAATGAATCACAGCACTATACCACGTACGCTTTCAACAAATCAATTAACAGATGTTGTATAATATTAAATACTATCAGCGACCACTACCTACCACCTACGTCTAAATACGTATTCAAGTGTACAATATCCAATCACCTCTTTCCACCCCAAAGCATCTATCCTTATCACGATCACCAATCACCATCCATATCTCTTAAAATATGTTAGTATGTAAATTCCTTCTGTTTCTTTTCTTTTCATCTCTCTTTTTCTTTTTGACATGTTCTTGAATTCATGTCATTCAGATGGGCGGATTACGCCCACTTCGATAAGCATGTATTTGTACACCAAAACAAGGAAAGCGGTGAGAAAAAACACAAAAAAAACAGCCTGCTATAATAAGTATATTTCCTTGCTTGGCCAAATAAATAAATAATGTTGCCACGCCCCTTTGCCGAATAAATCCCACTTTTCGATCGTTATTGCAATCATTTTGCCAACCCCTGTACTAAGTTTCAGTCCTCTAGTGTGAATATTATTAAAGATACAGTGTTTTTATAATATTGACACGCCCCTTTGTTCAACAAAGCGCACATTCTTGATCGTAATGTGTCATAATTGTGCATTCCCTTTAACTAAATTTCAATATCCTAGTGTCAATAATATTCGAGATGCAGTGGTTTCCTAATGTTGCCACGCCCCTTTTGTCGAATAAATCCCTTTTTCTAGACCGCAATTTATAATAATTGTTCCTACCCTTGCACGAAATTTCAGCACCCTAGTGTCACTGATATTCGAGATTCAGTGTTTTTATAATATTGACACGCCTTTTGTGCAATAACGCTTTTTGATAGGCCACATTCCTCGCGAATGGACAAAGGTTAAGGTCGTTTTTATACCAATGGTGGATAAAAAGCCCGAACAATTGCCTACATCGTATAGACCGATCAGCCCTAGTTTCTTCTTTTCAAAGACAATGGAAAAAATATTGGAACTAAACATTAAGGAGACTAGCTTGAAGAGCATCCCTCCAAACAGGTTTCAGTTTGCCTACCAAGCCGGCAAGTCCACTATCACCGCCATACACAGCCTTACCGGCACAATCGAAAAGGTTTTTGAAGCAAAACAAACAGCGCTAAAACAAACAGTGCCTTCATTGATATTCAAGGGGCTTTTGACAACACGTCATACAATGCGATCAAAGCAGCAATGCAGATAAAAAATATACCATCTTTAATCATACACTGGATTCTAATCATGCTGAAAAGCAGAATCGTAACGTTTGAGCTTGGTGGAATACGTTACACGATTACTGAGGGTACTTTCACCTCTTCTGTGGACCCTAGTCGTGGACGAACTTATCGCAAGTCTCAACAACCAGGGTTTTGACACCAGAGGATATGCGGATGATCTGTTTATTTCAAGTCTGGGCAGTCATGAACCAATGATATCGGACAGAATGTTGAGTGCCCTCCGTATAACTTCAAAGTGGTGCAAGGAAAAAGGGCTGAGCATAAATCCAAAACAATTCTGGTACCCTTCCCCAGGAAAAGGAGCCTAAATCTGGTAAGACCAACCCTGGATGGAAAAGTTATTGACTTTTCAAATGAGGTCAAGTACTTAGGAGTGGTTTTTCACAAGCAGCTCCATTAGAACACCCACTTAGATTCAATTACAGGCAGGGCAACACGAGCCCTATTTGCCTGTCAACGCCTCCATGGCAAAATGTGGGGCCTCAAATAGAAAATGATTTATTGGACGTTTACAACTATTGTAAGACCTATTGTTACGTATGCAGCGCTTGCATGGTTGCCCAAGGTCCAACAGCACACAGCAGCTAATCAACTGACAAAGCTGCAAAGAATGGCATGCATTAGTATCACTGGAGCAATGAGAACGTGCCTATCTGAAGCTCTGAATGTAATAATACGGCTACCCCCTTTAACGATCATTATCGAAAAAGAGGCATGTCTAAGTGCACTTAGAATGGAGGAAATCGGTGATTAGAAAGCAGGGAACTTTACGGGTCACATGAAGATACTAAAAACCTTTGAAAATGACCCCTATTTAAAAATCCCCTACAGGATGCTGCCAAAGGTAAACTTCACAAAACGCTTCAAGGTCGTTATACCCAATAGGCAACTATGAAGGAATGATAGCTTCACAGTTGATCCTGGTTCACAGATATGGTACACTGATGGGTCAAAACTCGAAAATGGAGTAACGGGAGTGAGGATATATGGTCACAAGTTCCAAAAAGGCCTTCCAATGGGATGCACGCCGACAATATTCCAGGCGGAGGTATATGCCATTGAAGTTGGTGCCAGAGAATGTCTTCGCAGGAATTTAAAGGGGGCTCACATCTACATAATTTCAGATAGTCAAGCGACTTTAAAAGCCCTTCAAGCCTACAAACTTGAATCAAGACTAGTCTCCAAATGCGTAGAGCTATTAAATACGCTGGGACAAAGCAGCAAAATAGAATTATGGTGGGTTCCAGGTCACGAAGGATTCGAAGGCAACGAAAGGGCGGACTGACTTGCCAAAAGAGGAGCGTCTTGAACTCTTATAGGACCTGAACCATTCTGTAGCTTAGCAAAAGGCTACATTCTAGAAAAAATTAGAATATGGGAAGTTAAGAAATTTCAGTGCCACTGGAACAACACTAATGAACAAAGACAATCTAAGAAATTTTAAACTCCAAGTAAAGCAAAATCCAAAGATTTACTCAAGCTTACCTTAGAATTCTCACCAGTTTCTTCACAGGTCACTGCTCACTCAGATACCATCTGAAAAAGATGGGTCTTTCTGAATCAGACGTCTGCAGACTATGCGAGGAGGAAGAAGAAACCTCCGAACACATTCTATGTGAATGTCCGGCAACCCATAGCCTAAGACGCCGCCATTTTGGAGGGGAAGTAGTACTCCCGTCCACAATTTGGAACACCAAGCCAGAGTCAGAAAATCCAATGAGTTTTACGTAGACACCTGCCGTGTAGGCTTAATTCTACGGTGCTCAATAGCGTGGGACCGAAATATTGCGTCTGCCAAGGCCCTTTTGAGGGTTTACCAAATTAGCTAAATGTTGTGATGACATGTCGCAACCCTTGGTAGGGGTGGAGGCCTATCTAAAACCTCTTCCGTACTCTGGGGTACGGCACCCGGTTTGAGAATGCAAACCTACACCGAGCTGAGCAGCTCTACCCGCGATATAGGTGATAAACACACAGGTACCAGCTTTCAAGTCTTTGGTCGGACCTCGTAGCATACTAAAAGCATACTACTACCAGTTTTAGCTCATCACAGCTCCGGACTGGTAACCAATCAAACAAAAAGGGACAAATCAACAGGAAATGAACAAACCACACTCATTTAGACCAAAACAAGCAAAACAGACAACAAATACCCAACTCAAAAATGCCTAGCCCGCCGCCTCTCAAACACCTCACATGCAAACTGGTCCAACCTAGAAACGTGTTCGCTACAAGCTAGCACGTTTTCCAAGTCGAAATCTCCATTCGCACGCAACACCCCCATTGCACGCAAATTACGAATGTCATCATAAAAAGGACACTCACGAAGTACATGCAACCAGTCCTCACAGACTGCACCACAATCACACTCAGCATTCTCACAAAGGTTTCTTTGATGCAAGAAAGCAATGAAAGACCCATGCCCAGTCAATATAAAACCCAGACTTAGGCTAAAGCGAAAATCAGGGTGACGATTCACAAACATAACATCACTTATAAAATTATAAGTGACCCTACCATGTAAACATTCGTCCCATCTAGACTGCCATCTAGACCTCACACATTTACACAGCAAAGCCTTCCTTTCACCCTCATCCATATGCGCAACATCCGAGTGCGTGACCCAATCAAACAATAAGGAGGGCACATCTTTCTTAATCCCATAAGCAACACAGAGTTGCATTACAACAAGATCAAGAGGAGGTACCCCCAGCAACACTTGTAAGGCATCGGTAGATACCGTACGACACACAGGCCAATCAGAATGGCTCTCTGACAAGAGAGTATCTTTCGATATCCCACAGCAGATCTGACCACTTGAACCCATACAGGTGCACCAAAAGTTGCGCAAGCAACAAATAGGCCCCCATATATAAGCCGCACAGCCCGCCTACTGAGCCCCCATTCAGATCTGAGTAATCGTCGTACACACCCTACAACCGACAGTAATCGGCTCTTCAGTGCCACCAAATAGGCAACAAAATTCATTCTTTCACTCAAGGTTATCCCCAAATACTTGACTTCAGTCGCATAATTAAGGCTAACCCCATTCACTCTAACACATGGATGCCGACCCAACTTGCCCTTCAGCAACATCATCACGGTCTTGTCCATGGCCACACTCACACCAACACCCATACCCCATTCACACACAATGCTCATGGCCTCACTTACTCTAGCCTCCAGCTCAGCACGAGACCTGCCTTCAACCAACACAAGAAGATCATCAGCATACGCACAACATTCATACAGTTGACGAAGCCGTCTTAACAATGGATCCATCATAAGGTTCCAAATAAATGGACCACAGATAGACCCCTGCGGACAGCCCCGAACAACATCTACATACACAAATTGACTAACACCAATAACACATGCACGTCTGCCAGAAAAATAACTCCTCCAGAGCTTAATTTACTCGACTTCGCAAAAGACTGATACCATACTCAATCTCGCCCTCTCCCAAAGATGGACAATCCACCTCTTCCCTGGATTGAGAAGAGATAACATCCTCCGATCTCGGAAAGAAAGAGTTCAACAAAGCACGGACACAATCACCCCATTCTGACAGAATGGTATCGCCAAGACGAATACAATTTACATCTGTAGATTTGCCCCGACCACGACATATTTTATATGCCATGCACCAAGGGTCATCTCTAGAGCGGTACACAAAGTCCCTCCACTCCGCCTCTTTTACAGTTACAAGCATATGCTTGAACTCATTCCTACAGTCCCTATATCGCTGTCTATGCTAGAGTACCTCAGGATCCCCAACCGCTCTAGCCCTTTGGAATTTCTTCCTCAGACGTCTGAGCAGCCTCCTCTTCACCCCCAACTCCCGTGTCCACCACTTCACCCTACCAAGCCAGAGACAGTGCTAAAATATGTAAAAAGCCTAAATCTGGAGTGTTGAATAAGGGCATGCACAATAGATCCTATGGGTCGAGTTGCATGTGGGCGCACTATAAACTAACTAGCTGCGCAACGCCCACTTTCTTCACCGTAACTTGCCATAATTGCTCCTATCCCTGTACTAAATTTAAGTACCCTTGTGTAAATATTATTCAAGATACAATGGATTTCTAATATTAACACGCCTCTTTAGTACCCCTGTACTAAATTTCAGTAACCTATTGTCAATATTATTCGAGATACAATATTATTCGTCTGATAGTTTGTAGTCTGCTCGATACTCTCACGCATACACACAGCAATCACACGGTTACGTGATTCTTTCTACCAAATCGCACTACTTCAAAATAAATATTATGTTGTCAAAATGGCTAAACACACTGGAGAAACAAGTCTGGCAATTCCTTCTATAGGACCTACATGATCAATTCGCTGTACTTTTTGACAGAAAAGTTATATGATATAACTCAGAAGTAAACTTTTAAAACGGCAGTAAATGTTAGTGCTTCTAAAGTGTTAAAGGATATAACAACAACTACCCCTGACCAAGCAAAAAAATATCGGAAGTCATATAAGGAGTCACTGGAACCCAAAAGTTGTAAAATGTCAGGCCAAGAAGCACTAGGGCTTGTTTTGCAAGTGGGGCTTTAATGGAAGTTCGGGACACAGCTCCTACAACCAAGCTTTCCATGGCCTTGAAGCAACTGATTCTTCGGTCTTGATTACTTGTGTTGTTCCTCTTAGACTTTCTTCCAGTTCTAGGGTTGTATGGCAAAATCCACGTCCAGGTTCTACAAGATACTGTAGGCCATTAAAAATAGAGTTTGTAAAGGAATCTACACAAATGTCTATTGCAGAAAAGAATAGAGTTGAAAATGACGTGAAAAATTTGCGAAAGACAACAATGTTAATTGAAGAAAGAGAAGTACAAGTCAATCATACCATACTTTTTACAATGATTGACGGCAAAGTCTGTAATGCTATAACGGAAACGTCATCAACACAAAAGTGTTTCATATGTGGTGCGTCATCTAGAAGCTTTAATGATATAGATAGTATGTTGACAAGGGAAGTTAAAACAGAAAACTTAAAGTTTGGACTGTCCGTTCTTCATGGATGGATAAGGTTTTTCGAAAATTTACTTCACTTAGCCTACAAATTGCCTCTTAAGAAATAGCAAGCTCGAGGGGATGATGACAAGATAGTTGTTGCTGAAAACAAAAAAAGGATACAAAAAGAGTTTAAAGATCGTTGTGGTTTGATAATAGACAAACCAAAGCCCGGATTCGGGAACTTGAATGATGGCAATACAGCCAGGCGTTTCTTTCAAAATCCTGAAATTTCCGCTGAAATTACAAAAATTGATGTACAACTCATAAAAAAGATGCATATTATTATGATTGTTGTGGCTAGTTGCTATGAAATAGATGAAGAGAAGTTCGAAAATTTCGCAATCGATACTGCCAGATATTATGTAGAAAAGTATCCCTGGTATTACATGTCACCTACCCTTCATAAATATTTCATTCATGGAAAAATATTTCATTCTTGTGAAAAAGCTGTAGTAGCTGAACTCTATTGTTATTGCATGGACCGGAAATAATAGCCCATGCACTGTTACCGATTGGGCAACTGTCTGAAGAAGCTCAAGAATCAAGGAATAAGGACTTCAAAAATTATAGCGAGCACCATTCTCGGAAATCCAGTGGAGAAAACACTAACCGAGATATTTTCAACTCTTTTTTATTAAGTTCTGATCCCATTATTACTAGCATGAGGAAACTACCCGAAAAAAAAGAACAACACATCCCAATTGAAGCATTGAGTTTGCTTAAAGCGTCCCCTGTTGATAATACAAATTCTGAGGTACAAGAAGATAGCAGTGATGAAGAAAGGGATGATTTTATTCTAAATTAATGAAAAATCAATACATTTATGCAATTCTCAATTACGTCCTATTTTCTGCATTAAAATATATGTTATGTGTACTTATTTTTTGCAAATAATATATAATTGTTTGTATTTATAGCCAAATTTGACAGCCCTAAATGTTTATATATTAAATACGGTGGGTATCTTAATTTGAAAATTTCTTCCGAAATTAAAAAAGTGGACGTTATGGTGGGCGTGGTCATTGTTGGGTTTTGAAATATCAATATATTGATTCTATAAACAATTTCAGAAATTTTCAGGTTGCTAGCTCTATTCCCTGATTTATTGCCACCAATAGGGTCGTTCTGCCCCGTTGTGCGGCGATACCCGTACATTTTTTTAACTTTGCTACCACAATAAAATTTTCAAAAATAGGAAGACCAAGCAAAAATATTCGTTTTTTTTAATACAAATTTTTTTTTTTAAAAGCAGTAACTATCAAGAATGTAAAAATTAAGTTTATCCAAATTTAATTTGTGCCAGAAAATGTTGGTTGATTTAACCTATTTTCTAAATTGGGCGCATACTTAAGCAACTTGTAAATGTTGACATGAATTTTATAGCAAAAAAAACAACACAACAAAACCAAAAGTAAACCAACAAGCTTGAAGCCCACCCACTATAGAATTTTAATTTGTTGTTTTTGTGGTTGTTGTAGTTTAGTTTCTTACTGTCCATTAATTATAACAAAGATAAGAAAGAGTTGCTGTGTGTTGAGCTAAACGCTATTGCTATTGTTGTTTTTGTATACGAGTGTAAAAGCTCACTTGTAACATTAATTGCTGGAATCATATCTATGTTGCTTTCTACACCTTCTTATCTTCTAGCTTTTCTTCTTCTTCTTTTTCGGACGTCAACATATAGGTAATGGTCATATCCGCCCACAAGAAAGTTGTTAAAAACCTTGAGAGTTTTTGTCTTAAATTTTTGGATTCATTTACATAAATTTTAGGTTTTTTTTTTTTTTTGACTGAATTAAGTTTTTTCCTCTGATTTCTTCTACATTTTCTTGTATGACCTATAACTGTAAGTTTTCTGTTGCGCTTGCTATGTCACATGTAAGAAATTTAAACCATTTAATATTATTTATATTGCCAATTTGTGGTTCAAATGTAGAACGAAATAGGTTCAGAAAGTACCGCTTGGTTCGTTATGCTTTGTTAACTGGACACTGTACCTACAGTTATGACTTTGGCATAGATTGGGCGCCACGCTTTGGTACTTAATCGCCATCAGCTATTTGCACCTTATGCTATATTCCCTTATTCCCTTCTTTCATTGTACTTTTTGTGTTATTTTTTACCTCTTCTTAGCATTTGTGAACAATAAAATGTATTTAATTTAACAGTTAATTAATTTTCTTTGCTTGCTTTGGTCGGCAACTGCGTTGAGGTCAATTTTGGCTTCATTTGCTGTTGTGTTTTTTGCCAGGAATGGCATTGTTTATGCGGTATATTTCTTTGTTCTTGCTCTAAATGAAATTGATGAAAACTGTGCTAATGCAGAAAATTAGTCAAATTGCTGCAACACAATGAATTTTCAAGACTTCGTCATGCTATTTTAAAGTGTCATTGTTCTAGGTTTATGGTCTCTGCAGTTCTAAATAATTTAATTAAATTGTTGTTGGTCGATGTTCGAAGAAAATTTATGTTAACTTAATAGACTTTTTGTTGTTAACTTAACTTGTTGTGAGCTGTCGGAATAGTGAGTTGTCTCCATAGAAGCTATGAACGAGAACAGAATAAGTTGCTGGATATGAATAGATTGTGATATATTACCTAATTTACTAAATTTTTTATTTTTACACTGTTACAAAGATGTTTAATAGAATGAAGATGTCCAATCAGCGAAATCAGGCAGCGAAAATAATTGCAATTTTCAATGCTTTAAAGGAAGTAATGAATATGTTTAGAGTACCGGAGATGAATGTCAAGTATATAGAAATGATGCTTGTTTCAATTACTCTTCAAATAAATGCATTTAGGTTCTAATTTGTTTAAACAAAATTAAAAAAACTCAAATTGAACATTTTAGCTACTAAAAGGACTTTTATCAAGCTACCAGTAGGTCAATTTTTTTGTATTGTTCTTAAATGAAATTGTTTTCTTGTAAAGAATTCTTTTATCTAGAAATTATTTTGATTGATTCAAAAAATTTCATATAAATTATAATTTCTTATATCACATAAGTACTTTAAACTATCAATTAAAAAAAAATTCTTAACAAAAAAATTTATTTCTAAATTCAAATGACAGACTTGCATTAAGCAACTTCTCTTTTAACCGGAAAATTATTTTTTTCAATAGGATAGACTTTCTAGTTTTAAAAATATTGCTTTAACAAAACGTTTTTGCCTAATGATATTCAATTTCTTTTACTTCACTTATAAAATATACTGAAGTAAAATAAGTATCAGTGTTAAAGCTTTTTTTGTACACCGGACCTAAAAATACTAAATCTAAACCATGCGCGAGTATAAAAATCGCACTATTCCTTAAGGTTGCAATACCCGAAATACACTTACTGCCAAATTATGAGCTCAATCGATTGTAATACGAAAGAAAATATTGACCTATACTCAGTAGATCAATCAGCTAACCATAAAACATCCTTGAATACGTTTTAACTTTTATCGGTCATATTTGCATATACAGTGTCAGACAAAACTAAAGCACAAAACTTACCTTTTAAGCATTTCATGAAATAAAATTTTAAAATAAGCTTTGGGCTAATTGTTTTCTATTGAACTTAAACAAATATACATTTAAGGTAATAAACCAAACAAAAATTAACATAATGTTTTATTAAAAGCAAAAATATTAAAACAAATATAGGATTATTACTAAAAATTCTGCGACAAAACTAAAGCACATTACAAGGAAACACATGAAAAACTTAGTTTTTGCTAATATTTGGTGGCGTATCCATTGTTTTTTAACACAGCTTGACATCTGCGAGGCATCGACTCTATTAAGGTATTTAAAACGTCTTTTGAAATACTTTTCCATGCCAATTCCGCTTGTGTGAAGAGAGAATCCTTTCCTTGCAGTTTTCTCGTTCAATTTTCCTATCTACAATTTCCCATAGATTCTCTATGGGATTGTGATCAGGAGATTGAGCGGGCCAATCCAACACATCGATTTTGTTTGCAGCAAACCACTCCTTAACACATTTGGCAGTGTGTTTAGGATCGTTATCATGCTGAAAAATCCACTTCAACGTCATTTCTTCTTCTGCATGGGTTAACATAACATTTTGGAGAATATCCTTATATATGAAACGATCCATTATGCCGTTGATCTTATGAATTGGGCCGATGCCATGACCGGAAAAACATCCCCAGACCATGACGTTGCCTCCGCCATGTTTCACAGAACCTGTAGAGTAACGTGGATTTAGGCGCTGCCCTTTTGGCCTGCGTACTAGCTTCAGTCCGTCAGAACCTTTGATATTAAACTTTGACTCATCTGAAAATAGTATGGTTCGCCATTTCGCAACAGTCCAGTTTACATGGGCTCTTGCAAACTCAATTCTTGCTCGACGATTTTTTTTGGAAATAAATGGCTTTTTCACGCTCCTGTATGTTTGCAAGCCGCCGTCCACAGCTCGTCGTTGGATGGATCTAAGTGAAATATTCAGATGCAATTCACTTTGAATAGATCTCGCTGATATGAATTGATCTTTTTTTACTGTCCGAATAATTGCCTGGTCCTCACGTTTGGTTGTCTTTCGTGGTCTACCACCTTCATGTGATGTGACTATAGAACCAGTCGAACGAAAACGACTTATAGTTCGGGATATTACACTATGGTGAACACAAAATTTTTTTGCAATACTTGTCACTGATTCGCCTTTTTTGAATTCGTTTAAAATTTTTTCTCTAAATGTAGCAGAATACTTATTTCTAGCCATTTAATTAATTTTTTGTTTAATACACAGTCTAACCCAGATAAATGATCACCAACGATTGTATTAATAGTACAATTTTTTCAAGAGGTATTATTTAGCTTCACAAATAACTGGTTTTAATTCAAACGGTACTTTAACTACTTATTATTGTTACTTATTGTTAGAAATGCACTCAAACAGTGAGTGACTGAGAACATGTGCTTTCGTTTTGTCGCCCCAAAATTCCGTGTATTGTAGCATTCTTGTAAAAAAAATTTTATTTGCAATAAATAATTGCTTTTCGTCGTTTTTTATGCACTAGTCGGATATTTTTACATAAGTCATAATATAAAAAAACATGGAAATACTAAAAGTTTTAACTCTAATGGAATAAAATGCTAACAACATGAGTTCGTGCTTTAGTTATGTCCGACACTGTATTTAAAAAGTATATTCAATGCATTAGTTTTGCAAGTTGAATGCAGCAACGAGAACTTAATACATTGCTGTTAGCAGAAGTAATGAACTTCCAAATTGAACATAAATATTTATTTTAAATACTTTAGCTCCTAAGACTGGCCCAGTTTTTAAAAATCTTAAAAAAATTTTTAGTAATTTTCGTTGACACTAAAATAAATTAAGGACGACTGAAGTGACTCCATGCTTTTTAATTGCTCCTCAATCCTTGCAATTTTAGCCTTAAAAATTAATATTTTCTAAATATTAATAGCAATGCACAGTCCTTTTTTTGTACGAAAACATATAGAAATCTCCTTTTTCCAGAAAAAAGACACAGCAAAACACTGATACTAACAATTTTGTAAGAGCAAAGCACAACCCATTTGCTTCACTCAAAAATTCTCTTGCCGGTTGTCAAAGTTTCTTCTAGCCTTGGGGCTACATGCTTTTTTGACAATCATACTCATTTCACTGGTGTCAAAAATTCTTTTTCCGACTGTTCAAAAATTCATCATTTGAGTGAAAAGTTTCCGAAAATGTTTTAAAGTTTCTTCCGAAGCTTAATTAAATTAATATAGTTGTTATAATAAGCTTGTTTTTTATTTTTAAAATGGTTAACTTATTGCAGCGATATCTGTGCAAAATAAAAACTTTCAGTCATTTGAAAACATTTGAAATAAACTTAAGTTAATATACTTAAAAATTTGTAATTAATAATTGAAGTATATTCACACGAGTACCAGTGGCGTAGCTAGGGTTGTTGGCACCCGGGGCGGAAAATATATTTTGCACCCTCAAAGGACGGTTATCCTTATCCATATCTAAAATCTCTATAAAAAAACTAAAAATTTGCATATATACGGTTTTGTTTAATATTTTTTATTTGCATCTTTTAATAATTTTGTTAAGATGCATCGAGTTAATTTAACTTTTTTGTTTTAAAATATCAATTGGGTGTCTGAAAAAATATAAAAACATTATTTAATGATTAAAAATAATGAATAAAATCAAACTTCAAGGTACCATCAAGACTTAAAATTCCTTCTTTCTTGCTTTCAGAGAAGCAAACTTTGCGATAAATTCATCGAAATCGATGTTCTCAGTCTCTTCGGCTTCAATAGATAATATTGAGAGGTCTGTAAGTCTTGACTGCCCCATTATTGACCGTAAATAATTCTTTATTATTTTAAGTTTTGAAAGCTTCTTTCGCATGAAGCAACTCGCAAACGCAAATCGTTAAAAATAATTTTAAACTAAGTGCTAGATTCAGCAACGTCTCTTCGAATCCCCATTCATATATAAAGTTTAAAAAATCTATTGAGGTCGAGTTTTTATAAGTTTCTAAAGCAATGTCTGCAGCTTTAAGGTGCCTTCTTAGCCTTGGTATTTCAATTGCTAACTCTTCTTCATTGACCTCATCATGGACAGCGACCAATCTTTGCATTAAGATCTGTACTTCATTTTCAGAAGTGGATAGCAAGCTTGGTGGTAGAATTGCTTCAAATACATTTTCAATTTCTTGTATCGATTTTGCTCTACTATTAAGTTCCGAATGAAACCTATCCAGGCACTCGAACATCGCCCTTTTATTTTCGTCTTGTTAATGAATTTTGATAAATTTATCAAATTTATAATATTTCCATAATAAATATATATGGAATATGATGTCTTGCAAAGTTAAAGGAAAAATTAAAAAATTTTGTTTGTTGGAGCCGATTAAACCAACAGTGATTTTTGTTCTTTGAGTCAGTTCTTGACTCCATTGACAGATGTGCTAAAGATCTTGAAACGAAATTTCACACAGCTTACAAGATAAAGGAAATCCTTTGGTGGGACGTTCTCTGAGACAATTAATACGGAAAATTATTGGGATATTCGCAGTTACTTTTAATAACGCTTAAATTGCTGCATTGTTTCAATACTGCTTTAAAGACAAAATGCATATTTAATATAAATTTAATATTAAAATGTTCTGGAACTATTAACCATTTGCTTCTTTAGAAGCAAATTAATACATATAAATTTTAGAACGTGTAGCCAAGAATAGTTTCTGCATTTAAAAAATTAACATTGAAAGCACTGCTATTTTTTAACGGCCCTATCCAAAAACCCATTACAAACATTTAGTTTATATTAAGTTACATAAAAGCATTCAATAACAAAACTATATATCATATGAAAAATTTGTGACATCAATCCAATTATAACTGTGTATAAAATAAATAAAAATGTATGTATAATCTTTATGATGGTTGCACGCACCCTTCACCAAATATTATACCTATCAATATTTTAAATTAGTTTTAATTGATACAAACGCATTGTAAGGAATGCTTTGAGGTATTTTTGCACCTTTTGTCTTTTGTATTTTGCAATGTAACAGTGCAGCCAATATAATAAGTTAAATCATACTTACTTACTTACTTAGTTGGCGCTACAACCGTATGTCGGTCTTGGCCTCATCTAAGAATTTGCGCCAGCCATTTCTGTCTTTCGCTTGCTGGCGCCAGTTGGAAATTCCAAGCTTCGTCAGGTTGTCCTCTACTTGGTCTTTCCAACGAAGGTGCGGTCGTCCTCTTCTGCGTTGACCGCCGCTGGGTACCGAATCGAATGTTTTCTTCACTGGAGCATCGTCTTTCATGCGCTGAACATGACCAAGCCAGCGAAGCCGCTCGATTTTAATGATGCGCTTGACTATGTCGATGTCAGCGTACAGCTCATACAGTTCATCATTCCACCGTATTCGGTACTCGCCATTGACGCAGATTGGTCCGTAGATCTTACGAAGAATCTTTCTCTCGAATGCTCCTAAATTCTTTTCATCTAAACTGCTCAGCGTCCAGGTTTGTGATGCGTAAAGTAGGACGGGCATGATGAGCGATTTGTAGAGCGGATTTTCGTTCGTCGAGAGAGGGCTCTGCTTCTCAATTGCCTACTGAGCCCAAAGTAGCACCTGTTGGCAAGAGTTATTCTTCGTTTGATCTCAATGCTGATGTCCTTGGTTGAGTTTATGCTGGATCCCAGATAAACGAAGTCCTTCACAACCTCGTAGGAGGTATTGTCAACTGTAACGTGGGTTCCAAGACGCTGGGACTGTTTGTTTGTTGACACCAAGTATTTCGTCTTATCTGCATTCACTGACAGACCCATTCGACTTGACTCTCTTTCTAATCTGGAAAATGCTGCACTGACTTCGCGCGTATTATGGCCAATGATATCTATGTCATCAGCATACGCAAGCAGCATAACACTCTTGTAGAATATTGTGCCACTACGTCTCAGATCAGCAGCTCGGATGATCTTTTCCATCATTAGGTTGAAAAAGTCGCACGATAAGGAATCACCTTGTCTGAAACCTCGTTTGGTAACAAATGGTGGGGAGAGGTCCTTCCCGATTTTAACTGCGCTGCTGGTGCTGCTCAGTGACATCCTGCAAAGTCGTATGAGTTTTGCAGGAATACCAAATTCAGACATGATGGAGTACAGGCGCTTCCCTATTGGGCCGTTGAAGGCGGCTTTGAATACGATAAAAAGATGGTATGTGTCGACTTGTTTTTCTTGAGTCTTCTCCAAGATTTGTCGTAGCGTGAAAATCTGGTCGATGGTGTACTTTCCAGGTCTGAAGCCACACTGATAAGGTCCGATCAGTTCGTTTTCAATGGACTTCAATCTTTTACATAAAACGCTCGCCAGGACCTTATATGCGATATTAAGAAGGCTTATCCCACGGTAATTGGCACAGATAGTGGGATCGCCTTTCTTGTGGATTAGGCAGAGCACACTGAGATTCCAATCGTTCGGAATGCATTCTTCCGACCATATTCTGCATAGAAGCTCGTGAATGCATTTAAGTAGAGCTTCGCCTCCGTTCTTAAACAGCTCAGCAGGTAAGCCATCAGCTCCCGCGGCTTTGTTATTTTTAAGCCGAGCTATAGCTGTCAGAACTTCATCATAGTCGGGCAGCGGAACCTCGACGCTGTCATCCGCAATTGGGGTTTCCGGAATATCATCTCTATTGGCGGGATTGTTGTCAGCGTCGCCATTTAGAAGCTTAGAGAAGTGTTCCCTCCATAACGTCAGTGTACTCTGGACATCTGTCACTAGATTCCCGTTTTCATCCTTGCAGGAAGAGGCCCCGGTTTTAAAATCATCGGCAAGGCGTCTTATTTTTTCGAAAAATTTTCGGGCCTCATTCCTGTCACCATACATCTCAATCTTCTCCTGCTCGCGCTTTTCTGCCTCTCTTTTTTTCCGCCTGAAAATATGTCTCTCTTCCCTCCTCTTTTCTTTGTATCGCTCCTTAGCAGCGCGCGTTACAACCGACTGCAGGGTGGCTTTGTAGGCGGCGTCTTTCTCTACAGTGGCGTCGCGACACTCCTGGTCGTACCACTGGTTTCGGCGAGGGCGTTGGTAGCCAATCACCTCTTCAGCAGCCGCACGCATGGAGTTGGAAATGTGTGTCCACTGCGCGCATATATCATCGATTGGAGGAGTGCTTTGAAGCAGGAGTGAGAGTCGAGTGGCGAAAGCATCGGCTGTCTGTTTCGATTGCAGCTTGTCGACGTCTAGCTTTCTCCATGTAGGGTTGCGTGTTTTCTTAGCTGCGCACAGACGTGTACAGATCTTGGCTGCAACAAGATAGTGATCCGAGTCAATGTTTGCACCACGGATCGTGCGTACATCCAATACACTGGAAGAGTGCCTTCCGTCGATCAAAACGTGATCAATTTGATTTTTTGTTTTTTGATCAGGGGACATCCAGGTGGCTTTATGAATATTGAGATGCTTGAATCTAGTGCTACTTACGACCATGTTTCGTGCTGCGGCGAAGTCAATCAGCCTCATTCGGTTATCGGAGGTGTTATCGTGGAGGCTGAACTTTCCGACTGTTGGACCAAAAATATTTTCCTTGCCCACCTTAGCGTTGAACCAAGCACGATTTTTACGATTTTTTAGTTAAATCATACTAGGCATTGAAAAAACATATATTAAGCGCTCCTATTAACCCTCTGCGACTGACGTGGTAGTATGACAGACACCATAAAATGTGTATATTTTGCAAAAATTATTTATGCTATATCAATAAATGTTAGCTTCATACGTCTTTTTAATTTTATGTATTAGTAAATTAAAAAAATAATATACACTCTTAACTTTAAAATATAATAGGTAAAATAAGGAATAAAAAGCTAGTTTCGAAAATATAAGTTGTCAAAATGATGTCTGATGTACTACCACGCCAGTAGAATTGTGAAAATGAAGGCACGTCAGTCGCAGAGGACTAAAAACAATTTATGTTTATACAAACAAATTACACATTTTGGTACAGATTTATGTTAAAAAAATTTTTTGTTTAATTTTGCACCCCTTTTGTCTGTGCACCCGGTGCAGACCGCCCCCCCCCGCCCCACCCTTGCTACGCTGCTGGAGTACTTTATTATTTTTCATTAAATATTCTCGTTTTTCATAGAATAAGACCATAGTAGAATTACCCAGGTAGTGTTGACAGTTTTTATGGGAAACAGCCTGACTGGGAAAAAGCTGTCAAAAAATTTACTCAAAAAGAGAGCACTTTCAATCGGCCATTGTTAATAAGTGAAAACCAAGCGCGTCGGAAGCGAATTTCATCTGGGGGGGCAGTACAAATGGTGGTGCAAAAAAGTTCACCAAAATTTCTTCACATGAAACATGAAGAAGAGAGAAAGAAGGGGAAAATATATAATACAAAAATATTATCGTTGTAAAAAAACTGATATTTTGAATAACTTTTCCTTTTAAATTGTTTATCTAGCTAAAAAAGTGGGGGGGCAACTGCCCAAAAATATTAAATAATACAAAAATATTATCGTTGTAAAAAAACTGATATTTTGAATAACTTTTCCTTTTAAATTGTTTATCTAGCTAAAAAAGTGGGGGGCAACTGCCCACCTTGCCCCCCGCTTCCGACGCCAATGGTGAAAACATAACCAATAGCCGCAGGCATCAATACACCTCTGGCAAGGAGCTTCCTTTTGAGGCACTGAATAGAATTTAATATCACGAACTGAAAAGCTTTTCGCACGAATTACACACAATTTTTTTACAACTTTCATGATTTTAAATTTTTATTAGATTATTTAAACGCAAGCAAACAAAATGCAATTCAAACAAAAATTCTTATTTGATTTTTATGATTTTAGTTTTCGACGCTTGATTTCTGTTTCGCTTTCTTTCACTAGTCTTGTTTTTGACAGGCCAACACTATGTTTTTGACAGGTCAGTTGTCAACACTACCTGGATAATTCTGCCATAGAATAAAACCATGTTAAAACTATTAAGGATTTATTTTGACTGGTTCAACTTTAAATACCAAAACAGTCGTGGCTTATTGGAGGCGAAGTTTTCATTCAATTCTTCAAAATTTCACACTCAGAGTAAATTGTATATATTAAAAATTAGATTTAAAAATTCTAGTCAATTAGTGACCAAACTAACTAGCTCATGAGTGATAAGTTCAAATGATAAGAAAGACAAGAGAAGCAATACTTTCTTCCATACAGAATTGTATTGCTTCAAGTGTCTTTTTTATCGTTGGTTTGCTTCTTCGCTATACAGAACTATCACATATGAGTGTGTCACAACAATTAAAACTTATGTGCAGACCACCAATTAATTTAATAAATTTTTATAAAGTTTTAAGAGATGAAACTTTTTTCTAAAAGCATGTTATATGATAACAATGAGGGTATTCACGATTCAGTGCACTTGCCAGTGAAGTTGAGGACTTGTGCACTTTACAACATCAAAATACACGTGCGTAAAAAATCTTCACAGGCGGTTTTCTACTGTAGCCTAAAACGTTAGGATTTGAATATTTGTGCACTTGTGTGTATTGAAAAAGTTGACAGCTTGGAAAAAGTAATAGTGGTTTGTTCATGAAAACCTAACTGCACAACTGCAAATGTCCTCAAATGCACAGGCAAGTGCAATGAATCGTGAATACCCCTAATATTAATACAAATGATAAACACAAACAGAAAGTTTTCGGAAAAGTGCTTTAAATTGGTATATTTATCTTTGAAAACATTCAAAACAGACAAAGCATTAATTTTTCTTAATAAATGTATCAAAAATTACGATTTTAATTGAAAAATTTCTTAATTTTAAACTTAGCGGCAGCAAAATATGACTCCAAAATGATAGGCAAAAATAAAATTAGAGTTTTTGTAAATCGCTGAATAAAAGTTTAGAATTGCATAAATCGCCAAAAATTTAGCAGTGACAGCTTTAATTTTATTTTTCGTTAAAAGCTCGTTCAGTCTCCAAAGTTTTAGCAAGAAAAGACATTATAAACAATATCAGTCTGACGCTGGATGAAATTGTTAATGCTATCATGGAACTTGATTCAAACAAAGGACCTGGACCAGACTTCATACCACCAAGTTTGTTAGTTCAATGTATAAACAATCTTGCGATTCCCCTATTTATACTTTTCAACAAATCCTTATCCTTAGGTGTTTTTCCATCCTACTGGAAAATCTCCCATTTGACACCTATATATAAAAGTGGCGATAAAAAGTCTGTTGAAAATTACAGAGGCATTGCCATCTTGTCAGCTATACCAAAATTATTTGAAAAGATAATATGTGATAAGCTGACGAGTCTCATTAATCCCCGCTTAAACGAGCAGCAACATGGGTTTCGGAAAAGCCGATCGACCACCACTAACCTAATGATCATGGTCTCCGATGTGTTAAATCAAATGGAAAAAGGACGCCAAGTAGATGCAGTTTACACAGACTTCAGTAAAGCATTTGACCGTGTCGAACATAATATCTTAATTTTAAAGTTAGAAAAATTTGGCATTTCCGGTTTATTACTCAATTGGATCAAATCCTATCTCTGCGAACGATCCCAGTTTGTTAAATTTCAAGGCATTTTTTCAAATGATATACCGGTCACCTCTGGTGTACCACAAGGTAGTCATCTTGGCCCAATACTTTTCAACATTTTCATTTCAGATTTATCTATTACTCTTTGTGACATTCCCCATCATATGTACGCAGATGACCTTAAAATATATAAGATCATTAAATCAGAAGTTGATGTAACTTTCCTACAATCGAAACTGCTGTCCCTAGAGCAATGGTGTAATCAAAACAAACTTCACTTAAATGTTAAGAAATGTTGCGTGATAAGTTTTTCCCGTAAGAACTTGATACCAGAATGCAGTTACCTCCTTAATAATATTGTTCTGAGCTGAACCAACCATATTGTAGACCTTGGAGTTGTCCTAGATAATAAGCTGAGATTTAATCTACATTTTGATAAAGTCTTATCGAGGGCAAATAAACAGCTGGGATTTATAAAAAGACGTGCTAAAGAATTCCAAAATGTGTGGGTAACCAAAACGTTATACTGTACCTTAGTGCGACCACTTCTTGAATATGCTTGCATCATTTGGAATCCAGCCTTTGAATCATAGCGACAAAATTGAATCCATTCAAAAACAATTCCTGCTTTTTGCGTTAAGAGATATCTTTGACCCCCGTGACTATAACAACTTGCCACCGTATGAACAAAGACTCAGGCTCCTCTCTCTGATGCCTCTATCATCAAGAAGAACTTTACTGAGTTCATGTTTCACATTTGATGTTATTAACGGAGCTATTGATAGCGAGTATATCTCCAGCAAAATTACACAAAATGACCCAATTAGACGTACTAGGCATACGCGGCTCCTAAATGAATATATTCACCACACTATTTACGCAAATAATGAACCCATTAGTAGGTGCTGTAGAATTTTTAATAATATTAGCGAGCACTATTCACCATCCATACCAAAATCCACATTTAAGCGAACCCTCTCAAAGTCTCTCTTTGACTCGGAATAATTTGTCCTTTTCAAGCACTGCTCCCTACAGAGTTATGCTTCTTGGTCTAGTCCCCCTCCGTCATCCCCTTAAAGTAGTACTTAAGATATATTAGCGTAGTTTAAGTATTCTTTTGAAATTAATTTAAATAATATGTAAGAAAAAAAAAAACAAAGGAAGTAAAAAATGTAAATAGAATTAGTAAATTGCCTTGCTTGGTGAAATAAATAAATAAATAAAATAAATAAATAAAATAAGCGATGAAGTTTTTCAGAATCGCTATATCACTAAGAACTATAAATTTAGATTTAGCGGTGGAGATTTCGCTTTAGCATTTTTCAGAATCCGCCCTCAGATCTTCACGCTACAACAAATCTTGGAGAAGACCCAAGAAAAACAAATTAACACCCTACATCTATTTGTTGACTACAAAGCCGCCTTCGACAGCCTAATAAGGGATCACCTACACTCCACCATGTCTGAATTTAGCATTCCTGCAAAACTAATACGACTTTGCAGGATGACACTGAACAACACCAGCAGCCTAGTTAAAATCAGAAATAACTTCTCCCCACCAAACGAGGTTTCAGACAAGGTGATTCCGTATCGTGCGACTTTTGTGCTTGTGTATGATAATGACATCAATATCATTGGCCATAATACGCACGAAGACACTGCCAGATTAAAAAGAGAGTCAAGTCGAATGGGTCTTGTAGTAAATGCAGATAAGACGAAATACTTGGTGTCAACAAACAAACAGTCCCAGCGTCTGGGAACCCATAATACAATTAACAATACCTCCTTCATTGTTGGGAACGATATCAGCATTGAGATCAAGCGAAGGAAAACTCTTGCCAACAGATGTTACTTTGGGCTCATTAGCACTTACTTTGGGCTTACATAAATGGATCTTAAATGACCCAATAGAAGACAATTGCTTCGGGATAACATACAATTCCGAGCAATCGGTGGATCCTTATGTGTTGACAGAGATTTACTTTGAGATTACTGCTAACTTTTATCTTCTCTTATTAAAGTTATATTTGACAGTTTCCGATAGGCTTATCTTATTAAACGTCTCACATAGAGGTATTTGCTCGTTCTGAGCGGCCAAAAGCCCAAAAGTCAAAGTAGGAATAATATTGAAAAAAATAGTCACTGCGTTAAAAGAGATTCCAAAGAACTTTAGACAACAACCAAAATTTTTTTCCGCGCACCACGCGCACGTACGAGCAGTCGAAAGTTGAGTGTTTCACAGAGTTCTCGTAATAGTACTCGGATTCCTTACAAAACAGCCGGTTTTCATAGTAAATATTAGCAAATCAAGTTAATCGCTCAAGGAAAAAATGATGGATCCTAGTACTTCATATAATGGACTTATGAAAAATCATTTTACAACATATAATTATTCATATCAATGCTGATTTTTTATTGATTGAAAGTAACCTTCTTTTTGTAGTAAATTTTTGTTGAATTTATTTTTCAAGAAGCTTTTTGATATGTTATCAAGGTAGATCAAGCAATAATTTTTTTGTTTAGCATTATTCAATCTTTCCTTTAATGAAGTACCAACAAATTTTTCCCGGATAGTCCCGGATAAGCACTTTTTTGATACTTTAAACATTTTGGATTTCAAAAGCTTTTTTATAATAAGTGGTAACTCTTAAACATCATTAGGGGTATTCACGATTCAGTGCACTTGCCTGTGCAGTTGAGGACTTGAGGACTTGTGCACTTTACAAAAACAAATTGTACGTACGTCAAAAATTTGCACAAGTGCTTTTCTACTATTACCTTCAACTTGAGGACTTGAGCAGTTGTGCACTTATGTTAGGGCTGCCATACGTCCTGGTTTTCCAGGATTGTCCTGGTTTTAGACCAATTGTCCTGGTGTCCTGGTCCACCCTTAAATTGTCCTGGTTTTTTGATACAGGTCAATGCAGACAAAAATTTTATTTTTGCTGATTTTTGTTATGAACAGAGTTTAAGCTTTCTGTTATAACGCTGTTTACGTGAAGCAACTAATCGATTTCAATAAAGTTTAACGAGAGACAACTCTGATTCAAATATTGTTGCAACTAGTTGCTGTAAAAATGTCCACCGTGTAAACAACTTTTATAAGTAATCGAAAACCAATTACAAATTGTTTTCTCTAACATGTTAAACATCTGTTTTCATTTGTGCATTGCTGGTTTCGCGTTGAGCTGGAGTTTCAATATCTGGTAAGTTTTCATATTTATTTTTATTTTATTTGTTTAAAACATTAATTTTTATTTTAAAGGAAATGCCTTAAAGACAGTGCAAGTTCCTGGACAGGTACACGACTGAGTGGAGTTTTATAAAAAGAGGCAAAAATGATTATGAAGCGCATTGTATGGTATGTGGAAGTGATATTTGCATTGGCAATGGCGGTAAGACAAGCATTCAAGACCATATCAAAAGCGCTAAACATTCATCCAAGTTATCTATTGCATCACAGTCAAAAGAAATTTGTTCTTTTAAGATTAAAAAAAATACAAAACTTGAGCGTTTGATACATGTTGCAGAACTAATGAGCGCCTTCAGGATAATAAATCATCATCAGTCATTCAACTCTATGGATTGTTCAACAAAACTGGATTCCTTATTATATCCCGATTCAGAAATTGCTTCAAAACAATCTAACGCCAGAACCAAAGCTACTGCTCTTGTAAGGAATGTTTTGGCACCACACTCAGTTGCAGAATTTGTCTCAGTGCTTAGATATGTTCCATTCTATGGAATATCTACTGATGCCAGTAACCACAAAGCTGAGAAAATCTTTCCTCTTCTTATCCATTATTTCACCGAAATGCATGGCTTAAACGTTAGACTACTAAAAATAAACTCATTGCCCAATGAAACATCAGACGCAATTGCAGGATTTTGCGTCGATTCCTTAAAGAGTGCTGGCATTCCACTGGAAAATCTAACTGCATTTGGAGCTGATAATACAAATACTAATTTTGGGGGTAGACAAAGGCATGGCGTTAATAAAATTTTTTACAAGTTGAAGGGCGTATTGGGTAGAGACATAGAGGGAATTGGTTGCTCGGCTCATATTCTTCATAATACGCTTTCAAGTGCTGCAGATGTGCTCTCAATTGATGTTGAATCAGTTGTCCTGAAGATTTTTAAGTATTTTTGTAGATACACGGTAAGAACTGAGCGACTTAAAGAGTTCTGTGAAAATGCAAAAATTACGTTTAACACAATCCTTTCACATACAAGGATTCGGTGGTTGTCATTACTGCCTGCAATAGAGCGTATATTGCAACTTTGGAAACCTCTTAAAGAATTTTTTGAAGTTGAAAAAGGAGCACCTAAATTAATAACCGACTTTTTTTCAAATCCGTTAGCAGAAATATACTTTACGTTTGTACACAGTCAAGCATTCGTTATTGAAAAACAAATTAAAAAAATTGAAAAAAGAAATATTACGGTAATGGAAGTTCAATTAATTGTAAATGATACTCTACGTGATTTAAAAGAGAGATTCAAAAACAATTTTATAGGAATGCAAACACAAATAGCTTTGAATGTCTTAAAAAAAAGTGCTTTGAATGAAAACCAAATACCAGCTTTTGAAAAGGATACTAAAAACTTTTTTACAACTGCAATTGCTTACTTAGAAGACTGGCTATCTCCATTAACAAGATATGAAATTTTGAAATATGAAGCTTTAAAAACAAAAGACACATTAGAAAAGTGGTTATATTTTTTCGAAAAAACTTCTGAACAAGAAAGAAAGAAAAATTTATTAATGATGGTACTATATTTATACGCAATGCCGAGTCATAACGCTCACGTAGAGCGTGTCTTTTCTTTAATATCTGCACAATGGACTAAAGAAAGAAACTCTTTAGAGACTGAAACACTGGAAAGCATTATTCAGTGTAAATTTAATTTTAATATGACATGCTGTGAATTTTATAATTATATAAAAGATGAGGACAAAGTTCTACAGAAAGTGCAATCTTCACAAAAGTATTGAGATACATATTTATAATATTTTAAGGATCTTTTTAAATGAATTTTTATTTCTGTTTATAGTTTTGTTATGTATGAATTACATGTTAAGTTTTGTACCTATTGTTGAATCTAAAATATATGTTTGATACATGTATCAAAATAATGTTCGTTTGTGATTTGTATTATAAGGGTCCTGGTCGATGGGTTCAGACTTCTGGCAGCCCTAACCTATATGCATTGAAAAATGTTGACAGCTTTGAAATGGTGATGGTGGTGTGTTCACGAAAACCTAACTGCACAACTGCAAAAGTCCTCAAGTCCTCAACTGGACAGGCAAGTGCACTGAATCGTGAATACCCCTATTATAATAAGTGTTGTGAAATTCGTGTGCATAGCAAAAGCAACATTGATCTATGTATATTGAAATTGAAGAGAGACAGCTAATGTATAATTGTTAGTTTGTTTTATAGTTGTTTGTTTTTTGCTGTGTACACGCTTCTGGTGAGGTTTTTTATCTATACTACTTCACTTTTTCTAGAAATTTAACCGCGACAAGTTGTGCCTAAAAGTTGAAATAATAAATATATTATAATAGTAAAATTCCAAAAAATTATTAACCCGAATCAGCCCAGTGTTACCATATGGTCACACACACAACAAGCCTAGCAAATTAAACACATAAATTCGTGTGATTCCCCAATTTCGATTAATTTGCACTTACTCGGTTCGTGAAGGGTGTGTGCTTCTGTCAAATTTGTTTCTTAGCTAGTAATTGTGTGTTTGTTGAAGCGGTTGGATGCTAAAGCTACTTAAAAAAATATAATGGCAAAAAACCTGAAATCATATTACTACAATAAGTGAGTAAGCAATATTTTTAAATGAAATGATGTTGTACATATTTCAAACGAGTATTTTTTATTGCGGAATGAATTGAAGTTGTGTATGTTTAATTCCATTTCTCAGCTTTCAAAATTTTTTAGTGTTTTTCCCAAAGTGTTTACAGGTGTGACCGTATGGTCTCGCTGGGCGAAATTAAACAAAAATATATCTCTTATTTTGTGGCGCACTTAGTGGTGAAGATGATGCTGATGAGGATGACGTTGGGGTTCCAGTTGACATTTGTGTGGGCCAACTGAAGTCATCTTGTGAAGTCGTAATGAGCAATGGCAGACATATCAATAATTTAGATGGCGCGCATTGTGAACATAGTGATGATCAAGATGATGTGCAGCTTTATGATATTATCATGGCACATTCCAGTGAACATTTGGTTTCAAATATATCGGCTGAGCCATCAACAGAACCTTCAACTGAAGCATCGACACCGGCATCTTCTTCACGTGAAAACAACCTGCAAAAGGTGAAACCCACCCTGTCCGCATTGCAACTTCCACTAGCGAATAAGGCTACTAAAATTACCTGGGTGAAAGATGACTCATTTGCCCGGACTCCTCTATTTCTATCAGCAAATTTTGAAGATTGCAACAACGTCACACCTTATGAGCAGTTTCAAAAGTTTTTTGACGAGGAATTATTTCAAAACATTGTAAAGGAATCTCACAAATATGCCGTGTTCCTTGGAAAGCCGAATCCCAATATTACAGTGGCGGAGCTAAAAACATTCATTGGTATTTTGATAGTGAGTGGTTATGACGGTCGTACCAGTTATAGGTCATATTGGAGTTCTGACGATGATTTGCGAAAGATAGTGGAAACGAAGTAAACGATGGTGACAAAATGTGGAAGCTTCGCCCCATAACAGATCACCTAAAAGCAAACATGTTGAAAAATTTCCATCCAGTGCAGCAATTATCTTATGACGAAAGCATGATATCCTACTTTGGACGACACGGTTGCAAGCAATTTATTAAAGGAAACCCAAATCCTCGATCCAATCGCAACTATGAAGAAAGATTTGGTAAATGCACTGCACCTCTTATAAATATGATAGACGACTTCTGTCCAAAAGTTCAAAGCCTACCATTTTTGTTCTTCTTTGATAATTTATTCACCGGGTTTCCGGTACTCCATTATCTAAAATGTCGTGGTTACACTGCAACAGGTACAATTAGAGAAAATCGAATCCCTAAAAGTTGTCCCCTTGCCGATAAAAAGAGTATAAAGAAGAAAGCTCGTGGCCATATAGAATCCATTACAATAAAGGAGAACAACGTACTATTAACCAAATGGAACGACAACGCTGTTGTAAATATTGCATCAAGTGCATATGGTGTCAATCCTGTTGCGAATGTTCAACGGTATTCCGGAGAACAAAAAAAAAGGATTAGGCCTTTTCCACATGGAGAAATTGAAAACGAATGCAACTGCAACAAAAGTTGCTAACCAATGTATTTATACCGAAACCTTCACATGAAACAACTTGTACTCAACAAGTTTTTAACGCATTCGCAACCAGTTCCATGCAACACGGCGTGCTGCAATTTGAATCGGCGATTTGTTATGTTTCCGATTTGTGTTGTGTGCTATGAAAATAATTAATCAGTTAATAAATATGAAATAAGTGCAGGAAGTGAAGAAATACCATTTTTTATCCTCAATTAATTGTTTATATCTATTTAACAAAGCTTCCATTAAATAAGTGTTTGTTTTGTTGTGAATTTTTCAATGTTGCGTTGCAACGTGACTTGCTCATCTGAAAGCGTAGGTTGCAGTTCAGTTTAAAATTTAAGTGTTTTGAAACTTTTTAAGCTGTTGCGTTGCAGTTGCATTACTTTTCAATTGCTCCATGTGGAAAAGGCCTTAGTATTCCGCAACCGTGTGCTGTAAAAGAGTACAACAAGTTCATGTGTGGTGTAGACCGCATGGACCAAAACGTCAGCTTATATAGAATTGGAATTAGAAGAAAAAAGTGGTGGAGCAGTATCTTAACGTGGTTGGTGGACGTTTCGGTACATAACGCATGGCAGTTACACCGTTCAGCACATCCTGAAATGCCACAGCTCGAGTTCAGACGACAGATCGCCATTTATTACTGCAAACATTTTGGGCAAACACCAAAGGCATGTGGCCCACGAAAAAGGAATTTCACAGAAACAACACAAGAATTTCTACGATATGATAGACAGGACCATTTTGTTCGTCCATGTGCAAAAAGAAGACGTTGTGGTGGGGAGTTTTGCACATCTGTCGGGCGCACTGAATGCTCGAAATGCGACATTGGGCTTTGTGTAAAATGTTTTGTCACTTATCATACTAAATCGAACTAATTAATAAAAACGAACATGTAAATTAAATCACTGGTTTTTTCTTGTTGTACGAACACAAATCGTACCCAATGTGACCATATGGTCACACCCTATATCTTCCGATCTAAAAGGGCAAAATGAAAAAAAAAGTACGATTTCTAGTCCCTAGGACATACGTACCATGTTTCGTGCTGCGGCGAAGTCAATCAGCCTCATTCCGTTATCGGAGGTGTTGTCGTGGAGGCTGAACTTTCCGACTGTTGGACCAAAAATATTTTCCTTGCCCACCTTAGCGTTGAAGTCACCAAGCACGATTTTTACGTCGTGACGGGGGCAGCGCTCGTAAGCATTTTCAAGGCGCTCGTAGAAAATTTCCTTGATCTCATCGTCCTTGTCTTCTATCGGAGCGTGCGCACATATTAGGCTTATATTGAAAAATCTAACCTTGATGCGGATTATGGCAAGTCGTTCGTTCACAGGTGTGAATCGCAGGACGTGGGGCCGTAGTCTCTTGCCAACTACAAATCCGCATCCAAACTCGTGCTTCTCCGCATGGCCGCTGTAGTAGATATCACAGGGTGCATGCCGAATGCAACCCTGTCCCTTCCATCGCATTTCTTGGATAGCAGTGATATCAGCTTTGTATCTTTCCAAGACATCAGTCAGTTGGATAGAGGCACCTTCCCAATTAAGGGTTCGGACATTCCAGGTGCATATCCGTAAATCATTATCAGTTTTTCGTTTGCGGTAGTCGTCATCAGATTTGGGGATCATTTTTCTTCTAATCTTGTTTTATTAGTTTGTTTTATAGTTGTTTGTTTTTTGCTGTGTACACGCTTCTGTTGAGGTTTTTTATATATACTGCTTCACTTGTTCTAGAAATTTAACCGCGACAAGTTGTGCCTAAAAGTTGAAATAATAAATATATTCCAATAGTAAAATTCCAAAAAATTATTTATCATTGTTTCGGGAGTCAAGATGGTGAAGCATAAAACTCTTTTCGACCAAGTGAAGAGTTCAGATGTGCCTTCTATTGATGGTAAGCTTAAATGTTTAAATAATCAACTGTTCGCATATAAAGGCTATAAGTAAGAGCAATTAGCTAGATTGAAGCGTAACTTTGCTCACTTTAAAAGCCAATTTGAACAAAGGTGGATGAAATCTCACAGCAAAGAGGAAATATTTTTGAAGTACAATGACTCCTGGCTTCAAAGGACCATTGAAATTCCTGTGGAATCGTCTCAAAATCAACCTGGTTGACCTCAGAAATCTTTCGGGGAGTCAAGCGACAGAAGCAAAAGGATGTTTTTAAAGGATGTTTTCAACCAAAGCTGCATTTTACTCATAAATAAACGTACTTTTATATTACAGTCTTAAATTATACGGTTCCTAAATGAAAAAATGTGTAAAAACATCTTCAAAGTTGATAAATAGCCAATTTTTTTTTTGGAAAAGTTAGTTTGCTGGAGGAATACACACAGATGTTTCAATATTACTTAAATATCATTTTCATATCTTCGAAATGGTTTCTTGGTTTCTTCTTTCTAAATCCACTGAAAAAATCAAAATCAGTTCATATTCAACAAAGTTACTAGCTTATATCTGCAAAAGGGCAGAAAACCCGGTTTTTTACCCGTAACTCAAGATCTTAGAGGGTTTCGCAAATTTTAAGAACAGAGTCTTGTTGTACTCGACAAGATATCTGCATTTAAGCACAAAAATAATTTTGGCCGCCCAGATCGTTGAAATACCTGTATGTGCGTCTGTTTTTTATTCAAATAAACTGAAACCTTTAAAGAGTTTTTGCTTTTTATTGTTTTAGTCGCAAAATTAATGATTTTTTTTTTTTATTAGATTTTTCAATCAGAAACAACACTGATTTTTAGTTTTATTTTACGTTTAGATATAGATATATTATATAACTGTTTAAGTTTTTAATAAACTTCACAGCAGTTGTGGTCTCAGCTTTTAACTCATTTCAATTTCAATTAATTTTCTTTTCTTTAAATCTTTTTTAATTAACACTGCCTAAAATTTAGTTTTTCTAGATTCAACCACTTTGGGACAACTTACTTTTTGCTATGGCGCAAATAAATGAAAACTACCTAACATTTATATTATTAAATAATTAACATGACGATTTGCAGTTAACTAATATTTTTTTCTCTTCGCTAATTAGCTAAGCTTTATTTTTGACACGAATCCCTCAAACCACGAACTGACACTCAAATCCAAGACTTGATATGATGATGCACACTCGAAAGATCATTCAGCGTGTGCTAATCGACTACAGTAATGCATTCTACGGAAAGCCAAGCATTAAAAACGATGAACTTGCAAACGCATTCAATGAATATTGGTCAGTCTTAAACGTGTTTCCTACACATTGGCTGCCTGGGTTTATACTATGTATAGCTTCAACCATCAGGTGCCGGTTGTAGGCTCAGGTTCAGTCACCCTAACAGCCGCAGTCTTCCCTCGCTACATATACACTTAGATCCCTCTACGCAGTAGTAAAAACTATAACACAACAACGATGCGGTGAGTTCGGCCAGAGAATAAAACTAAAGACATGACCTGCAAATCAATATCGTCGTATTTGATTGGTTCCAACGTGTACCTGCATCCGCGCCCGATTATGGCCGCAACATAGTCAATAATAATTCTTCGATGTACAGTTAGTTTCTTTACTGTCAGTCTTTAGGTTGTGTAGATAGTATGGATGGAGAAGCATCGGGTGTGTGTGTATGATCATCGGGCGTTTGTGCGTGCGTGTGTAGATTGCACCGTAAAATGCAATTTGTAGATATTAGTTGTGTGGGCGTTGATGAAATTACGACAACTCACAAAATGAAGAAAGAACTTTGCAGAAATAAATGTTGGCCAAAAGTGTTTTGGTCAATTGTGGTTTACTTCTGAAGAGAACTTTTGGCCATCGGCTATTTACAGAGTTAAAGTAATAATAAAAATTCAAAATTCACTGCAGTTTTGATGAATGAATTGCCAAAGAAAAGCAATAAACTTTATTTCTTATTAAACCTTTTTACATTTATTTATTCATTCATTGATTGATTTTGATGATGATTGGCTTCTTTAACTGAACAGTTTTGAACATAGCTTCAGTTTATTGAGTAGTAATTTATATTGACTATTGATTGAATCAACTAACTCTATAAAAACTAAGAAAGTTCTTAATAGGATTTTAAGTCGAATTTTCGATTTAGTTATTATGTATTAATGTATTCATTGCAAGTCATTTAGATAAGTAATAAAAAACTTTTTATAATGATTTAATGTCAACTCCTTTAAGTGTTAGATGAAGTACTTGCCTATTCCATCAGGTTAAAAGGAAGTATAATATATAATTTAATTCATCTCATGTGAACATTCTCAAATTACAAAAAAAAAAGTGCAAGTCCAAGAGACCCATTTATCATTTACGAAGGATTCCGTTGTTGTTGACACGAACCCGTAGTCAGCAGTCATGACTTTACGACAAATGTTGGAGAAAATTGGTATTTAGGCCCAATTTCTAGGCCCTAAAAATGGTTCAAAATTAATATTTGCTAAATTTTAGCCACGAAAGAGCACCAATTGTGTTTCCGAAAGATTTATTCGCATTAAACACGATACCATATTTCCCAGAACGCAAAATCTTATTTTTCAGAGAAAATCCTTACCAAAAATATTTATATTATTTAATAAACATATGTTAGAGTGTCATTTTCGAATAACATGGATGCGCTTAACACTGCTTCGTAATCATAATTATTGATTTCAAAGCAAATGTTTGAAAAGGTCTCGATTTTTTGATTAGAACTGATATAAAAATGGTTCCAAGTAAGTTGATTTTTTTTTTTCAAAGTCTTACTGCATTATTCTGTATCACGAAGAAGCACACCAACGATGAGAAAGACACGAGAAGCAATACAATTTTGTATGGAAGAAAGTATTGCTTCTCGTGTCTTTCTCATCGTTGGTGTGCTTGTTCGTGATACAGAATAATGCACTTAGTCTCATGCCACTTCCGAAAAATTTCGTAGCGCTTTACACGATCTCACAGTAACAACTCATAATTTCACGAAAAACTTTAGAGATAATTGCTATTATTTTTAATTGCTAGACTCCTAAAAGTTGTCCTTTTAAATTTTTTCCAAAATTTTAGCCAGATATATAATTTTCGGAGATCCTGCTTAACACAATACTATTAGGAAAAGTAAATTTTTTCCAGACCACGATATTTTTCTGAGGAAAATTTTTAAAAAAATTGTAAAAACCATTTATTACTTTAAAATTACCAACCTATTTCCCATTAAAATATATTCATATTATTTGATAAACATATGTTAAATTGTCTTTTTTTTAGTGATAAGAGCTCTTTTGTTTCTTAACATTTATCTAAAAAGATATCTTGTGCTTTTGTTTTTTAGTTCATAGATAGATTTATCTTTGCAAAAAAATTATATAAGATCTATGTTTGGGTCAGTTTGACTAAAAAGTAGCAATTTTTTAACATTTGTCGTAAAATCATAAGTTTCGACAACGGGACCACTTTGATTGAAACCCTTTGAACATTACATATTTATATTGATTTTCTGCGCTTTAAATACAAATTCTCAATGATTGATAGTTTAAATCATTCTTGATTTTAAATACAAATTCGAGTTGTTTGATAGTTTAAAATCGTTTATTGAGCTGAGCTTTTAGGTCAGGTTAGGACAATTAATTGCTTTGCTCTAACGGTTTTTTCCCAAAGAAACAACAACAACAAATTTTTTCAATATGAAAAGGAAAACATCATTAGCTAATTTTATTGCAATTTCGGCCCTGCTACAGGCTTCATCAGAAATCTTTGTGATGCCACCTGCGGGAATCAAACCCGGTCCGTGATCATCGTGCAAGCGCATTTCAGCGCACTACACCACAGAGGCGATGAGATTTCAGTGTCAATTTCTCAGTTTTTCTCCCTTTCATATTTCCTGTTTACTTTACTTTATGCTTATGTTTATGCTTTAGTTTATTTAAATTATAGAAAATCAACATAATAAATAACAAGGTCATGTAGAAAACTTTCAATTATATATTTATCTAAATTTTTTTTAAAAACCAACTTAGAAGAAATCATGAGTTAAGACTGCGGGATTGTGTTGAGCATGAACAAATCCTTCGGAAATGACATACAGTGTTGTGCATATCAAAAGCAACCAAAATTGGAGTAACAAACTTCTTCATATTTTTTTATCGTCTTACTTCTTTCCTCAAGATTTTAATAGTTAGTCTAACTCAATCATGTATTGCACTAAATATAGCATCAAAAGAAACAAAGTAAAATATAACGGTACTCTAGCAATGAGAGTAGTATATGGAAAGAGCAATTTTTGACTGTGCATAACAAAAGCAACTTACATGAGCCAAATAGTTTGTGCTCCAATTAACGGTAAATTTCGGTTATATTTTAAATTTTTTCTTAGTTAATACTGAGTAAGACTAAAAAGAGTCATTTGCAAATAATTTGTTGTGTGAAGAAGACTTTTTAAATTACCAAAACTTTATGGCACGTAATAAATATGTACTCAGAGTTCTTAAAACAGGAAATAATTTATGAGTATAAACCTTTGCTCCTAATAAACCTTTGCCAGATAGTAACTGGTCGTATAAAACAAATGTTTTTCCCAAATTTTCTCCTTTTCCAAAACATACTTCAATTCCTCTAACCTCTTCCGTTCAAATATCATTAAAATCTAAACGCGTCTCGTTTAACCTTAACCCTGAATCTGACTCCCTCTACATTAAAAATACACCTAAAATCCACAGTACATCCTATCCTAATTTCGTGCACTCTCATACTCTAAGCCCATCTCCATCTGATCCAATTATAATTGAGCCCTCGAACCAACCTGTCAGTCCGAAGTCATTCCTAGACCTTCTACTACCACCAAGAGTCAAATTAACGTTAAATTCTTGCGCAGACACTGAGAGTAGATATGCCCTTTCTCGCCTTAGAGAGAACAGTGTATTTAATAACGTTCGTCTGTATCTCGCCTACATGCACAAAGCCCCTGATTCAACATGCATTGAAGGCAAGACTAAAACTAATCTTAAAGTTTTAATTCAGCAAGAAGGTCTGCCTACCGATTTTGATGACTTGCTTAACTTATTTATTCGTTTTCACGACCAACTCGGCGTGACGATCGATCAAATCAAGGCGGATCTTGATACCTATGGTGCTCACGTCAGGACTAAACATGTCTCCCTTCTTCAAAAATCGCGTAAAGATCAACAACAATATTATCGTCCCTAACTCCCATTTCTTAAATATATTTTACCATAACTGCGGCGGCATGAGAAGCAAATTAAATAAACTTTATGTTGACGCCAAATCATGTCACTTCAATGTTCTAGTATTCACTGAGACATGGTTAAATGATACCTTCAATAATGAAGAAATTCTTGACAGTAATTGGACTGTCTTCAGAAACGATCGGGATTACTCCTCTACTGGTCTTTCTAGAGGAGGTGGCGTTCTCATAGCAACTCACAATTCTCTTTCAAGTGAGTTAATAGATACGCATACCCATAAACTTTTTGATCACCTGATAATTAAAGTCTGTTCAGGAAATAGTCTTTTTATGTACATAGGTGTCGTTTACATTCCTCCCGGCTCAAGTGAAACAACATACAACGAGCCATGTGAAACACTGTCCTCCTTTACATTCACTCTTAAAGAGGAAGATAAGGTTGTTATTCTTGGTGACTTCAACCGGCCAAATATCTCTTTTGTCGTTGATGAAAATGACAAGTATCTTCTTCCTGTTAACCTTTCTAATGCCGTAGATTTCTCATTATTTAGTACATTTTATGGCAACGATCTGCAACAAGTTTCTTCTGAACAAAATAAAAATGGCAGATGGTTGGACCTGATCTTTACAAACTCGTACGATGAAGTGAAGGTTAGTCCATGCACTGAAGCAGAAAATTTATTTACTAACACTGTTCACCATACAGCTTTAACAGTTGCTTTCTCTGCTAACGACATTACTTTTACCCAGTCTTATAATAACTCTATTGCATACGATTACCTCAACGCCGATTACGAAAGTATTAAATGTTATCTAAATGCTCTAAACTGGAATAATATTCTATCCAACATAGATTTAGACAGCGCTGTCTCAAGATTTTATCAGCACATTTTTACTGCTATCGAAAATTATGTGCCAAAAATAAAGAAAAAGAATAAGCTTTCGGAGCCATGGCTAGACAAAAATCTCAGATTTTTGAGAAACCAAAGAAACAAAATTTACAAACTTCTCAAAAACACCGATAATGTAAGCGATGAACTGAAGCTAAGATATTACGAGCTATCTAAAGAGTTCTCTATCAAGTCAGAAGAAGCGTATAAGTTGTACACTAACCTTATCGGCGAGAAAATTGTCGAAGAGCCACAAAAATTTTTTGACTTCGTTAACATGAAGCGAAAATCTAGCGGCTATCCATCTTCTATGTTTAAAGGTGATGTCAATTCCTCCAACCCTCATGAAATAAGCAACTTATATGCAAACTATTTTAAAGAAGTTTTCTGTGTTTTCACAAGTAATACTTATAGTTCCCCTCCGTTTTCAGGAATTTGCCCTATAATTGATCATATCCAACTAACGTGTGATGAGATATCTAATGCGATTAAAGAAATTGATACAAATAAAGGACCCGGCCCAGACTTGTTACCCCCGCACTTACTAGTCCGATGTTTAGACACACTTATCTTGCCTTTATATATAATATTTAACAAATCTCTACTCCAAGGATCTTTTCCATCGTATTGGAAGATATCTCACCTAACACCAATACATAAAAATGGCGATAAAAGGTCTGTTGAAAACTATAGAGGCATCGCCATATTATCGGCTATTCCAAAATTGTTCGAAAAAATTATATGCGCAAAACTAACATCTATTATAAATCCTTTACTCAACGAACAGCAACATGGTTTCCGTAAAGGTCGATCAACCACAACAAATCTAATGACTATGATCTCTGATGTTTTAAGTAAAATGGAAAAAGGACATCAAGTGGAGGCAATATACACCGACTTTAGCAAAGCTTTTGATCGAGTCGATCATGATATCTTGGCTTCCAAATTGGAAAAGATTGGTATCTCAGGATCTTTGCTCAGTTGGCTGAAGTCCTATCTCCACGACAGGTCACAGTTCGTAAAATTTCAAGGTACCTTATCCAAACAGATTTTAGTTACATCCGGCGTACCACAAGGTAGTCACCTTGGTCCACTTCTCTTTAATATTTTTATCTCAGACCTATCTGATATTCTTTGCGATATCCCACATCTAATGTATGCAGACGACCTAAAAATGTACCATGTTATTAAATCGGAAACAGATGTAATTTACTTACAGTCGAAACTGTCATCTCTTGAGCACTGGTGCAATCAAAATAAACTACATCTTAATGTTAAGAAATGCTGCGTAATAACCTTCTCCCGTAAAAATTTGGTAACAAATAACAGTTACTTCCTCAATAGCATTGAACTTAAAAGAGTGAACCATATTGTTGATCTTGGTGTAGACTTGGACAACAATTTGCGTTTCAACTTACATTATGATAAAATTGTATCTAGGGCCAGCAAACTACTCGGTTTTATAAAACGGCGTGCAAAAGAGTTCAAAAATGTTTGGGTCACGAAAGCTTTATACTGCGCGTTAGTGCGCCCTATTCTTGAATATGGATGCATTATTTGGAATCCTGCTTTCGAATCACACAGTGAAAGACTTGAATCTATTCAAAAGAAATTTCTGCTTTTTGCGCTTAGGAACACGTATAACCCTCGTGAGTACAATAAATTGCCACCTTTTTAGGCTTAGCCTTCTGAATTTAATGCCCCTTTCATCAAGAAGGACTTTACTTAGTTCATGTTTTACCTTCGATGTCATTAACGGTGTTGTTGATAGCGAGTATATATCAAACAAGATACGATTTAATGACCCGATCAGACGTACACGGCATACACGACTATTAAATGAATATCAACATCACACTGTTTACGCAAGAAATGAGCCGATAAATAGGTGCTGTAGAGAATTCAATAATATCAGCGAGTACTATTCACCCCCTATGTCTAAATTAACTTTTAAGAAAAATCTTTCCAAGTCCCTATTTCCGTCATAATACCTTCTTTCAAGCAACTAGGTTTGAAATCTTAATCTATAATTAAGCATGTCCTCTCCAAATCTTTTTTCCCTACTAAAAGCCCAATAATCCTGCGCTCTTCATTTATTGTCCTTTTAGACATTAAGAATTAAATGCTATTGTCTTAGCATTATATAGCCAGTCCAATTCCCTATTCCCTTCTCAGATCTCTCCTAATCTTATCAAATAAAATTCATAGCTATATTACTATGTATAAAATATGTTAGCATGTAAGTTCCTTTTCTTTTTCTTTTCTTCTCTCCTTTTCTTTTTGACGTGTTATTGAATTCATGTCGATCAGGTGGGCGGATTACGCCCACATTGATTTGCATATCTTCGAACACTTAAACAAGGAAATGGGAGAACGAAAAAAAAAGAAAAAATAAACAAACCTGTTAGAATAAGTAAATTGCCTTGCTTGGCCAATAAATAAATAAAAAATAAAATAAATAAATAAATAAATAAATAAATCATGGAGCATCACAAATTTTTATCTCAAAAAAGTACAAAATAAACAAATCAATAATTTCACGTCTTATAAGAAAGTTTGAGACTGTAAAAAACTGTAAAAACCCTTCACTTGGGTGATCCGAAGTATATAACAACACATAGAGAGGACCGATAAATAATCCTAGCATTTCAAAAAGATCTTTTTGTATCTTCTCAGTCTGTTGTTAATCAACTTAATTTAAACGTGGATTCGAATACTGTTCACCTACGTGCTATGGAAGTTGACTTAAGAAGTTGGAGACCAGCGAAAAACCCATTACTTACAAAAAAACACATAGAACGAAGGTTTGCTTTTTAAACATAATCTCTTTGGCTTAAATCATACAATTTTTATATTCCAGATTAAATTTTGCAAGAACTCACTTGAATTGGTCTGTTGAACAATGGAAGACAGTCCTTTTTAGTCCAAATTTAATTTTTTGTACCAGCGATGGCATGGCCACAGTACGTCGAAGAAGAGGTGAGCGCCTTAAACCTCAAAACTGTCAGGTCACAGTTAAGCATGGAGGAGGCTCGGCCATGATATGGGCTTATTTTTCTGAATTTGGACAAGCTCCATTTCATGAACTTACCCAAACAATGGACCGATTTATTTATAAAGCGATTTTAGAGTTTACAGTCATGTTGCCCTTTACTGTGTGAAAAATGCCAACCACATGGTTTTTTTCAGCATGACAACGACCCTAAGCACACCGCAAAGGTCGTTAAGAAGTGGATTTGTGCAAAAGAAATTCAGGTATTGGATTGGCCAGCCCAATCGCCTGGGGTGAACCCAATAGAAAATCTGTTCGAAATCCTTAAGCGACGAGTCGGTGGGCAAAAGTTTTTTAATAAAGCTGCACTCGTTGAGGCACTGACAGCAATGGCTAAGCATACCGCAAACTATCATTGATAACCTTATAGCTTCAATGCCACGCAGATGTGTTGCGTTATTCAAAATAAAGGTTATTTTACCAAATATTAACCCTATTACCTCAATTTTCAATCTATTTAAATTTCTTTAGCTTAAGTTGCTTTAGTTATGCACAGTATAATTTACACATTGTTCTTTCTTTTTTATAAACATATTTAAAATTCTGAAGTTATACAAAATTATGAGTTAGATTTTTACAATGTTTTTTAATGAATATAAAAACAATATCATACAATTATTTTAGTAAAAAACGGAAAATTTGCATGGTATAATTGGCAATGCTTTTTTGGTTGCTTTTGTTATGCACAACACTGTATGTGGGGAGAGCTTTAAAAAAATCAAATTTAACCTATTCTTGGGAAAGTTTTTACAAAAATCGCAATTTCCTTAAACTCTTTTCTTTCTGAACGATCTTCTAAGTGGTTACCTTTTTAAGTCAGGTAAATAACTATCTTTTTAAGTCAGGAAAAAAATTTGTTTTCCAAAATTTTTCGTGAAATCATAAGTTTTGCCAAATCATTCGGAAACACTTAGAAATCAGACAAAAACTTTAAAAAAATCACTTCAGAACCATTTTTGGACAAATTCTTATTGTGAAATCATGATTTTTTTTAACAACGGAATCGTGTTTAGTATGACCAGGTCTTCAAAAATTAATTTTAAAAAAATTTGGTTTTAAAATTTGTAGTTGAGTAATGGGTTTTTTAGTGCGGGATTGTGAAATCCTTCGGAAATGGTGTATGGGAATGTACGGAAAATATCTTTAGTTCATTGACGCATATGTTATCTGCTCTACTGATGTTCCACATCGGAAATACAAAAACTGTCTTTATTAAAGTTATCTGGCGATTATTTGAGAAACGATTCACTTTCCAAGATTTTTTAATTGATCTTAATGTTTCCTTTACACAACTACACGCAATTTTATTTTAATTCCAATTGATGCATATCCGATTGTAATCAATGATGTAAGTGAAGAAGGATAAGTTATGCAAATAGTACAAAAGTAAAAAAAGGGAAAAAAATTTTATGTAAAATTTAATAAAAGCACTTACAAACACTCACATGTTCTTTGTTCAAATAGTTCTAAAATCGTTGTCCTTATCGCTGAGCTCACTTGAGGATAAGCCGATTCGATTCATAGACTTCATTTTGCCTATAATGGTATTTTGAATTCAAGCATCTCCAACTGTTGCAAAATCTCAAGTTTTTCCTGCTGAGGAACAAGTTGTGGCGTTGAAGTTTCATTTTCGATTTTCCAAATAGATAAAGCTTTTCTTATTTTTCTCATTTCAATCACTTAAATTTTTTTGACTGCCTCTTTTTCCAGGAGTAGTACCTAAAATTAATCAAAGAAAAACGACGAGATAATGATTTGACATAATGAATTTTCTTGGCTCTCTAGATACTAGTAGCATATGATTTTGAATGTGGTCAAAAATAAAGTTGCTTGCCAATTACATAAAGGTAAAGAATTTATTAGGGATAAAGATTTGTTGAAAGACATAATTCGTCGTTGCGCGTGCAATACCGGGTATCCGCCACTATTGTAGTGTAGTTAAATTCCTGTTTTGTGCAATTTGTAGTAATAACGAAAGTTAAGTTTATTTAACTATGTAATTCGGTAAAGAGTACGCAGCTATTAGTTTCTACGTCATTTTGTATGGGACGTAGCCGGAATGCATATGAGAAAAATTGTAAGTTCATACATTGAATTTTGTGGGATTTTAAGAGATTTTATAAGTTTTTTAAAGTCATTTTGCATGGTAGATAGACATGGTTTTTAGTCTTGATGTTATTTTGTATGGGAGGTAGGCGGAATGCATATGTGACGAATTTCTAGTCCATATATTAATGTTTGTGAAATTTTAAGAGATTTAATAGTTTTGACAAAGTCACTTTGTTTGGGAGGTAGGTGTGGTTTTCACTCGATTTCTTTGAATTTTATATTTAAGCCGCATATCAAATCTCATATGCAAAATATCAAGTATATACATTAAGTTTTGTGGAATTTAAAGAGATTTTTATTGGAGATATGCATTATTTTCATCTGTTCCAGTTGAATATCGAATGTAATCTTTATTTTTTACCTCAATATTTAACACCAGAAGTGAGTACCTTTTAGAATTTCTTTTAAGTACAAACCTAGACTTTTTCAATCTGCGAAGACATTTATTCCACGCCAGCCGCAGCCAGGATACACAAAGCAATGGCTAAAGGCAGAGTGGAGACAAGAATATCACTTCTATTGCCAGACGGAAGCTATACGCTTAGAGAAGAGCAACGAACCAGTCACCTTCTAGAAACTCATTTCCCGGGCAGCATACCAGTAACTGAGCATGAGACGGCAGACAGGCAGATTGCTCCAAATCAAGAAAAATGGAAACTCGCTACGAGGATTTGTACTAAGGCTCGTCTAGATTAGGCACTCAGAACCTTTAAACCATTCAAATCAGCAGGTGTAGACGGCATCCTTCCTGCACTTCTACAAAAAGGTGCAGAAACTATATTGCCCCACATAGTCAAAATAACTAGAAGCAGCCTTGCGCTGGGCTATATCCCGAGGAAATGGAGAAGGGCTATAGTCACCTTTATACCAAAAGTAGGGAAAATAGACTACACGCTACCAAAGTCGTTTAGACCCATTAGCCTTACCTCATTTGTACTTAAAACAATGGCAAAGGTAATAGATAACTATATAAGAACTGAGATTCTGGAGAAGGCGCCAATGCACCCATGTCAACACGCGTATAGGGCGGGTAGGTCTACAGAATCTGCCCTATACCATCTGGCTAGTAACATCCAGTCAGCTTTCAAAAACAAAGAAACCGTACTCTGTGCCTTTCTAAACATAGAGGGAGCCTTTGATAACACTTCTTACGAGATTGTGAAGAAGTCTTTACACAAAAAAGGAGTAAATGATATGCTCAGCAGATGAATATGCCAAATGCTTAGCACAAGAACTGCAGAAACAAAAGTGGGCAACACCACTATGAGAATCAAAACAACAAAAGGCTGCCCACAAGGCGGAATTCTTTCTCCACTGCTGTAGAGTCTTGTTGTCGACGAATTATTATCGATGCTAACCGAGATTGGCATAAAATGTCACGGCTACGCAGACGACATCGCCTTAATAATGTAACCTTATACAGAGAGAACTATCAGTAACATAGGAATGGTACAACACCGTGGGATTAATTATCAACCCAGCGAAAACTACCATAGTACCTTTTACTAACAAAAGAAGCCTGCCAAACCTCCAAACTATGAGAATGGATGGCACGGAAATTCCCTTCAAAGGAGAAGTAAAGTACCTGGGACTTACACTAGATTCAAAGCTTCTCTGGAGAAGACATGCAGAGGAAACTATAAACAAAGCAGCGCGCACTCATGGTATGTAGGAGCCTGGCGGGGAAAAGCTGGGCTTGTAACCCAACAATTCTCCGCTGTATGAATACCATGATGGTGAGACCCATCCTCACCTATGGTGCAATAGCATGGGCTGAGAGAACCAAGCTAACCACAATGAAGAATATGCTAACAAAGGTGCAGAGACTGGCCTGTGTATGCATCACAGGGGCCATGAGGACATGCCCTACAGCAACACTAGAAGTAATTCTGGACCTAACACCCTTACACCTTGTCATAGAGGGAGTAGCCAAGTGAAATCTGTGATGCATTGCAAAAGAGGGGACAGGTTTAGATAAAACTATCAGCAGTAGAGAGAAGGTGGATATTGCAAAGCACACTCCCTACATCGATCTACCAAGATAAAGAGGTACAACTTCGGAAATCACTTCGAAATTAATCTTAGTACCAAAAAAGGGTGGGACAGCGAGATGATATTGCAAGTCAAGAAACTACACAGTACATCATGGTATACGGATGGCTCCAAGACATTGGAAGGTATAGACGCAGGGGTGTACGGGCCAAGAACCAAGCACTTTGAACCTATGGGGACAACACCCAGTATCTTCCAAGCGAAAATCCTAGCAATACAGCTGTGTGCACAATTCAATCTGGACCGTAAATACAAAGGTCAGGATATAGTTGTGATGTCAGACAGCCAAGCAGAGAATAACATGGGAATGCCTTACAAAACTCAACGAACTAGGCAAGAATAACACTGTTGCTATACTTTGGGTCCCAGGACACAAGAGAATACAGGGTAACGAAAAAGCCGATGGTCTAGCTCGACACTGTGCAGCCACAAAATTTAAAGGACCAGAACCATTCTGAGTATTGGGCACACATTCTATAAAAGAAGAACTAAGAAGGGAGGAGAGGCATAAACGTTCAAACCTTTGGAAAAGCCTCCCAAAGCTAAGACAAACCAAATTGCTCCTCAGAGATTTTAACAGATGGTTCCTTACAGGACACTGTAAATTCAAATACCACCTGTTGAAATTGAGCATAGAAACTGACAGTAACTGAAATTTCTGTTAAGAAGCAGAGGAGACTTCAATACACCTACTTACAAACTGCGACGCCGTTGCAGACGTAAACTAGCACTGGGGAACTATGAGCTGAGTCTAAAGCAGGTTTCATCCCTTGAACCTAAGAATGTTCTCAAATTCATTAGAGAAATTGGGCTGGATGAAATTTTGTAATCCGCAAACCCAGCGAAGCTTTGAGAAGGGGGTAAAATGAATTCATTTAGGTCGCAGTACGCATCTCCACCATACAACATTAACATTAATAACATTAAATACCTTAATATTACGAAAGCTTCAAAATTATGGCTGTAATCGTGTCGACAAATAGACATATAGACATACCAGGACGGACATACCATTTTTTATTTGGACCCATTCCAACTAAAAAAACAGTCAAAAGTTCTGTTCGTCTTCTTGGTGAATTGAAACCTTTTTTTAGGATTTAATAACCCACTGTGCGGCACACACGTATGTAGTCGCCATGGAAAAAAATCATAAATTTTGCTACGAACTCCTACCGCATGCACCATATTCTCCACATTAAGTCCTCTGCGACTATTTCCTACACTCAGAAAAAAGTTTATCGGAATATGAGAAAGAAGGCATCATATTAAGTGAAAAATGGTATTGATTTTGCTCCAGAGAATGCTTTTCTCTAAGTGTGATCCCAAAAATTCCCTAAAAATAGCAAAAAACTACCATGAAAATGAGAAATATTTTCTCTGTAATAAAAGACACCTTCTCTTTAACAGAAAAATATTTCTTTATAATACGTTCAACCGTTTTCTTTATTTTGTAAATTTTTCCCGAAAACAGAGAAATATTTATGCAATTTTAATAAATGCTTTCTTTAAGTTGCGTTTATAGTTTCTCACAAAAAATAACACTTTCTTTAAAATAAAGATATATTTTCTTAACATTAATACAACATATTTCTCTATTGCGTACATTTTTCTTTAAAACACAGAAGTATATCCGCAATTACGATTAAAAAAATATTTTTGTCAAACATTTGTTTTAACTCAGTTCTACGCAAAGTAGAAGTATTAATATCAAATTGTGATTTGGTTTTAAAAATGTTAGTTTAAAATGTGTTAAGAGGTAGAACTATTGTTGTGTCATTGTTTTTCGGGACTGTTTATAAATATTCCAGAAGTTTATTCTGAAAAACGATTTTGTAAATGCAATCAAAGAAATAGTAGTAATAAACAACATCACTTTGTGTAGCTATGTTAAGTAAAAAGTCACAGTTTCGATAGTATCGTAAGTACAGACGTAGAAATCCTTTTTACAGTAATAGAGAAAAATTCTGGTTTTTTTATTTATATTTTTCAAAACTTTTTTTAAAACATATTTCATTCTTTAAATAAGAATTATTCGAAAACGAATTTGTTGTTGTTGTTGCCTTCTTCAAACTTAAAAATAAAAAAATAAACTGGCCATTTCAGCCCTTGAAAGGACTTTGACCTAGCTTCTATTGATCAATTGTGTTGTGCGTGTTATTAAATGTTTGATCACAAATGACCGAGAACTGGACCTACGTGTTTTATGCCGACTCCGAACGGCTTATGTTCTCAAGAAGCCTTACATGGCAATTTTTACTCTCTGAGGTTTGCCATTGTCTGCAGAGAGGTGACGACCCAACAGAAAAATTATTTCAATTGAAAAAACTTTCTGTCTGAGCTGGAATTGAACTCGGGCTACCGCGGTTCTTTAGCTTAGGAGCCACGCACTCTGCCCACTAGGCTACGGCCGCCACTCTTCAAACTTACTTGATCTAAAAAGCTCACAATTAAACTCATGTTAAAATTTGTTTTGTTTTATAAAAAGTTTTCGTTTGATATACATATATATTATATATGTTTATGCTCTTTACTACAGGAAAAATAAATAATTCAAATTTTTCCGATATTTATTTCCATTTCTTTGAACATTTCACATAACTTTGAATTACATTTACTTTAAACCAACGTAAAAAATTAACAACAAATTCATCACTAAAAATATCAAACGAAAGCTTTTTATAAAACAAAACAAATTTTTACATGAATTTAATTATATCAAGTAAGTTTAAAGAAGAATAACAACACAAAATATGTTTTTGAATAATTTTTATTTAGAAGATGAAATGTTTTAAAATAGTTTTGAAAAATATAAATGAAAAAAAACCTGAATTTTTCTCTATTACTATATAAAAAGGAATTCTACAGCTACACTTACGATACTATCGACACTATGTCTTTTTTTTATAGATATTCTGAATTTCTACTCTGGAAATTTGGTAGCTACAGTCGGCATATGACAATCATAGTAGGTCATATTAAAATAGTTTAAATCAATTCACTAAAATATATATATATTATTACAACGATTTGTTTTTAGTAAAAGTGATACCATAACGGAAGAATATAATTCATATGTATGAACATAAAGTTAATTGAATAAATTGAAAGCTTATGTATATATATATATATACATATATACTCATGTATATATATGTATATATATATATATATGTATATATACATAAGCTTTCAATTTATTTATAATAATTCTATTTTATATATAGAATTGACTTTATGTTCATACATATAAATTATATATTTCCGTTACAAATATATTATGTAACGTTCACAAAAAACATGATAAATGTATTTATATAAACAGTAGTAATTGAATAGCATATAACAATATGTATGTAACTAACGCTTGTATATGTAACTATATATACAAGCGTTATATTTTTTAAACAGTTTACATCAATAAATTATTTTATATATATTTATTGTATTTATTGTATTTATTGTATTTATAAATTATTTTATATATATATATATATATTTTTAAACAGTTTACATCAATAAATTATTTTATATATATTTATATATATATAAAAATAATTTATTGATGTAAACTGTTTAAAAAATATAACGCTTGTTATATGCTATTCAATTACTAATGTTTATATAAATATATTAATCATGTTTTTTGATAACATGATAATATATATATATAAATATATATATATGTGTGTGTGTGTGTGTGTCGACAATGAATATCGACTAAACTCAAAATATCGTAAAAAAGCTATATGGCATTTTCTTCGTTGCCAATCTTTGATAGAATGCAGGAAAACATTTTTAAACAGAATATATAACCACTCAATTCTGCACTTATTACCGTTTGTAACGTTTCATATATTTCAGAAAAAAGGTCGGAATAAGTACAATAAAAAAATCCGTTTTTACGATAATTTGAGCTTAGTCGTTATTCCTTGTCGACACAGATATATTTATATAAGCTGATATAATTTTTGTTAAAAATACTTCGATTGTCATATACTGACTGTAGCTACCCTATTGCCAGAGAGTAAGAATTAAGAACATATAAAAAAATTTCATAACTGAACCAACAACAATTACCAAGCAAATCTAAAACAGCGACGCACAGAGAAGGGCATGATCACAGCGGTTGAGCAGCGTTAGAAGGGATGAACCGAATCGTCCACAGAAAATAAACAGAACTTTGCTTACTATGTCCCGCTTATCACTCGGCAATTCTTGAGCAATGTCACTCGTCACACACGAAAATTCTCGAGCTTGCGGCGAAAGCAAATATTGCTCCGAGAGCAATTATTCTCTTGCTCTGGTAGCAAGATCTCTTTGTCCCGTTTTTCACTCGACAATAATTGCCGCAAGCGACAAACTGATTATTCGCCTGCATGAGGGGATTTACAAAAGTCCCCTTTCAACCCGAATAGTCAACAAACTACTTGTGGTGAAAGCAATTATTGCTCATAGAATTGCCGAATGAATAACGGCCCTTTGCAGTGCATGCAAAACCAAAACAACAATATCAGCAGCTAGTAGCAACGTTGCCAGTTATGTTGGAAAAATCCCATTCGGGGTAGTTTTTTATTTTCGTGGGAGTTTGGTAATATTCTTCTTAAAAATTTTTTTGTTTTAGTAAACAAAATTTCTTTGTAATACCACAAAATTTTAAAAATTTTCTAAATTTTTTTTAAAGTACAGTTGAAAGTTATCTATATGATCTTGTTATTAATTATGTTGATTTTCTATGATTTAAATACAAATTCTAAATGTTTGATAGCTTAAATCATAATTGATTTTAAATACAAATTCTAGTTGTTTGATAGTTTAAAATCGTTTATTGAGCTTAAGGTCAGGTTAGATTAAGTAATTGCTCTAACGAATTTTTCCAAAGAAACAATATTTTTAAATTGTTTGTGCACATGGGATTTATTGTGGTATTTTGTTATGCGAATGATATTTTTGTGGTAATTTTAAATGCATATGGAATTTTTGGTGGTATTTTTAAAACGCGTGGAATTTTTGTAGTAATTTTTAATGATCCTGGGATTTTTTTTTTTTTTGATATTTTTTATTGCGGTGGAAACTTTTTTGTTTATCTTTATCATGGTAATTTTTGTTGTATTTAATTTATGTTAATGTGAAAAAGTAACTTTTTGTCGGAATTGTTTCAAATTTTAACTGGCAACCTTGGCTTGTAGTAAAACATTTTTTTTTTTTGTAGCCACATACTGGCTCTCTAGCTACATGCATCTGTATTCTCAATTGTATTACAACCCAACAAGCCATGAATGTGACTGTTCCAGCTAAACGGTACTTAAAATGGCAGCGTCTGATTTGGTGGTATGAAAGCGACATGTTTTTGTACCTTTAATCCTTTCTCTATATAATTGTTAAGTCCTTTTTTATATTTATCAAGATTCGAATTTAAATTTATGCCATATTCGCTTGATGCGTCGTTTGTTCTTGTCTTTTTCCCCTCTCTTTTCCACCCGTTCGCCAAAAACTCTGAAATATGCATTGAATCAGTTGAGTTGCCGTTTATTCTTTAGTTTATTGTTGCAACTTAATAAAAACTATTTAAAGAAAAGGTTAAAATTGTTTAACAACAAATAAAATTAATATACAACTTAAAGTTTTCTAAATGACCTTGTTATTTATTATGTTGATTTTCTTTGATTTAAATACTAATTCTAAATGTTTGATAGTTTAAATCATTCTTGATTTTAAATACAAATTCTAGTTGTTTGATAGTTTAAAATCGTTTATTGAGCTTTAGGTCAGGTAAGAACAATTAACTGCTCTAACTATTTAGTCAAACAGATAACTAATTAATCAGCTAGTGATGTTTTCCTTTTCATATTGAAAATGTTGTTGTTGTTGTTTCTTTGCAAAAAAAATTCGTTTGAGCAATTAATTGTTCTAACCTGACCTAAAACTCAATTTTATTTGCAATTTCAACGATTTTAAAGTATCAAACAACTAGCATTTGTATCTGAAATCAAGAATGATTTAAACTATTAAACATTTAGAATTTGTATTAAATCATAGAAAATCAACATTAATATACTACTAAATATATAGTACGCTTATATGAAACACACATTGCATAGTTTGCCGACAACGAAACGGTCCGCTTCAGTGCTTTTAAAAGTGCACACCGTTTTCAACCGAGCCGATTGGCTATCTGGGTAACAAAAAAAATGAAAGCAACTGATGAGTATTTATATATGTATGTTTTACATACATATTAATAAAAAACAACAACAACAACAAAAGCAGCACAACAGCGAACGACGTGATTACGAACCAAACAAGCAAACACAACAAAAACAACAACAACTTTAAAAACAGCATAAGCAGCTACTGCAGCTAAGCAGCTTGTGCATTTCTCATACGAATATATAAATTTTTCATCTTCTTAGATTTTGCTATTTTATTAGATATTCGTTTTATTCCCACTAAAACTGATATTTTGGCATTTTTTTTTTCTCTGTACGATGAATATTAAAGGCTGTAGGTATACCCCAAAGTGTCAAATAACACTTTGAAAAAATTCGTGAAAATTACCCCCATAAAAACCGCGCTGTAAGACGTAATTCTACGTCAAAAAAAACCTTTTGAAGGAACAATCATCATAATATGCAGAATATGCAACACATGCTTTTTACAACATTAATCAATTGCTCTCACGCTTTCTATTTGTTTCGTACCTCATTTAACATAAGAAAAATATATCGATTTTTGAGAAGAAGCCTTTTAAATTTTTGACAAAGGATTTATTGTTATTGATAGCGAATTATTTATCAACAATAGAGAACATTTTTCATTTTCTATAAATTTTTCTCTATAAATTAAATTTCTTCAGTGAGAGAAAAATACTTATCATTATTAGAGACATGAAATGTTTTCATTTCCCACAATGAAGGAAATATTTCTTCGAATATGTGAAAATTTATTATAATTGAAGTAAATTTTATTTGAAATAAAGAAAATTTCTATTATCGAAAATAGAGAAATTTTTTATCACAAAAAGATAGGTGTTTTTTTCTGAATGTACATCCAAACCTGAGAAATGACTCGGTTATAAGAGTTTTGGGTCGAAAGAAGAGGTCACCAATGAAACAAATATCTAGTTTGAAGAGCTTGATAAAAAAACGTATTATTTGGAAGGAATGTAAAATGCTTGACTAAATGTATCGATCTAAGAGAAGACTATTTTGAGAAATGAAACGCTTTTTTGCAGAAAAAAATACCTTCGATTCAAAAAATCAATGACTTATCAAATTGCCCTCTCTCTTCAATCGATTCAAATATTTTATTTAGACAATATACAAGTGATTTCATCAACTACACTTAAAATAGTTTACAAAGCTGGTTCTTATCACGGGAAATGATTTTTCAAAACTTTTTTAGGAGCGTAGATTTCAAAAATACTTCCTATTTTATTTTCTTTAAAATTATTTTAGAAGATATCCTGTAAACAAATTTTAAATTGCTCGCAACAAGTTCAACTCAAATAAGTTAAAAACTGCTAACTTCGCTTAGTAACTCACTATTTTAGGTTTAAAACCACCAAAACGAAGTAATTGAAACCTTTTTAGTCAAATTTAACATATTATCACGGAAATGGGCAAGTGAAGTCATCAAACATAAAATAATCAGCGACAGCGACAAAAACGATAATGATGGTGATGGCTGCGTCGCTGAATCATGGCGTTTATTTAACGTGTTCAACTAAAAAACTCGAAACGTTGATTGCTAAAACCCTGTATAGCATAAACTTTGGCTGCTTCCACTTTGTGTCGCACCACCGCATCCCACCCACAAACAACTTAAGCATTATTTTAACTTCTTGCGGGAACAGCCCAAGCAGGCGGACGTAACGGACGTGCCACAAAGACCGCTCAAGCGTTGACGTCTTAATGGAACGGATATTGATAAGAACAGAACTGCATGCATGAATGTTTAGAGTGTGTAAATGACAAAACGGTTGCAACTCATATGAGTCTTCATTTTCGTCTTCGTCTTGCTTGCTTGATTGCTGCCTCACCTCAGCCGACTAGCTGTCACCTATGCTCAGGATGTGCCTGAAAATTGTTACGTAAGCATGAAGGTATTCGAAGCCAATTATTTGCGGCAACACTAGCTGTTCTAAGTGCGTTGGGTGTAATGACTGCACTCTTAAAAGACCGTGTTTATTTGCACTTGGTCTTTTGAGTTTGGATTGTTGTTGCCACCTTTTCAGGGAAAGCAGTCGTATGGGAAATTTTTGAAGTTTTATTTATTTATTTATTTATTTATTTATTTATTTATTTATTTTTTTATTTATTTATTTATTTATTTATTTATTTATCTATTTATTTATTTATTTATTTATTTATTTATTTATTTATTTATTTATTTATTTATTTATTTATTTATTTATTTATTTATTTATTTATTTATTTATTTATTTATTTATTTATTTATTTATTTATTTATTTATTTATTTATTTATTTATTTATTTATTTATTTATTTATTTATTTATTTATTTATTTATTTATTTATTTATTTATTTATTTATTTATTTATTTATTTATTTATTTATTTATTTATTTATTTATTTATTTATTTATTTATTTATTTATTTATTTATTTATTTATTTATTTATTTATTTATTTATTTATTTATTTATTTATTTATTTATTTATTTATTTATTTATTTATTTATTTATTTATTTATTTATTTATTTATTTATTTATTTATTTATTTATTTATTTATTTATTTATTTATTTATTTATTTATTTATTTATTTATTTATTTATTTATTTATTTATTTATTTATTTATTTATTTATTTATTTATTTATTTATTTATTTATTTATTTATTTATTTATTTATTTATTTATTTATTTATTTATTTATTTATTTATTTATTTATTTATTTATTTATTTATTTATTTATTTATTTATTTATTTATTTATTTATTTATTTATTTATTTATTTATTTATTTATTTATTTATTTATTTATTTATTTATTTATTTATTTATTTATTTATTTATTTATTTATTTATTTATTTATTTATTTATTTATTTATTTATTTATTTATTTATTTATTTATTTATTTATTTATTTATTTATTTATTTATTTATTTATTTATTTATTTATTTATTTATTTATTTATTTATTTATTTATTTATTTATTTATTTATTTATTTATTTATTTATTTATTTATTTATTTATTTATTTATTTATTTATTTATTTATTTATTTATTTATTTATTTATTTATTTATTTATTTATTTATTTATTTATTTATTTATTTATTTATTTATTTATTTATTTATTTCTATTTTAACTATCAACAATCGTTTAACAGTTTGAGTAATAACATATAAATTATAAAAACAATATGATATAAAACTAATAAAATATAAACATAATTATATTAAAGAATACTACACTTTTATAAATTCATTTTAAGCAATTCTTAATAAATTTTGTTTAAAAGTTTGTCTATTCAGAGTGAGATTTATTTGAGCACTAATGGAATTGAATGCTAAGCACATATTATTAATAGGATCATTACGGCCATAATTTGTCCTATGACACGGAATGTAAAAAAATCCCTTTGTCTAAAATATCTCTCAGGCGAATATATTCTTAAAAGAGCGAGGAGTGGCGCGCAGTCTATATGTGACATAATTATATCGCGAACAAAAATAACAAGAAAAAATTTACGGCTGGAGGCTAAGGTATTAAGACCTAGAAGAGCACACCTGGATACGTGCGTTGGCATAAAATTCCAATTTAATTTAAACATTATGTAACGAGTTAAACGTTTTTGTATTCTTTCCAATCGCAAAGAATCTACCTCGTAATATGGATCCCAGATCACACATCCATATTCCAAGATAGACCTTACTAAAGATAAAAATAACGTTCTAAGGGTATATGGATCCTTAAATTCCTTCGAATTACGCCACAAAAAACTCATCATTGCATTAGCCTTAGTAATTATGCAATCGTAATGGTTGGAAAAAGAAATTTTTCTACCAAATAGAATTCCCAGCTTAGATGTAGACTCGACACGTGAAATACCACTATTTGCGATTGAGTAATTAAAAAAATTTGGTTCTTTTTTCATATAAAAAGACATAATGTTGCATTTGGCAACATTTAAATAAAGTCTATTAACTGAACACCATTTAATCATATTGTTTAAATCAATTTGAAGAAGTCGATGGTCGGAAGGTGAAGAAACCGAATTAAACAGTTTAACATCATCAGCATACATCAAACAGTTAGTATGCTGTAAAAAGTTTGGGAGATCGTTGATGAACAAGACAAACAATAGAGGTCCAAGGTGGCTTCCTTGGGGCACACCAGAATGGTTGGTAATAGATTTTGAGTAGCAATTACCAATACGGACAACTTGATATTTATCAGAAAGGTAATTCCTCAGCCAGGATAACAAAGAGGAATGAAACCCCATTAGGGAAAGTTTTTTTAACCATAATGGAGTGCTGAACTCTATCAAAGGCTTTGGCGAAATCAGTAAAAATGACGTCAATTTGATTGCCTTTTTCCATTTCAGTTTTAATGAAGTGAGAGAACAGTGTTAGGTTGGTAGAAGTAGATTAACCACTAATGTTAATGTTGTGTGGTGGAGATGCGTACTGCGACCTAAATGAGATCTATTGTACCTCCTTCTCAAAACTCCGCTGGGTTTGCGGATTACAGAATTTCATCCAGCCCTATTTCTCTAATGAATTTGAGAATATTCTTAGGTTCAAGGGATGAAACCTGCTCTAGACTCAGCTCATAATTCCCCAGTGCTAGTTTACGTCTGCGAGCCACGGCGTCGCAGTTTGTAAGTAGGTGTATTGGAGTCTCCTCTGCTTTTTCACAGAAACGGCAGTTACTATCGGTCTCTATGCCCAATTTCATCAGGTGGTATTTCAGTTTACAGTGTCCTGTAAGGAACCCCGTTAGAATCCTAAGATTCGGTTTGCCTAAGCTTATGCACAATTTTGCTCTCCGAGTGTTAAAATCTCTGAGGAGCAATTTGGATTGTCTTAGCTTTGGGAGGCTTTTCCAAAGGTTTGAACGTTTATGCCTCTCCTCCCTTCTTAGTTCTTCTTTTATAGAATGTGTGCCCAATCCGCAGAATGGTTCCGGTCCTATAAATTTTGTGGCTGCACCCTGTCGCGCTAGACCATCGGCTTCTTCGTTACCCTGTATTCCTTTGTGTCCTGGGACCCAAAGTATAGTAACAGTGTTATTCTTGCCTAGCTCGTTGAGTTTTGTTAGGCATTCCCATGTTATTCTCGATGATATCTCACAGGAAACTAATGCTTTGATTGCTACTTGGCTGTCTGACATCACAACTATATCCTGACCTTTGTATTTACGGTCCAGATTGAATTGTGCACACAGCTGTATTGCTAGGATTTCCGCTTGGAAGATACTGGGTGTTGTCCCCATAGGTTCAAAGTGCTTGGTTCTTGGCCCGTACACCCCTGCGCCTATACCTTCCAATGTCTTGGACCCATCTGTATACTATGCTATACTATGTGGTTTCTTAACTTGCGATATCATCTCGCTGTCCCACTCTTTCTTGGTACTAAGCTTAATTCCGAAGTGTTTTTCGAAGTTATACCTTTTTACTATATCGTCTCTTGGTAGATCGATGTAGGGAGTGCGCTTTGCAATATCCTCCTTCTCTCTACTGCTGATAGTTTTACCTAAACCTGTCCCCTCTTTTGCAATGCCCAACAGAGTTCGCTTGGCTACTCCCTCTATGACAAGGTGTAAGGGTGTTAGGTCCAGAATTACTTCTAGTGTTGCTGTAGGGCATGTCCTCATGGCCCCTGTGATGCATACACAGGCCAGTCTCTGCACCTTTGTTAGCATATTCTTCATTGTGGTTAGCTTGGTTCTCTCAACCCATGCTATTGCACCATATGTGAGGATGGGTCTCACCATCATGGTATACATCCAGCGGAGAATTGTTGGGTTACAACCCCAGCTTTTCCCCGCCAGGCTCCTACATACCATGAGTGCGCGCGTTGCTTTGTTTATAGTTACCTCTGCATGTCTTCTCCAGAGAAGCTTTGAATCTAGTGTAAGTCCCAGATACTTTACTTCTCCTTTGAAGGAAATTTCAGTACCATCTATTTTCATTGTTCGGAGGTTTGGCGGGCTTCTTTTGTTAGTAAAAGGTACTATGGTGGTTTTCGCTGGGTTGATACTTAATCCCACTGTGTTACACCACTCCTTTGTTACTGACAGTCCTCTCTGTATCAGGTTACAGAGTGTATTCCCAAACTTCCCTCTCGCTATTAAGGCGATGTCGTCTGCGTAACCCTGACATTTTATGCCATTCTCGGTTAGCATCGTTAATAATTCGTCCACAACAAGACTCCACAGCAGTGGAGAAAGGACTCCGCCTTGTGGGCAGCCTTTTGTTGTTTTGATTCTTATAGTGGTGTTGCCCACTTTTGTTTCTGCAGTTCTAGTGGTAAGCATTTGGCATATCTATCTGCTGAGCATATCACTTACTCCTTTTTTGTGTAGAGACTTCTTCACAGCTTCGTGAGAAGTATTATCAAAGGCTCCCTCTATGTCTAGAAAGGCACAGAGTACGGTTTCTTTGTTTTTGAAAGCTGACTGGATGTTACTAGCCAACTGGTATAGAGCAGATTCTGTAGATCTACGCGCCCTATACGCGTGTTGACATGGGTGCATTGGTGCCTTCTCCAGAATCTCAGTTCTTAAATAGTTATCTATTACCTTTTCCATTGTTTTAAGTACAAATGAGGTAAGGCTAATGGGTCTAAACGACTTTGATAGCGTGTAGTCTATTTTCCCTACTTTTGGTATGAAGGGGACTATCGCCCTTCTCCATTTCCTTGGGATATAGCCCAGCGCAAGGCTGCTTCTAGTTATTTTTACTAGGTGAGGCAATATAGTTTCTGCACCTTTTTGTAGAAGTGCAGGAAAGATGCCGTCTACACCTGCTGATTTGAATGGTTGAAAGGTTCTGAGTGCCCAATCTAGACGAGCCTTAGTACAAATGCTCGTTGCGAGTTTCCATTCTTCTTGATTTGGAGTAATCTGCCTGTCTGCTGTCTCATACTCAGTTACCGGTGTGCTGCCCGGGAAATGAGTTTCTAGAAGGTGACTGGCTCGTTGCTCTTCTCTAAGCGTATAGCTTCCGTCTGGCAATAGAAGTTACATTCTTGTCTCCACTTTGCCTTTTAGACATTGCTTTGTGTATCCTGGCTGCGGCTGGCGTGGAAGAAATGTCTTCGCAGAAAGTTCTAAAGCTTTGTCTTTTGGCTTTTCTGATTTCTTTATTGTACTCCGTCAGAGTCGCCTTGTAGTTGTGCCATTCTCCGTTGCGCTTTGTGGCATTAAAACTGCATCGCACCTTCTTTCGGAGTCTGGTTAACTCAGCGCTTCACCATGATTAGTGGAAGTTGCTCTTTCCTGCAGTGCTCCACTAGCCGTTTTATCTCCGCTGGGGGGATGTTTAGATCGTCCCCCAGGAAAGTATGCGGATGCGATCACTATGGCGCGGTGCTTGCCATCAGTTTCGATGTTAGTCTCGATTACTGTTAGGTCCCGCGTCATAAATTCTGAAAGACAAATATAATTAGTATTTTTCTGCATTAGGATGCATGCTCTGGGATTGCTTGTTCTGTGGTCCCAAGTTACCTGACCCTCTCTGCAGTAGAGGCCACTGACTTTTCCCCTGTAGCACCAGGGTTCTTGGATCAGCACGAAGCCCAGTTGTTCTGTGGTAAACCTCCGAGCAATAACTGCTGAAGCAGCTTTTGCATGGTGGAGGTTTACCTGGGCAAATTTCGCGCTGCTGCCCCGATCTTCTTCAGGCAGCGTTGCTCCTACCTCAGTTGAAGGTTCTTTACTACCATCAATCGAGAGAGCGGCGAGGTTCATGCCCTCTGCCTGATCTCCGATTGAAGGTGTTGCGGTGATGACCGAGACGGAGGCGAACTTCTCCGTGACAACTTCACCAGTTATTTGTGTTGGTGGCGTTGCGTCTCTCCCTTCATTGGGAGTTACAGACGTAGTTAACGTTAGATTAACCACTAACAAAACCGTGTTGGAATTCAGAGATAGAGTTTTTAATTCTAGCATAAATGTGTTTTTTGACAATTAACTCAAATAATTTAGGGATCAAGGGCAATTTTGATATCGGTCGATAGTTCGCTATATTTTGCCTAGAGCCAGACTTATGGATAGGGACTATAATGGATTCTTTCCAAATATTCAAAAGCTGCCCTGTCTTTAAAGATAAATTAAATAAAAGCGCTAATGGCTGGGCTAGCACAGCTGCGCAGTTTTTTAGAAATATTGGGGGAATATTATCAGGACCAGTTCCTTTATTAATGTCTAGAGTGAGCAAATCTTGTAAGACATCATCATCAGAAAGAACTAATGAGCCCATATCAATAATAGGATTGTCATTATAATAAAAAGGGCAGTTCACGTCATATCCGTCGTCTAATAAAAAATTCGATTGAAAATAATCAGCAAAAAGATTTGTGACGTCTGAAGTGCTACTTGCAGTTTTTTCGTTAAAAAACATATTTTTAGGGAAACCCTTCGTGTTCCTTTTTTTATTTAAGAAATTCCAAAAGTTCTTCGGATTTTCTCTAATATCAGACTTCAGCTTATTAAGGTGAGATTTGTAGAGCGATTCTTTAAGAGATGCGTATTCACTACGCGCCTGTAAATAGTTTTGACGAAAAGATTTTACTTTTTTTGAACAATTTGTTCATACGGTTTTTTAATTTTGAAAGACTTTTATTGAACCACTCCGGCTTAGAACTTTTCCTTATCTTTTTAATAGGAACAAAGCATTTACTTGATTTATAATTTCGATAAAAAAGTCATAATTATCTGACAAGATATCACCAAAACCCAGACGCCAATCCACACTCAATACAAATGTAGGTATCGCTGTGTAATCAGCTTTTTTAAATGCAAAAACAAAAGTATTTTCTTCAATGGCAGCTGTATCATTAATAAGAATTTCTAATTGTATTAAAAGTGCTTTATGATGAAAACTATTATTTGAAAGAAGTAAATCCGATTCAACACAATTAGCATTTAGCTCATTATCAATAAAAATAAGATCTAAAATTTTGTTCAAGCTATTTGTGACAGAGTTTATTTGAATCAGACCCAAGGAATATATAGAGTCTAAAAAATCGATTTCCAAATTGTTGCACATCGAGTTCGGAATCATACTTAAAAGATCTTTAGAATAAGTCCAATTTACACTACTTAAGTTGAAATCACCCAATACAATCGGGTATTCATTATCTTTGAGCCTATCAATTACGTTCAAAATATTAATAAAGTGCATAGAAGAAACTTCACTTGAAGAGCAAGGTGAAATATAAGATACAAATATATACTATATACTTTTAATATAGTTAGAACCATCACCATTCCAAGGGCAATCTACACGAACGCATATTTGTTCCAAGAGATCGGATGTGTTTAGCAATGATATCTGCTGACAACGATAAACTGCACGGATAGCAATTAAGACACCACCACCTCTTGTTAAGCCAGTTGATGTCAATTATCGATCACGGCAAAAAACCTCGAACGTTTCATCAAAGAATTCAGATGTATAGATGCTCTGATGTAACCAAGTCTCCGTTAAAGCGATAACATCAAAAGAACAATCCATAATATTTAAAGAAAACTGAGTGGACTTTGTACGGAGGCCACCTGAATTTTGGTAAAAAAGTTGTAGAAATTTATTGACAAGACTCAAAACGCCGCCATTATTCGATAAAATACTAACATTATTAGATAGTTTTTTTAAGTGTGCTGAGTTTGTTTTGGCGGGCGCACGTAGTTTTTTGAAACATAAAAATTTTTTAAAGTTGTTCATAATTTATCAACTTTTTCTGTAGTTCCTGAAAATTGTCCATTAAATTTGAATTGTGACTACTGGGCTCAGCTCAAGAAATTGTTTTTATAACGTTTCAATTTCATTATTTTTAATAAAGTCATGCTGCATCCTCTTCCACGAACTTAATTAAGAAAAATTAAATTTTCTCATCACTTCCATACACAATGTGAAGACTTTCCTTTTCTTATAATATGATAGTATCCAAAATAGTCTTATCATTCTCATTAAATGGTTTTTATTAGATGATTAATACTTTGCATTGCATTTTCATTGTTCTTCTAAGATTAAAGAAGTTAATAGAACTTTATCGTCATGAGGTGGCAACTTTTCCACTTTCACATTATTACTTAACACCAATTCTTCACTCTCCACTTCACAGTCTTACTTTTAGTTTTAAGTTTGTTCCTTCTAACATCCCCATCGTTTGCTTAATTATAGCCATAAATTATCGGCCACTATTACGTAATAACAACGCTGTAAATTGTGGTTCGATCATCGACCGACCGACCTTCTAAGCTTCCATGCATCTATGTATTCGTCGTGTGCAACTATGATTGAAGGATATTTATGGGAATAAGATTGGCTCGTAGAGGGGCTTGTTAATGAGTGAGAACATAAGTGGCTCTCCATCTGTCTGTCTGCTTCTCTGTGTCTATGGACGAACGATATATCTATCTATCGTTTGATGTTCGTGTATGTTTTTATGAATGTGCGTTGTTTTGTATGTTGTCAAGTTTACTTCCTTATTGCAAGGTCACCCCATGTTGTGCGGGTGTAAAAAATAATTGTTGATGAGTTCGTAAGCTTGAAGCCAGTGTTAATCACTTAAGTAGCTGTAAATTTTAATTGGTTATTTAAAATGCGAACTAAGTGTTCTTTAAGATGTATGTTAGCTTGAGTACAGGAGTACAAAATAATGTTTGGATAGCATGTTTATGGAAGAATATTTCTTGTTTAATGAATTAGAGCGTGTATTATAACATATGTTTATTTATCACCTTCAATCCATCTAGATATCCCAAAATTTATTTGTTTTTTACATAAAATTTATGTCTGTGCTTAAGAATTTTGTAACCCGATTTCAAACTCGTATGTATCTAACAATATTATTTTTATTTTTACATTTAAAAGCACTTGCAAAAAATTCTTCTTGAGGAGAAAAACAAATGTAACTACTGGAAAAATCAATGATATTTCCGTCTTTTTAAGTGAAACTTCTTAAGGGTCAAGATGTTATCCGGCACAGATTTAATCAAAATATGATAGTAAAGTACCCTCTTGTCTTAACCTTATACACGCAGAAAAAAAATATATTTGACACAAACATAATATCGAGGGATACTATTATGTTTAAAAACTTGTTTATTGCAAACAAGTTAATTTTTACAAGAAATGTGTTGTTATTTTACGGTAAGCATAAAATGTTTTCCGGAAACAAATTATGTTCACTGCAAATAAGCTTATTTGTTGCAATGAATATATTATGTTTACTGAAACATAAAATTATTTTTGGGGCAGTGAGTGAGCTTTTGTTTGTTGCTATATTGTGGTGTTTTAATTATTTATTATTACTTAATTTATTCTTTTTTAATAGTTGCTGCTCTTTGAGGTTTGCCATTGTTTGTGGCTGAACAGAAATATTAGTTTAATTGAAAAAACTTTTTGAAAAACTTTCCGTCCGGACTGGGATTGAACCGCGGCTCTTTCGCTTAAGAGCCAAGCACACTACCAGTAAGCTACGGCCACCACCAATCTACGCCTGACTAAGCCCACTGATAAGCATGGTATTACTTTCAGAAGCATAAAAAATTAACACTGTGGACTTATTTTTCCGCAAAAATATTTTTTTGTCACATCAATCAAAATATGTTTACCTGGAATTGTAAACAAACATTGAAATGCTTGTCACAAAAATAGCAATATGTATGATAAACAAAATATGGTCAGAATTGCGAAACATATTAACGGTAAATAGAAATATGTCTGCTACAATCAAAGTCGAAAATGTCATTTTTCTGCGTGTATATAAAAAATCGATATAGAATTTACAAATAAGACAGTGAAGCATGAATCGAAAGTGAAGCTTAGAAAATATATAATGGCTTAATCTTTCACTAAACTAATAGCCGGAGAAACGGCACAACGCCTTACGGCGGCAGGCAACATGCGCATTCAAAATTTTGGACATTGTACAAATAAGCGATATCGATACTTTCATCATTTTGCATTTTTGTTTCTGATAGCAATATAATGTCACTGATTTGATTTATAGAATCGGTAAGATCTTGAGAATGCGCATATAGACTCTGACAATTTAAAGTCATTACAGAAAAGAACTGTTTGCTCTCTATCAAATTTTTTTATAGTAATATATTTAGTTTCTAATTTGTTAAGAGATAATCTTTGAAATTCTCGAATAAATCAACATTAGAAAAATCATTTCGCCTTCCATAATGAAATATAAATTGTTGAGAGTTGTCATCAGAGGTTATGATAAAAAGTCCATCAATACTAGTAACACTGACAAAGCGACGTGAAGTAATAATTGCAAGGAATGCTTTTTGTCGTATTCATAGACAATCTGCGAATGATCCACCCTGTGACTTATGAATAGTTATAGCTAACGCTCCCATCCGTCCTGTACTTTGCAGGACTGTCTTGTTTTTTCGAGCAATGTCCTGCTTCCTGTGTAACAGGCTCAAAATCCTGCTTTTTATTACTTTGTCCTGTTTTTTAATTTCTCCCATGCTTGTGATTTAGTCAACTTTGTTTATTATTCATACTATTTTTAGTAATATGTCAAAGTTTTCCCTTAGTACACTTTTACTTTTTTTACGAACTTGTTAAAACTTTCTGTGCAAATTTTTACTTACACTCGTCGAAATGTCGAAGCGAAAGTGTGTGTTAGGCAATCAACTTAAAAAAATATTCATTCAAAGTGCAAAGTAGTACCTGGAAAATTTAATTTACGTGCCATTTTTATAAGCCCAATTAATTTGGATTTTTTTTTTATTTTTGTTATGTTTTTGTTTTATTAAAAATAATTTAATATTTATGTAAGATTGAATTTTATTTTAGCAAAATTACATATTAAATACAAATACCTAATATGAATTGATATTTGAAGCTTATGCTACAATTCTTATATTAAATAATAAATTTGATAATTTTATAATGAAAATGTATATTTTAATCAGGGACCGAAAATAATTGTTGTTCTAGATTTCACAGTAGAAAAAGTTGGGCAATTTCAACATATAAAAATTTTCGTTATGGATAACTTTTATTTTTAAGAAAAATGTTTTTTGGTTGCCGGATAACTTTTATTTTTGAGGAATACTTTTTTAGGTTGGCTCATAACAGTTATTTTCTGATATTAATTTTTGTCGGTTATTAGTGTCAAAAATCAAGAAAAATATGACTTTTTCTTTTGGGATGGACTCACACCTCTTAGCCGTGGTCGATATGGGGTAATCATCTAACGTCATCGTCGTGATGCCAGAATTTCAAAAAGTTTTTGACACCATGGTGGACTTTAATAAGGTGTTTTTTATATTCGCTTTCCTTTTCAGAATCTTTCCTAGAGAAACCGGTTACCACATCGAATACCGACGACTGAGTACCTAACCGAATACAAATTACTGAAGCGATTACCAAGCCATTACTTAGCTGAATACTGATAACTAAGCGATTACATAACTAAATACTGATTACTAAAGCGATTACCAAGTGATTACTTAGCTGAATACCAATTACTGAGCGATTACATAACCGTAGACTGATTACTGTAGTGATTACTTAGCTGAATACTAATTACTAAGCGATTACATATCTGAAAACTGATTAGTAAAGCGATTACCAAGCGATTACTTAGTTGAATATCAGTTACTAAGCAATTGCATAACCAAATACCGATTACTGAAGTGATTACCAAGCGATTACTTAGCTGAATATTGAAAATTGATTACTAAGCAATTACATAACCGAAGACTGATCACTGAAGTGATTACCAAGTGATTACTTAGCTGAATACCAGTTTCTAAGCGATAACATAACCAAATACTGATTCCTGAAGTGATTACCAAGCGATTACCAAGCGGTTACCAAGCGATTACCAAGCGATTACTAACCTGAATACTGATTGCTAAGCGATTACATAACCGAAGACTGATTACTGAAGTGATAACCAAGTGATTACTTAGCCGATAAAAACTGTTTGTTTTATTTTTTTTTATTTTCAATGAATTGGTGCTTCAATTTAATTTTACAAACATTATTTTTGATCTCTCATGATCCCTCACGAATCAGCACGAAATTTTATAAAACTTGCATCAAATGCAACTTCAATTAATTAAATCATGTTTTTACATTCCAGAATTAATGCATCTGATATCAGCAATGAATTAAAAAGAGTATGACAAATTCTTAAATTAATATCACATATTTGCGTAAAGTATTTAATCAACTATAGAAAACTATTCAAATAATGAAAAAGCTGAGTGTACCTCATAAAAATGATTTTTATTACAAAATTTCAAGAAATCGATTTTTTTTTTTTTAATAAAAAATGTTTGCTTAGCCATTATCTAAGAATTTAAATATTGTAATTTTTAATACTAATGTTTTGTTTTTGTTTAATAAAAAATGTTTGCTTAATCATCATCAAATGCATTTTTAATATTAATAGGACCTTTAATGTGTGGTTTAATTGCACAATGTTATATATTTTTCAAAATTAGGCAGATGTTTATATGAAATGTATGCACTTTTTTTAATTACAACATCAGATTTTAAATGACCAACCATCGAATCTACAAAGATTACAAAATAAAAAACACTTTTAAGGGTCCACCTTAGTTTCAAAAAACTTTGAAATTCTTAAATCAGATTTGAAATCAGTGACCCCTACATACTGGCAGAACATCTATCATCATTTCTGACATGGTTTTATACACAGGCTTAGGTAAAACTCAGCCGCACCAGGATCCTGTAAAAGATTCAGTAACTCTAAAAATGATTTAATATGTATGTCTTTATTAAAAAATGTGTTCCTATGATAGTATCTTATGTGTGCAGCGTTAAGTAAGCAGGGCGTGGGTTAATCGTGCTGTCGCTTTTCCGCCTGTTCAAGCTGTTCCTTTATTCTCATAACCGCTTCAGTTATCGGTATTTAGCTAAGTAATAACTTGGTAATCACTTCAGTATTCAGTCTTAGTAATCAGTATTCAGCTAAGTAATCACTTCAGTAATCAGTCTTCAGATATGTAATCGATTGGTAGTCACTTCAGTAATCAGTCTTCGGTTATGTAATCGCTTAGTAATTGGTATTCAGCTAAGTAATCGCTTGGTAATTGCTTTAGTAATCAGTATTCAGTTACGTAATTGCTTAGTTATCAGTATTCAACTAAGTAATCGTTTGATAATCGCTTCAGTAATCAGTCTTCAGTTATGTAATCGCTTAGTAATCGGTATTCAGCTAAGTAATCGCTTGGTAATCTCTTCAGTAATTTGTATTCGGTTAGGTAATCAGTCTTCGCTAATTGATGTGGTATCCGGCTTCTCTGGGAAAGATTCTAGAAAGGGAAGCGAATATAAAAAACAGCTTTTTAGGGTCCACCATGGTGTCAAAAAACTTTTTGAAATTCTGACATCACGACGATGACGTTAGATGATTACCCCATATCGACCACGGCTAAGAGATATGAGTCCATTCCAAAAGAAAAAGTCATATTTTTCTTAATTTTTGACACTTATAATCGAAAAAATTAATATCAGAAAATAACTGTTATGAGCCAACCTAAAAAATTATTCCTCAAAAATAAAAGTTATCCGGCAACCAAAAAACATTTTTCTTAAAAATAAAAGTTATTCATAACTGAAATTTATTTTAACCCATTTAAAGAATTAATTTTAACCAATTCCAAAAAAGTTGCATAACAGTTATGTCCCTGATTTTAATTCTGTGAACATACAAGTAACAATAATTTTTCGACTTTAGATTGCGTCAATTTTGTCAATTTGTCCTGTTTTTGGTGAAAAAAGAGATGGGAGCGTTAGTCATTGCAGGAATTAATGGAAAATGATTTCTTGTAACTGAGATTGTTTTATTTTTATTAAGAGGTATGCTACTGTTTTTTCGTAATATTGACACAGCTCTTCTTCCAACTTGAATCGATTGAGCGTCAGCAGAAACTTTCGTTCTTGTTTTCTGACCAATTTTAGACTCATCGAATTCCAGCCAAACTTTTTTAGCCTGGTCATTCTGGTCAATTTCAATGTGCACTAGTTTACCAATAGCCCCATTTGCCAAACCATAGCTAACATTAGTATTTGCTGTTATTAGATAATGTTTATTGATGACAAAAACAATTTCAAAAGGTAAATCACCTGTATCGATGACTTTCAAATTATGCAATTTTTGTTTAAATGCTTGTAATTGTTCATTATTTTTACATCCACAAATGTTATCTATTGCAGAGGAAATTTTGTTATGTTCTATTGCGCGTAGGATAGAATTATTAAATAAATCTACAGAAGCATTACTAAAAAATAATTTTTTTCCATTTGGACATAGGCGGCTATTAAATGTAACTCGTTTTGCTCAAGTTTTTTACAATCACCATTCTTCGTTAGCAATGACGAAAAATGTTTATTACTTTGCCGCATAACTTGTAGCAATTCATAAAATTTAAGTTCCAACAGTTCTAGAAGTTAGTTCGGGACCAAAAGAAAACACGTGCTTAGGGATGGTAATGACAATGGAGTAAGTAGAAGCAACATTTGTTTTGTTATATTTTTTGCTGATTTTGTTGTTTGGATAGCCAATACACAATCCTTTTATATAATATATTAATGTGATAGCCAGAGATAAAGAGATAGGAAACTTAAATTTTGTGACGTCAAGACATATTTTTTTTTTCATTTTTAGTGCTTTGGTGAAACTCATTTATTGTGTACGTGAATTCACCTCAGATCAGTGTTGCCGCGACGATTCTATAAAAATGTATCCATGAAAAGGTCACAAATGTATCCACTTCCGAAAAAAAGTATTCACATATTACAGTACTGAAACCCAATTTTTTAAGCTTTCATAACAATTCTATTTATTTAATTTGAAGACAAACAAATAGCTTTGTTAAAATGTAATAGTTAGAAACAAAGCATGTACATATATAAAATAATAAACAATAATATTAAGACCTAGTACTTGAATATTTTATATATTTTTAGGATTTATTTTCTTAAAAGTTATAATAACGAACAATGATATTTAAACTTTAAAGGTATATTGCAACAAAATTTTTTGATTATGACGCGCTTTTTAAATTTAAGTCCCAAAACAGGATTTTTTACTGGGTATTCAGAGTAAAATTTACAATTTTTTTGACATTTTAATAGCGAAAGTCACTGATGTGAATAACATATTAAAATTTCAGATGATTTGGCTGAATAGCTTTTGTTTTCGCTACAATACATTGCCGAAAAAAGTATTTTTGAGATAAATGAGTGTAAATAGAGTGAGTATGCTATTTTTGCTTTGCGCTCGATACCTGCTAAAACGGCTGTAGAAGCGGAGATAACGTCAGTATCCTTATAAAAATTTAAATTCTCAAAAACTATACTTTTGAAAGATTAAGAAGAAAAAGGTTTGATATTTATTAATTTTAAAGGTTTGATATTTATACAAAAAACAAAATACAAAACATAGCTGTTAAATTGCGATTAGGATTAATAAACAATTAGATTGTATTATTATATTTTAAAAATAATTGTTATCATTATATAATCCTTGAGGGAGATGTTTTTGATAAGTAATTGATAACGATTACAAATAATCAAAAAAGAATTACGACTACTTGGAATTACGACAATAATCAAAAAGAATAAAAATTAATTTAGAAAAAATAGTCCGACCACTTTTAGAAATTATTTTTGATGCTGTTTGAGGTCGACTCGCATCGTTTCAATGGTGAGGTTGTGAAGAGCAACCAGTAATTTTTAACTGAAATCGCCCATACGCTGATACGGCTTTTTCAGTTAACACACTTATACGAAAACTTAATAAGTTTTATTAACAAAAGTGACGGGAGCTACAGTATGAACTTTGGGTTCATGGTTCCTTTTTTGTTGCCGGTGCTAATGCTTATGCTATATCGATTAATTAAGGACTCAATAAAGTACTACTACTACTTTGATTCTGTTTGATTATTTTAAGAATTTTATTTTAAAGTACGGAATATTTTGTAAAATTTTATGTATAAATAAACATATATAAATGCAATCATTAAAAAATATTTTCAAAAAACAAGAAAGAAGAAATAAATTCCTTGACAAAATTAACAGAGCAAATGTTGTAATGCATTTTTTGTTCTTATTTTTTGACAATCTTTGTTTAATAATTAAACATACCTACATTTGTTTATCAAAAATTTAACAACATTTTTAGTTTTTTAGATTGAAATATTGTAAATAATCAAAAAGAATCAAACATACTAGTTTCTAAAAGTAGTGGGATTATTTTTCTTGATTGATTTTAATTATTTTTGATTTTTTTTCGTCATATGAAGTAATCGTAATTATTTTGTGATTGTTATTATTATATACGATTACAAACAGAAAAGAATTGTACAATAGTACTTAATCAATTTTTTCACATTTTTAAAAAAATTAATCGAATTGCTAATGAATAGGATTAGTAATAATTATTTTACAGCTATGATACAAAATAATATATTGTAAATACATAAAACATTGATTTAATAGCTTATTCAGTTTAGTGTAATAGAAATTAAATTATATTAAGGATATTGCCCTTTATTTATATAACATTAAAATTTATTCCTTTTTAAGTATTTTGCAAAACAATATACTTTTACCTATTCCAAAAAAGTCTACTGGTCTTATCGTTTATAGTAAGCTTTAAATGAGAAAAAATTCATTCAGCAGCAGCTGTGCTATGAGGCAAACTTAATATATTTATCACAAAATTGTTACTTGTAAAGTTCTTTGTAAAGAGGTTGCGTTAGTGCATTTTTTGATAAAAAAGTACTGTTCAAAAATGTAACAATGTCATAATTTTTCTTAAAGTTTTTGTCGAATTTAAAAAAATGCCTACTTCTTTATATTTTTGCAAATAAAAACATATGCTCATATATGAGGCTGAAAAAGTACCCATAAATTTTTCCTAACGGCAACACTGCTTGGACTTTTTTCTATGGTGTAATTATTTTAAGATAATTTCACCATGATGTTTCAGGGATGCTTTCCATTGCATTTGCGAAGTCTTTTTTGGTATACCTTTTGTTACCCATTTTGCTCCAATAATATGCAGTTTTACAGTTATCGGACTTCAAACGTAACTGGTGAAATTTTTCAATCTACCATAAACCAGGGTAGTTTTCCGTTGATTTTACTACCACTTTTAAATATTTTGTGATTGTATTAGAGCCAATTTAACGTAAAATCGAACATAGTGCTGTCCCTCTCCAACGGAGTTTCCCATCTCTTTATCTCTGCAATAGCTTCACGCTTTCAAATGCAAGATAGCTAGTGCACAATCCTTTAATAGATTCTTGTCATCTATGCAACATAGCTTCAATTAATACTTAATATTAAATAAACTCTCATAGTCAACGAAGGTTTTTGGATCAGTTGGTAGTGTATAGAACTGTGAATCGAAAGAAATATTTTTATTAATTCGACAATCGACATCGACAATCGACACAAAAAGCAACGACAATTCCAAGAAAAAAGTGTATGGAAAAAAGTGTCGTTTTTCAGATTTCACTCAAGCAAATCCCAAAACGAGTCGTAAAAAGCTTCGCTTCAAATAAAATTCTGTCTCAGCTGGGGTTTGAGCCTCGACTCTTTACTTAACGGGCCACGCACTCTACCAGTAGGCTACAGTCACTTGACAATCATACAGTTCCGTATTTTCTGTAGATGTTCTACAAACAAGGCTGAACGATTTCGGTTTTCAATTTTTTAAACTCTACTAATAATTCGTACATTCTACTAATAATTAGTACGATCAGCCTACGAATGAATTGTTACTACTAATATTATTTTTCATTCGTAAATAGTACAAAAGCATTAGTAAATACTACGAATGTAATGAAAGAAATTACGAAGTTATTCGTACGACAAATTTACGAAAATTATTATTTATAAGTAAACAATGATTCGTACAATGCACTAATACAAATTGATTTATTTTTGTTTACAAATATCATTAGTATATAAAACAAATATATTCGTTGATACTGCATCACGCATTAGAAATATTTTACGAATGAATTCGTAAAGATATCACAAAAAAAAACCTTGTATATTGTACGCATATTTGTAGAATGTACGAATATTTTGTTTACTATTGTAATATCATTCGTAGAAATTTTACTAATAAATTTTTTGAGTGTATGCAGTTAAGTAAATAAAAAAAAATATTAAGTTTGTGTTCGAAAGCAAACAAATATATTTGGTTGAAGGTTCTAAAATATTTCCTTTCAAGTTCTTTAAATGAATTCTTGTTTTTGTTACTAAGGGTTTTTTTCATATATTAGTTTTTAAATTCAATCACTTACATTTCATTTAATGAAAAGGATCCAATCAAATAAGTCTTTTTATATGGCTATGCTTTAATTGCACGAGTAACGTTTTGAAAGCCATCGCACCAAAGATTATATAGTATAAAGATGTGCCACGTAGAACATTAAAAAGTATCAAATATTTTTCAGATCAATTAGAAGTGAATGCAAAATTTATAATGAATAAAAAATAAAAAATTTATAATGAATAAAAAATTAATAAAAAAATTAATAGCGAACATTTTATTCATAAAAAATAGTAATGAATAACAAAATTTTTTATTCATTGTATTTTTTATTTAAGAGTGAATAACAATTTAAAATCAGTGGTAAACAATTTGAAAAAAGAGTTTGCGCGACGAAAACGGCATTGCTAGTTCGATTGAGTATTTTTTCTAGATAATAAAAATCATTAGGACTTTTCCAGGTTGGCTCGAATTTTTTTTAGAAGAATTTTTCGACTTTTTTAGTTTTAAAAAGTATTTCCCCAGTTATGATCCTTTAACTCCAAAAGTATTCATTTATTTTACAAGTTTTATAAATATTTACAAATGAGACATTTATACCTATTATTTAAGCTTTTATTTATACGATTACTTGTATGATTTTTGTAGACCTTTTCTGAATACAACATTTGTGAAAGAGTTTAAAGTTTACCGTTTATTTAACATTTCCCCCACATTAAAGTGCGCAAAAATATGACTTTGATATATAATTTGGTTTTATTTTTACTTTGTTGTTAAAAAAAAATATTTCAACGAAAATATTAAGGTAAAAAGTATGATTGTAACAGGTTGGATATTTACATATTTCAGTTTTAGTAAAAATTCTCAAAACTACCTGCATCAAAGTCGACGTGGTTAGTGTTCGTACTAAACAAATTCTTCAGACTTTAAAAACCCAATTATAATATACTTAACTAAAGATTTTGTTTACAAACAATGTTCTTAGCGTTTTTAGCTAAATTTAAAAATCCCTAAACCGCAATTTTACGTTATAATAGGATTTGCAACACTGTAAACTCTTTGAAATGAGTAAAATAACAGAAATAACGTAAGCAAAGTTACGTAAAAAAAAATCAAAACAAAACAACGAAATCTTCGCGCTGGTATAAATAACTAGCTGAAACAGTGTGTTGCTGTCACGCCCCCGTTGCCTAACGCCCATAACTTGCTATCAGTGAAACGGCACGAGTAAATTGTGGTCGAGTACCGAATTCCTAGGCTGTGCGGCCACCTATAACTCCAAAGCTATTCAATATCAAAAATTTCAGTTGTGTGGGAGGGGTAACGCCCATCACATGTTATCAGGGAAACGCTACCTGTAAATTGTGGTCGAATACCGAATTCTGAGGCTTTGCGAAATATAATGATAAAGCTATCCGATATCACATATTTGGCCTGTATAGGAGGTAATTTTGAGTATTAACCATATTTTTTTAACTCTTTCACAAATGTAGTATATAGAAAATTTATACAAAAATCGTTAGATTAATACAAATGATAGCTTAAATGACAGATATAAACGTCTTATTTGCAAACATATATAAGTTTTGTAATATGAAAAAATACTTAAGAAGTTAAAGGATCATAACTGGGGACATATCAAAACTAAAAAAAATCGAAAAAATCTTTGAAAATTCTTCTATTCTTTTCGAATCGCAGTCGTTCTATAATATTCATACAATTTAACACAAAGTCTATATTAATAAGACTTATTTTCTGGTTTGTTTGTTTAATTGACATTTATACAAATCTAAATGGCTTAACAGACTTCGCTCAATTTGAGTACACTTACTGTGTGCATCCTAGATTAGATTGTAACATACTTAGTTTTGATCTCGCTCATTCCACTCATTTTCACTTACGTAAATTTTGATATTGAAAATATTTCTTAAAAAAAATTTTTCGCAAATAAAATTTAAAAAATTTCAGTAATTTTAATATCAAAAACATTCACATATTTATAGAATTTCAAAAATTTTTGGTACAACGACTTTTTCATTAAGAATAAGAAAATAAGGAAAAACGACATGAAAATCAAAACTTTGACTTTCGATGCAAATATATCCGCTATTTTTATATGTATTTAATTCAAATTTTTTTGTTAAAAGTTTTAATAAAAGCACTTTGCAAAAACAATTTCAACTGTAGCGTTAGGTTAAGGAATATATTCTTGAATTTTTTTTTAACGGTCCAAAATATTGAATTTTACTTAAAAAATTATTAAAAAAATGTTTTTGTTGAATAAATAAGAACAATTGAAAATTGCATTTCTAAGCACTTTTCATATAGTAAAGCATGTGCTTGCAATAATATAATAATTTATTTATTTTTATTAGTAGCTAAATAAAAACTTTTCCGCAAAGAAACAACTTTAAAAAAATTAATTTACAACATTATTCGCGGCTAGGCTTCAACTGATGGAATCGCCCTAACAATAATATAAAACTAAAAATATCATGTGGCAAAACGGCAAAAAAAAACCAAGTCAACGCACAAAATATACCTAGATTATGTCATCTTTATGATATTATATTCTTGAAATTACATAACAAAAAGATAAGAGATAATGCAAAAAATTATAATAACTTCAAATTATATAATGTTCGTAGGGTAGTTAAGTAAAAAAATTGCCTACATTTTTTAAGTAAAACCTAATGAAATTCTGCTACATTTTGTTGGCAGCTACATCGTTTATTCAGATTGTTCGTGCATCAAGTCTTTACATATCATTTCTATTGCTTTTCAGTATGATGCTCACATTGTCGCTTACTTATTCTCTCGCTCTCAAAAGCTTTAAATCGTTCGCTCGCTGACTCTCATAAAGCTTTTTGTGGATTAATGATAAATCCACATTTAAATTTTACTGTGCCACTTGCTTGTATGGCGGTGGCACATCTTTCTATTATATTATCTGTGATCGCACACTCTGCTTTGCAACGCGGAATAACCTTTTTAACAACCACTGGGTTTTGGATATGTAACGTTTTTCCATTTTTTACATTAATAATACTTAATTTGCTAACCAAATACTGTTATTAAACAATTTTTTTACTAAAATAGTTTATTAACCTAATTTTCTCCATAATGTATTAAAATTAAGTGTCTAGAAATTTTTTTTTTTACTAAAATAGTTTATTTACCTAATTTTTTCCATAATGTATTAAAAATAGGTGTCTAGACTTTTTTTTTACTAAAATAGTTTTTTTACCTAAGTTTTTCTATTCACTATTAAAAATTAGTGTCTGATTTGAAAACGTTTTTTTCGTATTGTGAACAATTTATTTTTGTCGCTTAAAACGTTATTCGAGTTACAATACAAGAAGATACAATATTTATAATATTATTATTAATTTTACAACTAAACTGAATATATTTCAACTAAATATTACATAAACTTGTGTTGAATGGAATGGTTTTTATTGTTGAATAAAGTAAAAAATATTTAGCTATTAAATATACCAAAAAAAAAATTGATTTTAAACATAATTTGCTAAATGAGTTTAAGGCTTACATGGAATTTGTTAAGATTGTTTAAATCAGCCACCTCCAATTTACTAAGCTGAAAAATTTCAGACAACTCCATTAATTTTGTCCCTGCTTCATATGGTCTCAACGCACTGTGCAACGGCTAGAACGCGCTTCACCAACCTTATATTGCTTTGCAGATCGCGATGATCAGAGTCGAGAAAATACGTTTAATTTACATTTATTGCCAAACACATATGTTGTTATTTATTTATTTTTGTTTGTCATTGTTTGCTTTGTCCCGCTTATCGCACCGATATAATGTCTGTTTATATTTGGTATACTAATTTTTTTCGCTCCTCCAGTGGGAGTTGAAGATACTTGGTCATACATTTTCTTAATTGTCGCTGAACACACATTTGTATGCATGCATTTGGATTGTTATAACGGTATTTCACGGCTGGTTGCCTTCAGCCTTAACACCTTGTTTGTCGTTTTGATGTAAAATATTTGATGTTTCTTGAGGATGACGATTCCAAGATACAAATGCAATTAATTTATTTAACACTTTAAGATTCGCTGTAGCTGATATTGTTATGTTTACTAACCGTTATTGGACAAATATTGTGATGATATTGAATGATGGGTAATAATTCAGATTAAGTTTCGGTTATTTCTGGTTATTTATTTTTATATCACTTAAATTATGAAAGCAGGGAATACTTTAGTGCAATTTGAAGCAATATTTTATAACTTTATAGCTACTAAACTCAAAAACTGTTTTCAACTTTGTTCTCAAACCAAGTGGAACAGTTAAAATGTGAACTTTGCTGTCCTACATATTTGTGGTATAGCGCATTTTATCTAAAACTTTTCATCTCTTGTTTGCAACTAAGCAGGAAAACCTTAACCTTTTCCAAAAACTTGCTGACATGTGCTGATTCGTCCGACCCCCTCATTCCACGTAATACTCAAAGCATTAACGTTGTCTATCAAAACATATTTACCGTAATAGCTGCAACAATTACGAGTTCCAGGTAGGCCAAGTCCAAGTTGCTGCGAGTTGGTACTAGTAATTGCTCCCGTGTGCCAACAAACTCGAGTCATGTGGTGGTCTTAGGTCAGTGCGGCGCTTTGTTCATGGTATGTTTGGGTGTTTATTTGTGTATGTGTGTGTGTGTGTGTGTGTGTTTCTACTACCTTCATTGCGGCTTTTCTCTTACTGCAACTCGCGGCCAAGACATGCTGTCGAGATGCAGTGACGATTTGTTGCCAATTATTGAATCGAAAGAACATCGTATTAAAATTGATTTGAAGTAGCGATTCTATGCGTTGGTTGACTGTAAAAAATTGCTGTTTTAGTAAATGTTGCCGTTGTCCTTGTTGTTGTACATGTAGAAGTTGTTAAAAGTAATGTGTTTGAAAAACTTAAGAATAACCTCGGTTAAAGTATACATAATTCTGATGGCTTCAAATTTTATTATTCGCATTATAACTGGTAAGTAAAGACGATAAGAATCACAAAGGTACAAGATACAAAATATCTAATACAATATATAACACAGAAGATATTGGATATTAGATACATAACAAATCAGAACCAAAACAATCTAATTAAATAGAAATTAATACGATTTCTCAACGGTTTTCATAAAAAAAAACAAATATTATTAAAACTATTAACAGAATCTTTTTTAAACTTTAAGCATTTTTAAAAATTAAGCCACATATAATAAGAAAATGTATTAATTTAAACGTTTTCTGATTGATTCTTATATGAAAATTATTCATTGTAACAGCTTTCTCATTGATTTTAATAAGAATACTCATTTATCTTAGTAGTTTTCTTTTTGCTTTAAGTAGAAAAACTTATTAATTTTACAAATTTTATATTATTTTTATTAGTTGATTTAAAAGCTTTAACTGGTTTTTTTTTTTATAATGCGATGAATAAATAATTTGGTTTTTTTTCATTTTGTCTATTTTTATTTTGCGTTCTGGGTACAAAACAAAAAGTGCTTTGGCAACACTGAAATCGAACTGCGACACATTCTCACAAAGAGAGGCGATAAAAGAAAAAGTTAATATGTAGGAGTTGGAGCTCATATATCAAAAATAACACTCAGCTAATATTTAGTACAATGAAATCAAAAGTACAAATTTGGAGTGTATGTTTGTACACTCAAAAATATTTGTGTGTAAATATTACTAGAAACTGCGTCCATTCTACGTATTTTGTTCGTAATTTTCAGCCACGAATAGGATTCGTAGAATCGACGTATGTTAGTACATATTACGAATATTTTATTCGTATTCGTACAAAAACAAATGTATATTGTACGAATACAATTGTTAAATTCTATATAAATAAAAATCAAATGTCGTTCGTTGGTAATTGCATCAGTTGAGAACGGCTGAACCGATTTGGATAATTTTTTTTTAAATGTTCGTAATAGTCCAACTTAGGTTTTTACGGAAAGAAAAATTGACCACGCCCATTTTGCGCCCACTTTTTTTGATTTATCTAAAATCGGAAAACGGCTGGACCGATTTGGATAATTTTTTTTTTTAATGTTCATAGTAATCCAATTTAAGTTTTGTCGGAAAGAAAAATTGACCACGCCCACTTTTGCGCCCACTTTTTTCAATTTATCTAAAATCGGAAAACGGCTGGACCGATTTGGATAATTTTTTTTCAAATGTTCGTAGTAATCCAATTTAAGTGTTTACTGAAAAAAAAATTGACCACGCCCACTTTTGCGCCCACTGTTTTGATATCTATATATATAAAATTAAGTGGCAAAACTTCCTGTTCGCATACTCCTCCTAGACGGCTTGCCCGATTTCAATGAAATTTTCAGGGGTGATTGGGGTCTGTGTGGAGGGTGCACATAAGAAATTGCATGTGTGTATCTTTGCAGGTTTTGTACCACACCCCCTTTTGTCGCCCACAAATCAATAAAAATGCTGTATTTAAGACGGTTTTGGTCGTATGAAATTAAAATTTGGTAAATAAGTTCGTATGATAACTATAATTAACTTTGAAAAAATGGGCGTGGTCACAATTCATCTACGCCTACTTTAAAGAAAATATCAAAATACTTCGAAACCATTGGTCCGATTGAGCTCAAATTTTGTAAGTACGCTTTGCTTTGAGTACGAGATGGTTTAAGGGGCAATGCCACACCCTCTTTTACCTCCCACATATAAATAAAAAATTGTAGTTATCGAATAGCTTTAGTTAGAGTTATGGGTCGCACAGCTTAGAAATTCGGTATTCGACCACAATTTAGACGTACCGTTTCTGTGATGAAATTTTATGGGAGTGGACAAGGGGGAGGGGCACCTCCGATAAAACCCAAATTTGTGATATCGAATAGCTTTGAAGTTATAGGAATTCATCTTTGGAATTCAGTTTTTGACCTCAATTTACACATGCAGTTTCAATGGTTTTATTTTATGGGCGTTGGACAGGGAGGCGTGACATCTCCCTTACAACCCAAATTTGCGATATCGTATTGCTTTGAAGTTATAGGTTGACAGCGTAAGAATTCGGTATTCGACCTAAATTTATACATGCATTTTCAATACTTACATTTTGTCGTCGTAGGGCAAAGGGGAGTGGCATTTCCCATACAACCCAACTTTGTGCTATCAAATAGTTTTAGAGTTATAAGTCGTACAACGCCGAAATTCAGTATTCGACCTCAATATTCACATGCAGTTTCATTGATTCAATCTATGTTCATTGGTAAGAGGGGCGTGGCACCTCCCATTTAACGTAAATTTGCGATATTGAATATCAGCGTCAGAATTCAGTATTCGGCCCCAATTTATACATGCAGTTTCATTAATTACATTTTATGGGCGTACGACAAGGGGGCGTGAAACCTCCTATTTAACCCAAATTAGAGATATCAAATAGCATTGGGGTTATAGGTCTCACAGCTTTGGAATTCAGTATTGGACCTCAATGTACACATGCAGTTTCATTGATTACATTTTATGAGCGTTGATCAAGGGGGAGTGGCACCTCCCATACAACGAAAATTTGTGATATCGAATAGCTTTGTAGTTCAAGGTCGCACAGCGTCGGAACTCAGTATTCGACCAAAATTTACGCTTGCAGATTTACTGATAAAATTTTTTAGAGTTTGTCGGGGGGGCGTGACACCTCCAATTTAACCCAAATTTGCGATATCGAATAGATTTGGAGTTATAGGTAACTCAGCCTCAAAATTCAGTATTCGACCTCAATGTACTCATGCAGTTTCATTGCTAAAATTTTATGGGCGTAGGGAAAAGGAGAGTGGCACCTCCCATACAATCAAAATTTGTGCTATCGAATAGTTTTGGAGTTATATGTCGCACAGTTTTGGAATTCGGTATTCGACCTCCATGTAGACATCCAGTTTAATTGATTACATTCTATTAGCGGTGATGAAGAGAGAGTGGCACTTCCTATACAACCCAAATTTGTTATATCGAATAGCTTTGTGGATATAGGTCGCACAGTCTCAGAATTCAGTATTTGACCTCAATTTAGACATGCTGTTTAACTGATAACATTTTATGGGCGTTTGAATAGGGAGAGTGGCAGCAACGCGCCGGGTTTCAGCTAGTTGTACGAATACATTTGTTACATTTACGAATGATCATAATATCTTATGACGAAAAAAATATTCTGTCTGAGCTGGGGTTTGAACCTCGGCTCTTTAGTTTACGGGCCACGCACTCTACCAGTAGGCTACAGCCACTTTACAATCATACAGCTCCTTATATTCTGTAGATGTTCGACGAACAAGGCTGATCGATTTCGGTTTTCAATTTTTTAAATTCAACTAACAATTTGTACATTCTACTAATAATTCATACGGTCAACCTGCAAATGAATTTTTTTTCTACTAATATTATTTTTCATTCGTACATAGTACAAAAGCATTAGTAAATACTACGAATGTAATGAAAGTTATTCGTACGAGATATTTACGAATATTATTATTTATATGTACACAACCATTCGTACAATGCACTAATACAGGTTGCCCATATTCGAAGCGCCCATTTTATTTTTAAATAAATCAAAGAAACCACAATTTTTTTGTCTGTTTGTCATGAATATCATTTAATTGGGTTCAAGTAGATTTGCTTACATTATTTCTTGAATATGATGTCTCGTAAATAGTCGCCATTGGCCTCTACGACATATTGTGCCCGTTTTGCAGCATTTTCCATGGTTTTCTTCAACATTTCGATGGGAATGGCGGTTATTTCTTGACGGATGTTGGTTTTCAGCTCTTCTAGGGTCTTTGGCTTGTTGACGTAAACCTTTGATTTCAAATAACCCCACAAAAAGAAGTCTGGAAACGTTAAATCTGGTGATCTTGGCGGCCAATCGAAATCACCATTTTTTGACATCAAACGGCCAGGGAACAATTGCTTCAAAAAATCGATTGTAGTGCGGCTTGTGTGTGGTGGCGCGCCGTCTTGTTGAAACCAGTAGTGCCTGATACGCTTTCGACGAACGATTGGCATGAAAAAATTGTTTATCATATCGCGATAACGCTCCTGATTGACAGTAACTCTGTGGCCATTATCATCTTCGAAAAAGAACGGCCCAATGAGCATTTTAGCACAAACTCCGCACCAAACAGTGACTTTTGCATCGTGAAGAGGTACTTCTTGAATCTCTTGTGGATTTTAGTGATGGGAACTATCGAATAATTCGAATATTTTTATTCGATAGTACTAATGATTTTGAACTATCGAATAATTCGAATATTTTTATTCGATAGTTCAAAATCATTCATTCATTCGATAGTTTTTTTTATTCGATAGTTTTTTCATTTGCACTTCGTTTGCTTTCCTTCAACTGATTGAACGAATCGTGAGTACTAAAAATTTAACTAAAAAGTTCGTTTAACTGATTGATTTGTGTTTAAATGAAAATTATAATGATATCGCACCAGTTATAAACTACTTAGAGGTTTTTAAATCGAATAAATTAATACTTTTATTAAAATCATTTGCTTTGTAAAAGGTACAATTTTTGCAATTCGAATGAATGAATAATTTAAACGATAGTAAAAATCGTACAATAGTTCTTTGTACTAGTTACTATTTTTTTAATTCGAATGAATGAGTGAATTATTCGATAGTTCAATTCATTCGATAATTTCGTGCACTATTTACTCTTTTTTTAAGTAAATGAATGAACGAAATATTCGAACGAATTGTTCGATAGTTGAAATCATTCGATAGTAAACTATCGATGGTTGAAATCATTCGATAGTGCCCATTACTAGTGGATTTTCAGTGGCATAAATACGGCAATTTTGTTTGTTTACCGTTCCGTTCAACTGAAAATGAGCTTCATCGCTCATTGAGTTGAGATTTCACTATTGACTTGTTTTGTTGAATGTAAGTTTCAACAATTTTAAAGCGTTCGCGTGGCGTGTACTGTTCCATTGTAAACATTTGCTTGGAATGACGCTTCAAACGCGGTATGTCCACAGAAAATAATATCAGTGATTTTTTTTCAATTAACTTATTGTTTGATATTTATAGTGTTTTTAACTAATTTTGTTGTTGATCCAATCAAACCTTTTGTCAAATAAACATTTTTTCTCTCTGCGCCGAGTTACAAATACAAAATATAAGTGGCAACAGAGAAAGAGAATGTTGTGAGATGTCAATATTTTAACTCTCTTCAATTTGTATACATATATATGTGACGGTGAGTGTAGGCGTTAAAAGAATGTACATATATGCCGAACACGATACAAATAAAGCGAATTGAAAAGTTTGGTAATAGCATTTACATTTTTAATTGTTCTAATTAAATATTTAATTACAAATGAACGATGTAATTGATTACATTTTTAATTGATTCAAATAAATATTTTGCAATTTCAATTTCTGGATTACTGCTTTGTGTTAAACTACATAGTAACAACAACAACAACTTGTTTAAAAAGAGATGAAAAAACGTTACGTTTTTTGTAATGTTGTTTGGTTGTGTGCATAACATTGTTTTTTGCAAATTTCTTTGTGCATTTTGAAAGAAGGGTACAAATGGACATAACTGTACTCCAATTTCGTTTTGTGTTGTCAATCACAACCTTTGATATAAGATAAACAAAATCAAAGAAAGTTGAAAGAAAAAACACTTGAAGTGTGTGAAGAAAAATTTTCTTTAGTATATCGTTGACCGTATAGCAGTGTAGTTCTTCTTGTGTTTAAAGGTGAATAAGTGTTAAATAAAAAATAACTGAAGTGAAATGGCTTTTAAGTGTTTTATTTGTGAAACTATTTTTCCTTCCACAGAAATTTTTTTTAAGCATTTAAAAGATCACGTAGTTACCTCTAATACAATATACGAATGTACATATAGTAATTCTTTGTAATTGAAATATAGTACTTGAAATGCCAATATCTCGAAAACATAAATTTAATAATTTTTTCTAACACACGTTTTAAATAGCTTTAAATAGAGAATTATTTCTAAAGTTTTGAAAAAAAAACCTTGACATTCCGTTTTTTTTTTTCTCAAAAATCGTACGGTTTGACATGGAATGACTAAAATGTATATGTTATATCTAATTATTTTTTACAGATCGATATGGACTTTGCCATCAAATTTCCTATGGCCAAAATATTAAGTGAACGCTGGGGACAGTATAGCGAAAAACTTTTGCAACTGATGAGAACAAAAATTTCATCCGCAGCTGTATCGAAAAAATTGAGCCAAATTGCAGAAATGGATGATGGTATTAACAGTTGTATTTATTCTTAATTGTGATTATATATTGTTTGTGTTTTTGAATTCCAGAATCTGCAATTTTTACAATTTTGTGGTATTGTCACTACCTCTTTCCACCACAACAAAAAACGAGTGTCGATGAAACAGGTGCTAAAATCCGAAAGAAATTTTCCGTTATCGATTCACAGGACTCATTCGCTTTGGTTGCTGGCAGTCCTGAAGAAATCAATGCAAAATTAAACTTATTAAAACTGCAAGGACGTGCAATACAGCCAAAACTTCTGATCTTGGGAGATGTATCAGCTATTAAGTCTATTTATGTCTATTTCGATGGCATTAAGTATCCATTTTTAACAATTTTAAATCATTTGACATTCTATTTAAATGTTTTTTCATATTCAACTTCAAGTTTCCAGAGGAACTGAAATGTTCTGTAATTTCATTCACATTTTATTTTATGATTTTCCAACAAGTACAAAATTTGTGAAGACATCTGCTATAAAGCATGAAATTCTAAAATTATTATAATAACTTATATTCTACATACTTGTACTACTATATAATTTGAATATTATATATTCGTAACAATTTCATTTAACTTTATTTCATAATCATTAATTCAATGAATTTGCGTATTTTATTTAAAAATGTGTTGTAACTTTTTTAAGTTTAAGTTTATGTTTATATTGCTTCAAATTATATGTATAAAAAATCCAACAAAAGGCGTAAAAAATTTGAAACATTGTACGAAATTATTCTGCACTTCATTTGTAAGGCAAACATTTAGTTAGAAGTATAATAAATTTTAATTAATTTCTTAATGTATTCAAACAAACTTTTAATTGATTTTATATTCCGAAATCAATTAAAAATTTAATTGCACAACGTTAAATTTAATTGTATTTACGTACTATTTTCTATAAAATTTTTAATTGAATTAATTAAAAGTATTTCAGAAATCAAATAAGTTTTTCATTGTTTTAATTAAATGAAAATTTTTAATAAAGTGAATAAAATCTTTCATTGATTTAATTAAAAATTTGGTTATACCACTAAAACAGAATCAATTAAGTATTTAATTGGGACAACAAAAATATTTGTTGGTTGCTTCGTAATATTTCAATAAATTTATGAATTGATATAATATATTTTTAATTGAGTGAAAATAAGTTTTTCATTCAATAAACGTGTTACAATTTTATTAATTGGTAGTACAAATTTCTTTATAGGAGCAAAATCCCAGAAAAAATTAATTGATATCGCGAATTTCTTAATTGAAACGGGTTTTGATTGTTTTCTGTGTCATTAGTCGATTTGGCATCACTGCGGAAAGTTACAGTGTTGCCAGATGGGCGCTTCGAATAAGGGCTACCCTGTACAAATTGATTTATTTTTGTTAACGAATATCATTAGTATATAAAACAAATATATTCGTAGATACTACATCAGGTACTAGAAAAATTTTACGAATGAATTCGTAAAAAGATCACAATAAAAATACTTTGTATATAGTACGAATATTTGTAGATTGTACGAATATTTTATTTACTAATATCATTCATAGAAATTTAACTTATACATTTTTTGAGTGTACGAATATTTGAATAATTTTCGAATATTTTGCAAACGAATAACATTCGATGCGATCAAGAGTCTGTCTCTAATTTTCAAATCATCTTCTTCGCTTATTTCCCTTTTTTTAATGGAATGCCTTAAATGTGTAAGCATTGGTTGATCCGGAAGAGGTTGGATAAAAAGTAGTGAAGTAAAACATTTTGTCTATAATGTTTTTAGTGTCGCAGAAAGCAGTATTAATATGTGATATTAGATCTGAGACAAGTGTTATGCCTTTGCCTCAGTCAAATTAATTTACTAAGCGGTCCTCTTCACACACTTTCCTACTACCACCAGCTTAAACTTCTCGTCGTAAATTGTGTGCTTTCAAGTTCCTTTGATTCGATTATGAGAAAAAAAAGGTTAAAACGCTATATCATGACCCTTTCGGGTGACCCTAGGGTACAGCTAAGCGCGTTATCATTAGGTCGCCAAATGTTGTGCAGAATACAACAAACTATAGGGTGTTTTTATAGAGTGATAGAACTTTGAGATGGCATCACTGCTTTATTTGACCACTTATTTAAAAGCCGATAAATGTTTTTTGTTTACATTGCTTTGACATTTTATTATAGATCGACTTACATCAGAGTAACGCGTGCAAATTGTGGACATTTTTAATCAAAATAATGGTTCTGCTCGTCAAACTTATCGTGCACTTTGTCCATTTTATGGCGTTCATAATCGTCCTTCAGAGCTGCTAATTCGAAGAACAATAGATCGTTTTCGAACCACATTTACTGTAACTGATAATGTGCATCCCGTGAGACGCCGAACAGCGCGCACTGAAGAATCTGTAGCCGCTGTACAGGAAAGCATTGAAGATGATCCTAATCAATCAATTCGTCGCCGTTCTCAGCAACTGGGGTTGTGTCCTTCCACTTTATGGAAGATTTTACGAAAAGATCTTGGCTTAAAACCTTTCAAGATTTAATTTATTGTGCAGGAATTAAAGCCAAACGACCATCTTATGCGCCGCCAATTCGGCGAATGGGCTGAAGCACAAATTGATATTGTTTTTGAATTTCCATGGAAAATTTTATTTTCCGATGAAGCTCATTTTTGGTTGAATGGGTACGTAAATAAACAGAATTGTCGTATTTGGAGTGAGGAGAATCCACAAGCTTTTGTCGAAACACCATTGCATCCACAGAAAATTACTGTTTGGTGCGCTTTATGGGCTGGCGGAGTCATTGGCCCATATGTCTTAAAAAACGATGATGGTCAGAATGTTACTGTCAATGGTAAACGGTATAGGAACATGATTCGAAGTTTTTTCGTACCTCAATTAGCTGGCATTAATCTTGCTGATATGTGGTTCTAACAGGACGGAGCCACATGCCACACAGCGTGCGCTACAATTGATTTACTCAAGGAAACTTTTGACGAAAAAATAATTTCACGAAATGGCCCAATTAATTTAATTGGCCCCCAAGATCGTGTGATTTAACCCCATTGGATTTATTTCTTTGGGGTTATGTAAAGTCACTCGTTAACGTCAATAAACCACAAACAATTGAACACCTGGAAATCAACATTCGAAGAGTTATCGGCGAGATACGGCCGCAAATGCTGCGAAAAGTTTGTGAAAATTGGTGTTCCAGATTGCGCCTTGTACGCGCCAGCCGTAGCGGCCTCATGGCCAAAATCATATTTAAACATTAATGTCATAAAATTTTATATCCAATATAGCCCATTTCATTGATATTAAAAATATATTACTATGTTTTATTATGATTTAAACTTGTATCACTCTATAAAAAATACCCTTTATATACCGAAAATTATTTTGTGACTGGAGTCTATATATATTCGCATTAGCAGTTCCCTCAAACTACCAAACTATTTTTTCAGTATACCAATACAATCTTCAAATCGTAGTCTGCATCTGCTGTGACGCAAATTGAAAGCTCTTCGTTTCTCCTTGTCCAGCAGCTGAGATCAGCTTCTGTGAGGTGTTATAACTATTCTTGAAGGTGGATAAGCAGAGTCGCCTGCAGTCCACTGAAAAGAATTTAAAATAATGTTGTTCTTGACAAGGACTTTTAAATTTTCGCATAGTGGCAGCTAGCAACACGGCCAACAATAAAGCGGCGGATGCTAAGATCCGTAAGATTATGGTCACAAACTAATTGGGCTTTTATGGAATATATGGTACATGGTCTTAGACAGGTGTTTCAGCTAGTTTTATTTCCGAACCGTACAATGCAGTTCGGCAACTTGTGTTATTTTTTTGCAACAATTTCTTCCCTTTCGGACTTATCTGGGCAGAAAATTAAGTTGTGTTGCGGACGCAAAATTGCGTTTCGAGGTCAAATATCAAAATTATTTTTCGAATAGCTGAATTTTCTCCATAAACCCTAACCTGGAGGTCCACCGACAACGGTTTGCTTGAGTGTGGCTTTTCAAATTACAAATCTTTCTCAAGTAGAATAACTAAATAAGTGAAGTGCTCTTAAGTTAATCTCAGCCTTTGGTGAAATCGCCCATCATCCATTCATACTCAAAACGTCATTGTGCCACCCTTTCGATTTTGAAATGTAATGCCACAATAAGTTGTAAATATTGCAAAAATATATTACATATACACCACATCGTGAATACCCTAAAAATATATAATACGCAAGTATTTTAATTTATATAATTTTACTCCCAACATTTTTTTAAATACCCTTCCCTACACCGTTAAAAATTTTGGACTACTTTTTAATCCAAACTTTGGTTTAAAGGAATTTTTAATCCAAAGAGTACTACTTTTAATCCAAATATTAGTTTAATTTAGTTTAATTTCACGTTCCTGAAAAGAATTCGTAATAATGCAAAATAAGCGAAACTATGTCAACAACTGAGTTGGATGAGTGGATAAGGTATTGGACCAGCACATCAGAGTACGTGTGTTCAAATCACGAACTGCACGGTCGAAAGTTTGGGTTTAAATTTAAAACCTTTTTGGGTTTGGATAAAAATAGAAACCCTCAGGGTTTTAAATTAAATATTAATTTAAACCCAAGTTTTCGACCGTGTAAAGTACACACAAAAAAATCTCGTCGGTAAATTCAAACGATATTTGCGGTCATTTTACCGTCAATACTACACAATACTTGCACACACGGTCGAAAATTTGGGATTGAATTTAAGACCCTTGAGCGTAACTTTCTTAACAAATGAAATAGACGAATGGATAAGATGTTGGACCAGCACAACAAAGGACGTGTGTTCAAATCATGAACTGGTCAGAAAATTTTTCTATTTTAAGTTGATATTTATATTGCTTTTTAAAACTTTTTTCGGATAGAAAACTAATCTTTTTTGGATTGAAAAATTTTAAACCTTTCCTTGGATTAAAAAGTAATCGTTTTGGGTGTTGTCCTATATGTAATCCAAAAAAGTTCAAAATTTAGTCCAAGATGTTTAACCGTGTATCAGCGATCCTGCACTAATGTAGCAATCTATTTGTTGGGTGTGTTTCGATGAAATTTTAGGTTAAAAAATTTAAAAGGATCAGCTGATATATTTTACCCCTGTAGGCGCTATGAACTGCAATCGACATTTTAATTTAGTTTTTATTTATTTTGCAACCAAAACTAGACTAATTTACAAATTACAATCGTTTATTACTTTATTATAATCAATCTCTAATCCAATTTTCTTCTTTTCATTATGAAGAAACTTTAATTTTTCCTATTTTAAGAAATATATTTCAAAGTATTCGCCTAGGAATCAATACCACTTAATTAAGGCATCAATAAACGTGGCGTATTTAAAAAAAATTACGCTCACCGTTATTTCAGGACGGGACCGGTATTCTAGCAGCGGCAAATGATCCATGTAATTGACTGTTAAACGTTTCTATGTACCTCCAGGCAGCGTCGTTATAACGTTTGCAAAAACAAAACAACACTCAAACAATCGAAAGAACTACACAGCATAGAAGCATTTGTTTCTCAGAGATTAATCAGCTAACTCGAGTCTATTTATAAAACAAATGAAAAAAATTAATTTTAAAATAAGAGAACTATTAACGTTACACATTCAGAGTCATCAATAAGAATCTTTTACATTGTTAAAGAAATGCGTCTGCCAGTCTCGACAGCTGCTTAACAAAGGCGTTCAAGCTATTAGTCAGTGTCTAATTTTTCTAACGACTCCAGTCCCACCTAATCTCATGCCATCCTGCACAGTCATACTCATTCCTTCCGATAGTCCGTCAGTCAGTCAATTTTTATTACACCTGCGTTTTGTTTATTGAGTAGAAAGCTTTCTTGCAACTGGCACAATAATTGCAACCTGGACTAATGGTCTGTAATGTGCTATGTTGTTAGTTTTAGTATCCTGCCCGTTGGCCAAAGACCAATAGACAAAGTGTCTGTCGAACCATCACGGAAATGCAAATCAAATTCTAATGATGATGTAATAGCTTTTTGCGTTTATATCTCTTTGGATCTATTGTTGCTCCTATTCTGGCGAGATGTTTAGGAGAGAAATTGTAAAGTATTTAGTTGAGACAGTGGTAATGGCGATGGTGAGGAAAAGGGTTGTTACAGGTGTCAGTCAGTTTGTGCATATTTATTAAACCAGCTTTAGGACCATGCTGCATTTGAATATCATCTCAACATAAAAATAAAATACTAAAAAACTTATAAAGAATAGAACTGCTTTCTGTTCAAATGGTAGATTGGCCAATAGTGTGCCTGAGGTGGAAAATAAGGTGAAAATGGATTATTAGCATTTGACATGCAATCTGACAAGTGCAAAGAAAGCATTAATAAATTGTTGCAGCTTGTTTGGTTTTCTGTGTGTACGCCTGTGTTGCCGGATGAAAATCTCTTCCTGGTTCTGGTTGTGGTCAAACATTAACTGGCAGACTTTTGTGCAAGGCACCGCAACCATTAATTTTAGCAGTAATGTCATCATTATTGGTCAAGTAGGTACTTGTTGTTTAACAGAAGATAAAACTGAAAAACAAGCACTGCTAGTATTTGGTTGTAGGTATTGACGAGCAATTGTTGTAAATGGAAATTATTGGCGGTATTTAAACACATACCTGACGCCCATCAGTTAAGCGCAAAGGAGAATTAGGCACAAGTTTAAGAATAACGTTCAAGCATAGCCGATAAAGATCAAAGGTCCGGTGACCATTCGTTCTGTAATTTATAGCAAAATTTTAGATTTTATGCCAATTTAATTTTAACTAAGGAAAATAAATGTTCTTCATCTTCTGTACTTCAACTTATTATTTCTCAGAACAAGAGCTATGAATGTTACATAGAACAAGAACAATTTCAAAAATATTTTATAATTCTCAAGTGTTCTGAGTTAAAACTGAATACACATAAAAAATTTTTGAAATACTACTAAATATTTTTTTGTAAACTTAATTGAATTTTTAATTAACTTTAAATTGACTTTAGATAATTTTTTTTTAAAGATAATAAATACACTCCACGTCTTTTGATAAAGGCCATATAATTAAAATTTTTTTTTGAATTTTTTTGTAAGTTACAACTCATTTTGTTATTTTTAAAAAAATATGAAATTTGTGGTTAGATGGAGTGTTAATACAGGGTTGCCCATTTTCGAAGCGCCCATTTTATTTTTAAATAAATCAAAGAAACCACAATTTTTTGTCTGTTCGTCATGAATATCATTTAATTGGGTTCAAGTAGATTTGCTTACATTATTTCTTGAATATGATATCTCGTAAATGGTCGCCATTGGCCGCTACGACATATTGTGCCCGTTTTGCAGCATTTTCCATGGTTTTCTTCCACATTTCGATGGGAATGGCTGTTCTTTCTTGACGGATGTTGGTTTTCAGCTCTTTTAGGGTCTTTGGCTTGTTGACGTAAACCTTTGATTTCAAATAACCCCACAAAAAGAAGTCTGGAGGCGTTAAATCTGGTGATCTTGGCGGCCAATCGAAATCACCATTTTTTGACATCAAACGGCCAGGGAACAATTGCTTCAAAAAATCGATTGTAGAGCGGCTTGTGTGTGGTGGCGCGCCGTCTTGTTGAAACCAGTAGTGCCTGATACGCTTTCGACGAACGATTGGCATGAAAAATTGTTTATCATATCGCGATAACGCTCCTGATTGACAGTAACTCTGTGGCCATTATCATCTTCGAAAAAGAACGGCCCAATGAGCATTTTAGCACAAACGCCGCACCAAACAGTGACTTTTGCATCGTGAAGAGGTACCTCTTGAATCTCTTGTGGATTTTCAGTGGCATAAATACGGCAATTTTGTTTGTTTACCGTACCGTTCAACTGAAAATGAGCTTCATCGCTCATGATAATTTTATGCCAAAATTGCTCGTCTTCTTCAGCCATTTCGATGACTCTTTGGGCCCATTCCAATCGACGTGGCTTATCGGTAGGCAACAATTTGTTTACCAATTGAATTTTGTACGGAAACAAATTCAAATCAACACGTAAAATGCGTTGTAAAGTGGATCGGGAATGCCGAGCTGCTGAGAACGGCGATTTTGGGATGTTGTTGGTGACTGCTCAATACTGGCTCGTACGGCTGCAATATTCTCATCCGATCGCCTTGGTCGCTTTTTATTTGGCCTCTTTGGGTTACCAAGAGTATTACCAGTTGTAAATCTTTCATACAAACGATAAATTGTTTTCTTGGAACGCGCACTTTTCACTTTATTTATTTTTATGAAAGCACGTTGAGTTTTCACTATTGACTTGTTTTGTTGAATGTAAATTTCAACAATTTTAGAGCGTTCGCGTGGCGTGTACTGTTCCATTGTAAACATTTGCTTGGAATGACGCTTCAAACGCGGTATGTCATTAGTCGATTTGGCATCACTGCGGAAAGTTACAGTGTTGCCAGATGGGCGCTTCGAATAAGGGCTACCCTGTACTTCTCAGGAAAAAATCAATTATGTACCGAAGGCTACCATTATTTCCTGGAATGTTTTCTCATTGGCTCGCAAAAATCCACATCTCGCGTGTGCCATTGGAATGTGGCCAGTGTGTGTTTTACGTGTCGCGTGCATTTCTTGAAGTAGATGCTTTAAAATTATTTTTTTTATTAAAAGCAGTATTGAATTAATTTATTTTTCAAAAAACGGGACGAGGTAAGGCTCCTTCTGCTGCTCAGATGCCGAAAATCGAGGGCTATAAAGTAATGGGGCTTAGTAGCCTTATTATTGCAGCAAAAACCGTTAAAAGTTGTTAGTTAGTTTGTAGTGGCATCATTTGCACCGCGACCCATAGGATCTATTGTGCATGCTCTTGATTATCTCTTTAGATTTAACTTTTAATAAATGTTAGCACTGTTACGGCTTGTTGTTACAAACTGTTGATGGAGGAGGCACTACTGCCCCTCCAAAGTGGAGACGTCTTCTTTTTTTTTTAAATTTACGAATAATTATAATATCTAATAATGAAAAAAAAAAACATTCTGTCTGAGCTGGAGACCTCGGCTCTTTAACTTACCGGCCACGCACTCTACCAGCAGGCTACAGCCACTTTACAATCATACACTCAAAAATATTTGTGTGTAAATATTACTAATAACTGCGTCCATTCTACAAATTTTATTCGTAGTTTTCAGCCACGAATAGGATTCGTAGAATCGACGTATGTTAGTACATATTACGAATATTTTAATCGTATTCTTAAAAAAAACAAATGTATGTTGTACGAATACATTTGTTACATTCACGAATGATCATAATATCTTATAACGAAAAAAAAATATTCTGTCTGAGCTGGGGTTTGAACCTCGGCTCTTTAGCTTACGGGCCACGCACTCCACCAGTAGGCTACAACAACTTTACAATGATACAGTTAATTATATTCTTTAGTGGTTCGACAAATCAGTACAAAAAAAAAATTTGTCTTTGCTGGGGTTTGAACATCGGCTCTTTAGTTTACGGGCCACGCATCTTTTTTAAAAAAAAAATATCAAAGAACCAAGGCATGCGCCTTATACAAACAAAGTTTGGTCTTTGACCTGAAAGGAAATGGATAGATTATTTAGAGGAATTGATTGGAACCATACGTGAATTATTGATTAGGCGAAACAAACGTGAAAGACAATTTGAATTGCTTATAACCGAGGTCAGTGTTATGCCTAAGCCTCGGAAAGCATTTCGCGCCCTTAGCTGTTCCTGTCCTTTAATTCCACATTTTAACCAATATAGTTGTGGATTTTTAGTTTTTCCACAATTCTTAAATGTAGGAAAGAACAAAGAAAGTAAAAAAACCATGCCCGAGCCCGGATTTTAACCAGGAACCTCTGGGTTGATAGTCTAGCGCACTCTCCACTAGACTTATGTCTTGGACTGCAGATAGAATATGTTCTGGGGTTTCTTCCTCCTCCTCGCATAGTCTGCAGACTTCTGATTCAGATAGACCCATCTCTTTAACCCATTATTCACAACGTGCAGAAAATTTCAAAAACTCAACTCATTGGGTTATGCTGGTGAGCATTAATGGGTTAATGTGGCAGAAGCTGTAGAAACATATTGAATCAAGGAGGTTATGTCTTGACCCTTTTCGTCGCAAATCAATGTAATTTAAACATAGAATGCTTCCGTATTGCAGTTTGCTACGAGAAGTCAAATAATACAGACTTGCTAGAATTTTTCAATCAAAAATTTTATTTTTTCTTGCTAAGAAAAAGATTATTTGACAAAAAAAAATATGCATATATTAAATTTTTCTAATTAATATAATTACAAAGCGGTATTGTCCTACCATTTTGCTACAAGTTGAGTTTGATATTGGCGACACATTGTCTGAAAATTTTTCATCACGCAAATAATTTAAATTATTCGGCAATTGCAGTTTTTTAACTCGCATTATTCCACGTGGACTACAATTGAAAGCAATTTCAGCTTTCTTGCGCGAACGGAATGATTTCAAGATGCAATGATGCTTATCTAAAGGAGCAGCCTCCTGATGATTGGAGTGACAAGTCATTAGATGCTGAAATCCTTGACGCAGATAAATTAGTTTCGCTCAAGCAAAATGCAGAGCATTCAAATCAAGCAAAACGTAAGAGATCCTGCGAGGAATTACAAATTGATTTATCTAAGTTGGATTCTAGTTTAAGTAAGGTTAGCCAAAATACATTTTCTATTTTAGGTGACTTGGAAATAAATTTTGCGAAAGTTAAAAAAACTGCAAAACAAATACAAATATTTATAACTCCTCCGAATTAAAAAATAGCAGTGCTCTTCCAGGACGAAAAAGTCTTTGTTCGCCAATTTTTCTTTATGGCGTTAATATAAATGATCTGGTTGACCAGCTGAATGCTAAATCGCCTAATTTTTTTTTCAAAATTTAAAAGTAAGCTTTATGTTGACGATGTTAACATTCATTCTGAGCTAATGGCAATTTTAAAAGAAAAGGGAGCCGACTCTTATTCATACACTCCCAAGAGCCTTAAACAAATTGGTTTAATTCTAAGAGGCCTCTGTTTTGGTTCTCTAGCGGAAGAAGTACAAGCTGCTTTTAATATCTTAACCCCTTCTTTGGTTTCCAAGGTTTCAAAATTTAATACTGCTTTCTCTATCAAAAATAAAGTTGATACTGGTCTATTTTTAGTAACATTGCTTCCTGGCAAAAACGCAAATGATATTAATCACATAAAATACCTTCTGAGCCAGTCAATTCATTGGGAAACTCCAAAAGTAAAAGATAAAGAAATCCAGTGCAAACGGTGCCAACGCTGGGGGCACATCTCTCGCAACTGCAACAGAAGGTTCAGCTGTGTTAAATGCAATAATGAACATGAACCAGGCAGCTGCCCTTTGCCTAAAGATTCTAGCGTTTTAGCTTTTTGTATCAACTGTCAACATACTGGTCACCCTGCTAACTGGAGAGGTTGTACAGCTTATAAAGATTATTTAGCTGCTAAAAAATTAAAAATTACAGAAATGCAAGAAAAAAAATTACAGCACGATCTAATGTTGCAGTTGCTTTAAATAACACTTCATTAATCTCTCCCAGTAAGACTTTTGCTAGTTTGTTCCCATCATCAACTAGTTTTCAGTCTGCTCCCAAATCGAAGAAACCTCCAATTATTGAAGAATTCTTAAAACTCGCTAAATTAATTTGTGCTCCTTATGCATTAACTCTAGAAGATAAAATTCGTTGTTTTATATAAAATTTTAAAACTTGTCTTAAGAACAGGCTTAATATGAATACTTGTTACTTTTAACTGAAATTAACAATTCTTATGGTCCGTAACTTTCTTAATGTTTTATCCTTCAATGTTAGATCACTTATTAATTCTAGTAGAAAAATTGATCTTTTAAGGAGTTTAAGCAACCCATACTCTTATCCAAGAAACCCATTTAAAAAAATGAGATTACAATTTTAGAAAACTATAATTTCATAATGAATAACTCCCCTTTAGGAGTTGCTATTTTGATTAAAAATTCATATTCCTTCTCTAATGTGTTTATTCCAGGCATTTCTTTCCCTAATGTTTTTATCGAAGTAATTATAAATTATAGTGATTTTTTCAGAAAATACTTATTTGGATCTATTTATTTTCCTTGCAACTTTTCTTCTTCTGAAAGTTATAATGGTCTATGTAAAATTTATTTATTTTCTAGTAATTCTGATGGAACAGTATTAGGAGGTGATCTGACTCTTTTGAAAATATGAATGGAAAAGCAGTTTTTAATTGGCTTCAGGACTACTCACTTCATTTTACGAGAATATGTGATGAGAATCCTTCTTTCCCGAATGGGCCTTCTTTTTTAGATCATTTCTTAATCTCAGGAAACCTTTTTGATCTCATAAATATCAACTATTCAATTTCGACCCTTCCCACCTTTTCTGATCATTTTCCTTTTAAACTTGCTTTAAAACTACCTGATTTTGACTTTCAACTGAGGACTCCACCATTTTTTACTTGTTTTGAAGATACCAATTGGGATAATTTCAAAATTGATCTTGAAAATTTTATTAAAACAAATTTTCCTCCAATTAACCAAAATCTTACTAAATAGGAAATAGATGACTTTATTCAATTTTTTACAATGTCTGTAAACACAGTGTCTGAATCTATTCAAAACATATTGATCTTAAAGGCAAAAAATTTTCAAAAATTATTCAAAATTAAATATGATTGGCAAAAGGAGCCTAAGAGAGTTTTTCATCGAAATTCAAACAGATCTAGTTCTGAATATAAATTACTTTCAAAGCAAATTCAGTTACTCAAAATTCTCATTAAAGAACAAGTTCAAATTGATCAATCAATTGAATTTAATTCTAGACTAGAAAACATAAAACCTGGGCCGACTGCTTACAAACAAATTTTTAATATTCTTCGATATTAAAAATTTTGCTCTTGTAAGGAAATTAAGGTCAATGATACTGTTATAACTAATGAAGTTGAAATTTTAAATTCTTTTCAACAATATTTCAGTTCAGTTTACTAATCCTGTTTTTGCACGGTACATACGTTCCAGAAAATATCGTGTAAAAAAAAATCAAAACGTGAAAATAACGTGTAAACAACACGATAAGTTTATTTCTGTCGACCGTGTTATTTCAAAATCGTGTAAAAAAAGACCGTGCAAAAACAGGATTAGGTGTATATTGATAACTCCTCTAGCAGAGATAATTCTGTTGAAATCAGAAATGAAGTTAAAAATTCTTTGTCGAGTTTTCCTTTATCGATTTATTTTTTTGGTACTAATATTACTTCTTTGACTAATATTGACTCTTTTCATTTTACTTATTTAGAAGAGTTGAGTTCAATTGTTAAAAATATTAACGGGAAAAAATCTTTTGTTCTTGATAAAATTTCTAACTTTCTAATTAAAAAATTTCCTTCTGAAACTTTGAAATTTTTAACTATAATTTTTAATAATTGTACAAATATTGGTTATTTTCCTGATAGTTGGAAAATTACTAAAATAATTCCCATCAAAAAAAGCCCAATAATTCTAATGTAAACAATTTTAGACCAATATCTTTACTTTCAAATTTTGGAAAATTACTTGAACATGTGATACGTAAAAAAATGGATATTTCAATGGATAGCAATTACATCCCCTCCCATCAATTCGGATTTCAAAAAGGTCACTTCACGGTGCATGCGTTATTAAAATTTCATAATGATGTTATTTGTAACTTGAGAAATCGTAAATGTACAGGTGCAGTGTCCTTAGACATTGAAAAGGCATTTGATAGAGCTTATTATGACGGTATTTTATTTAAGTTGATAAGATTAGGATTTGATCCATTTATTATTAAGCTGCTTCGAAGTTTTTTTTAATAAAAGATATTTTTCTGTGCAAATTAATGAAGGATGTTCTGAATTGGGTGAGGTTAAGAGCGGTGTTCCCCAGGGGTCAGTTCTGGCACCTCATTTATATAATATTTTTATTCACGATTTCCCACATGAATTGAATGGCTCAAAAGTTATATTATATGCTGATGATTATTACATATTTAAAATTGGAAACAAAACTCTTAATTTATAAAGTTAGCATTCGTCCGGTTCTGATTTATGCATATCCAATTTGGTTTTCTATTTCACCTTGCGTTGCTAAAGAGTTTGAAGTTCTAGAAAGAAAAGTACTTAGACTTTGTGTAGATAGAAATTTTGAATCTTTTGTGAAACGCTTTTCAAATAAATTCATTTATAGTAAATCATTCATCAATCCTCTAAAAAAATTTGTATTTAAACTTCAATATCATGACAATCATCTCATTAAAGAAATTTTTGAACACCAAAAATCATTCAGCTGGTCTTCCTTTGCTTATCTTTCTCCTATTGGTCTCATTAATGAAGAGATACCTGTGGACATGGACTTTAATCTTCCTCTGCTACCAATAGAGGCTCTCATAGAGGTTAATTTATTTTTTTTTTATTTTATTCTAATATCTATATAAGTATCTATAGTAAGTATCTATAGTAATTATAAGTATCTATAGTAATAAAACTCATTTTCTGTTTGTTTGTTTGTTTGTTTGGCCTTTATACAAATCTAAACGGCTCAACGGATTTTGCTCAAACTAGGTACACATATTAAGTTTATCCCAACTTAAAATGTTACATACTTAGTTTTTGCCACGCCCCTTCTGAAATTTTTCAACTAACGGTAATTTTTTTATTATAAAACTTTTTACCATCGGAGATTTTTGTATATTTAATTTTAAAAATTTTTTGTTATTTTGACATCAAAAACACTCACATATCTTTAAAATTGGAGAAATTTTCAGTACAACGACTTTTTCATAAAACATCGTTACCTAAGAATGAGAAAAAAACGACATGAAAATCAAAGTTTTGTCTTTCGATGCAAATATCTCCGCTGTCCATTAATATATTTCATTCAAATTTTTTTTGTTCAAAAGTTCAATAAAATCACTTCACAAAATTAGGTTTAACTGTACCGTTAAGTCAGTGTATATATGTTTTATGAGTATGTCAAAAAAGGTCCAAAATATTGACTTTTTACTCAAAAAATGACTCAAAAATTGTTGTTGTTGTCAAAATGAAATCAATTAAAAACAGCAAATCTGACTACCTTTCATATGACATAGCATTTATTTGCAAAAATTCTTCCAGCTAAGCGCAAAAATTATTTTACTGTTTTTGTCATCAAAACAACAAGGTACCCCCTTTGATTTTTTTCGCGAAATTTTTTTTTTCCAAAATGTTGTATTTATATTTTTTACAAAAAAGTCCAGTCTCAAAAATAATTTATGTGAAAAAATTACCCCAATATCTCTTTCCAATCAAAAGTTATGGCTAAAAATCTATTTTTTCATACAGTTGACTATCTATAGTAATAAAACTCATTTTCTGTTTGTTTGTTTGTTTGTTTGTTTGGCCTTTATACAAATCTAAACGGCTCAACGGATTTCGCTCAAACTAGGTACACATATTAAGTTTATGTGTTACATACTTAAAATGTTACATACTTAGTTTCTGCCACGCCCCCTCTTAAATTTTTCAACTAACGGTAATTTTGTTATTATAAAACTTTTTACCATCGAAGATTTTTGTATATTTAATTTTAAAATTTTTTTGTTATTATGATATCAAAAACACTCACATATCTTCAAAATTGGAGAAATTTTCAGTATAACGACTTTTTCATAAAACATCGTTACCTAAGAATGAGAAAAAAACGACATGAAAATCAAAGTTTGGTCTTTCAATGCAAATATCTCCGCTGTCCATTAATATATTTCATTCAAATTTTTTTTGTTCAAAAGTTCAATAAAATCACTTTACAAAAATAGGTTTAACTGTACCGCTAAGTCAGTGTATATATGTTTTATGAGTATGCCAAAAAAAGGTCCAAAATATTGACTTTTTACTCAAAAAATGACTCAAAAATTGTTGTTGTTGTCAAAATGAAATCAATTAAAAACAGCAAATCTGACTACCTTTCATATGACATAGCATTTATTTGCAAAAATTTTTCCAGCTAAGCGCAAAAATTATTTTACTGTTTTTGTCATCAAAACAACAAGGTACCCCCTTTGATTTTTTTCGCGAAATTTATTTTTTCCAAAATGTTGTTTTTATATTTTCTACAAAAAAGTCAAGTCTCAAAAATAATTTCTGTGAAAAAATTACCCCAATTTTCCAATCAAAAGTTATGGCTAAAAATCTATTTTTTCATACCAGACTATTAATAAAAAAACTTAGTTTTGTGTTAGAATTCTCTATACAGTTTGAACGTCCCCATTTATCTCTAAGAATGAAGTTGTGTGTCTAGAGTAATTACGAACATTTTGGATTATATAAATCTTCCTTATAGTAATCTACTTATTTTTTGCCTCCCCACCTCGCCCCCCCCCTCCTGTTAAATTTGTTTTGTTGTGATGGCTCTAATTTTTCTCACTATTGTGTCACCGTTGTCACTTAGTTCTTTATCAATGGTACTTTAAATGTTGTATATATATCACAATTTTATCGAAAAAATGACTGTGAATAAGAATGCTGTTAAAGTTAAAATTTTCATGTAATCAGTTTTAGCTATATGGCGATATAATAAAACATATGCGCATCTGGTCAGCACAATTATTTCATTAGTTTTGATCTGTGCGTTAAATTCACAGATAGATGGCGCCACATTTGTAAGATGTGTGGGTACAGACTATACTTACACCTTGCGGTGAAAAGCTGAATACTGTTTTTTCAAAAGTTTCTTCAAATTTAACCCCACACGTTTGGGATTACAGACAGGTGGCGCTATTTTCTGCTTCTAGAAGAATATCTGATGTTATTATACAGCCAGCAGATAAGTTTTGCGAAATATTTTGCGAAAATGCTATTGCTACCAAACTTTTAAAAAGTAAAATAATGCAGTACTGCCAGTTTTTTCAGTCGCAGCTTCATCTAGCGTCATTAACACTTAAAAACATAGAATTGGATCAATTTAAATGTCTAGCTCACTTGCTGGACTTTTTGTTGTTTTTGCTTTGCTTGCAAATGCGATTATATGATCCTGATCTCCAATGAAAAAACGCAGCTAATAGAAATTTTAGTAGGTACAATCATTTTTAGCACAACGAATTTTCATAAAACATTGATAGCTAATAATATTTCATTAAATTTTTTTTTGTTAAAAAGTTCAATATATTTTTAATATTAATCTTTGTTTAGACGTTGTAATGTCCATATCTCAAGGACGCATTGAGTCCCACCATAATTTTTATTTTGTTGAAAAGGTAATTGTGTTTACTTTAAGATTAAGTAAATATAAACTTTACTTTTAATTCTTTTTAATTTTTAAAATATGTTTTTCGTTCGCCTTCTTTGAATTCAATTAGCTCACCGCAAGAGATGGAACCACCAACAACAAAAATTTTCCTAAACTTTTTTGGATTAATGTTCGTTCAATTACCTTTCTAACGGTAGATAAATAAAATTAAATAAAATAAAATTCAAATAAAATTCAACATGTTTTTCATTATTCCCGATTTTAAAAAACATTTAATCGAGAAGTGTATGTTAAAATGTTTATATAAGTGACTCTCGAGTAACACCGGGTATATCAGCTAGTATATCTATAAATATATTAACATACATATTTAATTAAAAAATATCTTAATGTTATTTTCTTTTATATCTAACATCTATTGTTTATTTAACTGTTCTTACTTTCTTCCAATATAATGTTATGTATTGGATACTTTTTGTTTAAGTGTTTGTTTAGATTGTAAGTTTATATGAGAAACCCTCTCACTGCGAAGCCAAAATGCCGGGAGCAAGCATTGTGACTGTAATACGGCAGACAGGCAGACAGGCAGATAGACAGGCTGTCTGGAGGTGATTTTTTTTTAATATAAAAGAACAAAGGCAGGCACCTTATACAAACAATATTTGGTCTTTGACCTAAAAGGAAAGTGATAGATTATTTTGAGGAATTGATTGGAACCATACGTGAATTATTGATTAGGCGAAACAAACGTGAAAGACTATTTAGTGTTGCCTTAAACTCGGCAAGCATTTCCAGCCCATAGTTTTTCCCTGTCATTTAATTCCACATTTTCCACAATTTAGCTTTGGATTTTTAGTTTTCCATAATTCTTAAATGTAGGAAGGTAAGGTTAGGCAAATAGGGTTGCGGGAGCCTATAAGTCCATTGCGAATCCCTTTTTGTTAAGTTAATCCTTTTTTGTTTTTTGAGTTTCTTTAAATTCACTTTTTTCTCATTATATATTTATTTTTATTATATTTATTTCACTTCTTTTTTTTTTGTGATTATTTAAGTTACATATTTAGTTTTTGAAACCACGTCACTTCATGTTATAATAAAAATACGATTATGTTTAATTATTTAATTATTTACTTATGTAACTGCAATCGTCTCTAGTTCCTTGTGAGCTTTAGATTGCAGATCTTTTTTATTTCAAACTATAACTTCTGTATGTTGGAAATGTAATTAATGAATTGTTTGCCTATTTAAGTTATGTTGTGTATTTTAATAAAAAAGATATAATAAATTTAACTTACTTACTTACTTACTACTTCTTTATTTTCATCGATTATTCCTCAAACCAGCCTGCTCTTTTTATGAACCTCCAGATGTCTAGTAGTGGTGTGTTCGCTAAATCTTGCAGGTCTTTGATAAATCTGTTCCCCATATATCGGAGTCGATGATTCTGTAGACTTGGACATTCTCATAGAAGGTGAGTTATTGTTTCTGTTTCTTCCGGATCCTTGCAGCTCCGACAAAAGTCTGGGGCTGTTATGTTCATTCTATTGGCCATTACCCCAATGAGGCAATGACCTGTAGAACTCCCACAAGAATACGGATTTCTCGTTTGGCCAAAAGCAGAAGGCTTTCGGTTTTCTTCTCATTTAGCTCCGGCCAGAGTCTTCAAGATATGTTGCAGTCACTTCTGGAGGCCCAGTTGGTGTTAGTACTATCTCTGACTTTAAAGTCTATACTCCTTTTGACGATGCCTATTGGAATGTGCACATCTGAATTAGCTTTGTTTGTACTTGCAGTTACTCTACGCCTAGCCAGTTCATCCGCTGCGTCATTCCCTTCGATATTGCTATGTCCGGGAACCCAGCAGAGAGTGACGTTGTCTGTATTGCAGATACTGTTCAGTGCCAGTTTACAGTTTTGTACCGTTCGAGCCTTTGTCGTTTTACTATTCAGCGCGTTGATGGCCGCTTGGCTATCCACAATAATAACTACCCTTGTGGTGGTAAGATTTTTCCTATGAATGGCCAGTGCAGCTTTTTCAATAGCGTATATTTCTGCTTGAAAAACGCTACAGTAGTCGGGGAGTTTGTAGGACTCTTTGATTTGTAGCGTTTCGCAATATACACCTAATCCAGTTCCGTTTTCCATTTTGGAGCCATCAGTATATAATTGGAGATTGCCATTGAATTCTATGGCCGTTTCTTCAAACTCTTGTCTGTTGGGGATAGATGTGGTGTATTCTGTGCCGAATCTCACACTGGGTATGATATAGTCGGTTGCTCTTTTTGATTCCTCGGTTCCAAAGAGATTCAGAATAGATGCATGTCCGAAAGTGTTGTTTCTCCACGCTTGTGATTCGTTGAGGCGAATCGCGCTTTTGGTAGCCGAACACTTAAGAACCTCTTCTATGGGGAGGAGATTTAGCATCATTTCTAGGCCCGCCTGTGGCGCTGATCTCATGGCTCCAGTTATTGCACGATTGCTGTATACATCCAGTGGATTAGTGCGGACGCAGACCCCATTTCCTGCCAAAGACTCTCTGACATGCGTAAAGAGCGCATAGTGCTTTTTTCCTTCTTTCTTCTGTGTTACGTTTCCAGATCAGCTTGTTATCATGGACTATTTCAAGGTATTTAGCTTCCGTGGAAAGCTTCAGAGTTACTGCGTTCAGTTTCGGTAATGTGAAACTTTCTATTTTCCTTCTTCTTGTGAACAAAACGAGTTTGGTCGCTGTTGGGTTTGCAACCAGTCCACTTGATTCTGCCCACCGCGATAGCTCACTCAATGCGCCAGTCATTAGTTCGCTAACTGTTTGCAGGTATTTCCCGCATATAAGGATGGCGACGTCATCGACGTCATTGTTCCACCAGCTTTGAGTGTAGTGAGAATTTTGTCAACCACAATCAGCCACAGCAGGGGGATATGACTCCTCCCTGCGGTGTGCCTCTTGTGACCTCTTTCCTCACCACACTCATTCCCATTTGTGAGCTTATACGTCTGCTGTTGAGCATTTTATAAATCCACTGGGTTATTTTACTGTTGACTCCTTTGTCTACTAGAGCATTCTTTATGGAATCTGTATTCACATTGTTGAATGCGCCTTCGATGTCCAAAAAAGTAGCTAAATTATATTCTTTGTGATGAAGGGTTCTTTCTATGACTAAAACCACCTCATGCAGTCCCGTTTCCACTGATTTACCTTTAAGGTAGGCGTGTTGCACACTGCAAAGATTGGTATCGTTCAAGGATTCTCTTATATGGAGATCTATTATTCTCTCTAGCTTTTTCATCATGAACAACGAGTGACTAATAGGCCTGTAATCCTTTGGCGCTGAGTGTATCGGTTTCCCAGCTTTAGGAATGAAGACAACTCGCAATTCTCTCCAGCTTTTTGGAACATATCCTGTCTTGAGATAACCGGTGAAGATTGCTATAAGCCAGGGCATGATTCTGGGAAGGGCATGTTGCATCATGGCCGGCAGGATTCCATCAGGCCCTGCAGATTTGTAGGGCTTGAAGGACTCAATCGACCATTCTACATTTGACCTTGTAATAATGTTGGGGAGTTCCTGTAAGGGTTCTGGCATTCTCATTTACAACCTGGGAAATTAGTTTCCATGAGTAGCAAAAGCGTTTCTTGACTGGATCATTTCCAGGATCCGTCAGACCTCTTAATGTATCCCGGGACCAATGGGTCTTTGGATAGCGTCTTTCGAAGTCTAGCGGCTGCACTGGTATCCTCAATGGTCTCGCAGAAATTTGTCCAAGATGTTCGCTTAGCTATTCTTACTTCCCTTGTATAGGCATTTAACATGGATCGGTATTTTGTCCAGTCTTGCTCAAGCTACTTAACATTGCTTTTCGATGAAGTTTTTAAAGTCGCTGGTCCAGAACTTCTTGAAAGCCTGGTTCATTTTTCCCGTTATGAACTCGACTGCATTGTCAATGGATCGACTGCATTGTCAATGGGAGATATTCTGTGTCTAGGTCTACAATATTTCTGCTTATCCAGACTGCATACCTATCCCAGTTTGTTTGTAATGGGTTTCTAAATCGTTTGCTTATGTGAGGATCGTAGTCGATGGTAAATAGGATCCTAAAGTGGTCGGAAAATGACTCCTTTTGTGAAACCTCCCAGTTATCGACTATAGCCTGTTCTGAATTTCTCGCTAAAGTAAGATCAATTATATCTTCCCTGACTCTATTCTGAAAAGTTGGCCTATTGCCCCTATTAAAAAATGTAGGAAAAAGCAAAGAAAGTGAAAAGAACCATGCCCGAGCCCGAATTCGAACCAGGGACCTCTGGGTTGAAAGTCTAGCGCACTCTCCACTAGAGTACAAGGGCCGACAAGGGCAATGTTGATCAAGAACATGCCTATGTCAAAGTCATTTCCTGATTTACTTACTGTGTTTACTTACTTTGACGTAATTACTTTGTATACCTGAATGCATTCAGTACACCAAAAATATGGTTAAAATTCTCAAAACTTTAAAGACAGATTTCAATTGGTATAGTTTATTCAAAACATTTTAATAACCGTTTTTGATACACTTAATTTTAGGAAGCATTAACTTGCTTAGAAAACCTTTTAATATTTCCAAGCATTTCCAAACTGGCCTTACAGACGATTTGTACGAACAAGTATTGAAAAAAGAACGAAAATGCCTAATTTTTAAAAAGGCTTTTTTATATTTGCGTAGTAATTAAGAAGCACTATATTAAGTAAAAGCAATGACAGCAATCGACCCTAAGGATTTTAAGATATAAGCAAAAATATGTGCTGGTGTTGCGTTACAAAAAACGGAAGTGATTTTTGATTTGGATTACAAAATTTGCAAAACTCTCTGAATTGGGCAAAACTTTTTGTACACTACTTTTTTTAAAAGAGTTTAAAATTGCATAAGTTTATTTTCCAAGTGATCAAATTTAATAATCTTCTCTGGTTTTTTTTATTAGGCTTTTTGATCTGGCGTTGCATTATTGCATTGTGGTTCAATTGGGTAACTAAGTAATTAGGAAGTTAAGTAATTATGTAATTTAGTAATTAAAAAACAAATTTAATGTATTGTCTTTTCCTTGCCTCAACCACTTTTTCATTATCTTTAGCCAATGTCTTTCATTTTTACTAAAACAAAAAAGTTTACAAAACATTTACTAGAAATTTACGAAAAAGAAGAAGCTCATTTGAGAAACAGTGCAGACGATTTGATCATCATGTTTAATGTTTAAAAAAAATTAAAATATTTCTCTTAGATAATATCATCAAATAATAAGTTTTTAATAAGTTTTAATTTTTTGGTCACGGTAGACTTTTCTGTGGAAATGCCCATATGTATGTAAAAAAAATACTGTACTGAAATAACTATTATATTATTCACAGATACAAATTATATTCACCAAAAATGGATCGTAAGTTGCTTTGATAAAGGATATTCTTTATTTCAATTGCTCTTGTAAGCTCACTTCTTAAGGTTTTAAAAAAAAAAACTTCGAGAAAAACTGCCTCTTAAGAACAAAATTAGTTTATCAAAATGTAAGAATATCTTCAAACTTTACCAACGACTTGTAAAGGAGCACAGTAAAGCGCCACCTCAGCAGCTTACATCCCGCTTCTGTGAATTCCATTGCCTGTATGTCTCTCCTTAACTTTATCTAATGTTATATAAATTCTTTTAAGTGCCAAGCAAAAAGTGTAGAAGAAACACCACATAGCAACAAAAAGCTTTGAATAAAAGTAAAACTATGTCTGGAAATATGAAGAACATAACTCAATTCAAGCCGTGTTTTTGTTTTTGTTTTTTTTTTTTCTATAATACAACATGCAGCGAGCGTTAAAACTGGCAGCAGTAGGATGAAGCATGAAGTTGCAATCAACAAGTTCAACGTGGCCAATAAAATAAATGCTACCGCAGCAGCAGCAACTGCAACAGCAGCAGCGGCAGTCAACATCAGGAAGTCGACATTTGAATTCGCGACTGCTAAGAATAACTGAATAACTGAACTTGCAGTTCGCGAATGGTTTAGAGTTTGGAGCCACCGCTGAGCGTGGCTAACAAACGGCTAACAAGCCGAGGATTGGCACATTATAACGATTATTGTTATTAGGTTGCTGCGGTCGCTATCAGTCAGAACTATTGTTGTGAAGTGTAGTTGTTGTTGTTGTTGTTGTTGGTGTAGTGGTCGTTGGCACATTGCAATGCAACTGAGTACGCAGCAGTGCTCAAAATTTGTCTATGGCTTAGAAGCTTAGACTTAAGCTAAGGCTAAGAAGTTTAGCCGCTTCAGACGAGTTGTTCTTCATAATGACTTTATGCTAGCGCCCAGCTTGAGTCAATTTTGAGCAGAGCAGCTTAGTATTAACTCTCATTGTTGTTGTTGTTGTTCTAATATTTGCGGTAAATCATTTGCCCGCGCTTCTGGCCCAGCGTCATTGGCAGCAGCATCAGAATCACATGCTGAACATTAGAAATAATTCTTGTGGCCTTCGATGGCCAACAAGGTGTCACATCCAGCAATGCATGTGCCTAAAAATTCAATAATCTTTTTGCCTTCTTTTTTTTTTTGTTGGTTGTTAGTTGCGGCTTAGAGTAAAGCTCTTTGCTCCTCTGAGCCCATCTGAGCTCGCGTAGCAGCAATTTTTGTTAATTTGAAAAACGTGATGGTATTTTTTGTTTTTGCTTTTTTTTCCTATAATATCGCTGCCAATCCAAGCCAAGCCAAAAATTATTGTGATTGGCAAAAATTTCTCTAGAATCATATATTTTTAATCTTATAGCATCTTTAAGATATTTATTGGAAATTCCTTGGATGCTCCCTGCTTGCATGTGTGCAGTTGGAAAATTTCTTCATATTTTTTTTTATATTTTTTCCCTCATATTTTTTTTGTCATATATTCTTGGGTTTTTGCTCTCACCGTGCAAATTCTTAAATTCTAGCCACCAATTTATTAAGTTTATTTAGACGTTCTTCACATATTTCAAAAAGCTTGTTAATAGGTCACGTGAGCCGTTTACAAATATCACAATTAAAATAAAGTGCAAGCCGCCGCAATAACGAACAAAACACCAAGAAGAACAACAACGTCAGTGCAACATGCAACATTTTCATGCCGTTTAAGCATGGCTGATTAAAAGCTAAGGCAACGACCTGCCAGCTCGTGGATTGTTTCTATGCAGCTATGTTAACTTAATTTTTTTGCTTATTTTCTTAAATTTTATTGTTGTCGCATTGCATCTTTTGAATGGATTTTGCTTAAATGCCAGATGAGTTATTTATGTTGTACCATCTAAGGTTATTTTCTGGACACGCAACTTGTAGCATAGCTGCCGAATATTTAAAGTTCAGAAGATCTCATGCGAGTTTTTAGTGTAGCGTCTTAACTCCCACATCTTAGAATGGAACCGTCCTTTAAAATATTTAAATTTTTAAAATAATTAAAATTTAACTCGATTCAGTTCAATGCAAATTAATTCCATAGAATTTCATTCCATTCAATTCCATTTAATTCACTTCAATGCAATTCAATTCAATTCGACTCGGACCAATTTAATTATATTTGATTGACTTTTTTCAATTCAATTTAACTCAATTCAATTGAATTCAATTCAAATAAATTCTATTCTTTATTTTTCATTTAATTCAATTAAATTATAATCGATTCTATTCAATTAAATTCAATTCAATTCGGTTCAGTTCAGTTCGGTTCAATTCAGTTCAGTTCAGTACAATTCAGTTCAGTTCAGTTCAGTTCAGTTCAGTTCAGTTCAGTTCAGTTCAGTTCAGTTCAGTTCAGTTCAGTTCAGTTCAGTTCAGTTTAGTTTAGTTCAGTTCAGTTCAGTTCGGTTCAATTCAGTTCAGTACAGTTCAGTTCAGTTCAGTTCAGTTCAGTTCAGTTCAGTTCAGTTCAGTTCAGTTCAGTTCGGTTCAGTTCAGTTCAGTTTAGTTGAGTTCAGTTCAGTTCAGTTCGGTTCAATTCAGTTTAGTTCAGTTCAGTTCAGTTCAGTTCAGTTCAGTTCAGTTCAGTTGAGTTCAGTTCAGTTCAGTTTAATTCGATTCAAATCAAATCAAATCAAATCAATTCAATTCAATCCAATTCAATTTAATCAATTCAATTCAATTCAATTCTTCAATTCAATTTAATTCAATTCAATTCAATTCTACAATTCAATTCGATTTGGTTCAGTTCGTTCAGTTAAGTTCAGTTCAATTTAATTCGATTCCATTCAATTTGAATCGATTCAATTCAATTCAATGGAATTTAATTCACTTCAATGCAATTCAATTCAGTTCAATTTGATTCTATTTGATTAACTTCTATTCAATTCAATTCAACTCAATTGAGTTCAATTCAAATCAACTCTTTTATATTTTATTCAATTCGATTCAACTCAACTCAGTTCAATTTAATTCAATTAAATTCATTTCTATTTATTTCAATTCAATTCAATTCCATTCATTTCAATAAAACTTATTTATTTATTTCTTTAATTCAATTTAATTCAATTCGATTCTATTCTTTTCAATTCAATTCAGTATAGTTCAGTTCAATTCAGTTCAATTTAATATATTAAATTTAATTTCATTACTTTAAATAACATTTTATTGCACTACTGTACATTACATTAACCTTTTATTACACTTTTACATTGCATTCCATTATATTAAGATACATTAAAATTCTTTACATTACGTTAAATTATTTTACATTACATCACTTTACATTACATTACATTTTATAATCTAACATAACATAACATAACATAACATAACATAACATAACATAACATAACATAACATAACATAACATAACATAACATAACATAACATAACATAACATAACATAACATAACATAACATAACATAACATAACATAACATAACATAACATAACATAACATAACATAACATAACATAACATAACATAACATAACATAACATAACATAACATAACATAACATAACATAACATAACATAACATAACATAACATAACATAACATAACATAACATAACATAACATAACATAACATAACATAACATAACATAACATAACATAACATAACATAACATAACATAACATAACATAACATAACATAACATAACATAACATAACATAACATAACATAACATAACATAACATAACATAACATAACATAACATAACATAACATAACATAACATAACATAACATAACATAACATAACATAACATAACATAACATAACATAACATAACATAACATAACATAACATAACATAACATAACATAACATAACATAACATAACATAACATAACATAACATAACATAACATAACATAACATAACATAACATAACATAACATAACATAACATAACATAACATAACATAACATAACATAACATAACATAACATAACATAACATAACATAACATAACATAACATAACATAACATAACATAACATAACATAACATAACATAACATAACATAACATAACATAACATAACATAACATAACATAACATAACATAACATAACATAACATAACATAACATAACATAACATAACATAACATAACATAACATAACATAACATAACATAACATAACATAACATAACATAACATAACATAACATAACATAACATAACATAACATAACATAACATAACATAACATAACATAACATAACATAACATAACATAACATAACATAACATAACATAACATAACATAACATAACATAACATAACATAACATAATATAACATAACATAACATAACATAACATAACAAAACAAAACAAAACAAAACAAAACAAAACAAAATAAAACAAAACAAAACAAAACAAAACAAAACAATACAATACAATACAAAACAAAACAAAACAAAACAAAACAAAACAAAACAAAACAAAACAAAACAAAACAAAACAAAACAAAACAAAACAAAACAAAACAAAACAAAACAAAACAAAACAAAACAAAACAAAACAAAACAAAACAAAACAAAACAAAACAAAACAAAACAAAACAAAACAAAACAAAACAAAACAAAACAAAACAAAACAAAACAAAACAAAACAAAACAAAACAAAACAAAACAAAACAAAACAAAACAAAACAAAACAAAACAAAACAAAACAAAACAAAACAAAACAAAACAAAACAAAACAAAACAAAACAAAACAAAACAAAACAAAACAAAACAAAACAAAACAAAACAAAACAAAACAAAACAAAACAAAACAAAACAAAACAAAACAAAACAAAACAAAACAAAACAAAACAAAACAAAACAAAACAAAACAAAACAAAACAAAACAAAACAAAACAAAACAAAACAAAACAAAACAAAACAAAACAAAACAAAACAAAACAAAACAAAACAAAACAAAACAAAACAAAACAAAACAAAACAAAACAAAACAAAACAAAACAAAACAAAACAAAACAAAACAAAACAAAACAAAACAAAACAAAACAAAACAAAACAAAACAAAACAAAACAAAACAAAACAAAACAAAACAAAACAAAACAAAACAAAACAAAACAAAACAAAACAAAACAAAACAAAACAAAACAAAACAAAACAAAACAAAACAAAACAAAACAAAACAAAACAAAACAAAACAAAACAAAACAAAACAAAACAAAACAAAACAAAACAAAACAAAACAAAACAAAACAAAACAAAACAAAACAAAACAAAACAAAACAAAACAAAACAAAACAAAACAAAACAAAACAAAACAAAACAAAACAAAACAAAACAAAACAAAACAAAACAAAACAAAACAAAACAAAACAAAACAAAACAAAACAAAACAAAACAAAACAAAACAAAACAAAACAAAACAAAACAAAACAAAACAAAACAAAACAAAACAAAACAAAACAAAACAAAACAAAACAAAACAAAACAAAACAAAACAAAACAAAACAAAACAAAACAAAACAAAACAAAACAAAACAAAACAAAACAAAACAAAACAAAACAAAACAAAACAAAACAAAACAAAACAAAACAAAACAAAACAAAACAAAACAAAACAAAACAAAACAAAACAAAACAAAACAAAACAAAACAAAACAAAACAAAACAAAACAAAACAAAACAAAACAAAACAAAACAAAACAAAACAAAACAAAACAAAACAAAACAAAACAAAACAAAACAAAACAAAACAAAACAAAACAAAACAAAACAAAACAAAACAAAACAAAACAAAACAAAACAAAACAAAACAAAACAAAACAAAACAAAACAAAACAAAACAAAACAAAACAAAACAAAACAAAACAAAACAAAACAAAACAAAACAAAACAAAACAAAACATAACATAACAAAACATAACATAACATAACATAACATAACATAACATAACATAACATAACATAACATAACATAACATAACATAACATAACATAACATAACATAACATAACATAACATAACATAACATAACATAACATAACATAACATAACATAACATAACATAACATAAAATAACATAACATAACATAACATAACATAACATAACATAACATAACATAACATAACATAACATAACATAACATAACATAACATAACATAACATAACATAACATAACATAACATAACATAACATAACATAACATAACATAACATAACATAACATAACATAACATAACATAACATAACATAACATAACATAACATAACATAACATAACATAACATAACATAACATAACATAACATAACATAACATAACATAACATAACATAACATAACATAACATAACATAACATAACATAACATAACATAACATAACATAACATAACATAACATAACATAACATAACATAACATAACATAACATAACATAACATAACATAACATAACATAACATAACATAACATAACATAACATAACATAACACAACATAACATAACATAACATAACACAACATAACATAACATAACATAACATAACTCAACATAACATAACACAACATAACAAAACATAACATAACATAACATAACATAACATAACACAACACAACATAACATAACATAACATAACATAACATAACATAACACAACATAACATAACACAACATAACATAACATAACATTCAAGTATTCATTTTCGTTATTCAGAATAATTAATCAATTTTTTTATTAATTTGAATGCTATTCACAAAGAATGCAATTCACAAGGAATTTCAGAATTTTCAGTTTTTATTGCTTATTTATATTTTATTTGTTATCCATTTTTTAATCATTATTCATTTCTTATTCATTATTCAGTTTTTATTCATTATTCATTTTTTATGCATTATACATTTTTATTCATTTGTTATTCATTATTAATTTTAGTCCTAAGCCATAAATCAAAAATGAATAACAAAGTAATACAAAATTAATAATGAATAACAAATTAATAGTGAATGAAAAATGAATAACGAATCAAAAATTAATAATAAATAAAAAAATAATTTCTTTGTGAATAACATTCAAATGAATAAAAATATTTATTCAGTATTCTGAAAAACAAAAATGAATAATTGAAATGAATAATAAAAAAATTTTTTAAAAATGAATGTGAATTAAAAATTTTATTTACAAATCATTTTATTTTTTTGTGAATAAAATCCAATTGAATGCATTCCTTTACAGCTCCGTATATTACCCTATATAACCTTACTTTCAATTGTATTCACATAACCTTAATAACTTTACATTCATCCAATTACATTCCATTGCATTTTATTACATTATATTTCATTACATTACATTTCATTGCATTACATTGTATTTAATTATATTGCATTAGTTAAAGTAACGATTAATATTTACTTATTTTTTTTTAAATATTTAATTCCGTCCCTGATTAATTTTCGTAGATATAAAAAAAAACACATCCAGCATGTTTTTTCTGGGTGGGCAGCTCAAAGACCATCGTGACTGAGTTGCAAGCTATTGGAAAAAAATATTAATGTCTCTCTTAGTTCTAACTATCCAACCATCTTTTCTATCTCACTAGATATCTTCTAAGGTTTTTATTTTGAGCTTTTTTTTGCTTTAAATTGACCAACTGATTGCATGTCATCAATAAAAAATAACTGCTTTTACAACATTTCTGCATTTTATTTCTTCATTACTGCATAGAACATCAATTGCATTGAATGCACTGGCAGCTGCAGCAACAACAACAACAACAACATCATCAACAACCATATCATCAACGGCAGCTTAGAGAAGAACCATTCGATTTGTTATCCTGCACGACCTTGAGCAATTACAAACCGCAAGCCACAAACTAAACAACAATAATAATAACAACAACAACAACAACAACATTAAGTGGAAATCAAAGGGTACAACAAAATACTTCTTTTGGAATTTATCCAATTAAAATTTGAAAAACTATCAGTTGTTGTTGCACAATTTATTGATGCAATTTATTATGATCTTTTTTACATAAGATCGTCTGTGTGTCTTTTTGTGTGCCGTTTCAGTTGAATGCATATATGTATGTATGTGTGTGTGTTTTTAATACATTTTTGTTTCTATTTTAATTAACTTATATGCTAATTTTTTTATTTTATTTAATTTTAAGTTTTATTGATTTTCTAGGTCTGTTTTAAGTTAGATTAAAAACGTTTTATTTCATCATATAATCATAAAAATTGGAAAACTGTTTATTGCCAAATATTGTGAAATTTAGTTAATAAACTAATAGTGTCCTGATCTCTATCGTTCTCGCCACGAATTGCTAATAACAAAAACAACTAAAACCAAAGAAACAATTTTTGAAAACAAATTAAGTTTGATGCCATCTAGCGTGAAAAATATTCATTAAAAAAGAAAAATTTTGTAAGAATATTGTTTTTGTAAAATTTTTTAAGAACATACAGTACGTGTCAAAAATAATTGCGATTTAAATTAAGTTTTTTTTTAAATTCAAACGCTACATGCCACTTTAAAACCTTGAAAAATTTTAAAACGTGTAGAGAATATTTACGAATTCTTTATTTAAACCTACAACAATTGATAGTCTGCTACTTTTTAGGGTTTTTTAAAAAAATCTGACATTTAAAACTTATGAAAAATTGACTATACGAATCTGATACAAAATGCATGTATAAATAAAAATACGTAATTTTACGCGGAGATTTTCAATTTCATGAAAAACAAAAAAAAACATTACAAGGGTATTCACACCGACTTGGGTAGTTGGGTATGGATAGATTGAGTACTTTGATTATTGCGAGCGCCCTAAATTGCAATTAAGTACTTTGTAGAATAGTTTTGGGCAGTGCTGCATGTTTATTTGATCTCCCCGGCTTATATAGCTGATAAGAGATGAGTGACAGCTGGAAGAGGGCTGCCACCAATTTTTATTTTATCATTTTATTTGCGAAAAATATAGGCAATTAATTGGGCACAAAGAAAGATATTTTATATACGAGTAATTTTTAAAGTGAACTCCACAGCATTTTATCATTTACAAGTAAATCCGGGCAGACGTTTTCCCACCACAGACCGCCTTATTGTCATATGTGACTTTCTCCGAGAAAAGGGATCTAGTGTGTCAAAAAACGGGTTTGGTCTTAAGAGTGGATTCTGGTACTTAAAAGGGTGTTTTAGATGAAATAAGTTAGATTTCAAATCCCCATCAAGACCATACCAAATCGCATCTCCCAACTGAAGGTGTGTTCACAGTGATAATGCGTTATGAAACTTTAAATGAGTTTTTCTCAAAACTTCCTTTTCACACACTAGGTCCCTTTTCTCGGAGAAGGTCACATACACAAATTTTTATGCAAATCGGAAAGTAATTTTATATATCAGAAGTGCCGTAACAGTAGTGCGACCACACCTATTTAAGTTCAGTTTCCAAAAGTAAGCATATGAACTAAATTTAAGTTTAATACGACCAAAACCATCAGAAATGTAGCATTTTTATTGATTTGAGGTTGGTAAAAGGGGGTGTGGCAACATTTTTTTCCTAAACCATCTCGTACTCGAAAAAAATCGACTGCCAAAATAGCAGCTCAATTTAGCTTATACATGGAGCACTTTGCTTCACTACACGCTTATCTCCTGAAAATGGGAAATACAAATAGTTCGATCACTCCCATTTATAGTAAAATTGCCATACGAAATAAATAAAAAAATGTTAGTCCAATACAACGGAATTCGTGTGAAATAAGCGTTTTTATTGATTTGTGGGCGGTAATAGGTGGTGTGGCATTTTTTTTATTGTTATTTAAGATATAAGCCTTGACAACAAATGTTGTAAATTTGATGCCCTTAGGTCAATTATTGCCTTTTTTTTGCAAAAGTTTGTAACACATAGAAAAAGTACTCAATTCGGATAGAAATGAATCTACCCAAACAAGTCTGGGGGTCAGCTAGAGCAAATTGGTAGAAAGGTAATTGGGTACAATTGCACTTTTCAAAAACAAAATTTACGGCATTTGCCAATCCACCCAACTACCCAAGTCAGTGTGAATACCCCATATGTGATTTAAGCACATAAGCGATTAATAGCTAAAATTGTACTGAATTGGCATTTCAAAAAACTATCTACTCAAGTAAATCAGCTGATAAATGTCAAAGTTAATCAATATTCACAAACTGGCATAAAGTATGACGCACTCTCTATATAAATACGACGAGTCTATCTACTGTTCATGATTTGTGCTCGCCTTCAGAATTATAATTAAAAATTTCTTGTGAATAGTTCTAACTTTTTAATATTAAAATGAACAATTTCACATTTCTTGAGCGCTTTTTCAATTTAATAAAAAATTTATTTATTGTATTTACAGTTTGCGCCTTATGAAAAATGATTCGAACATTCTATGTTCAACATACATCCTAAATTCGAAATATGGGCATTTTCAAACAGGCGTTAAGGACGATTTGTACGAAGAAATATTAAAAAAATTATGAAAATGTCTTATTTTCAAAAAGGCTCTCTTATATTTGAGTAGTAATTAATAAGCACTATATATATTAAGTAAAAACAATGGCAACAATCAACCCTAAGTATTTAAAGATATAAGAAGAAATATGTGCTGGAGTCACGTTACAAAAAACGGAAATGGTTTTTGACTTGGCTTACAAAATAAGCAAAACTCTCTGAATTGGGCAAGAATTTTTGTATACAACTTTTTTTAGAAGGGCTTAAAATAACATTAGTTTATTTTCCAAATGATCAAATAAAAGATCTTATCTGGTTTTTTTCTTATTAGGCTTTTTGATCTAGCGTTACGATACTTAAATTTCCATTGTAGTTTAATTGGGTAATTAAGTAACTAGGTAGATAAGTAATTATGTAATTTAGTAATTAAAAAACAAATTTCATATATCGTCCTTTCCTTGCCTCAACCATTTTTTTATTATCTTTAGCCACTGCCTTCCATTTTTACTAAAACAAAAAAGTTTACGAAATATTTACTAAACATTTACGAAAAAGAAAAACTACATTTGTGAAACAGTGCAGACGATTTGATCATCATGGTAAATGAGTTTATGAATAAATTGCTTATATTAATTAAATGAAAATATTTATTTTAGATAAAATAATACGTTTTTTATAAGTTTTAATTTTTTGGTCACAGTAGACTTTTCTGTGGAAATGCCTATGTGTATTTTTACATGTCCTCAATATTTTTTAAATATTTATAAAATGTCCGTAAAATAGTTATATATAAAAAAAAAACTGTAATACAGTGTTGGGCAAGAATAATTCGAAACAAAAATAACAAATTAATTTTGATTATTCAAAAGTTTGAATAAAAAGTATATGATTGAATTTTTATTTTCGAATGATGAATAAATATTTTTTATTCGTAATTTTTAGTCATTATTCAAAAATTTTGAATAAATTTATAAATAAATTTAATTTGTAATAGAATTGTTTTCTATTACAAAGTACATTTTTTTAGAGTTTGAATTTTTAACACTATGGCTAAATTTTGATTTTAGATATTAGAATACTCTTTTTTTTTCAAACGTTTATCCGACATTTTATGAGAACGTGGAAGATTGACCATAGTTTCATAAAAGAAATGACGTTACACTGATGGCGATGATGGTATTGCTCTATAGAATTTTATAAAACTGTTTCTAATGGCGGAATATTTAGATAGACAATCTTGCGTTGTGTCAGCGTTCGCAAAATATTTTAGAAACTTTAATAACCAACTTTCAATTTAAGAACTTGTATATTAAGAAAATAGTACTTGTTACCTCGAGTTCGAGTACTTTAGTGGATAAGAAATTAAAAACACATCGTTGCTGAGACTTTCTAAGCTTAAATATATGGATAACAGCTTGTTAACTACTTGTTTCAAATTGGAAACGAAGTTTCATTTAGAATTCCACGTTCTTTTAATTTTAACTAAAAGAGGCTCACACTTAACACTAGAAGCACTCACGTTGTGGCCATCATCTTCCTTATTTAAAATTATTACAACATTCTCATGGTGGTAGAAGAAAACCTTCATAGGTGTCACTCACTTAACGAGGAACTTAATAGATGACCGATATTTGATTTTCACAAGATTACGGATCAATTTGCTACTGTTTTTTTTACTAGAAATCGCCAGTAACACTGTGCTATGAAATCGCTTTTGTTCTTAGGTTAGCGTAGAAAAGGGTTAAAAAACGAATCTATTTCTAACCAACGACTTTTCGTACAAAAATACGTTGTACTGAGAAAATCTACAGTTTTTGAGATATCGCAATAATTTTGATGTCATAATAACGGGAAATTTTTTTTTATACTATTCGTGAAAAATATTACCAAAAAAGCTTTCGTATATTGTTATTTTTCGCAACCAATGACTTTTCATACAAAAATACGTTGTACTGAGAAAAGCTACAGTTATCGAGATGACGTCATAATTTTAATATCAAAACAACGGGAATTTTTCAAAATTTACTGACTGTAGGAAATTTCACAATCCCAATATATATTCGCACATATTACATAAAAAAATGCTTATTGTAGGGTATCCGTAAGAGATAGTGAAAAATGTCTCGCATATTTTTTGTACATCTCAGCAATGTCTAAAATTTCCTCTTACACCGTATTCTTCCATCTCTTATTTAAGAAGTTATATTTTATATTCTTAGCTTTTATTTAAGAAGTTATGTTTTGAACGTTCATATTTCAGGTCAAAGGTCACAAAAAGTGTTCAGTGCACTACTTCTCCCTACTCTTATTCATTTGATAGTGGCAAAAGCTTCGAGCCGAAGAGTCGAGTGGCGAAAGCTTCGGTTGTCTATGTTGATTGCAGGTTTTGTACTTACAGCTTTCTCTGTGTAGGGTTGCGTGCATTCTTAGGTACGCACAGACGTGTACCAACAAGATAGTGATCCGAGTCAATGTTTGCTCCACGGATCGTGCGTACATCCAATACACTGGAAGAGTGCCTTCCGTCGACCAAAACGTGAGCAATTTGGTTTTTGATTTTTTGATTAGAGGACATCCAAGAGGTGCTTGAATCTAGTGCTACTTACGACCATGTTTCGTGCTTCGGCGAAGTTAATCAGCCCCATTCCGTTATCGGAGGTGTTGTCGTGGATGCTGAACTTTCCGACTGTTGAACAATATATATTTTCCTTGTCCACCATAGCGTTGAAGTCACCAAGCACGATTTTAACAGCGGGCAGCGTTCGTTAGCATTTTCAAGTCGCTTGTAGAAAGCTTCTTTGGTCTAATCGTCCTTGCCTCCTCTCCAAGCGTGCGCATATATTAGGTTTATATTAAAGAATTTAGTCTTGACTCGGATTATGGCAAGCCATTCGTTCACAGGTGTAAACCGCAGGACGTGGCGCCGTAGTGAATATTTCTCTTGCCAGCTTCAAATCTGCATCCAAACTAATGCTTCTCCGCATGGCCGATGTAGTAAATATCACAGGGTGCATGCCGAATGTAAACCCTGCCCCTTCCATTGCATTTCTTGGATAGCAGTGATATCAGCTTTGTATGTTTCCAAGACATCAGTCAGTTGGACATTTTTAATTTTCTTCAAGTAAAACCTCGAAGACAATCAATTTTTTACGCAAGAGAAGTTGGAAGCTTGTCATTCGATAGTAGATATTATATATTTAAATAAATTAAATTAGAGAAATTTATTGTAAAAACACGGCTTAAAAAATGAAAATTCTTTTGTTTGTTTATTTTTGATTTAAGTGGTGGCTTTACGTTAGTAGAGTGCGTGGCCTATAAGCTAAAGAACCGCGGTAGCACAGATTCAATTCCCAGCTCAGACAGAATTTTTTTCAATTGAATAAATTTTTCTGTTCGGTCGTCACCTCTCAGCAGACAATGGCAAATCTCAGAGCGTAAAAAACTGCCATGTAAAGCTTCTTGACAACAAAAGCCGTTAAAGTCGACATTAAACTCATACACACAGAAAAAAATCATTGTATAATCAACTAGAAACATAATGATTTTACATGTTTTCCCTATGATTTCCCTATGTTTTCCCTATGATTTTGCCTAAAATCATTATGATTTTCATGTAAAAATCGCAACAAATTTTCATGTTCATCAAAATCATTATGATGGTCATGTTGAATCATTATGAAATCATTATGAAATGCAGCTGATTCCTAACCTCAGTTTGAGATAAAAAGAACTTCAAATTGGTTTTATTTAGTTTTTTATTGAAAAATATAAAAAAATGCGACTTATAATTGCAAAACATACCTCAATTTTTCTCCAACTAAATAATTTTTTTTGATAACGTGCACGAAGTCCTAAGGGTGGTATAGCTTCCTGTTTATCTTCCTTAGATAAGTACCTTAAACTTTCCTAGTCAACTGAAGCTTCTCTTTCTATTAAAAAGTAATACAGCATTTTGATATTATTTTGTTTTAGCAACATAAGTCACATTACCTTATTCAGCTGCGTCAAAGTTTATGGATTCGACTACTTCTACTTGTATTAACTTTTCATTTCACTTGTTTTACTTTTTCAGCTATTACAAACTATTTTAATTTTTAACGAAGCTACTTCTCGCGATAAAACTTTTAGGGCCGTTTTCTCAATGTTCGGTTAATCAAGCTCTTAACCGGGAGTTAGCTAACCGTACGATAACTAAAAAAACAGTTTCGTTTTCACCAAGTGTCGGTTAAGCAAATGTCGGTTAAGTCATTAATTGTGAATTTTTTCAATTGTGAATACGCTGAACTGCATATTAGCTGCATTTTAGCCTGTTTGTTAATTTTTTTATGTGAATATCTAACAAGGATTAATTAATGAATAATTAAAAAACGCAACAGAGTGCTGAACTTCAGTGCATATGAAGAAAGTGCAGTACTCTTCTACGTAATCACGCCTACGCATATTGTCTTTTTTCTATTATGGTTTAATTTAAGTTAGAAAATAAACGAAATGTTCGAAATTCTATCCATTTTTAAACTATAAAATATATAATCATATTTTACACTACACAGCTGTTCTTCCGATTAGCAACTAACCGGAACCGCGACTTGCCGTTAACTTAACCGACACTTAAGACCTAACCGAACATTGAGAAAATGCTTTTTTGCTAGCCGCCGGTTAAAGTTCCGATTAGTGCTTAACCGGACTTTGAGAAAACGGCCCTTAATGTGCTAGAAACAACGGAACTTCTTCAGCATGCAAAATTTTTTTTACATGATGCAATAATTATTTTACTGGATTTCATAATAATTCTACATGAAATCATAATGATTTTACATGAAATACTAATGATTTCACTCTACAAATTAATGCCAACACGTGCATGCGTGTTTTTTTACATGATTCAACAATGATTTTACATGAAATCATAACGATTTTTATGTTGCTGCCATCATGAAATATGAAATCATGTAAAATGAAATCAACTATGCATCACAATGATTTTACTATGCAAAATTTTTCTGTGTGTACGTCCAGTTCTCTATTATTTGTGTTCAAACATTTAATAACACGCACAACAAAATTAATTAATAGAAGCTTGGTTAAAGTAATTTCTAGGGTTGAAATGGCAAATTTATTTTTATTTAAAACAAACATTTTTTTGTTGTTTTATTATACAGAAATTTTAATAATTCGGATATGAACTGCTATTATTTTTAACTATAAGTAACTTTTATAGCTAAATGTTTCATACATTTTGTATATACTTTTAAATCGTAACATTATGAATAATAGTTTATTATTATGTTTGATAAAAGTGACAAAAGTTTATATATTGAAAAATAAAATCAAAAATACATCGTTTGTATTCGAACAAAAACTAGTGGCATGGCTACCCTAGTATGGAAGTCTGCATAACGAAAATCATTATTGTGCTCAGAGCCGCCCAAAATCAATGTTGCATACTCAGTGGCATAAAAACCGGGTGTTTTTTTAACTTATATCGTTAATACCATACATTGAATAGAGTATGCATTTTGAAATAGAAAGCAAATATTTTAGATATCTTTTGACTTTTAAAGTTTTCAGCAAAAAACGAATTTATTTTGCTTTTTATTTATTTTAGGCAACTATAAGAGGCAAAAATTTCTTGATATTCTACAAAGTCAGAGATTTTCGTGCTACCTAAGTACCAAGATGTACAAAAATTTACGAATGTTTGATTAATATTCGCCACATAACTGATATTTTGGCATATATTTGATCTTTATACGATGAAGTTTAAATGCTGAGGGTATACCCTAAAGTGTTTGATACATATTTATACAATTACATGTACATGAAGTAACGTAATTGCATTATGAATTCACTCAATCTCTCTAACCGTTAATTTGTATTTACCTTGTATTAACTACTGCTTCGTACTATTATGTTATAAATAAAATTAGTCTGAAAATAACTGTCTCCGCGTGCGTTCTTTGTGCTGGACACTTCAACTGGCGACGAGGATTAATTTGTAAATCATGCCTTCCGAATCAGAATTATTTATGAAGGATTTGTTGGATCAACAGCGGAGATGGACAGAAAAATTGTTGGTGGATCAACAGCAATTTTTGGAAAAGGTTTTAGCAGGCCAAGCGGGTAGTACACAAACTACCATTGCAGTTCCACAGTTCCATCGGTTTGACAAGGAATTACAACGTTGGGACGCATATCAAGAGCAATTAAACCAACACTATGCAGCTTACGGTGTAGTTTCCGTGGAAAGACAAAAATCATTCTTTCTTTCTTGGTGTGGAACAGAAATTTACGAGCTACTGAAAAATTTATTTGGAAGTGATAACCTTCAGCAGCATACTTATGTTCAGCTAACGGCGAAATTAGCCGACCACTTCAAAACTAAAACTCATGTTGTCGCTGCCAGATTTGAGTTTAACAAATGCATAATGAAGCCGAATCAAACGTACAAGGAGTGGGTAGCTGACCTGCGGGGAATAGCAAGAGATTGTGAGTTTTCGTGTAGTGCAGAAAATTGCACTCACAACTATGTAGATGATATGATTCGAGATCAAATCATTCTGCATACCCCGCATGACATGGTGCGAACAGCCTCTCTGCAGAAATTGCAGCCGACTCTCGTGGATGTGCTATTAGTCGCCGAATCGTTCGAGTCAACAACTAAGACCGTAGCAGCCATAAGAGACAACACTTCAAATGAGAACTTTCCGTCGGTAAATGCAGTATATAACAACTTTAAATCGTCGCACGGAGCGGCGAGCGCTCAACAAAAAAGCTCAACTTTAAACAAATTTAAGTCTTGCTCAGAATGGTTCTCTTCACACTCGCGAGAACAATGCAAATTTAAGAGTGCTATTTGCAATAAGTGTGGTAGAAGAGGCCACATTGCGGTAGTTTGTTTGACGAGCGTAGACCGAATACATGGTGGAAAAGGGAAAAAGAGAAAATCAAAGAAGAAATACAATAAAAGTGTGTATGCCAACAATAATGTAGAGGTGCTCGAGGAAATTTTTTGCGTTACCGGTGCTATTAAGAATGAAAAAAATAAAAGTTTTGTTGATGTTTTTATTTTGGGCAAACTAATAAGTTTTCAAATGGACAGTGGTGCCTCAATCTCGCTCATCACCGTGAACACATATGAACAACTAGGTTCACCACGTCTTGTTCATAGCCATAGGAAGCTAGTTGGGTTCGGTAACAAGGCGATTGATGTTATTGGTGAGCTCACGGTAGACATGACATGTGGAAGATTAAAGAAAAATGTATTGTTGGTAGTGACAAATGTGCGTGAAGGCAATAATTTATTTGGTGCAGATTTATTCCATCTGTTTGGATTCAAAATTCAGCAAATCGGTAACGTATCCACTCTGGCACAAGTAACCGAAAACTTATGCAAAAAGTTCGCTGATGTATTTGAACCAGCCTTAGGCACAGTCAAAGGTTTTAAAGCAGGCCTTTTGCTAAAAGAGGACGCTAAACCACGATTTCTAAAAAGCCGCCCGATTCCGTATGCACTTTTGCCAAGCTTTAAACAAGAAGCTGAGCGTCTTGAGCAAGCAGGCATATGGAAACCAATCAAATTCAGTGATTGGGCATCGCCAATAGTTTTAGCAAAAAAATCAGATGAATCCATTAGGATATGCGGCGACTTCAAGATAACTGTCAATTCGCAGATTGATATTGAAAGGCATCCGCTTCCTAAGCGTGAGGATTTATTTCATGTTGTTCGCTATGGTCAGCTGTTCTCAAAGATAGATCTGAAGGACGCCTACCTTCAAATGGAGCTGGACGACGAAGCTAAAAAGATTTTAGTTGTCAACACACCTCTAGGTCTGTTTCAATATCAGCGGCTCCCCTATGGTGTAGCTAGCGCACCTGCGATTTTTCAGCGATATTTAGAGCAACTGCTTCAAGGTATTGAGGGATGTGGTAACTATTTGGATGACATCATAGTTACTGCCCCTTCTACCGACATCCACGTCAACCGTTTAGAAAAAATTCTTACCATTTTACAACGAAGTGGAATTAAATGTAAGTTTCAAAAATGTATGTTTCTTCAAGAGAAAATACAATATCTGGGACGGCAAATTAGCGCACAAGGCATACTTCCCGATGAGCTTGGGGTCAGAGCAGTCCAACAGTTACCACCCCCTCAGAATATTAAGGATGTCGAGGCCTTCATGGGTAAGATTAACTACTATCATAACTTCATTCCAAATTATTCGCAGCTGGCAGCACCCATTAATAGACTCAGACGGAAAAATGTACAATTTAAATGGAATCAAGATCAACAGCACGCTTTTTTAGAGTTAAAAAGGCACATCGTAAACGCTACCCAGCTTGCTCACTACCAGGAGCATCGTACTTTGGTTCTTGCCGCTGACGCTTCCTCATTTGGGATCGGCGCTGTATTATCCCATATGTATCCAGACGGGACTGAGCGGCCGATCGCCTTTGCGTCTAAAACATTAGATATACACCAATGCCGGTATAGTCAGATCGAGAAGGAAGCTCTCGCCATAGTTTACGCCGTACAACACTTCCACCAATATATCTATGGTCGGAAATTTACTCTTGTTACGGATCACAAACCATTGGTTAGTATTTTTAGTCCTAATAAGCAACTACCAGTGATGACAGCAAATCGACTGCAGCGTTGGGCCATAATTTTAATGGCTTACCAATTTGAGATAAAGTATCGTAAAACATCTGAGCACGGAAACGCTGACGCGCTATCGCGCCTTCCAATAGGCCCAGATCTTGATTTTGATAGGCAGGAATCGTGCTATAATGTAAGCAATCTTAAAACACCCATTAACTCTGGCTTGATAAGCAAACAAACTGCGGCCGATACTACACTAAAAATAGTTAAAGATTTTGTTCAAAATGGCTGGCCCAACAAATTAAGCTCAAAAAATCGAGAGGTCGTACCATATTTCCATCGGAAACTTCAACTTTCGTGTCAAGATAATTTACTTTGTCTGCGAACTAACTCCTGTCGCGTGGTTATACCTAAGGTTCTCCAAAAGCAGGTATTGCAGGTCCTACACGATGGACACTGGGGAATCGTTAAGATGAAACAGTTGGCGAGACAATATTGCTGGTGGCCAAATATCGACAAAGATATTGAGCAGGTAGCAGCTACATGTCAAATCTGTCAGCTCGCTTCTTCAAGCCCTGCTAGGGAATACAGTGTCTGGCCAACGCCCTCCACACCTTGGGAAAGAGTCCACATTGACTTTGCGGGCCCTATCTTTGGCTCAATGTGGCTTATATGTGTAGACGCATTCTCTGGTTTCCCGTTCATAAGTCGACTTTCCAAAACTACAACAGCTGATACCATCGCATCACTGTCAGTGATTTTTGCTCTTGAGGGATTGCCGTCATGCTTAGTCAGCGATAATGGGCCGCAGCTGAAATCGGAAATATTCAAACAGTTCTGCTCAGCAAACGGTATAAACCACATCACTAGTCCACCGTTTCACCCAGCCTCAAATGGGTGTGCCGAGCGCTGTGTAAGGACTTTTAAGACTGCAGTGAAAAAGAATATAGAGGATGGAATGTCAATTGATGCAGCAGTGGTAAAATACCTAACCACATATCGCTCCTTGCCAAACAATGAAGGAAAATCCCCTGCTGAATTGCTGCATGGTCGCACCAACCGCACCTTATTGACGCAGATGATGCCACGGCCGTCACACCCAATCAGTCGCAAGAATAATTCAAAATTTATATCTTTACAGAATGTCTACGCAAGAAATTATACCACAGGACCCAAATGGTTGCCAGGGAAAATTGTAAAGCAAATTGGAAAAATGGTCTATATTGTTCATACTTCGAAGGGAAATGTGAAGCGTCATCAGAACCAACTTAAGCTACGTCCTACGCAAAATGAGCACCATGCTAATCCAGCAACTGCAAGTTGTGCGTTTTTACCTCCGCTTGAAACGCTTTCTAGAGAAACGCCTTCGCTGTCAGCTGTTGCAAATCGTACATCTCAGTTACCCGTTGATATCTCGCAGCAAAATATCCAAGATCACAATCAAAACTCAACCCCACTTCGCAGAGGCGAGCGACAGCGTATCCAATTACAACGTTATCAAGCAGAAGATTTTCGTAAATAGGTTTTAATATTATTAGTGTTATCTGAATTATATCTTGCTGAACATTGTTTACTAAAAATTTTTTACGAATTAAGAGGAGAGTAAATGATACATATTTATACAATTACATGTACATGAAGTAACGTAATTGCATTATGAATTCACTCAATCTCTCTAACCGTTAATTTGTATTTACCTTGTATTAACTACTGCTTTGTACTATTATGTTATAAATAAAATTAGTCTGAAAATAACTGTCTCCGCGTGCGTTCTTTGTGCTGGACACTTCAGTGTTAACAAAAACGCTGCATGTGCCTGAAAAAATTTGTGTAAAAGACCCCTTTACAAACAACACCACTTTTTGTGAAATAAATAAATGTCAAATAAATAAACCTTTTTAAGGTACAATCATCTTAATATGCAGAATATCAAATGATTGCTTTTCATAACATCGTGCTCTCGATCTCACGATCAGGGTTTCCAGAAAAAAAAATCTGAAAAGGGTTGGGACGACCCTTTTGAAAATCGTAATTTTGCTGCCACAATCGTCATTTCAACAAAAGAACAAAGTATATTTTATATTTCTTTATTTATAACAAATAAAAAGCGTTACAAAGAACTTGTAAAAAACTTGAATTCCGTTAAGTGTCCAGTTTCTTCTTAGGACTATTTTCTCAATGTTCGGTTAGTCTAACTCTTAACCAGGAGATATCTAACTTTACGATAGCTAAAAAAATAATTTTTATTTGACCAAGTTCTGATGATAAGTGCTAAAACAGACATTGTGCCTTTTAAGTGTTATTTTTAAATATGTTATTCAACAGACATTTTTTTAAATTAAGATCAAGCACTATCAATCAAATTCACAATAGCGCCATTCACATTTTAAATTTTAGATAAATCGTTTGTCAAATCGTTTGACCACAAAGTGTTCACATTATCAAATTTCATTCTTGCCGTGAACTAGGGATGCCAGACGTACTGTTTTTTGCAGTACACGTACTGTTTTTTTTCAAATGTACTGTTTTCTGCATAGCACCTAAAACAGTACCAAAAAGTACTGTTTTTTACTCTTTGTACTGTTTTTGTACTGCTTTCTTTTTGTTATTAAAAAAAAAACAAAATAAAATATTTTTCAGTGTTTGATCACAAAAATTTGTTCAGTGTATAAAAAAAATTATGATTTGAAACACCCTGTTACAAAAGACGTCAAATGTTTACAACATTGTTATGTTATTATCATAATCCAAACAAAAGAAACAGCACAATCAATTGAATAATAAATATATGTATATATTGCGAGAAGATTTAATTTAGCGGACATTTTACACCACGGTAAGATATATTTCGAATTTTTGTTTATCCCAGTTTAAAAAATACATTTTCAGAAATGGAAAGCGAGGAGAATATTTCAGATGATATATTATTAAATAGCTCGAGCACAGATGTTGAAGAAGTAAGTTGTCGATCATCTTCTAAACAAAAAAGAGAGCACGGCGTAAAAACAAATTCCAAGATAGCTGGAAAAGCAACTTTAATTGGATTACTAGAGCTAATGACGAGTTTATGGCAAAATGCATATCTTGCGGCGTTTGTTTTTCTATTGCTAATGGGGGTATTGCCGATGTCAAACGCCATTTGAAGACAGCAAAACACATACGAAATATGGGAAGCAGGTACCAAAAATCTGTAAGTTGCTTTTTAACCCATAATTCCAGTAAAGGTACAGAAGGATCACAACAGGCTATCTCAGCAGCAGAGGCTGCATTCACGTATCATACCGTGTCACATAGTCACAGCTACAAATCTGCAGATTGCAGCAGCAAGCTATTTAAGGAGATGTTTGCCGATTCAAATGTGGCGTCCAATTTTAAATGTGGTAGGACAAAGATGTCAAAGATTACAACAAACATCCTGGCTAAGCATGCCATTAAAACAGTGTTAGATGACCTAGCCTTTGACCGCCCATTTTCTATATCGACCGACGCGTCAAATAAAGGAAATATAAAAACGTTTCCTTTAGTTTTACGGTATTTTTGTAAACATTCGGGTGTTAATACAAAACTGTCGAATTTTTATAATTTAAATACCGAAATGTCAATTGATATTGCAGAGTCTATAAAGTCAAAATTAGAAAATAACAATTTAATCTTAGCCAACGTCACTAGCTTTTGTGCAGATAATGCTAATGTCAACTTGGGCTGCAAAAAAAGCGTCTTTGTTGAGCTTAAAAAATGTAACCCAGATATCATAGGTGTTGGATGTTTGTGTCACATCATAAACAATGTGTTTAAAAATGCATTAAAACTTATGAAGTTCGATTTAGAGAATATTGTAATTAAAGTTTTTAATGATTTTAGCTCATCGACAAAAAGAACATCCAATCTCAAAGAGTTTTTTGAATTTTGTGACTTAGAATGGAGTGAATTGCTACGCCATGTACCAACGAGATGGCTTAGTTTAAACCCTGCAGTGGAACGATTATTGAAAAACTATGCACCCATAAAAACATATTTTCTTTCCAAAGATGATTGTTCAGCCGTTTTAAGGGAATTTTTTGAGTCTGAAAGTTCCGAAGCTTATTTAGGATTTATACACAATATTGGAGTTGCATTTTCATCGTATATAAAAAAATTGGAGGAGGATACCCTTGTTATCGTAGATATGTTCAAAATAGTTATACAGCTTCGCGACAAATTTGAACAACAAAAGAGCGAGAAGTTTTATGGTTACTTAGCTGAAACCGTCTGCAGAAATTGTGATGATCCACAGGAAATATCATTGTTTAAAAGACGAGCCGAAGCAGTTCTTTCATACATAATAACATACATCAAAGAACATTTCGATTTAAAAAATAATAAATTCGAAAAACTCAGTGTCTTCAATTTGAATTCTCACATATCTTTCCACGATTTTACTGAAGTGATTAAATTGTTCGGTATCAAAAATATTGATATGGATCTACTTTTTGATGAGTTCCTTTCTTTAAAAACTTTTGCTGAAAACGTAAAAAAGAAACAACCGGGACAACAATTGGGAACGTTTCCCAATTTTGAAAAATATGTAATTTTATTTTTTCCATTCCTCATTCCAACGCCGCTACGGAAAGAATATTCAGCTGCATGTTTTCATTTTGGAGAAAAGAGAGAAACAGACTCTTAATAGAAAACTTGGAAAGTGAACTTATTATAAAAACTAACTACGATTATACCTGTAACGAATTTTTAAAGTTTTTGAAAACTGAAGATGGAAAAAATGGTATTTTAAAAGATGTACCAAAAAATGATAAATATTGATAAGATAACTTTTAAAGTGTTTTTATTTAGGTAAACTATATATTCCTACCATCTCCCAGTGAAGACTAGTTATTGAGTCTAAATAATTGAGACAGACCGATTCCAAGCCGATATTAAAATTCTTATTTATTTTGGGCATAACTGAATTTAATTTTGCTATTTTTTATTTTTTTTTTTATTGAAAATTATTTGTCACGCTTGTAGCAATATTTGTGCTGTAAAAAATAATATTTTTTTTCATTATCATGGATTGAATTTTAATTAGAATGTCTCAATTTTACATAATCAACGATGTTAACTTGTGTTTTTTATTTATTTATTTATTTTAAAATTTACATTTTTAATTTAAATGTTTCTCAATTCTTTAATCAAAAAACTTATTATTTTAGGTATTCCTTTTTTGTAATCATTTTCAATTACTTTTTTTTTATTTTAATGTTGAATGTTCAATTACTTTATTGAATGTGCAAATACTATTTTTAACTCGATTAATAATTAACTGGCTAGTTAAATTTTTTTTATTAATTCGTGATTTATTACAATTCTTTATTCAAGGAGAAAAATTAATATACCTATGTAATTTTTTAAATAATACACAATTTTTTTATTCATGAATTTACGAATATTTTTTAACTAAATAAAATTTAAAGTTTTATTAATACTTGTTAAAATATTTCGTAGTTTCAGTTATGATCTCATGTTTTTGTTTTGTTTATGTTATTTTTATGTAATTTCTTATGTTTAAATATGTTTACTGGAGTAAAATTTTATGTTTTTATTAAAAGAAAATGTACTGTTTTTTTTTTAATTGTACTGTTTTTTTTTTTTGTTGATGTGCTGTTTTACCAAATTTTAATTCTGGCAGCCCTACCGTGAACACTGAAGTTAGTGACGGAAAAATTACTAGTAGGACTTGTTATTAGCATTGTATTGGAAGAAAACGAAGAAGAAGAAAAAACTTATTTTAAAAATGTACCAATATTTTCTATAAAGTCATTCCAAAACTATTTTTTGCTTCTTCCATTTTGCCGCAAAGTGTTCAGTTTGGAAACTTTCTTGAACTTACAATATCGTTCTACAGAATTTGACGAGTGTTTACATTGTCAAATTTTCGCCATCTCGTTGGTCACACAAGCAGCAAAATCAAAAATTTTATTTTCATCCAATTATTTGACAAACTATTTTATAAGTGTTTACATTCGTCACAATGCCATCAAATCCATATAAATATCACAGGATCCTTATGTAGCTTCCATCGCATTTCTTGTATTGCAGTGATATAAGCTTGGTATCTTTTCAAGTTAATATTCAGTTGAATAGAGACACAATCCCAAATAAAAGATCGTACATTTGAGGAGCGACAGTCAACATTGGATTGGGGAATAATTTTTCTCTTTTTCCTTATAACATTTCCATCATACACTATATTACAAAGATTTATAATTATTACATCGATTTTTTTTAAGGTTACTTAATGTGTGTTCTTGTGTATCTATCTAATGGAGACTCCTAAACATTTTATAAATGCCACCAATCGATTAATATTCATTACCACGTATCGGCAAATCAAGCAGTGCAGCAGAAACAGTAGCTAACAAGGTGATGTAAACTGCCACAACATTAACTACAGCAACAAATATTTCATAACATTCTTGAAAGGAACTTCATAAAAGGGTAAAGATAAAAAAAAATACAAAAAGTATGCATCAAGTTTTCATTTTTTGCTGCATTTCTTTGACGATTCAGCATTTATTAATATATTTCCGGCATTAAAGTTGCTAATGTAAAAGTCGACATAAAGTCGCTGGTAGCCACAAAAGCAGCAACAGATTTTTGTATGCAAAACAAAAACTTAAAACCAAGCAATAATTGCGACAAACAAACGGCACCAACGAACAGGGAATTAAAACCATCTACATGGTTAAGTAAAAGACATAAAGTAACATGTGTTCTTCATTAGAACGCACAAGTTAATCTTAGGTTGGGTTAACTTCAACTGTAAGTTTCTGTAATGTTAATGCTTATGATTATCGTAGTGGTAATAAAGACAGACCAACAATTAATACAAAGTCGACATTGAAATATTGAGGAAGACAGTTTGAAGTACTAGAAGGTACTCCATGTTAAGGTTCTTGTAGTAGTTTTGGTAGAGATTTGCTTACTTTAAACTTAATGGAGATGACACTCTGTTTTTGGCACAGAAAATAACCTTAGGCAATGATTGTTTTTTCTTATATACTTATGTGTTAATGTTAAAAAATACCGGAAATCAAAATAATTTGTTTGCCTTGCAAAACTCAGTCATTTTTCTAAGGCTCTTAAAGTCATGAAGACTGAGTTTGAAGTCGTTGCAACGGCTTAAGCTAAAAGCTAGCTAAATCGCAGAAAGCTAAAATATGTTTTGTTTCGTTCGTAATAATTTATTTGACTTGACTTGACTTTGCTGTACAACCTCTTCTAATGCTGTCTGTTCGATACTTCATGGCAATCGATAGCATTATTAATGCCGATTACATCAGCTGACTTTGTACGCCTCTAAGACCCTGTTGGGATCATCATTAATTTGTGTAGTCTTATTTTTACTTCTATTCCTCTTCTTTTTCCACTTCTACTACAACACTTCTAACCAAGCACACACGTTCAATTCCAATATGAGGTTAATTTATTTTAATAATAACTGAGCAATCAAATCGTGGCTAACAGAGATAGTGAAGTAAGTGTACAGTTAGAAAAAAATAGCAGTACCTAACAGATGCTAGTTAAGTATCAATAATTTAACTAAATAGTCCATATTGGTTTAAAATCAATATTATTTTTAATAAAAATGGGCAAAGTATAAAGAATACTTGAAAGCTATAAAACAGCAAACTATACAATTCTTCGTGGAACTCATGAGTTAAAAAATTTAATAGATAAAGTCAGATAATCTTATTATTTTCGAATAGTTCATATAAATTTGTTTATATAAAAATAATAAAAATTCTTTTCCGGCAATGAATTTTTTATTGCAAAACGTTTGGCGGACAAAAACTATGTGCACATTATATCGAATGCAATGTATTTCTAAGAATTTTTTGAGACTACACTCAAATTTGAAAATATCTCAATTAACATCTTGTCAATTCTGAAAGATTTTCAAAACTAAACCAAAAATCAATGCATGTCAAATACATACAATCCACAGCGGAGTTGACCTTATTTTTTAAAGAGCAGGACAGGTTGAGATCCTAAACTGTTCTAATTGATGAAAAAAATTCGTGTAAAGTTTTAGCAAAACTATATACTGTTAAAAAAATTTAAATGTAAATGTGATAGGAAAGTCAAGTGGTTCAGATATCGGATAATAATACTAAAGTTTTTGTCTCATGTGTTTATAATCCCAACCGTAATTGTAGCCTAGAACCTCTTTTCACTGAAATTTCAAATTGCGTTATAGATTTTGAACATTTTATTTTGTGCGGCGGCTTTAACATTTATTGGCTAATGACAGTCTTTCATGTGAGTTTCTCGATGAAGTGGCCAGAGTAGGGCTCAATGTAGTCAATAACACAGTGCCAACAAGTTTCTCTAACAATGCCTGTCCTAGCTTATTAGATGTTTTTGTTGTATCGGATGTATCACTAATAACGCTCTTCGACCAAATGTCATTCGTATCCGATCATGACCTTATCTTTATCACGTTGAACATTGATCTCTCAAAGACTGCTGCTGAAACCTTTTTCGAGTATCGACTACAGGTCGATTGATTACTTATCCTTGTTTAACAGCTTATCTCAAATAAACTGGTCGGACTGTTGGTTTTTTTTTCTTTAGTCGATGAAAAGCTAAATTTTTTCCCAAGGGACATGCAAGGTATATGCATGTTCCCTTGCGCACGCGTCGCATTACCAATAAAAACTGTCCCTGGTTTTCTCATTCTGTCAAATTGGCACTAAAAAGCGGAACAGATTATATAGCAGGTGGAAGCGCAATCCAAATTCATTTAACTGGGAAGACAAGCTAGAAATATAGCCACCAATTCTATTCGGTTATCCAAAAATATCTTCTTTATGTCAAAACTAGATTTTACCTTATCATCAAAACAGCTCTGGAACAACCTCAAGACACTTAATGTATGTAACAAAGAAACTGAATCGTGTCAAATTGACGCCAACTTCTTAAATTATTATTTTTTTTTTTTTGATGGAGAAAATTTATTTTATTTATTTATTTAATTAAATGTAAGCGCTTGCAAGAATAAACTTATAATTAAGCACCGATTACATATATGGCGATAATATCAACACAAAAATATGAGATCTAAAACATGTTATTTTTTATTTTTTTATTTATTTATTTATTTATTTATTTATTTATTTATTTATTTATTTATTTATTTATTTATTTATTTATTTATTTATTTATTTATTTATTTATTTATTTATTTATTTATTTATTTATTTATTTATTTATTTATTTATTTATTTATTTATTTATTTATTTATTTATTTATTTATTTATTTAAGTAATCATAAGTACAATAAGAGCTATGCTCTTTTATAGTACAACATAAATGCATAAATATAATTAATTTACATTAAATTTAGTTAAAATTAATATCAAAATTGAAATTAAAATGCAAAATGAAAATGAAAAATTTTATATTAAAAATTTGAAATTAAAGTTAAAAACTAAAAATGAAGAATAATAACAACTGTTTAAAACAGAACCAAAAATAATGACCTTAATTTTTAAACAATATTGGCTTTATGTTATTTTTTTATTTTAAAGATGTAACGGGGATCCCGTACAAGTTTGCACCCCGCACACTACGCCACTGCCTTACTACACCACTGTGCGCTTAACTCAACCAACAGCCATACCCACACACACGCACACACACACACACAGCCAGCACATTCAACGTAGCCAACAGCCTAGTCTACGTAAACCACACGCAACGGCCAGGCACGCTATAATTCCCAGAAGGTTTATAGCAGCATATGGATAAGTAGGGCGCATTGTGACAGCGTCGCTTACTTGTTGAAAACGATAACAAGTCCGTTGCTTCAAAACGAGCTATCGCAAGGTGGCTCGTATTAATACATTTAGTTTCTTAAGTATTATATTAAGTAGTTAGTGACTCATCACGTTTGCTTCGGCTTATCGGGAGTCTCGTTTTGTTTTCTTATTTATCGACTCATCACGTTTGCTTCGGCATATCGGGAGTCTCGTTTTTCCTATTTTAAGTAGTTAGTGACTCATCACGTTTGCTTCGGCTTATCGGGAGTCTCGTTTTTTTTTCTTATTTAGCGACCCATCACGTTTGCTTCGGCATATCGGGAGTCTCGTTTTTTTTTCTTATTTAGCGACTCATCACGTTTGCTTCGGCATATCGGGAGTCTCGGTTTTTTATTTACTTAGAAAGTAGTTAGTGACTCATCACGTTTGCTTCGGCCTATCGGGAGTCTTTAGGAATTCTAGTATTTTGTTGTTATTACACCATTGTTAAAATAAATACCAAGGCGCTTCACGCCATATACAGACATTTGTAAAGATATATATATTATACAAATTGTATACAATAATACAAACTATTAAATAACGCAGCGTAGTCGGGTCTTGCCGAAGTCATTGTCACACCGAACATCACCGAGATCCAAAGAACACCGAACATCACCGATCATCTCCGAACTTCAGCAAACACCGAACATTACCGAACTTCACCGAACTTCACCGAACACCGAATATAATCGAACCAGCGTCGGCAGACTCACTCACGACTGTATATTTATCGTTCGTATTTCTAAAATGTTGTGTATTGTAAGAAAGACTTACTCATATGATTACACTAAGAGAAAAATATACATGATATTGTATACACTGCTAAAAATTTAAGATTTAACAATAAAGCAGAAAAATATCATCTGAGCACTAAAATCAACAAGTCTTCTTATATATTTTGGACAAAAGTTTGAGCGTCTTTTGTTTTTTGAGGGTCTTTTGTTTTGTTTTGTTTGAGGGTCTTTTGTTTGACCTTTGAACAAAACCCCCTCACAAAGAATATAAAAAATAAAAAGAATAAAAGATAAGTTAAGATTGAGAGAAAAAAAAAATTCTGATACAAAGAATAGATAAAGAATAGATAACATAGAGAAGTAAGGAAGTGAAAAGCTATTGAGTAGAAAAAAATGAAAAGATAGATTGCCTAAAAGGTTCTCTCCCAGTGACCTCCCTAAGCCATCTTGGCAAAGCATTCCACAACCTAATGGCGTTAATGAAAAACAGGTGGGAAGAGTTTAATGAGTTGTGCCTCGGAACTATCAGAACATGGCTTCTACTTGACATACAAAACTGAAGTTTTTCATGCAGATAGCAAGGAGTTTTCCCATGGATTAGTTTGTGCAAGTAAATACAGTTTCTAGCATTTAGGTAAGCAGTTATGTCGCATCCAAGTATTGCATTTCGTAAACGAGACAAACGATCGTATTTGCGGAGACCATACACATAGCGCGTGGCGTAATTAAATGCAATTTGAATTTTTAACTGGGAAGATGCGCCAAGTTTACTATAAACTATGTCTGAATAAGAAATGATGAGTAAAATTAGCTGTATGACTAATCTACGTTTAATTTCAGTAGAAGTGACACTAGCAGACATTCTTAAGTTTCGTAGGACATAATAAAAATGATCTTGAATAAAATTTTAAGTTAAAATTACATATGGGAAAAAGTTAAAACATTAACAATTTTGTAAAATTGAACCAAAGACAATAACTGAGATTTATTTAATAATTTACAAATATAAATAATAAGACAAACAAAAAACTAAAAGAACGGGGAAAAATTAAAAGAATAAAATTAAAAGGAGATTAAAGGAGAGAAAAAAAAGAAAACGAAAATATATAGCTTAAGTTAAAGTGAAGACAAATAATCTGATAGCTTAGATTTAAACAAGGTTGCACTGCAAATACGCTGTAAAGAGAATGAAAGCGAGTTCCAAAGACGTATAGAATTAACAAAAAACTGCCGTTCTGATGCCAAGCAGGCATGTCTAGGTTGAACCAAGTTGTTACCACGCTGAGATCTTAAAAATTTGAATTCTTCATATAAATAAAGAGGTTCCTTAGTAAAAATGATTTTATGCAAGAAGACTAACGCCTACATGTTCAGGACATGGTCAAAAGTCCGATTACATATCAAAGATTACATGGTCAAAAGTCAAACCGAATATTTGTTTTGCATACTGTGATATGCGGTCAGCTCGTTTAAGTCCGAAGACATAACGAGCGATGTTGTTATAAGCAACGTTCAGCTTGCGCTTACTTGCAGAATCACAGCATGCGACAATTTCAGATCCATATAGTACGGTGGGAACGAGATACGTTTCTGCCAGTAGCATTCTAATGTTAAAGGGGGTGAAATATTGTGTAGCCCCCAGGCTGCGGAGCATACCGAAGATTTTTCTCACTGTGATATTGACATGATTTGTCCAATCCAAGGTACTGTTGAAAGTAATGCCCAAATTTTTTGCCGACTTCACGACCTCAATACATGATCCGTTTAGTATGACTTCAGGTAAAATTGAAGTGAAATTATGTTTCCTAGCTATAACTAAATATTTTGACTTGTTTGGATTGAGGCATAAACCATTAGCAGAAGTCCAATCATGAATTTTGCGAAAATTTTTATTCAAACTTGCGACACAATAGTGAACATCAGACTTGCGACAGCTAGTATACAATTGCACATTACACTCTGTAACCTGATACAGAGAGGACTGTCAGTAACAAAGGAGTGGTGCAACACAGTGGGATTAAGTATCAACCCAGCGAAAACCACCATAGTACCTTTTACTAACAAAAGAAGCCTGCCAAACCTCCGAACAATGAGAATGGATGGCACTGAAATTCCCTTCAAAGGAGAAGTAAAGTATCTGGGACTTACACTAGATTCAAAGCTTCTCTGGAGAAGACATGCAGAGGTAACTATAAACAAAGCAACGCGCGCACTCATGGTATGTAGGAGCCTGGCGGGGAAAAGCTGGGGTTGTAACCCAATAATTCTCCGCTGGATGTATACCATGATGGTGAGACCCATCCTCACCTATGGTGCAATAGCATGGGCTGAGAGAACCAAGCTAGCCACAATGAGGAATATGCTAACAAAGGTGCAGAGACTGGCCTGTGTATGCATCACAGGGGCCATGAGGACATGCCCTACAGCAGCACTAGAAGTAATTCTGGACCTAACACCCTTACACCTTGTCATAGAGGGAGTAGCCAAGCGAACTCTGTTGTGCATTGCAAAAGAGGGGACAGGTTTAGGTAAAACTATCAGCAGTAGAGAGAAGGAGGATATTGCAAAGCACACTCCCTACTTCGATCTACCAAGAGAAGATATAGTAAAAAGGTATAACTTCGAAAAACACTTCGGAATTAAGCTTAGTATCAAGAAAGAGTGGGACAGCGAGATGATATCGCAAGTCAAGAAACCACACAGTATAGCATGGTATACAGATGGCTCCAAGACATTGGAAGGTATAGACGCAGGGGTGTACGGGCCAAGAACCAAGCACTTTGAACCTATGGGGACAACACCCAGTATCTTCCAAGCGGAAATCCTAGCAATACAGCTGTGTGCACAATTCAATCTGGACCGTAAATACAAAGGTCAGGATATAGTTGTGATGTCAGACAGCCAAGCAGCAATCAAAGCATTAGTTTCCTATGAGATATCATCGAGAATAACATGGGAATGCCTAAAAAAACTCAACGAACTAGGCAAGAATAACACTGTTACTATACTTTGGGTCCCAGGACACAAAGGAATACAGGGTAACGAAGAAGCCGATGGTCTAGCGCGACAGGGTGCAGGCACAAAATTTATAGGACCAGAACCATTCTTCGGATTGGGCACACATTCTATAAAAGAAGAACTAAGAAGGGAGGAGAGGCATAAACGTTCAAACCTTTGGAAAAACCTCCCAAAGCTAAGACAATTCAAATTGCTCCTCAGAGATTTTAACACTCGGAGAGCAAAATTGTGCATAAGCTTAGGCAAACCGAATCTTAGGATTCTAACGGGGTTCCTTACAGGACACTGTAAACTCAAATACCACCTGATGAAATTGGGCATAGAGACCGATAGTAACTGCCGTTTCTGTGAAGAAGCAGAGGAGACTCCAATACACCTACTTACAAACTGCGACGCCGTGGCTCGCAGACGTAAACTAGCACTGGGGAATTATGAGCTGAGTCTAGAGCAGGTTTCATCCCTTGAACCTAAGAATATTCTCAAATTCATTAGAGAAATAGGGCTGGATGAAATTCTGTAATCCGCAAACCCAGCGGAGCTTTGAGAAGGAGGTACAATAGATCTCATTTAGGTCGCAGTACGCATCTCCACCACACAACATTAACATTAACATACAATTGCACATCATCAGCTTACATTTCTATGCCACAACTGTGCAGTATAGAGGGTAAGTCATTTATATAAACTGAGAATAAAAGCGGACTCATTATAGAACCCTGAGGTACTCCACGGTTCACACTTAAAAAGCTTAAGGTCCCGCAGCCGATATTAGTCGAGTGGCAGTTTCGGAAAAATTAAATATGTAGGACAATTTTGAACATAAAATTTGGTGATCGACCGTGTCGAAAGCTTTCGAGTGATCCAGAAGAATCAAAAAAGTAACTTCATTTCGATAGAGATTATTTCTTATTTCGTCGGACACGTCTAGTAGAGCAGTTACGCAACTGTGTTTTGGTCGGAAACCTGATTGTCTATCAGTTAAAAGTTTGTTGCACAATAAGTATTTGTTAGTCTGTTTGTACATAAGCTATTCAAAAACTTTCGATAAATATGGCAAAATTGCTATTGGGCGGTAATCGTTTCCAGTTTTAGGAATGGGAATTATTTTGGATTTTTTCCAAATAGCAGGGAATTCTGATTTAGTTATTATTGTGTTAAAAATGTGTTTAATAAATGGTAGCAGTACGAGTAGAAGTGCTTTAAAAAACTTTGGATGAATTCCATCGAAACCGACAGCATTAGATTTGATTTCTAAGCAATTTCGCACTATCTCGGCATCTTCAATACGTTGGAAGCTAAAATATGAGTTTGAGCTATTTGATCTTTGAAGGTAACGGTTAAAGTTACCATTTGGCATCGGTATGGGAATATCAATAAATTTATTATTTAGATCCTCAACACTTACGATGGTATCAATTGGCAGAGAAGTTTCACCAACTCCGATTTGCCGAATTATGCTCCACTTCTTTTTGCAGTCTATTGCCGAACTAAATTAAGTTTCATAGTATGTAAACTTGGCAACCTTCACCGCCCTGACTACATCTTGTCTATATGTTCGGAAAATAGTATATCGTTCTAGTGTTTTAAGACGTTTCCATTTGCTGTATGCTACATCACGTTTCTTGACTAGAATTTTAATCGAATTTGAAAACTGTTTAAAATCGAGATATCGCGGCGTCCAGGAGATGGACCTTTCCTTTCTAATTGCAAGAAAGGGTGTAAGAATCTAGTTAGATCAACCAGACATATATAGAACTTAATAATCGAAACAATCTTATTGTGATTTTAAGTTCATCAAGTTGGAAAACCAAAACTCCAATATAATTTTCGATTTTTGAGAATAATTAATGGGAAGAAATATATCATTAGAATTTTGTATAAAATATTTCATGTATTTTGAGAATAACCAAGTTGGCAAGTTAACAATAGTATAAATAAGATTTTTGGAGAGTATTTAATGAAAGAACATTTCGTGTAATTTATGAGAATATTTCTACTAATTTATTAGCAGTTTTCGAGAGTATTTAATGATAGAATATTTTTAAGAATTTCCTTAAATATTTGGAGAATACGATTACAACCTTACCAATCTGTGGTTTTTAATAATAAGAAAGATTAAGATTAGGGTAAGTGCAGCCATAGCTTAAGGCGATGTTCAGTCTACACTTCCAATACAAGTTCGAGAAAATCTAAAACAAGCATAAGGTTCAATACAAAAGGTAAGATTTGATAACAAAAGTACATAAGGTAATTCATTTGAATTGGTAAGTTTACGTGACTTTTAGTACATAAGAAAAAAACTGAAAATCAGCAAGAAACAGAGTACGAACGATCGTGACGTCGACAAAAACCATTATTATGTTTGAGTACTTTAGTCTTAAGTGGGACGTATTTTTCAAACAAAGTGTTGACATTAAGTTGTAAGAAATTCAACTGATCATTAACTGATAGTATGGAAAAAATTTCTGTCCAATCGATAAGATTTAGCTCTACCTGGAGTGAATTATAATCAACATTTTTAAAATCGCGATAAGTTATTTTTTGTTCAGGTACAACCAGCTGGAAATCATAGCAGAGGAAAATTAGGTCGTGCTTGGAAAAAACGGGAGCAGAAAGTTGGTCATAGAGTAAAACTTTGTCACCATCGCCGACAAAAAAGAGGTCTAGCAAAGTATTACGACTTTCGGAGAAATGCGTAGGTATAGTGCAGTTAGGCGACGTAAGACCAAAAGAACACATGTCTTCAGCTAAACGAGTTTCTACCAGTAGATCACTATTGAAATCACCACATATAATAATATCATTAAAAGAGTTTGCCACCAACTCTATTTTTAGTAACAAGTTTTCTGAATTTGTATTGCGATTTGGCCTATAGACTGCGCCAACAAGCAGTTTCGAAATAACTTCAAAAAATAAAAACTCAATGTCATCATGTAGATTTGATTTACTAATATAATTGCATGTAATACCATCTTTAACAAAAATTACCATCTTTAACAAAACACCACCAGCATGAGACTCTCGATCCGCACGAAATATTCTGTAGCCCTTTATACTAAAGACAATATCCTGAACGGAAGGCTGAAACCATGTTTCGAACACACAAATTACATCCATACTGGAATTTTCAAATATGTACCGAAACTCATCAATTTTATTATTCAAGCTTTATTGCTTTGTAGCTAATTCTACATCTACTTCCACGACCACCTTTATATCTGAGTTTGCTGATGAACTTTTAAGTACGATACATCACATTCATGAGTTTCAATTTAACACAGTGAGTGCAATGGACGTAGCATGATGCATTTACAAGATTAAATCTTATGCTACTGGAGTTGATGGTATCTCCATAAAGTTTATTAAATGTATTTGACCTTATGTGCTGAGCCCACTAGTTCATATCATAAACTATTGTTTTACAACGTCTAGTTATCCTGAGATATGGGAGAGTGGCAACTGTCATTCCTATAGCAAAAAAGTTGAATGCCTTTGTGTCATCCGATTTCCGGCCAATAAGCTTATTAGCATCGTTATCCAAAGTATGTGAGCACCTTATGGCTGAACAAATTGTCAACCACTTAAACACTTTCGGTCTTATGCATAATCTACAGTCAGGTTTTCGACCTGGACATGGCTGTTCCTCTGCTTTGGTCAAAATTTTAGATGACATTAAAGTGCCATATGATATGGGCCATTTGAGCTAACTCTGCCTGTAAGACTTCTCTAAGGCGTTTGACACTGTGGATCACTCTCTGCTCTGTAAAAAGCTCATGTCTAACTTTGATTTTTCCCATACATCGGTTCATGTTATGTTCCTGAATGGCAGATCTCAAAGAGTGAGGAGAAAAAAAACTTCTCATCTTATAAACCTACAACAAGTGGAGTTCCGCAAGGCTCTGTTTTAGGGCCGATTCTGTTTACTATGTTTATAAATGACAAATTTAGTTAATATAATCATGTTACCATGCATGCTTATGCCAATGACTTGCAACTGTGTATGTCCAAACTCATTGACACATCTCTCTAAAGATGTATGCGCAAGAGTAAATGAAGATTTAAATATAGTAGCGAATTGGCCCAGAATTAATATGCTTACACTGAATCCTCTTAAATCTTATGTATTGCCGATCTCTAAAACCCAATATCAAAATCTTGATGTCCCCCCAATTTTCCTCAATGACGTTGAGCTAAAATCTGTAACTAAGGGCACTAATTTAGGTTTCAAAATAAACTCTTCTTTGTCCTGTGAAGATCACGTAAGCTCTAGCGTGAGTAAAATCTACTATACAGAAGTCGTTTACAGCACACTCGACTCGAGAGCTACACATAAAATGCAAGTGGCTTTCAATAATTGTACTCGTTATGTCTACGGTCTTCGGAGATTTGATCATATTTCACCTTTTACCAACCAGTTATTAGGTCGTAGCTTACTCAGATATCTTGAAGCAAAAAATTGCATTTTCTTACATAAGATCATGCACTCGTGCTGTCCAGGTTATCTTTTTGAAAAGTTAAAGTTTTGTAGGTCAAGCAGAAGCATGAATCTTGTTATTCCGAAGTACAACTTTCAAAACTCAAGCCGTTTGTTTTTCGTTAGCGCTATAAGACTTTATAACTCGCTTCCAAACTACATTAAAAGTATCGCCAACACTAAGTAATTTAAGCATTTAATTTTTGAATACTTCTCCTAACTCTTTTGCTCCTTTTTTTATCTATCTTTATCTACTTTATAAATTTCTTTTTTAAATTTTTTTGATACGTATATTATATTTGAATTGTGTTTTTATTCAGTATTGTTCATTTTTAAGTTGGACATTTTTTGTTATGTGTCTTAGCTTTAAAATTTCAATTATTATATAAGTTATGTTCTATTGTTATATATTCTAAATATGCGGCATGTCAAAGACTTAAGTCTTAAATGCCAATGTTATTGGCAAATAAATTGAAATTTGCAAATAAATTGAAAAACCTGATGTATATTAACCCTAGCACATACAAAACATAAAGGTTGCACAAGTACATGAAAAAAAAAATTTTGTTTTAAATTATTTGGCAGTTTGAACCAATGTCTTGCTCAATGAAGTGCTTGGAAATTTTCATCATACAAATAAGGTTCACTCTAATCCACACCAATACTGAGTATATAATATGTACAGTGTTGCGCAAAACCATAGCAACAAAGTCAGTGCGCTACTACAAAATGGTGTATATTTTTAAATAAAAGATTTAAATAAAAAAACCCTTAAAGCAGGTGTTTTTATTGATAAATGGAAAGTTTCGCTAATAACCCCAGTTTTTAAATCCGGCAATAAACATGACGTCCTAAATTACAGACCTATCTCTAAGTTAACTAATAGTTCCAAGCTCTTTGAGAAAATAGTAAAAGATAAAATGTACTTTGCATTAAAAAATGTTATTTGTCCCAATCAACATGGCTTTGTTTCTGGTAGATCAACTACAACAAATCTTATTGTATTCACAAATAACTGCATCACCACAATTGAAAAGCGGGATCAGTTGGATGTCATTTACTCCGACATATCCAAAGCCTTTGATAAACTATCACATGAAATTTTACTACTTAAGCTCGCCAAGATTGGCTTCCATTCTACATTTCTTTCTTGGTTGGAATCTTACCTTTCAAATAGAGTTTCATATGTAGTCATTGAAAACGTAAAATCACTTCCTTTTTTATCAACTTCAGGGGTTCCTCAGGGTAGCATTCTTGGACCATTACTTTTTGTTATTTTTATAAATGATGTTTCCAAACGTTTTAATAATGCCCAATTTTTACTTTATGCAGATGACATGAAAGTTTTCCATAAGGTTAAAAATCAATCGGATGCTTATCGTCTTCAGGCTGATCTCGTAAACGTTTTTTCTTGGTTTAATCTAAATCAATTGTCACTTAACCTTTTAAAATGCTTTGTTGTTTCTTATTATAAGATAAATTCTCCTATATCGTTAGATGATACCTTAGATAATACTAAGCTTGTAAGATTATCCGAAATTAGTGGTCTAGGCGTTATTTTTGATTCAGGCCTTAGTTTTAGCTGTCATTTAAACCATATTATCCCCAAAGCATATTCCCTATTAGCGTTTGTTAAGCGAAATAGTACCGGCTTCTCTGACCCAAACACATTTTAAAATTTATATTCGTCCTTCGTAAGATCTAGCCTTGAGTACGCTTCATTTATTTGGAGCCCATTTTATTCAGTGCATATTACTAGATTGGAACAAGTTCAAAAAAGATTTTTGAAATTTGCTTTACGTTCAATTAGTTTGTCGGATCCTCTTCCGTCCTATAGAACGCGTTGCCTTCTTATTGGTCTGTCTTCTCTTGAAGCTAGAAGGTTAATGCACAGTATTATGATCATTTACGATTTGATCAACGGAAACATCATCTGTGAGAAGTTACTTGAATTATTATCGTTTAATATTCCACAAAGAATGCTTCGTAACTATGATTATTTTTATATTAATTGCCATAGAACCAATTATGCCATTAATGAGCCTATTAATAGAGTACTTATAGCTATAAACAGAATGTACAATAATAACTTAATTGATTTTTCTATGCCTAAAAACGCCTTTAAAACTACTATTACTCTTTTGTTAAACAGTTTATAATTTTGTTCCTATTTTATATCCTGATTTGTTATTGTCTGTAAGGATAACTTATCCATAGACGGAAATAAATAAATAAATAATTAAAAATATTGGGGACACACAAAAATGATTATAGAAACCAAAACATATATTCATACATCATGTTAAAAGCAAATCATATTAAAATTTGGTTTTGTTTTTTTTTTTATTAAATTTAAAATTAATGTAACTACATTCAATTTGTTTGAGGGCAAAACAAAAGCAACATAATTATTATTTGGTGTAAGATCCATTATTCTTGATAACCGCTGCACATCTGAGCGACATCGACTCTATTACATTAGATATGTTGGTATTAGATATTTGTAGCCAATTAAGTTTCAGGGCTTCATACAGTTCAGTCTTATTGGAAAACTTTACCAGAAACTTTTACCTTCAAAATCCCAAAAAGATTTTTAATGCGATTCAAGTCATTGTGATTGTGCCGGCCAATCAAGGACTCAAATCCCATTGCCTCTAATTTAATCTTTAATGAACTTTGAAGTGTGCTTCGGGTCGTTGTCGGGCTGAAACGTTCACTGAAGCGGCATATTCCACTTTACATGTGGTCGCATTTTGCTTTCTATAATGTCTTTATATAGAAACTGATCCGTAACTACATCGATTTTTTTAAACGGCTCAACTTCCTTATAGGAAAAACAAGTCCAGACCATAATACCACCGCCTCCGTGCTTAAAATTTATTTTACAGTTTCGGGCTTCAAGTCGTGTCCTGATCGGCGCGGTACCATACACATCCCATCTGAGTTAATCAAGTTGAACTTTGATTCGTCGCTAAAAAAAACGGTTTTCCATTTTTGAACGGTCCAATTTAGGTGCTCTCTTTTTTGATACGTATGTTATATTTGAAATTAATTTGATTTGAAATTTGGCTGAACTCACACTATCACCTGGATTGGTGTGCCAGAGTATATCTCTTTTCCATACAAATTTATGCCTGCGTTGGCCCAAATGCATATCCAACTAATTGGGATTTTGATTTAGCGGATATGAGATTTATCTCATTTCCACGTAGGTCCTTGGGTTGGACAATGGCCGCAAACCAGTTAAAATGAGTTTAGTGTTTTTGATTGTTTTTCGGGTACCTTAAATTGATAATGACTATTATTTAATTCGATGCTGCTTATTTATATAGAATCACGAATACTAGAGAATACTTAAATACACGTTAATATATTCAATTTTTAAATTCCGCTGAAAAGCCAATTAATGTGCTTAGTGGAAAATCCTAATTGCCAATAGGGGGTATGTTTTAGTACGTAGGTGCATTCTGTCTGTTCCGGCTGATTCGGGCAGATTTTAGAATGTGAATCGTGCATGCGTATAGGACGGGTATACGTATCTTTGGAAGATTTCATACCTCCGGGCGAATCCAAAAAAAAAAAAACAATAAATTGCAACTCGTTGTCACAATTTCAGACAGAGTTGTTTAAATAATAACATCTCACCTCGTTTTTTTATGCTTAGCTGTAAGCATAAGTTTCTTTGTCGGTTTGTAACTTTTTAAATCGTTCTCAACGGCTCGTCTTCGAACAATTCTGCGATAGATATCTAAATCGAATGTCCGAACAACCTCTTTGGATGTGGCAAATGGATTTCGTTTGAACACACCACAAATGTTCCTGTCATCACGCAGCGATGTCTTCCGCGGCCGCTCTCTTTAATGTACTGTTGTTACGTCGTTTGGGATGTTATACTTTTTTATTAATCTGCAAACTATTGACCGATTAATATAAAACTGTTTCGTGTTAGATATTTGCGAATTTCTCTTTTTATATTCGGATAAAATTTGTAATCTTAGAACTTCACTGTATCTATGTCAATAACGGAACTTTTACCGATAATTCTTGGAACTTCTGTTCTGTTTTTTTTCCTTTTTTCTAGTTTTTTTGCTTTTGTGTTCCTCTCAGAAAAATTTAATGTAGTCACATTAACTTTAAATTTAATAAAAAAACCAAACCAAAAATTTGAATTTGATTTGTTTTTAATATGATATATGTTTTGGTTCCTATAATAATTTTTGTGTGTCCCCAATATTTAAACAGATACACGATTTTGTAGCAGCGCACTAATTATGTTGCTATTGTTTTGCGCAACACTGTATATACAAATTTGATAAACAATTTCCAACAGGGCTGTTAAATTTCCACTCTGACTACTTAAAAAAATGTTATGGAAGGATCTTTAACACTATATAAAATATTTTTTTTTTAAATTTAAACCGTATTAAGAATTTTGATTTTCTTTGTTCGAAAATTTTTAAATTTAAACCGGATTAAGAATTTTGGTTTTCTGCAGAGACTGCCTTTGTTCTTAAATTGGGTGTGACCAGTAGGAAAGAAAGTAAAACCAATGGAAACTTGTGTATCGTTTTAGTAATGGCCCTTTTAATGATAATGGCAAAGGTAACAGTAATGATAATGATAATAATTTTTTTTAGACTGAACCAGCACTCAGTGGATGCCCCCTTTAAATTTCTAAGCATTGAGTATATTCCGATGATGGGTGATAATTAGTTGGAGGGTAGGTAGATGGAGTAGTGTCAGTTACAATTTGTTTTAAATTTGCATAGCTCTAAACTGCTGGGAAACACGCTCTCAGGGACACTATTCCACAACTTTACAGTGCGACTAAAAAACTAATTATATCGGTAATGCGAGGTTCTGTTGGACATCGAGGCAATAGTAAAGGGGTGAGCTTGGGTAGCTGCCCGGGTGGACCGTAGAAATACACGAGCTGGTGGTGTTAGGCCATGTATTTTCCTTGAACCCTCTACAGACGGATTTGGCAACCAACATTACGTCGATGCCCAAAAAAGTTTAGAGAGCAAGAAATACTTGCATGCCCTATCAAATGTATCAAATCTATTACATCAAAAGATCTTGAAACTCTTGCCTTAATGTGAGAATTGTATTCTATTTTAAGCCAGATATATGAAGTATAGGCAAGATTAGCTGAAGTGAAATATTTTTGACACCATTTTAACCTTCATCTGATCCTTGTGTCAAAACGACACAAAGACTTTTTTGTAAGCTTTTTCAAATATCATCAATGGGACAACCTACAACATTTTTCACTTTATTGCATTCGTTATTTTACACATAAAAACAGTTTGTTTTTACAAAAAAAAATTTAAATTTTTCACAAAAATGCACTGAAACTCAAATGAATATGTGTTGAAATTGACACACAATGGGCGTCAACGTAAGCTTTTTGACGAACGTATGAAGGTAAAGGGCTAAGGCCCAGGCTGCCGCAGGCTAGCGGATAAAGGACGTGGCCCCCAAGCTATAGAACCGCGGTAGCTCGGGTTCAGTTCACAACTCAGACAGAATGTTTTTTCAATTGAATTAATTTTTCTGTTCGGTTCCTATCTGAAGACAATGGCAAACCTCAGAGAGTAAAAAAACTGCCATGTAAAGCTTCTTTAAAACATGAGCCGTTCGGAGTCGGCAGTCGTAGGTCCAGCTCTCGATTATTTGTGTTCAAGCATTTTATAACACGCACAACACAATTGATCAATCGGTCAAAGTCCTTTCTAGGGTTGAAATGGCCAATTTATTTTTTTTTATGAAGGTTAAAAAACCTAGGCACTTTGCCGCTTCTGTCGGCACATCGAAAATGTGGTCATTCAAACGTAGATCAGATTGATCGATATGGCCAAAATGTCAATGACTGCTGATTCCACAAGATCTACACCATTCATAACGAGGGGAGCTAAGTGGAAATCTTTCCGCTTGTGGGTTAATAGACAGCACTGGGCTTTGCTAGCATTTAACGCTACTCTATTAGCAAGACCCCACTCGGAGATTTTTCGTAGATCATTAAGTAGTGTGTCATTCATATTTTTTTCACTTTCTTTCAATCTCCATAAAGCTTGAGCGTTTTTGTAATCAGTATAAATGAGAAATGCTGCTGTATTCCCCAAAGAAATGAGTTGGGTTTCGAGTCAACGACAAAACATTGATGATAAAAACCAGAAACATGGTTGAAGATAGAACCAAACCCTGCGGTACTCCAGCGTTAATGGCATGTTTCTCGGACGAAATATCGTCAACAACGACCCGAATCGTTCGAGCAAAGTTACCTTTAACACCATATTCAATTATGTAGTTTTGACACGACCTCTTTATGCATTTACTCGAAATCGGTCAAACTTTAAAAATCTCCTTTTAAATCTCCTTTTTTAACTTTTAAAAGTTTTTTGTTAGTGAGCATGATCTTATTTTTTGTACTTTCAATATTAATCTCTGTTGTAATGTTTTACCAATTTCAAAAACCTATCGCGACTTTAAGTCAATTGACAGCGAATCTTTGTTTTGTGACATAATGTCAATTCCTTGGAATGACTGTTGGTATTTTAATACAGTTGATGATAAACTCATGTTTTTTGTAAGTAAAATTAATGCCTTATTTGATCAACATGTTCCCCTTCGTACTGCTCGTTGTGTTAACAATTTATGTCCGTGTTTCACACAACATGTTAAGTTGACCATAAAAAAACGAAACCAGACTTACACTAAATGGAAAAGATTGCCGACAGACTTGTACTGGGAAGCATATAAGACAGCTCGAAATGAGGCCAATTCGGTTGTAAAGGATGCCAAGAAAAATTTCTACAAGTCAAAACTTGACGTAACGCTTTCTTCCAAGCAACTTTGGAAAAATTTAAAACAAATTGGAGTGTGCAACAAACAGTTGCCTAAGTGCCAGATTGACCCAGATGCTCTTAATGACTTTTTTGTCTCTGACTCACAGCCCGTTGTAAACTGTAATCAAAACAGAACGAATTCTGTCAATATTATAAGCAATTTTGAGTTTTCCAGCGTATCGGAATACGAAGTAGCCAGGTCTATAATCAGAATTAAATCCAGTGCTCTTGGAGAAGATGGTATAAATATTAGGTTTATTAAAATGATTTTGCCTTACATTTTGAGTCCGTTAACGCACATCATTAACCACTGCTTTACTAGCTCGTCCTATCCTAAAATGTGGAAAGTAGCAACAATTATTCTCATTGCAAAAAAAGCTAAAGCATCTGCACCATATGATTTTCGACCTATAAGCTTGTTATCATCTCTTTCTAAAGTCTGTGAGTCACTAATGGCAGATCAGATCTCGCATTACCTTTGCGTTAATAAGCTCCTGTCTCCCTTTCAGTCCGGTTTTCGTTCTAGTCATAGTTGCTCTACTGCAGTAGCTAAAATCTTAGACGACATTCGAATATCCTTTGATAAAGAACATCTTACATTTCTCTGTCTCTTGGATTTTTCTAAAGCATTTGACACTGTAGATCATTATGTTTTATGTTCAAAGCTTGAATCATTATTTTGCTTTTCTTTAACTGCAGTCAATCTTATTAAAAATTATCTAAAAGGTAGATCCCAAAGAGTAAAAATTGACAGTAATTACTCGAATTATAAATACCTTAACAGCGGAGTTCCACAAGGCTCAGTTCTTGGGCCTCTTCTCTTTGCAATTTTTATTAATGATATTTTTACCATTCCAAAAAATGTTATAATGCATGCACTTGTGGATGATCTCCAGCTTTATATGTCTCGTCCTATTGGTCTCAGCGAAGATCTTTGCTTCAGAGTGAATGAAGACCTAGATGCAATTAATAAGTGGGCGATAAGTAACAAGCTTAAACTAAATCCGTTAAAATCTTTTGTGTTGCCAATTTCAAAAAGTCGTTACTCAGTTGAAGATATTCCTGCCGTATATATAAGTACTACACCACTAAAGTCTGTTGAAAAGATAACCAACCTTGGGTATCGGATTAACACATCACTTTCATGTGTTGACCATTATAACTATGTTGTAAGCAAAATATACTTTGTCTTAAGAAATCTGCGAATGACTGCTCAGATCACACCAACAGAAACTCTTCGTAAACTAGTAATACAGTTGATTATGCCTTTAATAAATTATTTTGAAGTGATGTTTAGTAATCTAGACTCACATTCGTTACATAAACTGCAAGTGGCGTTAAACTATGCGGCCCGTTATGTGTATGGTCTCAGAAGATTTAGCCATGTTACTGGTCTGAGCACCCGAATTCTGGAATGCAATGTGGAACATTATTTAAAAGCAAGAAATTGTATATTCCTGCATAAGCTGATACACTCAAAAACTCCAAACTATCGATATTCTAAACTTCAGTTTTGTTTATCAGCCAGAAGCTTAAATTTGGTAGTTCCTCGCTTTAAGTATTTAAATTCCTCAAAACTTTTTTTCGTAAGCAACATTAGATTGTGGAACTCCTTGCCGAGGTATCTTAAATCTATTTCCAATGCACAAAACTTCAAGCAATTAATATCTGCACATTTTTCTTGAATTCTCGTTTCTCTTTGACTTTCTCTCTTCTTCTCACTTAACCCTTTTTTATTTAATTATTCATTAGATATAAGTTTTTGTTGATTTTATTATTTTAATTAAACTACTTTTAAAATTTAACTTAAGTAATTTTTAAATATAAATTTAATAACTGTTTGTTTCTTTTCATTCTGATCTTATGTTTGTTCGAGATATATATTATACTATTTTATTGTGCGCAAAAGAATAACTATTTCTTATGTACTAATATATGAATAAAGCCAAATTACAAATTTAAAATCTCCTGAGCAACAACCCTGCTCTCACCGAAATAGTGGACGCATTCATTCCTTTTTTTAGTTAAGAACGCTATTAGGTCAGCAGCAGAGTGAGCCCTACGGAAACCTTAATGACGATCAGCAGTTGAAACCGTATTGACGATCAGCAGTTGGTTGTGCTCCAGATAGTTCATAAGGTTGAAGTTTATTATGCTTTGCATAACTAGCGTAGAGCATAACTTGAAAGCGTAGAGCATATCGCAATGGGCCGGTAGTTTCCAGGCTTCGTCGCATCGCCCTTTTTAGGTACCGGCTGGGCATTTGCGACCTTCCAACAAGATGGAAATACTCTTTTTCTGGAGGAGTTCTTAGGAGATGCTGAAAAGGTTGCGCAAATGCAGAGCCAGCGAAGAAGCACACATTTTAAGCACAATTGGGATATGCCACCAAGACCAAAGGCTTTGCTTATGTTGAGATTTGTAAGGGCCCTTTTATAACTGCTCTCGTTCAAAAGTAAATCTTTTGCATTGCAAATGTTTTCCCCTTCAATAAAGCCATATCCTCATATCATAATAAAGGCCACTGACGTGGCTGATTGCTATCCGCGAGATTGGAATTTTGTCTCGTTCAAAAGTTAATCTCTTCAATTTCAAAAGCAAATATTTTCCTCTTCAATAAAGCCATAATATCCTAATATCATAATAAAAGACACTGACGTGGCTGCTTACTATCCATGAGATTGGAATTTTGTGCAAAAAATTCAGCCAATAGGTTCACTTTATCAGCCGAGTCAGTAAAGATGTAGTCATCTTTTAAAAGAGTTGGAATCGATGGCAATGTCTGATTCTTTACTCTTTAAACAAATATTCAAAAGTGTTTACTTCTTTTGGGAAAAAGAAGAAGTTGTTCTGGAATGCGAGTCGCGTCTTAAAATTGCATTAAAGCGATTCCTTGCCTCGATGCGAAGTCTTTTCATATCAGTATTCTTGTTAGAATGCCAATTCTGAAAGGCTTCCTCTTTGGATCTGACTGCAATCCTGCAAGTCTCATTAAACTACGAGTGATCTTTTAGTTTAATGCTTTATTTTATTGGAAATGAAATACCGCATACAAAAAAAATATTTTCTGCACCATGACAGCCGCGGCATTCACATTTCCATCAGCGAAACAAAATTTCCAATAGAAGATGAGATAAAAATTATTTAAAGCAGTCCAATTTACTTTTACTTAAAACCGACCAGTCCTCTTTGGGTTTTTGGCGTAGAGGTGTTCCAGGCGTTAGAATATGGAAAAGCAGTGGAAATGGTCCGAGTTACTAAGAGGTGCGTTGTCACTCACATAATCTTTTCCATAATGCGAAGTCAGAGAAAGGCCAAGGATATTATGGCTATGCATATCACTTTGAGGGGAAAAAGTAGGTTCCTACACTAGATGAATCAATTGATTTAATTCAGCTAATAGCTTGATTAATTTTGTGCCAATCTCGGTTAGCTTCGATAGGAGTTGATCCACATCAAGACTCTATAACAGTGGGCAGCTATGCAGCATACAAGTAGGATCCAAGTAGCTCTAGTGAGCCGTTTTGATACCATAACCTCATATTCCTATAAGTTGAAGTAGTAACGCACTGTTAGGTTATAACTATCCAATGCGGTTAATGAACGTTAGAAGATTGCTGATTTTTGTTGTTGAGAGTTCCTCTAGATTGCTAAGAAAGGGCTTGCCTAACGCTCTTAGTCTAGACCTGGCCAGGGACGGGCAGATGCACAGAGAGTGTGTCAGTGTTTCCTTTCCGTTTGGGTCATCGCAGTAGCGACAGTGAGTGTTGAATGGTAGTCCAATTTTTTCGGCGTGTACTTCGATGCACCAGTAATCCGTAATAATAGCCGTGATTCTGGTAATGTCCTTTCGGGGTTTTGAGAGCATCTTATGAGTTCTACGTAGGTTGTAAAGGGGCCATAATTTTCTTGATATATTGCAGGTTGGTAGTCCTCTCCATCTTAGACCGACTAAGGCCAAGTATAAAGAGTGAATTCCTCCCTCAACAGTGTTCAGTGGAACTTCGACTGAGTCCGCTCTTGAAACGTCAAGGGAGGAGAACCCCGCTTAGCCAGTTCATCCGCCTTTCCATTGCCATATATGTTCCTATGGCCGGGAACCTAGATTAAGTAATGTTAAGTTGGTGACTTAGCCGGGCCAGCTCATCCTTACTCTGCCTTACCAATTTGGAGTTGGCACTGATCGCAGCTAAAGCTTTAATGGCGGCTTGGCTATCCGTCAGAATAGCTGCATTAAAGTGATTGATTAAGTGTCGCTCTACTTAAGGCGCGACAAGCTTCTCTTATCGCTAAAAGCTCGGCCTGGAAGACGCTGGTTGAGTTTGGCAGACGAAAAGCGTCCGCCACCCCCAATTTATCAGAGTATATGCAAGCTCCCACTCCGCACTCCATCTCGGAGCCGTCAGTGTAAAAGGACACATCGAAGGCTAGATCAGGTTCCACTTCACCCTAGTGGGAGGCATTTGGCATATCCATCTGCTGAGCATATCATTTACTCCTTTTTTGTGTAGTGACTTTCTCACAGCCTCGTGAGAAGTGTTGTCAAAGGGTCCCTCGTTTTAAGAGCTGACTGGATTTTACTAGTCCGCTGGAATAGAGCAGATTCTGTGGACCTTCCCACCCTATATGCGTGCACTGGCGCATTATCCAGAATCTCAGTTCTTATGTAGTTATCTATTACCTTTTCCATTGTTTTAAGAACTAATGAGGTGAGACTAATGGGTCTAAAGGACTATGGTAGCGTGCAGTCTTTTTTCAACTTTTGGTATGAAGATGACTATGACCCAACTCCATGCTCATAGTGTAAGAGAGCATTGTGATCGATAGAAGTTAAATAACTTAATAGTTATTCTGCCTAGTTTTAAATGGAATGGTATCTAACAAATGCTTCGAACAAAAACACACCTCAATGTCCTGTTTTGGTATTAATGTCAAAACATAACCTACTAATAACAAGTTGTAATAGGCCTTATTAAGGTTTCATTAAACTGAAATGAACTAGAGTTTTAGTCGCAGTGTAGTTGCAGCATAGAAGATGTGCAAGCAGCGCGCTTATCTATCATATCTTTAAATCGGAAAATTATTAAACCTTCGAATGTACACAGCAGCTGCATAGCTGAGCTTAATGTCTGTCTATCCGTCTATCTATCTTATGCTGTGCATGTCTGTCGGTCAGTCTAACTGTGCAAGTTGCAGTCCAGACAGACTGCCAGTGAAGGCAAGAAAAGACAAGAAAAAAAAAGAAAAACAGAAAACAAATATAATTGCCCAGCCTTGCTTGCTATAGATCTAGGCAAACATCTAGCTGCTTGCTCAGATCGGGCTAGCTTCTTTCTAATATTAAAACCAACTAATTTGTGCTCAAAATTCAAGTATTTGTATGCTTTTTTTTCTATATGCTTTTCTATTGTTTGTTTTATGTTCCTTGCGCCACGAAACCAAAAGGTTTTGACCTTTGCTAAGGCGGTGCTTGAAGGTGCTGGCCACAGCCAGAGGTTGTGGTCAGTGGCCAACGGCGCTGTCTATAGCTTGGCTTAGCTCAGTGGCGCAAGCGTGTGCGCAGACGCCTTGATAAAGCATTTTATTAGCTTTGGTTATTGTTGCATTTTTTCCCTCTATAATATTTGCGAATTTCTTTTGAACTGCAATTGCAATGCGTGCAATTATTTGAGAATTTGTTGTAATTGAAGATGTGTTTTTTTTTTTTTTTTAACTTAGGCTGAAGTTTTTTTCGCTGTTGCGCTTGAAGTAGTTGCTGTTGTTTTGGTTCTGTGGAGTGATTGTAGGCATTGTAGGAAAATTAGAAAATTCCTATTATTAAGTTTTAAGCATTTTTACTTTATTGCTTTCATGCACAAATTAAAAATTTAATCTGCTGGCAATAACGGTATTTTCCCAACTAATAACAGCCATTTTAACGTAACTAATTTTTGGTACTTCTAAAAAATTTGATACTAGCTAAGAATTAATAGAATTCTGCTTGAGCTACAACCTATATTTGAAAGAGTTTATTTTTAAAAATGTGTTTGGAGACCTTGTCATGCTTTTTTTGTGCGCGCTGGCGCATATATCATTTATCAAACTAAGCACTCAGCGTGTCAGCAAGACTTATTCCACTAGCATTGTGACAGTTGGAAAAATGTGTCAACTTTCATTCTTTCTTATGTTTGGCTCATCTTCGAAGAGAACGAAAATGCGTTTATAATCGGTGTTAAAATTTTTGTCAATTTTTTTCTTCAGTCGCTTTCACTGTTCATATTCTTTTATTCCTGTACCAGTTCTTTTAACACTTTAAACTACTTATTATCTCATTTACTTTAAACACGCGTTTTTATTTTGTGTTTCTTCTTAGTCTTTAATGTTTATCCACTTATGTTAAATACTGAAAGCAAAGAAGTGAAGTGATTTGGCCCTCATCTTTGACCTAAAGAGGACAATAATGTTCTTGATGTCAGTAGAGCTCCAAACGTTATATTTTTTAAACGCTAACAACATTCAGTTAATATGATAATAGTTTTTTTCTACAAAAAAGTATGTGTAAAAGTGTTTTATTACAAGAAATTTCCACTTCAAAAGCATTAATTAAAAAGACATTAGTCTGCAGATGTAACACATTTTTAGTTGATAATGTGTTGCTTCGGTTATAATCTAAAAAATTTAGAGAAATAACTTTTAATATCACATTAAGAAGAGGAAGTTTACAGTTCGCAATATAATTTAATTTAAACATTTTAGTCATTTAAAATTAGAGATACAAATAATGGTGATGTTGGGCCATATCCGATTTGGGTCAAATTTTGCTCAATTTACGCACGTCAAAGTTTTGCGTAATTTTTAGCGGATTTACAGGATGCACAAAATTGACAAAAATCGGCAAAAACGTCGAAAATCAGTTTTAACAAAAATTCATAGCGCAAACACTTCTAAGCCGAATGTTAAGTTTGAACTACCGTTACAAAGGTAATTAAATACACTTTTATCTAAAATTTAGTTTTGCAAATTTTGTTGGTTGGGGATTCCATCCCTTGCGGTAAGGTAATTGATTTCAAAGAAGGAGTTCAAAGAGCAGCTCTTAAAAATTTCAAATAATTTGTTCTTAAAACTGGTAAAATTGTTTAGAAGGTACAATATAAAAATTAAGGTGGGGAATCAATCAAAACTTCTTCAAAATCAATAACCTTACTGCAAGGGATTGAATCCTTTATAACTAAAATTTCCAAAAGTTACTTTATGGTAAAAGCAAGATAGTAAAAGTATAGTTCAAACTTAACATTCGGTTTCAAGTGTTTTAGCTATGAACTACTTTAAAAATCGATTTCTGACGTTTTTGCCGATTTTTGTCAATTTTGTGGAGAAATCCTGTTACACCGCAAAAAATAACGCCTAACTTTTTTCCTTAATATTAAGTTTTTATTTCCGTTAGTGATGCTCCATGCAAAATTTTATTCAAAACGGATGTCGTCATTCCGTGAAGCCGGTACGCTTAAAATGAAATTTCTGATATATTTCTTTTAACTAGCTGCTGGGGTAGTTGTTTTTGTGATATGAGTTGGTTTTAGTAAAAGCCTCTTTAAAAAAATATTCGACAAAAGAGGTTGTTGACTTTGTTATTGGTTTATATTGTATTGGTTTATAGCTGTTACTGGAATGCGTTGCTAGGTCTTTCAATAAATAAAATGACATTTTTTTATTATGATTACATAGAATGTCTGTGATAATTATTTCTTATCTCTCAAATATACTCCAAGAAAAATAGTTATGTTGCCAGTTAAATTAAAAAATCTCGTACAGTTTATTCATTCTTATGGTTTATGATTAACTTTTATCTTAATTTGTTTTAATTACTTTTCTTTTTACCCGACTGCAAAAGGAGAGGTATATGTGTTTGACCGGTATGTATGTATGTATATATGTTTGTTTTTATTATTTTTATTTTTTTATTTTATTCGCGAAGGGGGAACATTCAAAAGGCCCCACCGTGCAGGTGGGAAAGCACGATTTTTAGGCACTAAACCTACATGATACCTCGCGGTATCATAACCTCCGCATTGAATCTTCGACCCTGGAGAACCCCGTGGGACTGCCGTAAAGCATAACTTCGCGGGGCTTGGGAACAGCACTAGACTGGAAACTGTTTGGCTACTGCCGGGATCTACTGTGGAATGGTCGTCGGGTCAACAACCTTTTCCTCATCCGTCTTGCGCGCGCTCAACTCTTCGCAGCTCTTCGGTTATTTTTCTAGCCAAGGTGCTAACCATCGACCAGTTCTCTTCGCTCTTTAGCATAATAGAAACCATATTTTGCTGTGTTAACGTTTCGCCGAAACAGGCCGAAGCCTCAAGTCTGGCGTTATGGAACATGGGGCACACAAAAAGAACGTGCGCCGCGTCTTGCAGCGTGTTTCCTGAGCAATTAGTGCAGTAAGGATCGCTCGCGTGTTTTTACTTGTGGAGGTATGCCCTGAAGCAACCATGTCCGCTCAGTATCTGTGTAAGGTAGAAGTTCACTGAGCCGTGGCTTCTGCTATACTACTCGGTAAGGCTAGGGATGAGCTGGTACGTCCACCGACACTTCTCTGAACTATCCCAGCGGTCTTGTCATTTTAGCAAGCTTCTCTCTCTAGCGGGTTTTTTATTAGCTGCTGTGCTTTCGCTACCAGCTGTGAGTAGCGCTTCTTCCACGAGAAGGTCAATAGGGATCGCGCTAGCTAGAACCAGTGCTGCATCTTCGGATACCGTTTTGAAGCTGCAGCGGCAAGTCTGTAAACTGACTCTACTCCGTGTCGGTAGGGCTTCGTTTTCATCGCTTTGGACCATACAGTCGCACCATACATCATAGTAGATCGCACTACATTGAGGAGCAGTGTTCGTCGTGCTTGTTTGGGGCCGTGGGAGCTGATGGCTTACCTGCTGAGCTGTTTAAGAACGGAGGCGAAGCTCTACTTAAATGCATTCACGAGCTTCTTTGCAGAATATGGTCGGAAGAATGCATTCCGAACGATTGGAATCTCAGTGTGCTCTGCCCAATCCACAAGAAAGGCGATCCCACTATCTGTGCCAATTACCGTGGGATAAGCCTTCTTAATATCGCATATAAGGTCCTGTCGAGCGTTTTATGTGAAAGATTGAAGCCCATTGTAAACGAACTGATCGGACCTTATCAGTGTGGCTTCAGACCTGAAAAGTCCACCATCGACCAGATTTTCACGCTACGACAAATTTTGGAGAAGACTCAAGAAAAACAAGTCGACACCCACCATCTTTTTGTCGACTACAAAGCCGCCTTCGACAGCCCAATAAGGAAGCACCTGTACTCCACCATGTCTGAATTTGGTATTCCTGCAAAACTAATACGACTTTGCAGGATGACACTGAGCAACACCAGCAGCGCAGTTAAAATCGGGAAGGACCTCTCCCCACCATTTATTACCAAACGAGGTTTCAGACAAGGTGATTCCTTATCGTGCGACTTTTTCAACCTAATGATGGAAAAGATCATCCGAGCTGCTGATCTGAGACGTAGTGGCACAATATTCTACAAGAGTATTATGCTGCTTGCGTATGCTGATGACATAGATATTATTGGCCATAATACGCGTGAAGTCAGTGCAGCATTTTCCAGCTTAGAAAGAGAGTCAAGTCGAATGGGTCTGTCAGTGAATGCAGATAAGACGAAATACTTAGTGTCAACAAACAAGCAGTCCCAGCGTCTTGGAACCCACGTTACCGTTGACAATACCTCCTTCGAGGTTGTGAAGAACTTCGTCTATCTGGGATCCAGCATTAATTCAACCAACGACATCAGCATTGAGATCAAACGAAGAATAACTCTTGCCAACAGGTGTTACTTTGGGCTCAGTAGGCAATTAAGAAGCACAAAAATCACGCTCTATAAATCGCTCATCATGCCCGTCCTACTTTACGCATCACAAACCTGGACGCTGAGCAGTTTAGATGAAGACTTTAGGAGCATTCGAGAGAAAGATTCTTTGTAAGATCTGCGTCAATGGCGAGTACCGAATAAGGTGGAATGATGAACTGTGTGAGCTGTACGCTGACATCGACATAGTCAAGCGCATTAAAATCGAGTGGCTTCGCTGGCTTGGTCATGTTCAGCGCATGAAAGACGATGCTCCAGTGAAGAAAACATTCGATTCGGTACCCAGCGGCGGTCAACGCAGAAGAGGACGACCGCATCTTCGTTGGAAAGACCAAGTAGAGGACAACCTGACGAAGCTTGGAATTTCCAACTGGCGCCAGCAAGCGAAAGACAGAAATGGCTGGCGCAAATTCTTAGATGAGGCCAAGACCGACATACGGTTGTAGCGCCAACTAAGTAAGTAAGTATGTATGTATGTATTTATGTATGTATGTATTTATGTATGTTTGTTTATCTGTTCCACTCTCACTTCTAAACTACTTATCATAATTTGACAAATGAGGTATCGTGGGAAGCGTTTTGATAGTCTTCTGGTTAATGGCTATGTGACGTCACATTTTATTTAATATAGCGCCCTCTAGCGGACATAAGGTCATGAGAAAAAATTTTTAAGTGACATAAGCAAATGAGGTATAAGCAAATGACGTCACATAAAGTTGATTACAGCGCCCTCTAGAAGACACAAAGTCAACTAAACCCCTAACTTCTAAGGGGGCGTCCATTAATTACGTGAGGTGATTTTTACGATTTTTTGACTCCCCCCTCCCCCTAGTAAGATATCGTGAGATTTGGCTCGACAACCTTCCCCCCTCTAATCTCACGTGAGATTGTTCAAAATGCGTGTTTTCAGTGTAAATATGTTAATCAATACTTCATTGTGTTGGATTTATTAAAAAAACTCATAATTTATTTCATTATTTTTATTTAGGACTAGTTGAGACTAGTATTTAAGATTACTGAGATCGTAGTCTAAAATCACAATGAAAAAATCAAACAATAAAATACTTATTAAGTAAAAGTAAGTCATTTAAAATGAGAACTCCTGAAATTGGTGAAGGAGGAAGGTTTAGCCACCGTTATCGTTTGCACACAGAAGCGAATTAGCTCGACTTGTGATAATCCGTGAAGGTCCACTTTGCGCGCTGGTGCACGGTGGGCTGCACGCCGATGCTCTGCAGCTCTTGTGATGGATGATAAGTTAATACCGCATGTATTGCAGCATTTTTTTTCTAGCTCACCACGTACACTAGGGCAATAGAGGTCATAGGGCAAATCCATGAAGGCATGTAAAGGTTGAATCGGTAAGTAGTGGCGAATCAAAAAGGGAGTGAATCCGTCATGCTCACCAGGATCTGGGATAGTCAGATGCCCATCAATCTGCGTGATAGGGTGTGGCGGCGGCCCCAGTACTAAGGTGCCTCACGCTCCATAGGAAAAAAATTTTGTTCGACACAAATGCTCAACACAATCCTTGGTTTATGTTATAATGATTCCCCAAATATTTCGACTCTAGCAATAGCCTTCCGTGAGCTGGAATGGTGTGAAATAACCTCTTAAAATCGAGTTATTTTGTAACCATATTGGCTGGTGTAATAGTTGCAAAAAATGTAATTGTCAGGCCGGAAGAAGATCTTCCAATCTGCATCAAAAATTGTAAATGTTGAAAAACGCTATTTTATAAGATTGGAACACCTTTTTTCCGGCTATATATAACATAAACCATGGATTGTATTGAGCATTTGTGCTCAATAACTCAACTTTTTTTGTGAGGCGCCTTACACAGTATGTCCAGAGTAGTATGCTAATGGAAACCTGCATGCTGTATGCAGGCAGAAGCATGGACAAGGCATGTATGGTCATTAAAAAAACCAATAATTATCCAAATTTGCTGAGTATGCGTGTTGTTTGTACACAGTAGCGTGCATACTGTCTTGCAATATATTTTATTGTATTCCATACATATTCATAGTGATATTCAGAAGATATCCGTAGTCGTATGCCACCTTATATACCATATATAGTTATATGAGGCTCTCTAGATTTATGGTGATGGTTCGTCCTCTTGATGCACTTTGCCCTAAAGCTTATGATCGCTTACCACTGTTACAATGTATTGTTTGTTAGGATAGGTGGCATACGACCATGGAGATTCTTTTGAATATCACTTTGAATATGTATAAAATACAATAAAATATATTATGGGATTTATTGTTTATTTAATAAATAAAAAACATTGAATAGTTTATACATAAAAATTTCAGATGAGAACATTTTCATACTTTTTAGAGCGAGATTTTTAGTAGTCGGGTTTTAGTTTTTTAATTTATTTTTCTTTCGTTATATGAAACGCGGCTGAGCAATTAACTCCGCGTCACAACTTGCAAAAACAGCAGAGTTGGTTTAACGACCGGTCCCGCTCTTCGATCGCAACACCACGAGTTCAATGCCTAAGGAAGACAAACAATTTTTTTTTTTCTTTTTATAACTAAAAAAATATTATTTTATAATTAAAAAAACTAATAGTTTTAATAAATAAAAAAAAATAGAAAAGAAAAGATTTAAATATACCTTATGACCTAGATCGACCCAATGCAGAAATTTTGAACGTAACGTTTATGCAACGAAAACCAAATATATATAAGCTACGATATAAATTATACCGAAACTCTACTGGTATAGGCTTGATTTATACAGAAAATTTTTCCAAATTGCCAACACTGACTTCGTTTATAGGTAGTATCAAAACTTATACCTTAAACGTAAAATCCCACTTTAGTTTTTGTGGTTTATACAAATGTTTTTTGTTATGATAACGTCATTTTGTATAGAAAGTACATGGCTAAATTGACTCAAGTGAAGATAATAATCAGGAATATATATACTTTTTCTACCAAGCCTCTATATGAGCATTGCAAACGGCATGACAAATATATGTATCTTATAACCTGTACGCTGAGTTTGCTGGGCTATAAATATGAATTCACAAAATCTAAATTTTAAGAACTTTATACTATAGCTAGAAACCGGCGATAAGTGTCGATAACTTAGTTCTGGTCCACCATACTTTAGACACTGGAAAAAAAGTCTTAGTTAAACTATTTAAAACAAAATAAATAACAAAAAAATATTTATCATTAAAAACTGTATATCAGATACACCACAAATATGTTTTTATAAAGAATTCTGTGAATTAAAGCACTTATGACAAAGCCGAATCTATCAGAAAATTATTTAAAAGTAAGTCTTGTTTTGAGAGGAAAAAATTTAGCAACATTCACTGCTCGTTCACAAAAATTGAGAAAACTTATGTATGAAATTCCTTTGAAAATATTCTATCAAAAATTTCTTAACTTAAGTTTTGAAGCAAAAAACAAATATTATAACAAAAAAAAATAATTGAATTCCACTTTAAAATTACTGTGCGCCACACGCTTTTCAAGATAGAACGAAACAGATAAAATCGAAATAATCGCAGCACCCGAAAATCACCTGTCTTATAATTTGCATGCTAGTAGGATGAGCGGCTAAAAATTTTTTGAGAAACTAGTATTTAAGAGTCTTTAGGGCAGGGCATGTGACTATAAAACATATCTTATTTATAGATTTACTATTTTGTCAAAGGTTCAAACTGAACCTAATATGTTAATGTTAATGTTAATGTTGTGTGGTGGAGATGCGTACTGCATCTGAACCTAATATACTACACGGTTAAAAATCTTGGACTGAATTTTAAACATTTATTGATTAAATTTAGGAAAAAAATATTGATTACATCAAAAAAAGATTACTTCTTACTTCAAAAGAAAAGTTAAAAACTTTCTAATCCAAAAATATTAGTTTTTTATCCACAAAAAGTTAAAAAAAAACAATATTTATATTAAATTAAAATAAAAAAAATTTCTGTACACACGTCCTCAGATATGTTGGTCCAACATCTTATCCACTCATTTAACTCAGTTGTTAATAAGGTTTTGCTTATTTTGCATCATTACGAATGCAAGTAAGTTCTTTTGAGGAACGTGGGATTGAGACAGCTTAATTAAACTAAAGTCAGGATAAAAAATAGTACTTTTTGGATGAAAAAATTCCTTTCAACCAAAGTTCTGATTAAAAAGTAGTGCAACATTTTTAACCGTGCAGTTATTTTTTAAAATATATGAATATATGTTTGAGTCTATGCAAGTGTCTTTGTTTGCTACCCGAAAATTTTTGTATAAGAAAGGGATTAAAAATAAAATCTGAAAAAACGGCGAAGAAGCTAGTCAGAAAAAAAGCTTTTCAGAAAGGGTTTTCCATTTTTATTGCACAAATTAATTATACATGACAGCCGTTAGAATAAAAATTTGACTCGAAAATTATCAAAAATTTTACTTTGACCCCTAAAAAGACCATGAATGAGTGCAATTAGAGTAAAAGTAAGTATCCAAAAGTACTATTTTGTGAATTTCACATTAAAATTTTCTAATAAATTTTCTCTTAAGCCTACTCTTTTAATTATATTATGAGTGAAAAAATAAAAACTTTTAGGGTAATTTTTGAGACATAATGCAAAAGCGACTGGCTTTTTTCTTCTAGAAGAATGAATTTTTTTTGCAGATCTTATTTTGAATTACTTTCGTATTGGAAAATGCGCTGGGAGCGATAAAAAACATTTTTGCACAAATGGGTGCTCTTATACATATACATATAAGAATATATAAGTGTATACATAAAATATATGGAAATAAAAAAATCGGAAAAAAAAATTGCAAAATCCATAAGAAAAGTAAAGTGACATATACATACATATTGTGTAGGAAAATTTTATTTTGGTGCTTAGTGTAGTGAATCTGTTGAATAAGTAAACAGATTTATGACAATTCTCACTAATCATTAAAAAGCTAGTTTGTTGGAACTCTCTCTTATCTTAATTAAATATGACCCTTGAATAAATCGTCGCTGTAATCAACAGAATACAATTGAATTACTCAAATCTTTGTCAGACAAACTTTTTATATATTATTTGTATATTTCATGCTTACTCAGTCGCCGTCCAAACTCAGTGTTATTTCGACAACTGAGCGGATACAATATTTTTATATTTTTTGCTATAAATTCTGTAACTGCAATTGTTTGCACAGCAATGTTTTTGAAAATTTCTAACTATGTAATAATTAAAATTCTATGTTTTATTTTCATAAATCAGCTGCTTATTGTTTCGGCGCGACAAAAACTGGATCTCGAATTTAAAAAAATCAGCGTTAGTATTCATATTTTTATATCTTATCAACATTAAAAATTAATATATAAAAGTTTATAGATACTTGATCCACAGCCAGATGAAACAATATTTTTACCAAAATTTTCTCAGACAGAAGACACATTTGCATCAGCTAATCAATTGATTACCTAAGTTAAAATATTTTAACCTTTAAAAAAAGTGTTTCAAAGTTCAGTTTAAATAACAGATACCATTTATCACTTTGGTAAATTTACTCCAACTTTTATTATTAAAATTATCGACTAGGCGTGAGTGCAACACTTGAGGTTGTTATTTGCAACATTGTTGGCCAACAGTAATAACAACAATATATTCTTTCTGATTTCGGCAGGCGAACGGCAGCAGAAGTAAGCTGACAGCAAAAGTGCCAGAAGAAGAAAGCCATTGGCGTCGGAAGCGGGAGGCAAGGTGGGCAGTTGCCCCCCACTTTTTTAGCTAGATAAACAATTTAAAAGGAAAAGTTATTCAAAATATCAGTTTTTTTACAACGATAATATTTTTGTATTATATATTTTCCTCTTCTTTCTCTCTTCTTCATGTTTCATGTGAAGAAATTTTGGTGAACTTTTTTGCACCACCATTTGTACTGCCCACCATTTGTACGGCTCCCCCAGATGAAATTCGCTTCCGACGCGCTTGAAGAAAGCAGTAGCAGATTTGTAAGCAAATTTGTTTGTTATACTTTATTGATGCGATAAGATTAATGAAGATTAATAAAACGCAAAATGGCTGTGTCAGAGTTGAGATTAGAGTTGTTTAAGCATACAATCAATTTTATCTCATTATATCAAGAAATCAATAAATGTAAATATGTTTTTTGAATAAATTTTTCATGTCAAATTTTTTACCCAATCATTCGCAAAGTCGATATTTGGAATCAAGTATTTATTTTTTAATCTTAAATAATACTTTTCAGCGAGAATGCACTTCACAATAAGTTTTTATTAATTTCGTATTAATTTTAATATTCATTATTTAATTTGTTCTCTATTATTGTTCAATGTTCTATGTTATTTATTATTAATTTTCTATTTAGTATTTATTTTTTATTTAATTTTTCATTATTATTTACTTAATTTATTCTTATGTTTTTATTCATTATACCAGTGTTATTAATTCTTACTTTTTTATTAAACATTATTTTTCATTTGTTATTAATTTTTTATTTATTATCAATTTTTATTCTGTTTTATTCATTACTAGCTGAACCCGGTGTGCTTCGCTACCCCCCTCGTATAAAATAAAATTAAAAGTATTTATATATTTACAAAAATTTATTTATTTAATTTAATTATTGCAATGCTTCGCCTCTTTTTTTGTTGTAAACCAATTAGAATTCAGCACTGAATCGCATGTAATTTGCTTCATGCTCCCCCTTTTTATTTTTAGACCAATCAAAAAGCAGCAATTACACAATCAGCTGTTTCGCAGTCAGTTGTGGGAGAATGAGAATGGGGTTACCCCACACTCTATTTTAATTAACACGTATTATAAAATCAGCTGTTTTGAAGACAGTGGTGGAAGAAAGAGAATGGGGCTACCCCACTATTTTAATTAATATGTATTTTAAATTTGTGGTAAAGCCGTTAATAAACGTAGTAAAAAAGTAGGTGCAGAAGTGTGCATGGCCGAAAAATATTATCATGTAATAAGTATTCCTGTGTCAAAGCTGAACGCTGTGAAAATTTAAGATCGGCTATCAGGTCTAGCCTCCAATATATCGCAAACAAAGGGGCGTGCCCCGCCCACTTTTATTTTGGTACGTATTTCTATTCATGCCAAAACCATACATAGCAAATACTGCCGCCGTTGGTCAAAAAATGCCCAAGATATGACGATTTTAAATTTTGGGTTATATGGGCGAGGCCACGCCCCTTAGTCCACTCACAACTTTATATAGTCAAGAATTTATTATTTCGTAAGAATATCCTATTGTGAAAATTTAATGACGATCGGTCCAGTAGTTAGGACTATATTGCGATTTTTAATATTCCTAAAAAGGGGAGTGGCCTCACCCACTTTTCTCCTGGTACGTATTCCTAACTATGCCAATACCATATGTACCAAATAGCATCAACGTAGATAAAAAAATGCCCAAAATATGGCGATTTAAATTTTTGGGTTATATGAGCAGTGCCACGCCCCTTTTTCCAATAAAAACTCCATATAGCCTATTATTCTTTGCAGAGTCATAGTAAAATGCTGTGAAAGTTTCAGGAAGATCGGTCCAAGGGTTTGGCCTCCTATAAAGCACAAACAAACAAACAAACAGACAGACATACATTCATTTTTATATATATAGATTGAAAGCAGATTAATTATAATTAAAGTAAAATGGGGCGAAAAAGGGGGATTTGGTAATAAAAAAATCTATGGCTACCTTACCTGTAGATAAAAAGTATATAAAACTTTAGGTAAATACATATTACAAAAAAAGTATTTTGTATAGCAAACATTGTTAGTGGTATAAGTAAGTATCTGAATTAAAAAAGGGGCGGTGAAGTGGGCGTGGTTCATAGTAATATGGCGACGTTAACAGTATTAAGAGCAATATACTACCAAATAAAAAATAATCCGTTGGAAGGAACAAATTTGTACAGAGAACAAAAAGTTTAAAACTTAAATTTGGCGTGAAAAGGGGCGTGAAAGGGGGCGTGGCGTAAGAAATGTTTATTTCTACCTCGCCTGGAGTATAACGTGTGTACAATTTGAAGTAAATCTGTTAAAAACTATATGGGAGCAATTACATAATTTTAAAAAAGTGGGCGTAAAAGTGGGTGTGGTCGAAAAAGTACCCTATTAATCATGCCAGAGTCCCAGTTAAATGCTGTGAAAATTTCAGGAAGATCGGTCCAGAGGTTTGTTCTCCTATAAGGTACAAACAAGCAACTAAACAAACACACATTCCATTTTATATATATAGATAAATTTTTTATATACGATTGATTTTTTTATTTTAAAGTTTTTATTCTTTATCCCCTTTTTATTCTTTATTTATTTTACATCCCTAACAGAAATAAATTTATACTGTGGTAACTTTCGTATTCATCGTATTCATCAGAGCAACGAGCGTCAAGACCAAAACTATAAATTTTGATCGGAAAGAGTTATAGGAATAATGTTTTTGAAAAAAAATTTAGATTTCGTTACAAAAATCAAAAGAGGTACCCTTGCTGTTTTCAAAATAGAAATAAAACAACAAATTTTGCGTTAAACTGAAATAGTTTTTGCATATAAATTCATATTTAAGTATATATAATTTTCAGTTTGTATACTTTTTTATAACAAAAACCACTTTTGCTACAGTTTTTATGGAAAAACGATATATTTGCAAAAATATTAAACGTATGCATGCTTAGCTAAGGGTACAGTAACATAATTTTTTTCCAAGTAATTTGATTTAACTTTTAGACAAAAGATTAAATAAAATTTTTTTTTTACTTTTAATACAATATACTTACTTTGTTGGCGCTTCAACTGTATGTAGTCTTGGCCTTATCTAAGAATGTGTGCCAGCCATTTCTGTCTTTCACTTGCTAGCGCCAGTTGAAAAATCCAAGCCTCGTCATGTTGTCCTGTACTTGGTCTTTCCGACGAAGATACTGTCGTCCTCTTCTACGTTGACCGGCGCTGGGTACCAAATTGAACATTTTCTTCACGCGATCATCGTCTTTCATGCGCTGAACATGACCTAGCCAGCGAAGCCGCTCGATTTTAATGCGTTTGACTATGTCAATGTTGGCATACAGCTCGTACAGTTCATCATTCCACCGTATTCGGTACTCACCATTGACTCAGATTGGCCCAGAAATCTTGCGAAGGATCTTTCTCTCGAAGGTTCCTAAAGACTTTTCATCTTTTTGATGCAAAGTAGTACGGGCATGATGAGCGATTTATAGAGCGCGATTTTTGTTCTTCGAGAGAGGGCTTCAATTCCCTACTGAGCCCAAAGTAACACCTGTTAGTAAGAGTTATCCTTCGTTTGATCTCTATGCTGATAATGTTGGTTGAGTTAGTGCTGGATCCCAGATAGACGAAGTCCTTCGCAACCTCGAAGGAGGTATTGTCAACTGTAATGTGGGTGCCAAGACGCTGGGACTTTTTGTTGATTCCAAGTATATCGTCTTCGCCAGACTTATTCGACTTGACTCTCTTTCTAAACTGGAGAATGTTGCACTAACTTCGCTCGTATTATGGCAAATGATATCAATGTCATCAGCAGCATAACACTCTTGTAGAATATTGTGCCACTACGTATCAGAGCAGCTGCTCAGTAGCGCGGTTCTGTAACTTTTCTCACCGCAGTTCTCACCAGATTTTCTCACGTTGACATCATTGTGACGTCATTCTCATTTGCACTGTCTCTGTGCATCAATCAATTAAGTTAATTAAATTTTATCAATAATGCATTATTTTTTCGTCAATTCAAAATAAACTTTATCCATTTGATTAAAAATAGTAACAAATTCAATGCGTTGTTTTGAAGAAATTGTTTTACTAGCTTGAAATATAAGTTTGTTAACTTGATTTAAGCTTATTCACGCTGACAGACTTGTCAATCAATTGGAATAAAATTTCATCATTTTAATAAATAATTTTAACAAACTTTATTTGTTGGCTTGATAAATAGATTAGTTATACTGAAGATATAATTAATGTTATTGATAATCGATCGAGTCAAATGGACAAAATTTCCATTTCATAATGATAAAATGTTTTATCAATTTCAAAAACATTTAATCATGACAATAGAAAGAGAAATGCTTGGTATTTTGGTGGCGTCATTTGCCTTTTTAGATCAAGTACAAAATAAAAAAAAGGAGATAAAATTCGGGAAACCTTAAAAGTCCAGTGCAATTTTTTAAGTGTGTGGAAGCTAATAACCCTAAATAGTAAATAAGTAAATATGATCTTGAAATAAATTTTTAAATAAATTTTGTGAAATAAATTTTTCTTGTTTTCAAAAGCACCAATTTTGCCACAATGCAACTTCGACATATGAGGAACTTCACCATTTTTAGCTGAGTTTCTAAATGCATTTATCATTAGCGGTGACTACAATTCGGCAGGAGTTTTGGTTATTTATTTATTTGCATTACATTATTATTAATTTGTTGAGATTATCCGTGCTATTTGTTATAAGTTCCGTTCACACTATAACAATTCACAATTTGAGCAGCAATGTTAACAAACTGTGATTTATAATAATGTAATCAGCGCTAATAACGAAAAGCATGGATAATATCAACCTTTGTGAATTCCAGAATTATATTTATAACTAATGTGCTTACTATATGTCAAATGTAATATGTTTATCTATAGTAATGAAACTCATTTTCTGTTTCTTTGTTTGTTTGTTTGTTTGTTTGGCCTTTATACAAATCTAAACGGCTCAACGGATTTTGCTCATACTAGGTATACATATTAAGTGCATCCCGACGTAAAATGTTAAATACTTAGTTTTTGCCACGCCCTCTCCGAAGTTTTTCAACTAACGGTAATTTTGTTATAATAAAACTTTTTACCATCGGAGGTTTTTGTGTATTTAATTTTAAAAATTTTTTGTTATTTTGACATCAAAAACATTCACTTATCTTCAAAATTGGAGAAATTTTCAGTACAACGACTTTTTTATAAAACATCGTTACCTAAGAATGAGAAAAAAACGACATGAAAATCAAAGTTTGGTCTTTCGATGCAAATATCGCCGCTGTCCATTAATATATTTCATTCAAATTTTTTTGTTCAAAAGTTCAATAAAATCACTTTACAAAAATAGGTTGAATTGTACCGTTAAGTCAGTGTATATATGTTTTATGATTATGTCAAAAAAGGTCCAAAATATTGACTTTTTACTCAAAAAATGACTCAAAAATTGTTGTTGTTGTAAAAATGAAATCTATTAAAAATTGCAAATCTGGCTACCTTTCATATGACATAGCATTTATTTGCAAAAATTCTTCCAGCTAAGCGCAAAAATTATTTTACTGTTTTTGTCATCAAAACAACAAGGTACCCCCTTTGATTTTTTTCGCGAAATATATTTTTTCCAAAATGTTGTATTTATATTTTTTACAAATAAGTCAAGTCTCAAAAATAATTTAAATTTATTTCGTTGTGATTTGACATTTTTCTCACTATTGTTTCACCGTTGTCACTCAGTTCTTTATCAATGGTACTTTAAATGTTCTATATATATCACTAAATCATCGAAAAGATGACTGTGAATAAGAATGCTGTAAAAGTTAATTTTTTCATGTTTAATGTGTTATTTGAACAATATTGTTGAAAGTCAAATTTCCACGCCAATTACTGCATTATTCTGTATCACGAAGAAGAACACCAACGATGAGAGAGACACGAGAAGCAATACTTTCTTCCATTCAAAATTGTATTGCTTCTCGTGTCTTTCTCATTGTTGGTGTGCTTCTTCGTGTTACAGAATAATGCAGTAAATGTACCGACTTATAAAAGACAGCGAAATTTTGACATTTTAACTCTCCAATCATGGTTGTAAGCTTGGGTGCATTGAACAAATTTTTCGGTTCAATTGCGTAATAACCGAAGGTATGCTGAAAAGTATGCTGGAAAATATTATAAATTAGAAATAAGTACTGCATTACCGACACGATTCCAATATTTTAGAAAAGTCGGTAACTGTTACTCAATTCAGTTCTTTTCGCACACAGCGTAAACTTGCAGCAAATAACATAATGGCACTTCTTGCACTGTTCTCGCAGATTTTTCAGCTGGATTTATGTCGATCAACTGTTAACGTCGATAATGTTGTCACAGGTTCCTGTATATACTATAATAAAAATTAAAAAGCGACTGCTTTCTTAACTTACACCTTTTTGCTAATTTACATTAAAAAACGACTGTACAATTTTTCGTATAAAATAGGAATTCAGAAGATTTAAGAAATTGCATCAACTATCAGACTCAATTTATATTAATTTTTAATTTAGAGACAGTCCAATTGTAATTTTCCAACTGGAAAAACTACTAAAAATTTTAGGAAGATTTTTATAAATTTGATTTTCAATAGCGAAGTCCAAGTAACACGCTTACCAGTAACCAGTAAATTCAGTTTAGAACAAAAAACCAGTTTTTGATTGTGAAAAAACATTGATAAAATTATTTCTTCGTTAAAAAAGCTTGGTAAATTTTTTAACTAATATTTTTATAGTGGTCTCAAACTTAAATTCAACACGTCTTTACAAAATTCCAAAAATTACAAAAACATTTAATCGAAAAGTGTATATTAAAATGTTTATATTAATGACTCCTAATGTTTATATTAATGAGTAACACCGGGTATATCAGCTAGTTATATATAAAATGCAATAAAAAATATTTTTATCAGAACAACAAAACATTTTTGTATTAAATTTAGTATTGGAAAACATATGTTTTCAACAGAAAATCCTTTTTCTATTCAACAAACCGTTTTTTCATGTGGAAATATTCTGTATTCATACTGACAGATTGTTTTAATAAATCAACAATTAAAACGCGATATTCGTGATAAAGGCTTATATCAAATTGAAGCATCAATTTATCAAATAAACAAAATAAAATTTTGTCAATATGATTTCAACTTATTTCCTTAAATCCAATTGCCAAAAGCTTTTGTTGACTGTATATTGACAAAATATTTATCAACTTAACCTAGAAGTTAGTCAATATGAAGAAATATTTCGTTGAGTGTTGTGAATTAGTCACATTCAATGAATTTGGGGATATTAATATATATCCACGTTACAAATGCTTCTAACAGGTGCAAGGTATCAACATAAATTTCTTCATGTAGATTATAAAAATATAATTAACACAATATTATGTGTACTAAAATGTATAAATTATTGAATATATAAACTGAAATATTTCGTAAATGAAATGAATTTCATGATAATATTTGTATCATTGCATTAATCAACAGCATTAAAAGAATACTCGGATTGCATTTTGTGGATAAGGTTTGTGTATTTAATATCAACATCACTAAGTGTTTAAGTGTTTAATATCAAAACAAGAAATTGTCAGCATAAATAATTTAAACGTGTATATCCGACATTTTTATAAATTAAGCACTTATAATATTTATATTTGGTTTTATTTATTGTGTTTAGAAGAACCTTATAAAATTTCACACAAAATTTTCTGTTACTAGTAACAATTCCCTTTATTCGCTTTCGCTTGTGTATCTTTTTCGTCACGGGCCACTATTTACTCGCTTATCAGTTACAGAAACACTAGTTTTCACAAAAGTGAGTATTTTGGAATGAAACACTGTGACGTCAGAAAAAGTTAATATTTGTCGCAATAGTTACACAACCGAGCTACAGATCCTAATGTCCTAGGATGGCATGTCTGTCTAATGAACTACCGCATGTCCTAGGCCGGTATGTCTGCCAAATGAACTGCCGTAACAGTAATGCAGCGTGCATCTAATGGTATGAATACAGAAAAAATTTACATGTCTGCCAAATGAACTGCCCTAGCAGCAATGCTGCATGCATCTCTCGGCATTAATGCTGTATTCGTGCCATAAGATGCATGCTGCATTGCTGCTAGGGCAGTTCATTTGGCAGACATGTACATTTTCTGTATTCATACCATCAGATGCATGCTGCATTGCTGCTACGGCAGTTCATTTGGCAGACATACTGGCCTAGGACATACCTATTCCAAAATGATATAAGCGGGAATGGAGTCGAGCATGTCTCCTGTCCTTCTGAGGCATGTTGCTGGCAGACATACAGCAGAGCTCCTTTTCTAACTAGGGAGTTTCTTAACTTACATAAACACTTGTTTTCTACTGATAGAGTTTAGCAAATCAATTGAGCATAACGTCACGGCCAGTAGAGAAATTCTCAACTGAGTTACATAAACGCACCACAGCTGGTTGAAATGGACACAGTTCTTTATTTCGGAAGATTTAAATCATTGATGAGTAATGAACGTTACAACTTTTAAATTTCATTTAGAATCATAGAATAAAAATCAATTTTTCGGTCCCATTACAAAAAATGTGATATATTGAAATATTTGGCGGCTTAGTATTTAAGTAAAAAAATCGATATAAATATATGCCTGCAACTTCACACACTTTACGCTACGAACCAAAACGTTTGCACCGTTAGAGCCAAGTTGATGGATGTGCGTTACATCGAAGATTTATACGATTTTCACGGTAACTTGGAACGTTGGCGCACTGAAAACGCTTCGCTTGTTAAGACAGAGTTGATAGAAAAAAAAAACATAAAATTGATTCTTCACAATGAAAGATCATACAACAACAGCAAAAGATTGATGTTTAGTTATATTGGCAAACTTTTTTTTATTTTTTTTTTTATTTGTTATTATTGTACTTCTTCGTCTTCTTCTTCTTCTAACTTCACACTGTGAAGATGTCATCGATTTGGAAGCCTGCGTCATGAACTCAACTGCCTGCTTCACATGCCAGCCACGTCGGCTTTTCAACTGCGTGGGAATGACGTGAAAACTTTGAAGTGAATTTTTCACTGTGCTTGCTATGAATCACAAGCAGTATCTCTGATATCATCGATTGAAAGCACTCCATGAAGTTTGAAGTTGTGGCGGTAGTTTCAGTTGGTGTCTGATGTTGTTGATTGCGAAGATTTCCATTCTCAAATTAAGCTGACAAATGAGCTAAATCAAAGACAAATAAAAATTTATTCGTGGAAATTAGGGTATGAGCGAATGTTTGTGATCGAAAAAGTGTTTACTAATTCGAACTACACTACACTTTGCTTATAATTTCTTAACTGGTATTAGGGTTTGTTGAGAGATAAATTCACTGGGGACCCTCAAAAGTTCACTGTTGAAGACCTTTTTTAAGGGATTTTTCCCTTCATAGCACTACAAAGTTACATAGGCATACCGTATAATATGGTTTTTTCACATTATCCAACTCAATCAGCCCATTTCCACTGCCAACTCCGACTCTATGCTAGAGTAAAGAAGCACCAAAAGCTTCACCCATAAAACTTCCTTTGGCAGGCGATAAATCAAGTACAAATCACTTGACCTCCTACATTGAATTGTATTTGGCTCAATTGATGTGCTTGTGTGTATGTGTGTGTGTATTGTCAGTTTAAATGTCTTTGAGCCAAGCTAAGTGCGGCTTAAATTTGCCAATTTACATAAGAATTATTGACACAAACAAACAATTTGGACTTGTTTTCCTGCGATTGTTTGACAAGCTGCTACGGCGGCTACGACGACGATGCAGTTGAGTTTGTATTTATTTCTTTTTTTTTCGATACGTACGGAATGGTAATTGTTATTGAAGAGCATTTGGTATGGATTGAAGCAACATGCATTGCAGTTCGAGTAACAAGAGGGAGGATTTAGACTCGCGATGGCAATTCGAACTTTTGAAATTTATTAGTGAAACATTAACTAATGAAGGTGGAAATGGTTAACGGTACAACTTAACCAATTCGATTGCTACATATATGGAGAAAATTTGAACCAGTCAAGTAACCGTTCAGTATAATTTATGAGAGCAAGTTCTGTGAAGAAAAATGCTACCAAAGAAAATTTTGAGAGCAGAAATGGAGCAAAGTTTTGAGTGATTTAAATTCGTTTAAATGTGGTACATACAGTGCATCAATAAAGTATGTATGCACGTCGCTGGACAAAAAATAAACAATAAAATAAGTAAGAAAAGCTGTTATAAGTTAAATTCAAATAGTATTTTATTACAACTATGTATTAGGAAATTTATTTAGTATTCATAAAATTAATATTAAAATTCACTATCTTAAAATAAGTTAAGCTTAAACATTATACTTCAAAAAATATATCAGAAAAGTATGTATGCAAAACCAAATGGTTATAGTTAAATACATAATTTTTTAATTTACTATGAATTAAATGGATTTTTAATATTTTGTAGGATATCCTTTTTGTTTTATAACTGCTTTGAGTATGGATTTCATTGAGTGCACCAAGTTCCTGGTCACGATAGGCGGTATGTTCTCCCACTCCTCCAAAAGTTTTTTTTTAAATCATCTTTGTTTTTTGTATTATGTTTCCTTATCTGACGATCAAGATGGTCCCATAGATGCTCAATAGGGCTTATATCAGGTGACTGAGGTGGTGTTTTGAGCTGATTTTCCACATTATGTGAGAGCCACTCCTTGACAATAACTGCAGTATGTTTAGGGTCGTTGTCTTGTTGGAAGATGAACGACTCCCCAATACCAAGTTTGGTAGCACTTGCATGCAAATTCTCTTTTAAAATGTCCAAGTAGCAGAATCGATCCATTACGCCTTCAATAAACACTAGGTTGCCAACTCCAGAGGCTGCCATACAAGCACAAACCCACCGCCATGCTTCACAGTTCCCACCATATTCTTTGGCTCAAGCTCGGAATTGACTTTACGCCATACTTTTTCTCGTCCATCTGATCCGTGAATATTAAATTTACTCTCATTAGAAAAAATTACTTTATTCCAGAAGACTTCGTCAGCTTCTTCATAGTCTTTTGCGAACAAAAGCCTCTTTTTACGGTTAACTGCGCTTACAAATGGCTTCTTACGCACGTTGCGACCATGGTAACCGGCTGAACGGAGAACATGGCGAATTGTCTCCGGATTACATGATTTTCCAATCTGATTTTCAATCTCCATTTGGACTTTTGGTGCAGACATTTTTGGATTTTCCTGCACTTTGCGTACAATTATACGCTTTTCGGCAGGAGTAAATATGCTGGGCCGTCCGGATCTTGCCCTAGTTTTGGTACTTCCCTCTTTTTTAAACTTTTCAATGACTTTTTGCACTGTTGCGTGGCTTTTTCCAATTATTTCTCCAATTCTTCTTTGTGATTTATGTTCTTTAAACATTTTTTTTTATCAAATCTCTTAAATCTTGAGATAATTCTTTACCACGCGGAGCCATTACAATACAATAATATACAATATTTTATTTAAATCTTAAATTCCACTGATTGTGATTTAAATTTAATTATAAACTCAATTTCTCACGAATCCTTTCCTTCCAGCACAAAGAATGCGACTACAGTTGTGTGGTGCATACAAACTTTATTGATGTAATTTTCTGATCTCTCAAGAAACATGTGCTGAAGAAAATAACGGTAGTTCTGAAAACAGATCAGGTGATTGTCTGTCGACAGTCGATAACGTCAACAACAAAACGTGAAAGAAAAAAAACACCTGCTTGCAGGGTGACTAAAACATTTTAAGTTAAAGTTTTGAACAACGGGTGCATACAAACTTTATTGATTCACTGTACATATACTTGATAAGTGACAAATATTTGATTGGGACTTGACGTCAAAGTATGAAGTATGAATTTGAATTGATCTGTCGCAAGAATTTAAAAATAAAACAGATAGATTAATCAAAAGCAAATGCAAACATTCTTTTAGATTACTGAGAAGTGCCAACTTAACTTTGTCGGCCTTTGTACTCTTATGGAGAGTGCGCTAGCCACTCAACCCAGCGGTCCCTGGTTCGAATCCGGATCCGGGCATGGTTCTGTTCACTTTCTTTGTTCTTATTGGATTTAAGAACTATGGAAAACTAAAAAATCCACAACTAAAATTGTGGAAAATGTGGAATTAAAGGTCAGGAACAAATAAGGGCTGGAAATGCTTGCCGAGGTTAAGGCATAACACTAGCCTCATATAATTCAAATTATCTTTCACGGTTGTTTCGCCTAATCAATAATTCACGTATGGTTCCAATCAATTCCTCCCCTTTCCTTTTAGGTCAAAGACCAAACCTTGTTTGTATAAGGCGCATGCCTTTGTTCTTTGATCTTTTAAATAAAAAAAGTGTACCTTTTTATATTTCTTTTAGAGAATTTTCGCACAAAATCTTAATTCGGTAGTTTTGTTACTGCAGCGATTTTTGAAACGAGGCTTTTTATGGCTCCTTCTGTTTCATCATCCGATAGATTTTTGCGTCATGGTTTTCTAAGAATTTGGTTGCTTTCTGCTTGCGTCTATTCTAACAACAAAATTGTTATTGCAAAATATCTCGCCGCCATTGAGATTTGAACTCGTTACCTCTCTATCGTCAGACGAAATTCGTAATCATTACGCCACGTAAGCACATTGCGTTTGTTTGTTGATTAGCTAATAGGTATTAATTTTTTTTCTTGTCTGATGGATAAGCCCACAAAACCAAATCATAACCAAGGCACACCACATTTGGCGTTAGATGCCGCGTTACGAATCTATTTGACGAGCTAGAAGCGTTGATATATATATGAAAATCGTATTCCAAATCTAATTTCACCATACTTTTAAAATATTCAGAAAACGAACTTAATGTTGATCTCCAGTTTGATTTTTAACAGCTCGATAAAACGATTTCAATTGCAAATTTTTCACAAACCACTTTTGTTATGTTATGCACCAGAGATTTGCATGAGACCATTCGTCAGTTTTTGCCACTCGAGTAACAATCGTCGTCAGCCGTAATCGCACACAAGAAAAAAATGCATATATACCGCTCGAGTTCGTAAACAACGATTGCTGCAAAGCACACTTTGTCACGATTGCGAATTGATGCAAAGGCAGCCTCCAGACCACGAGATCATTCGGATGCTTCGCTTAGAGCTCGAGTGTCAGCTGCTGCATGAATTTTTGTTGTTTCCATACTTCTCTGACCTTCTCTAGCAGCGCGTTCTTCTTTGTGCTGTTTGTTTCCTTTTAGTTTATTGTTTTCCTTTCTCTACTGTGGAGCAATCAGTATTGCCAGTAGCAAGTTTTATGACGGTAAATTTTTGAAGTAACCTGAGCTAAAATTTGGACCAAGAGTGCATGAAAGTTAATCTTGAAAGCGACCTAAATTAGTAAAAAAACTATTATTGAAAGTTTGTCGGTAAAATAACAACAATGTTTTGCTTTCAATGAACATTCTTTATCCCTTCAAGACAAGAGTAACCAAAGCTCCAGCACAATTAAAAAATGTTTGATGAAAACCAACACAAACTTGTCATTAATTTGTTTTTTTTTTATGAATGTGAGAAAGTGCAGGTTTAGCAAATGTCACGAGCTAAGCTAAGTTGTGTAAATTAGAAAGAGATTCTTCTGACAACTGTTGTAAAGAAGCGACGTATGCTGCAAAGTTTTATTAAACAATTTTATAGAAAAAGCCCAGAAAAATGAGTATTCAACCCAAATGTATGGAGTTTTTCATAACGAGCAGTTATTTATTAATAAAACAAATTTTGTACAACTGTTAACTTGTCAAAGAATGGCTAAAATTTTAGGTTATGCTGTGTAGTCTAACTGATAAAAACACTTCAGTCTTTAATTTTGATTCATTTAATTAGATACCTCTAATTTTGGGTGTAAGAACTGCGAAATTTCTATAAGAACTTGGTGCCAGAATATGTTTGGAAAAGTCCAAGAAAGAATATGATTTGATCAAAATTATAGGTGTCTGTGATATTTATCAAAAGCGGCGAATATGGACAATTTAAAATTATGTTATATTTAAATTAAAATATGTTATGTTTAATAGGAGATATAGTAAAACTGAAAATAAAAATTAGTTTAATATATAAAAGAGTTTGCTTAACCCTTGCTTACTAGCCTATAAAAACACCCGTAAATGAAACTGACAATTACAAGGACTCAAGTGTATAAATCTTAAAAATTTTTAAATTCGAAATTAGTTAAACCTTTTTTATTAATAACAAAGAGGGTAGGTTTTTACCTGAAGTGAAATTTTCTGCACGTCGAAATGAATTTCTTCGATTTATTTCAAATGGTTGCGATGAATATTCAATTTTCTTATTTTTTGAAAAATATTTATTTTCAGGATTTGCTGAATTTTCTTCTGCTAAATTTAGCTCAAGTGGCTCAATGTCGTCTTCATCCGAATGCACGCTAACTTCACTTTCATCATTCTCCTCGTCTGATAATGCAAAATCATCGTCACTATTGCACGGAGATTCGCCCGCTTCGCTTTCCAAATCAAAATCCATTTCTAGTTCATCTCGCTGCCTTCTTTCACTATAAAAACTCTATCCATTTTTTATCAAATACAATACTTCGAAACACAACCAAAATTTAAATAAATGCGCAAACAAACTTCACTTATGTGTGTTCCAGAACAAACTGATTTTCATAAAACGAAAAAATAAGAGCATGCTATAAATCCACACACAAAAATAAGCGGCAATTCCAGGTACCTGCTTATGTGTATGCGCGCACATACACAGGGACCGATTCGTAACTATAACTGCACAGGCAAATACAGTAAGGGTACAAATTCAAAAACGTGTTTTTTTGGTTGTTCAGGCAAAATAATTCTACTTTGCAAAATACAAGGTCATTCCGCTGAACCGTTTTTATTTTATTCAAGGTTAAAGATCAAAATTGTATGCGTGCGTATACAGGGGACCGATGAGGGTTAACTTCATTAAAAAAAAAATACCAATACATATTTTTTTACATGCAAAACATATTTTTTTACATGTAGAGTAGCATTTTTGTCAAAAAAGTGCATTGGGAACTATATGCATATCTTTATTAAAAAAAAGATATTACCAAACGGTTTTTAGTATTAAAAAGTTAAAGCCTTAATCGTTTAAAATTATTTTTTTTTTTGTTTTTTTACCAGTTCTAACAACTTTAATATTAAATTTAATATAGGAAAATTTCGTTTTTTTTAAAAAAAAAGATATTACCAAACGGTTTTTAGTATTAAAAAGTTAAAGCCTTAATCGTTTAAAATTATTTTTTTTTTTTTTGTTTTTTTACCAGTTCTAACAACTTTAATATTAAATTTAATATAGGAAAATTTCGTTTTTTTTAAACCTATATACTTGATTTACGTAAAATCTGATTCAATATTTGAAATCAGCAACAAAAAATTCATAAACAAGCAAAATTTCATAACAATCGTATGCAAATACGTATACAAAACGTATACAAATTTGGAGAAATTTTAAGTTTAAAAAATAGCTACAAAATTTAAAAAAAGTCCTGTTTTGATGCGTTTTGGCTCAGAAAAACAGTCAGATAAACTCTTTCAAGCCCACGAAAATTAAATTTTAGCTTTTAACTTTTAAAATAAGTTCGGCGGAACATTATATTTTTCAGTTAGAAACTCATTTTGGATAGAAAGCACAAGTATTCTTTTGAAGAACTTTTTTTTTGTAAAAACTAGCTTGAGCTAACTCTAAGACTTTTCCAAAATAACTTTAAAAAATTCTGAAAATTTTTTTTCGTGACGAACCCTCGATTTTTGCTTCAGCCCCATCAAAATTTTGACATACAAAAAAATTTACACCCTGGTGTCCCAAAAGAATATTTTTTCGAATTTCATAGTTGCTCACCCTTTGTTCGAAGGCTTGAGGTTAAGTGTTTTTGAGATTTTTTTCAGATTTTTTTGGAAGAGGTTTAGAGGTGGCGCTTATCGGTTTTTCCCTAAAAAACTGGTTCTTCGGAGATTTTCGAATTCGAAGCAAAAGTTGGTCAATAACATACATTTTCTAAGTCTTTGAAGACAATTATTCAAACTTCACTTAAATGTGCATAAATCAGAAGTTTTATCAAATGTTTTCGTCATTTGGCTGTCATATATTTCATTTTTTCGTGAAATTATCGTAAATTTTTTAAAAAACGCTTCATAACTTTAAAAAACACCATCAAAATGAAAAAAGTCTTCACGCAGTTTGAATAATGGTAAAATTGGAAAAAAATATAAAAAAATGGAGTTCGAAAAATCTGCAAAAAACCTTATTTTTAAGAAAAAACCGATTAGCGCCACCACTAAACCTCTTCCAAAAAATCTGAAAAAAATCTCAAAAAAACAATAACTCATAAGCTTTCAAAAAAAGCTTGAATAAAAAAATTTTATTTTTTGACACCCTAGTGGACATAAATAGATGCTTCCAGCATCTAGCTAATACAACCATCATCTTGCACTTAAGCAACCAAAGAGTAAGAAAACCCTTAATCTTTCTCACACTGAATTAAACGACGACCTTCTTGGCATAAATGCTAAAATTTTTAGCATTCAATTTGAAGCCATCTCGCTGCACACCACAAACGATTCTATGCCGATTGCATTATAAAACGTGCTGAATATTTTTGCGATTTGCTAATCAATCATGGGTTCGTTTTACACCACAACTTTTGGTATTTAGTTAATTTTGCAGCCTGTTTAAAAGAGTGCAACGTCAACACTAACAACTCAAAGAGTTGCACTGCACCAAAATTGGTATCTTCCAAACGAGGCTACGCTGACGTTGACTCTGACGATGACGACGGCTATGGCAATGGTGTTGGCGATGACGACACAAAAGTCACAACGATCACGCTTTATTTTTTGTTTTTCTTTTTTTGCATTTGCATTTGCCTCTACCATTCCGCATCCTCACAAGCATACCGCAGTAAAGTACATTCACCATTTTGGACAAAACCATTCTTTGACTTATTACACGATCTTGTCTTCAAATTTGAAATGAAATTAAAAGTGATTTTTTGCAAATTTTTTGCTGATTTAATGCTGTTGTTTGACAAGGTCTTATTTAGATTTAAAGAAAAAAAAAACAACACACAAAAAAAGTTTGCTAAAAGCTCTAAATCTTGAAAATTGTCTTAAAATAGATATAGGAAACATGAATTAGGTCATATCTAAGACTTTGTTGGCTATAAAGTTGCTTGCTTTAGCTAGCCAAGGTTATCTAAATTGGCCACGAAATCATTTAGAAGCATAACGAAATGTTTAACCTTTCCTTAAGTAGACGTTTGTGCAAGAGACTCGAATGCATTTTTCTATCTTTTTCTGCACGTAAAGACATTCGAGTCAAATAGCAAACTTTGAGTCAAATAGCAAAACGTAAAAAAATCTTTGCTTCGAGATACATCAACAAAAATAAAATTCGCATACAAAAATTGAAACTTCTTAAGTTTGCAAAGTTGTAATTAGATAAACTTCAGTTTTTTTAAAAGAAAAATTTACAAACTCCGCAAACCAACCGCTTCATACACATATACCAGGAGTAGCAGTTGCTTAGCAAACGCGTAAGCTGACTACATAAATTGCTACGATGAAGATTCATTTAATTTGAGTCGCTTGCTCTCATAAACTTTTCCCAAAGCAATAAAAGTAAAGATATAATATTGCGTTGTCTCAAAAAATGGACATATTTCATTTTGTCATTGTTAGGAAGATTTGCGTAATGAATAAACTTACCCGATCTCATTAGCCCAAAATACACTGTAGTGCTCAGTCTGCGTGAGCAGTCAGTTATTTAAAAACACACTGTACTGATCAGTCTGCGTGAATTGATGTAGGCATTCCCTAATAAAATCCCAGTTGGCAAAAGCAGGTCTTTGAAGCGCTTCTAGCAGGCCATCATATGGATTTCTTAGCCCTTCCGCGCTCGTTTCCCAGACCATAAGCTTTTTTATATGAAACGAGAAAATTTTCTAGGCCTTCTGCTCTCGCGACTCTAAAGAAGCTTGCTAGAAGCCCTTCTTTAGAATGTACATTAGAAAGAAAAGCAATATAAATATCAACTTGATATAAAAAAAGTTTTGACAATTTCCAGATTTGAACCAGCGCCCTCTCATCTGGCGGTCTGGCATCTTACCCACTAGTCCACCTCAGTTGTTAACAAACTTCAGCTTATTTTGCATCATTATAAATAAAAGTAAGCTTTCGGGAGTGCGGGTTCGCAACACAGCTCGGCCCAAAAAAAAAAATTTTTTTTATTTTTTTTTTAAATCTAAATTTTTTTACAAATTTTCTGTCCATTTAAAATTTTTTTTGGAACTTTTTTGTAAATTTCTTCACACAAAAATAATAGAAAAGACTTAGAACTTTTCCATATAAAAGTTTTCATATAATGTGATATGCAATGTGTTCGATTTCGGAGACCTGGGTTCGCGTCCCAACTCGGACAAAAAAAAAATTTGTTTTGTTTTTACTTTAAGATTTGATTTTTTTAATTTATCTGATCATTTATAATTTTTTTATAAATATACAGGAATAGACTCCATATATAAATATACATATATATATACATATATAAATATACAGGAATAGACTCCAAACCTTCAAAAGGTAGGCCTTACAGAAGCACTCATCAATGCAGCGATCATGGAAGGTAAAGGGTGTCCCAACAAGAGCGCAATTTTTAAATTTTAAATAAAACACAGATATTTAAAAAAAAAATCGTGAAACTTTATTATATCGTAAAGTAGACAGAATGAGGTTATGTATGGAACATTATATCGTGCAGATGGCCGCCGCGGCTTTGCTGGCATACACGCGATCTTTTAATGAAATTTTCAATGACCGTTTTGCATAAATGCTGCGGTATTTCATAAATGCAGCGTCCAATTTCCTCTTTTAAGGCTTGAGTCGTCGTCGGCTTATTCGCGTAAACCATCGACTTCAAAAAACCCCAAAGAAAAAAAATCTAATGGTGTTAAATCGCACAATCTAGGCGGCCAATTCAGATCTCCAAAACGCGAAATAACACGACCGGGAAATGACTGATGCAGCAATTGAATTGTTTCTCTGGCTGTATGACATGTGGCGCCGTCTTGTTGGAACCACATGCCCTCCACATTCATTTCTTCAATTCTAGGCAAGAACAAAATGGTTATCATTTCACGATACCGAACACCATTGACTGTTTGCGCTTGACCTGCCTCATTTTATAAAAAAAAAGGTCCAATGATTCCTCCAGCCCAAAAACGACACCACACAGTGACACGTTGAGGATGCATTTGCTTCTCGTGAATCACTCGAGGATTTTCCTCACCCCAAATGCGACAATTCTGCCTATTGACGAAGCCATCAAGATGGAAATAGGCCTCGTCACTGAAGATGATTTTAGCGGCAAAATCAGCATTTTCATGTTGTCTCTCCGATACCCAATTAACGAACTCCCTTCGCTGTCAGCTGGCTTTAGTTCCTCAGTCAATTGAACTTTGTATGCATGAAGATGCAAATCTTTCGTCAAAATTCGCTGCATAGTGGATTTGGAGACACCAATTTGCTGAGCTCGGTGTCGAATTGAGGTGGATGGAGTTTGAGCGACATCATCACGTACAGCTGCGACATTTTCGGTCGATCGACCTGGTCGAAGGCGCGTTGTTGTCTATCCATTAATTTATCCATTAATCTCTTTACAGTTGACTCTTGTGGTGCATTATTGTAACCCCAAATTGATCGCAATTTGCGAACTGTAGCCGCAAAACTTTCACCATTTTGGTAAAACAATTTCACAATGAGAATGCGTTGTTCATTCGTGTAGCGCTCCATTTTTACTAACCTCGTACCTTCTACTAGCAAACAATAACAATTGTTCAAATGTCAAACAATGACACTTCGAATGGCGCCAAATTTAAAAATTGCGTTCTTGTTGGGACACCCTTTATATTGACGCCAATAAGAGCACTACTAGCATACATTCTTTTGCGTATTGCTAGCTAAAATGCCCACTGGGATATGATGACTTCGCTTATGTGTGCGTGTCAGTCCATCGTCACTACAGCTTTTTCGGTGAGTGAAATTTCGCGCACTTCACGTCGCCTGCCTCACCTCCTCAAATGTTTTATATTTTTTCGATATTTATTTTAGAATAAGGACAATGAAACTTATATCAGTCGAAAGATACTACGCCCTTTATGTGCAGAATCATTTAAGATTTTAAAGTTATGACCTCTGACCCGAAATATTAACGTTGAAAGTTTGTATTGTTTTTAGTAAGGAATCTCAGAGCTAGGAAGAGGCACGATTCAATTATTGTAGGTTGTCCATTCGTTTATATTAATATATAAATATATTCTCTCTCAAATATAAATGACAACCAGGGTTTTGTGGTCTTCTATGAAAAAAGTTATGTTTCAGTGTTTTGTTGTGTATTTTTTTTTTAAAGTACTTATTCTATAATTTGCTATTAGCAGCAAAAAAATAGTGTGCATTGCGTTTATATTAATTATTGCTTTGATAATTATTATTGAAAATTGTTTTCAAATTTTGTTGCGAGCCGTGTTTTTTTTCAATTAATATATAAATCGCGACTATTAAGTTGTAATTATTAAAATAAACTTCAACGTGCGCTATTGGCAAACAGTTTATTTTGGTGATGAAATTCAAAAATATAATGTGCCAGTGGATCCAATAAGCCGTTAGCGGTATGAATAGATTTGCACAACAAAATATTGAAATTATTTTTTTAAGATCTTACTTAAATTTTCTATCAAAACAAACAAGCAGTGCAGAACGTAGTAGAAAAAGCAGCAGTGAAATGTATCCTTGGGTATTTAGTACTGCGAAAAAGTATAATATTCCTGCAACTGATTACTTTGATGGCATTAAAAAATTACTCTTTTGCTCTCCTCTTCAATTTTACGGGTGTATATCTTCATTCTTCTGAGTAAACGTCAAATGAATGGACAACCTGTAGTAATTGAATCATGGGAAGAGGTAGAATGGTGAATGAGGTATGAAATGAAAGATCTGGCTGCACAGTATGATAACATTTTAAATTGGTGACCTTCGCCTTGAAATATGAGCGTAAAAAGAGCATTTATTAAATAAAAGCTAAACTGTAGACATTGATAAGGTGTGGAAAAAATACTTCCGACATTTTGCGCCATCTCTTACGGATACCCTACTATAAGAATTTTTTTATACAATAAGAGTGAATATATATTGTGATGGTGAAATTTCTTACAAATAGTAAAGTCTGAAACTATGTAACGGTACAGGAAAGCTTTCTTGGTAATATTTTTCACGGATGTTAAAAAAAAATCACCTTAAAATTACATTAAAATTATTTAGATATCTTGAAAATTTATATATTCTCAGTACAAAGTATCTCCTTGAAGCAAGGCCATCGCATCAGAATGAAAAAAACTATTGAAATTTCAAATTTTGAATTTGCAAGCAAATATCTCAGCCATTTTTTAATCGATTTTCAACAAATTTTTTATTTGTCTGAAAGATCAACTAAATGACTTTGGAGAAATAAGAAAAGATTAACCGTTATCCAAGCGCGTCGGAAGCTAATTTCATCTGGGGGGGCAGTACGAATGGGGGGAAGTACAAATGGTGGTGCAAAAAAAGTTTACCAAAATTTCTTCAAAGGAACATGAATGTGAATAAACAAATTTTTTATTTTAGTTTAAAATAAAAAAAATATAAAAATATATAAAAAAAAATTAAAATTTCATTATTTTTAAAAGTTCTTCCAATTTCGATATTAGAGATCATTCTTTAAAGGATCTTTCATATGGTAATATGAAAATATAAGAAATAATAGTTGCTTTTATAAAGCAAGACTAGGTATATCTTTACATGGTTTAAATGCAATAAGGTACAAAAAGTTATATCAATTTAAATTATTCCAAAATGTTTCTTTCTGTCCTTGCGAGAAACAAACTCTTTCACCACCTCCATCGAATTCAATTCTTCGGTTTTATCTTTGTGAATGTGTATAAGTGCCGCATGAGTAAGTCGTTTCTGTTTCATAGTTGCTCGAAGATACGTTTTAAGTCGTCTTAGTGCACTAAAAGAACGCTCAGATGAAGCTGCTGATGCAGGCACAGTCAAAAGCAAAGCAATAAGTTTTTCAACTTCATTTAATAGTTTTTTTACAGTAACCGAATTTTTTGCAAATTGGGATACAATGTCACTACAATTTCAAGGTGTTTGGCCAGGCAATTGCTTCAGCAATTTCATCTGCAAAAAAGTCATCTGCATAAAGATCAAGTTTTGTTTTTAGATTTTGTTCAGAAGGCACTTTTCCGTTGAAGGCTTCGATTACAATATTTCCCAACGATTCCAGAGTGTCAAGATCTGTTTAAATGTACAATAAGATTTACAAAGTGCCAGTTTACACTAGCTTCACTCAACCAACTCACCGAATGTTAAATCAAAGTGAGTCGGTTGAGTGAAGCTGGTGTAAACTTGCAAAAATAAAAAAAAGTAAAATATCAACCTGTTTGATCGAATCTAGCCGTTATCTCATTTGAGAGAAGATCTAAAATTTCGAAATAATCTTTTCGTAGCCGATCATATAATGGCAACTGTACTGAAGGAACCGGATTTGATGTTTCTTCAAAGCGTCGAGGTGGATTTTAATCAGCTAATTCACAGTAGGGGCTTTCGCATGGTCCAAAACATTGGACCAACATGACAGATTGTACAACATGTAGTACCATGCGTTAGCTAAAACGATGGTCGAAATTTTTGGTTTTTTCTGCCGATTGTACAATATTGTACAACTATGTAAAATTACTGCTCAATTGTTAGGGCATCTAAACGTTGCTTAGCTATTAGCCGGATGTGTTCTGCTTGAGAGCTTGCAATTAATGATGTTGCTTTAAAAGTTGGATCGTTCGAACTCTCAATCAAATAGTCATATTAGTTTTCCATCTAACTTATCGTACAACATGTCGTCCAATATGGAAAGCCCCTAAGAACATGTCAAATTTTTTCTTACCAGAGTTGCAAAATTAACAAGCATTAAGCTACATACTTAAGGGTGCTTTTAAACTGAAGTGGTGGGTTTGCAGTAGAAACTCTACATTTTGTTCTATCTTTTTGCAAACACAGAGAAAGAAAATGGTTATCCGCAAGCATGCTTATGAAGAAGAGAGAAAGAAGAGAAAAATATATAATACAAAAATATTATTGTTGTAAAAAAAACTGATATTTTAAATAACTTTTGAAGTTTTCCTTTTAAATTGTTTATCTAGCTAAAAAAGTAGGGGGCAACTGCCCCCCTTTTCCCCCGCTTCCGACGCCAATGCCGTTATCTCATCAATTGTTTTATATTGTTTTAAAAAAACCTCTTAAATATTTAGGTTTGGCTCAAAAAATGAGACAAACGTTTTTTTGTTGTAATTTTTTTTTTTTATTACATTTTCTTTTTTCACAGTCTTTCATATGACATATCATTTATTTGCAAAAATTGCCTCATTTTGACACAAAATTCAAAAAACAGTATCTATCATCGAAATTCATTAGCTATCCACCCCTATGATTTTTTTGATGAAAATTCAATTTTTCAAAATGTTGTTTTTACATTTTTTACAAAGTTGTACAGCTCAAGAAATAATTCCTATGAAAAAAAAATTTCAAATATATCTACGCTTTAAGCCATTTCAGTATATAACAATTCTTCCGTGTTTCTGAACCGATTTTGATAATTTTTTTTAAAGAAACTAGAGTAAGGAGAAGGAGTTCACTGAATATTTTTGTGACCTTTGACCTGAAATATAAGCGTTTAAAGAAAATTTCCTAAGTAAAATTTTTTAAGTGAAATTTTAGACAAAAATGCAATGATTTCAACATTTTTCGCTATCTCTTACGATTACCCTACAATAAGCATTTTTGTATGTAAAGTGTGTGAATATATATTGTGATGGTAAAATTTTTTATAAATAGTAAATTTTGAAAAACTCTCTTTATTTTGACATCAAAGTTTTTGATTTTGACATCTTGAAAACTAGAGATTTTCTCAGTACAACGTATTTTTGTATGAAAAGCCCTGGTTTGTAAACTGATGTAATCAATTAATAAAAAATTTATGCAAAATATTCTAAACACTAGCACTTTGCACTATTATTGATGCTTTCTAATCGTACACCGGCAAATAAACACGAACTTATCCTTCCATGTCGATCGGTTTTTTGACAGATACATAAATTTGTTTTGTTTGCACAACAAAAGCAATAAGAAGCAGTAAGCTGTAGCAAAGTGAATTCAGCGAACAACAACAACAACGAAACATATGGAAATATTTTTCAACTAACTTATGCACTAAATAGAATTTCGAAATTTTAGAGAGAAACCGATTCATATCCAACTAACGGGTGAT